>JACAXG010000059.1:2068652-2668652 GCA_018881555.1 Amblyornis subalaris
CTTTCCCTCCTGTGCCAATTTGTGGGGTTTAAACCCCCTAGCTCTGTGTTTTTGTAGGATTTTGTCCCTCTACTCCTGCTTTTATGTGTGTCCCTCAAACAGGCGGCGTCTCCTCCCTTCCCCATCRCCTCCCRAGGYCCCTGCTGCTTTCCCTGCTCATCTTCCCCTCCTGTGCCAACCTGCGGGGTTTAAACCCCCTCGTTCTGTATTTTGGGCGTCCCTCAGAGCTGCCCGTGGCTGGGGCTGCCGTCGCGCCGGTGTTTGCTCACCGTGATGAGACATCTGCCGCCCGGCAGCCCCGGCGGAGCGCTCTCCCATTTACATTAATTGAACACGCTGTATTCTGCATACTCCGCTGATTACCCTCATTTATTTCGSCTCCTAAAGACCCGAGGATTTCTGTCGCTCGCCCTTCCCGCATTGTTTTACTCATTTGGCTCCAATTAGCCCCGGCTAATGAAAATACATTATGCCGAGCCTCTTGTTACCCCGTCGCAGTTCCTAATGACATAATTTGTGAGTTTTGAGCCTTTTCAAGCAGGGATATTAGGAATTGCATTGCAGTTTCTTCGGCGGAGTGGAGAAATATTAATTGCGGGCATCTGGGCTCCTTCCCTTTAAAGAAGGCTGGTGATTTTTACTTAACTAATAAATGTTGACATAATCAGGGAGCTATCAGCACCATATGTTGGCCTTTTGCGCGATGCGGATCTTATCCCTGCCCGGCCGGGCGAGGAAACGCTTCAGCGTTTTCCGCGTCTCGGTGTATTTTTAGAGCATCACTCAGCACAGGCGGCTTGCCGCGAGGGAAAAGGACGAAACGCGTTTTTAAGAGCAGGTGGGGCCGGTTTTCCCCAGCCGATCCAGGTGAGGTTATCTCCGATGATAAACAGATGCCAGGAGCCGCGCGTGCTGCCGCGCTTATCTCGCGTGGTATTTGCCAAAGCCCCCCCCCCTTTTATTTTTTTTGTTAGCAGAGCTCGGCCCCCGGGGGCTGGGAGGGAGGAGGCAGCCTCCTGCTCGGGTGGGGTGCGCTCCCCTCCTCTCCCTCCCCGCTCCTGCCGGGGACATCCTGAGCAAACAGCGGGCCCCGAGGATGCTGCCGCGGTTAATGAGATTTGGGGGTCGAATCTGAAGGAGAGGCGCGCTCCTGCCCTTCGCGGAGGGRTGGATGCGGCGCTCCTGCCTCGCCGTGCCGCGGAATTAATTCGGGGGGGAAAAAAATTGTATCAAGATTTAAAAAAAAAACAAAAAACAAAAAAAAACCTCATGGGTGTGATACGTGCTGCCAAAAGGCGACGATAGTACTGGATTGTGTTTAGTCCAAGCTGGGTTTGACACGGCACGCTTCAGCCCTGAAAGCTCTGCTCATCCTCCCCGCTATTCCTTTGTTACCTGTTGACCACCTTTGTCTCCACCAGGAGGATTCACCAGATCTCCCTCCATCTGTCTCTATTCTTTGGGAGAGTTCCTTTGGTTTTTTCCGAAAACTTTTCACGGCCTTGCTCCTGAAAGCGGGATGTGCTCTGGGGGGCAGCGGGGCGGACAAGGCTGCCCCACCCCAAGGGTGTTTTTTCCACTGTCGGTCTTCGCAACGCGTGGAAAAGGAGGCTGTTTAGCGCATAAGTAGCTGCTAAAAAKGAAGGGGGGAAGGTACGGGGAGGCATTATAAGCTGCGGCATGATGTGAGTGACTGCCTGGTGGCGTTACACACAGCCCTCTTTGTCTGAGGCAGCAGTTGGCCGCCTGACAGGGACCGGGAGGATCAATTCTTCTCCATTAATCACTCCCTGCCCGGCACCGGCGCTGCCGCCGAGGAGGATCGGTTTCACCCCGGCGCGAGGTGTTCCATTTCCCCATCGATGGGATCAGCCTCCCCAGCTCCGTGGCCTGTGTGGGGTGGAAGGGGCTGCCTGGGTCTCCTCCAGCGCCTTGTCCCTCACCCTGAGGAGCCACCCCTGGCGCAGCTTCCAGTGGCTTCGGGAGTTTTGGGAAGGACAAGAGCTCCKGCTGGAGCAAGTGCCCGTGTTGGTGGAGTGTCACCTTCTTCTCACCACCCCTGGCTTCAGGTGTTTGTGCTGTCTGGCTGAACTTTTCCCTGTAGGTTTTATGGAACAGAGAAGTCCAATGCTTTGCTCTCRAGTCCCTTTAAATCACTGAGGTGAGATGGATTGCTGCTGTATTTATCCTTCTTTTGGTTTTGCACCAGTGAAAGTGAGAACTGTTTAGGCAGCCATTATCACGTTGCACTCCAAAAGCAGCACACAGAATGTGTTTACTTGATTTGTTGGTTAATATTCTTCATTTCTTGCCAGAAGGCAACATGGGAGTTGATCTGTCAAGAAGACAAGCTGTCTGAGGAGAAGAACTTATTTATTTATTTTCAATAAAATGGTGCCCCCTCTAGTAGCTTGTCCCATTTTAGCACTAACTGCAGCTACTTCCTCCACAAACATCAGCAATCCAGGGAAATATAAGCCTATAGTGACCCTGGAAGTAGCAAAATAACATTTTTCAGCRGATGAGAATGCTGGTTGGGGAGCAGTCCTAACTCTAACTCATTACATGTGGCATGTGCCATCTTCCCAAAAAGAATTGCTGAAGAGAGTGTGGTATAAAAGTACATTTTTTACCTAAAGAAGCTTTTAGGAGGAAGAACCTTGCTCTAGTGGGTAAACTTGTATTTTCCGAAGGATGAGAGGAAGCAGTGATGTTGCTGGGCTGATGGTTTGAAGAGTAATGGTGAATTTTGCTCTCTTTTGTGACTGGGGTTGTCCCCTGGCTGAGGTGGATCAGGGTCTTGGTTTGGGGTGGGTCTGTGGCAGGTCTGTCTTGGGAGCTGGAGGTGCTTTTTGCTTTGCTGGCTCTGCCGGTGGATTTGCAGAGCAGAAAGTGGCTGGAGCCGTGGGAGGGAGGAACAGGAGGAGGTGGCTGAGGTGCCACTGGAGGAGATCTGGCATGTGGAGGGGGCAGGGAGCCAGAAGGACTTGTTCTCCTCTGCTGGCAGTGTGGCTCTGAGCGCGTGAAGCGAGGAAAATCTACTTGAAAAATGAATTTTTGGATGAGAAGTGTCGTTTAAGGGAGAAAGCAATATGTGGCTGCTCTTCTCTATTAAGAGGTGACCCAGGCATACACAAACACGCTTTGGGGTGTCCAGAGCACCATGACCCAGTTTCTCCTTGATTCCCTTCCCTGCTCCTTTTTTTTTTTTTTTTTTTTAAATAGTGGATTCACAGTGCTTGAGTAYGAGAACGGAAACGATTGGGCAGTCTTCAGCTGATGTACACCCTTCCTTTGAATAAATCCACCCCGCCACGGGGTGGAAAGCTGAGTGGGGCAGGAGGAAAGGAGCCCGTGAGGACAGGCTTATTGATCCCATAATGAATRGTGTTGCGTTAATCTTGCTGAGGCAATATCTCAAGACTTATGGCATCTGGCTGGAGGTAAAAGATGTGTGTCTGTGTGTAAATTCATGTTTTGATGAAGTGTTCCAGCCATGTTTTGATGTGCTGGCTGAAATATTATGGCTGGGCTAAATCAAAGCTGACTGCAGTGGTTTSCCTTCTCAAATCCTGCCCCCACCTGTGTTTGAGGAGAACAGGAGATCCTTCTGAGGGATGTGCAGCTCTCCCTTGGAGTGGGCACGGACCATGGCTGTGGTAACTCTGCTGGAATGAGGTGGCTGAAGAGACAAGTTTAAAGTGCAGCTGAATAAAAGGCTGAGCCAGCCCTGGTGTGCCCTGGAGGCCACATTTTGGGGACAGCAGCACATTTTGTCCCATGTGACGACTGCTGATTCCAACTGCAGAGCTGAGATTGTGTCCAACCTGCTCTTTACCAAGGCTGTTGGCAAAATCTTGTCTTTATTAATTAACCAAACCCACACCCGGTGCAACTGGAGGTAAATCTGGTGATATGGTGGAGTTGATTTGTTTATTTGAGGCTCAAATCTGGTCTAGTGGCCTTTATTTGAATGGGGGTTGAGTAATGCCACCAACAAATGGAAGTGCAAGTGTCCTGGGGTCATCTCCTTGTTTAGGTGGTGCATTACCCCTCCCTATTTTTAATTGCTCTGTCTGGGCCCACTTTACATCCTTCAGTGCAGGAATAAAAAAGTTYGGAAGAGTTTATTTTTCGGAGGTTTGGTGTCAGTGTTCTTGTTGGATTGATAATCTTAATGGGTTATGCTTGGAACGGTTCCAGATTCTAATTTTGGGAATTGAATTGTTTTAGTGATTAAACAAAGTAACTGAGGGCATCACCCTATTAAATAAGATATTTCATGCATATGATTAATTGTAATCTCGATGTAAATCGTTTTGATTTAGAGATTAATGTTGATTCTTTGCTTCAAATTTACTGTCCATTTGTTTTCTTAATTAAAATTAAAGGTAGAAGACAGATAGCAGAAGAACCTCTTCAGGATGTTGATGTTCACTTTGTTAAATAGRACATTTTTCATTAGGAGGCTCTGAAGTAATAGGCTTGGTATAACTATATTAACCCTCAGACAATAGTGGATAGATTGTATGGGTTTTCTATTGCTGGCTAAGCTTGTCATGCTTCAGATCACTTAAAAAATATTGGTAGCTGATCTTCTGGCAGTCTTTTTYGAAATTAAAAGGCAGCCTTTGAAAAATAGCTTCCTGCTTTTTAGAGAGGAAATTTCTCCATCGTGCTACTTGAAGAGAGTGTACTTAAAATTATATCATGTTCCCAAGTCAAAACAGGAGTGTGTGGGGCTGGAGGGAATGTCTCCTGTTCCCCATCACTTCTTTCACACAGAGCACCTATAGCTGGTCCTGGTCCAAATGGATCCAGTATCACATCAGGTTTTATAAATGGTTATCTTTTCATTACTCAGCTGTTAAACTAAATGCCCTGGAGTGTGTTAATGCACTGTGTTATCTGTGACTATGAAAGCCAGAAACAAGGGTAGTACTAACACAACCCTTGTGCTTTCACTCTGTGCTGAGCAAAATGCTGCCTCTGTGCWCATGAAATACTTTATAATACGTAGAAGAGCCACAGAAAGGATTTGTCACGTTCATGCAGTGAAAATATAGAAAAGTAACAACATTATAAACTTTTTAGTGCAAGGACATTGATGAAAATGCATATCACTGATAAAGCTACAAAGCTGCCTTGTGTCAATGGGGTATGTTATGGTACAAAGTGATGATCTGAATTCATCTTAATAAGAATGCAAATTATTGCCACAGCAAAGCAGTTTTGAAAATCACTGGAGATCAAATAAGGACAGCAAATTCCCCCAYGTCACCACTGTGGTGCCTCATTGTGGTTTCCAGCCTCAGCACCTCCTGCTTGATTTCTGGGAGATCTTGAGATAGATTGACGAAACTACAAAGGCAGAGAAAACCTGAAAAAAAAAGTGGTGCACCAGCGAGCAACCAAGTAAACTGAAGTCATCTGTGATGGATGTCTGACTGACCTGATCCTTGGCTGCTGCTGGTTTTTCTGTGTTCCTTTCCCGAGACGTGTTTTGTGTGTCTTTTGATGCAAATTAAAGCTTTTCTGCCCTTTCATGTGCAGACCACCTGCCCTGTAGCAAGGTAGGAATCACCTGGCTTGTGCCTCTGGTCTCTTTCATCGAGCCAAAGTCCTTAGGTCTGCCTTCTACTGCTACTGAGGTGGCACTGAGGAGAGATCCCCTCCTTGCATTGCTTGCGATCAGGTGATACCAAGCCCTTTTCAGCTGTCAGCTTTTGGAGTTGGGGTTTGTGAGCTACAGGTTTAATGAAATAGCTTTTTTTTTCCCCCAAGAAATGGAAAACWTATTCAATAYGAAGGCTGCAGTTACCATTTYRGTAACRACTGTTTAAAATRTAAAATTTATTAAGCTGTGAGTGACTAAAAACTCCATTCTGGTGCATTCCTGAAAACGTGCAYCCAGTCTAGTATTTTCTASTGTATTTCTCCTATGAAAAYGGATTTAAGCTGGTGTTAATATAGGGAAATCTTCCCTCAGTTTAATTTTCCAACGAGTTTGTTTAAGATTTAAGGAGCATTTTCAGAAATCCTCCTGTGATGTTCATTGGACATGCAATGTACCAACATAACACATCAGTGAGATACAAGAATACMAGCAGCTTCTGCTGCCTCAAAATGTGCTTTCTCACGTGTCCTGTGCGACCAACTTGTTTTAAAGACCTGTCACTGGTTGTAGTTTTCCTCTCAACTCTGTTTAAAGCTTTCCTTTTTTCCCAGATGTGCATGCACTGTGTGTTTGAGGCAAGCAGGGTTTGGAGCTTGCGCTGGGTCCCTGTCACTTGTGCAAGCACATCTGGGTTGGAGATGGCACTTAAATCCTTCCTCTCTGCTATTTGGCCTCCCAGAGAAGTCAAAGATAATGACAGGGGAATGCTGTCCTAATTTGRGTTTTATTGGAGCAAACCTACCACTTTGTAACCACTACGGAAAGGGACGTGAGCTCTGACTGATCCAAGCAGCATGCAATTTCCTAATTATCCTGAATCAATGCAGAACTTCCCATGGAGATCAAGGAGGCACTGAAGCACTGCAGAGGAGTACCTGTCTATTCATCCTTTCAAAGGAGGAAAWGGGAGAGAAAAGGAGACGCCACCAGGAAAAGGGGCTTTTATCCTGTTGTTGCAATTAATTTAGGAATGTGATTTTTAGAAAGCTGTCCAGCTTATCAACAATTTTACCCTGCCAAATGGGTAAATCCCTTTCTATCAAAGTGACTGCCAGTGGAAACCTGCCCCCTTTGACCCCAGCACGGACCAGGAGCCCCAGTTTTGACAGAGAGAGGCTGGTTCTTGCAGTGGCATTGGGCTGGGCAGGTGACTGTCCCCACACAAGCAGTGGGTGGTCTTTCCCCAGCAGCAGGCAGTGCAGTGTTGGTCTGTCCCTGTGCCCCTTTGGCTCGTAAGGATGCTCCTGTCTGCTTTGGGGATTGCTCCCTGCAGCTTCTGGTGAATTCCAGGGGGATTGCTGTCCATATCTGAGAGCTGGTGTGAAACCATCTCTCCGGCCCTTGGTCTGCTCTCCCGTGAGGATGAGGCACTTTCCCTTTTGCTTTCACAAGGAAGTGAATGCATCACCTTCTCTTTAGGAAGCAGGTCTTGCTTTCCTTTGTTTGCCCTTGTTGTATGTGAGCCAATTTGTCCTGGATGCATTTTGTCCCTTCCTAGTTAGCTTTGTGTCTTGTCTTTAATGCACTTTGATTAATGTCGGTTCTTTTGTATTCCTCAGTCATGTAAACTTGTTTCTGACATATGATTTATGTTTCTTTCTGTTTTCAAGTGCCTCTCTCTGGCACAGCCGTGCTGGTCTTGCTATGCATTCTGTTCCTCTATAGCAGAAGAAAAGCTGTTTTGCTTAAAATAATTCTGTATCTATATACACATGCTTTTTTTTGACTGCTTTAATCCAAAGTGTTATTTATCACTCCCATATGTCAAATTCTCAATTGGTTCTCTTCTATTCTCCTGTTAGGGCTGGAGCAGAAATAACTCCCCTCTAGTACTTTCTCTAAATTTTTAATTCTTTTTTTTTTTTTTTTGTAGCAGGGGTGTGGTGGGTGTTATCCAGAGATTATCCCTTTGAATTCCAGCTGGTCAGTGTGGCCCTGTGCTGCTTTATCAACACCCCTGGGTGAAGTTCTTTGCCTTGTGCATCAGGGAACAGCGACTTCTTTTCTGGTGTGCTTTTGATCTAGAGACAGTAAAATGTCTATAATGACACCACCTTGGGTTTTTTTTTCCCTTTTTTTCTCTTTAAACATGAAATAAAGAAAAATTAGTCTTGAAGTTTAGTCTAATAAATTCGTGCTTTCTTCCTACAGAGGGAGTTCTGCCCAGCTGTACAGAGTTTGCCCAAGAAAATCTGTTTTAGTACTGGTTGAAGTATTAGAGCTTCTGTTTGTTCCTCCCTCTCTCCCGTGCTCCTAGGGCTGCTCTAGAGATATCTAAGTGAGTTTAAGTGTCAGGCTGCTGCTTCTTCTGATAGACTATTCCAGCTCCTTATCACTCCCCCAGATCTCAGCCCTCCGGGCCAGATCGTTGCTTTCAGAATTTTGTTATCCACTGCTACTCGATCCGGCTGCAGATCTTTCCCACTTGATAGGCAAGCTGATGCTTTCTCCCCTGCTCCTCTTATCTCTGCTCAGAGGCACTTCCCGGCGGGATAACATCCCCTGGTTGGAGGAGCCAAGGATGCCTTGCTGGTGCCATCTGCACAGCCACGGAGAGGCATCTGGCTCTGTCCCTGCCAGCCTGGCCCTCATCCACGCCATCCCTCACAGGGCACYGGGGCCCTCCAGCTCCTCTGCCACAGAGCAGGGAGCTGCTCTCAAAGAAATGGGGAAGGGGAAGGCAAAAAAACCCCAAAAAATCCGCTGACCACTGCTTTAAATATGGTTTCTGTTCAGCATCCAAATTTGGGAAAGGGAAGTGGTTTAATATTAACACAAGGGGGTTAGAAAAGGTTTATCAATCAGAGCACCTAGGATAGGAAAGCAGCTTTTTCAATCAATTAAGCAGAGCATATTTACTTTTTTTATATATATATATGCATATCTATTTTATTATGTCACTGCTTATTAAACTGAAACCCCTCATCGTAGTTTGTCGGYGATTTGTAATTTAACCTTTTGCTCTGCATAAATATTCAGTTCTCCACGCAGCAATCAGAAGGAAGCCCGGTGAACCTAATAATGCAGAGTTTAATACAAAAATATGTGCAGGAGATAATTGGTGAAATGACCTTTCATTTGCGGCGGCAACTTCATCCTCCTGATTCCGAATTATTCCCCTGCCTTTTACCTCTTCAAGCTTGTTGTTTTGAATAATGACATCTCTCAACTGGCAGATTGTGAAGGAAAGAATTTTCAGGGGGTGAGTTTATACCCCGTGGACACATTTCTGCCTAGGGTGGAAAATGTCTGAGAGCCTGTCAGGAAAYGAGCCTGGGCTTGGAACTGCCCAGGCTGGCATTTCACAGTGAGCATGCCCTAGGAGACTCTCTGAACATCTTTAAACTTTTAAATATYGGTGATGAGAGGGACCCCAAGGTGCTTATGGTGTTTCAAGGGTTGCCAAGCGCTGCTGGAAATGCAGGTTTTCCAGGGCTGTCAGTGAGGTGACCCTGACAAGGAGTTAAATCCCAACTCTGGGGACACTGGCACAGGCATGGACTGTGGATCAGGGCACAGGCATCGATTGTGTGAGCTGAGRGATGTGAATCACACCTGGAGGTGGCTCCCAGCAACCAAAGATTGGGATTTTAGCCTGTCATGGGAGCCCTCCTTCAGAGGAGACATCTTTTGCCTGCTGCTTCACCACACAATATTGGAGGGCATGGATCCTGCTCAAGAATAGAATATTTCTGGTTAGAAGGGACCCACAAGGTTTGTCTCATCCCACTGCACCACATTCCAGCTCCCCAGCACTGCAGCTTGGGTAGTTGGAGCTTATTTGTTCATTGTTACCTGAATATATCCTATCAGAAAACAGATTTCTGAATGGCTTACTTTTTGCTTTAAAGCTGTAGGAAGGTGGGTTTTATAAACATTCCAGAAACAAAAGTCTGAGTGCCAAATGCTGTYAGAACCCAGATGATGATTAATTGTAAGACTAGAAGAAATGTGACTGAGCTCATTGAAAACACCTCAGATTCTCAAGTTGACTTGTTATGCTAACACTAACTTTTTTGTTAAGATGAAAGGTAAAAAGGTGTGGTTTTAGTACAGTAAGTTTTGTGCCACTGTTTCAGCATTTTCCTATTTTTTCCTTACCTTCCTATTCCCATATATGTAAAAATAACTTATTTTGCTAAAGGGACAATTTAAAATTAATTCCACGGTGGATAGAGGAGACCAGAAATCTTCCTTAAAATACTCTTATTTATTTTACATCTTGTTCCTGGATGCTGCAAATGCCCATTCCCATATCACAAGCAGTTCCTGAGCATGCTACAAAGGCCACGTGCCCTAGGAAAAGGTGTGAAGCTGTGCATCACTTTGGTAAAACCTGGTCTCCTCAGTACAGTTTTTAACCCATGTGCTGCTCTGTGTGGAAAAATGGTATTTGCCTTCTTTCTCCACAAAAAAAAAAAAAAAATGGCTGAGGTCCTATGGCAGAACAGTTGAATGATTTCTGTATCACTTGCTTTATGTGAATAAATCATATCTGTCTAGCTTGAAACCTGTTTTGCTTTCCGCAGTGTTTGGGATCTTTAAAGCTGTATTCCACATACTTTTTCCTGTGAGAAATTTTTTGTCTTCAGGAGCCCAAACAGATTTGGAAGTGTGTGATGAACGTGAAACTGGCCATGTGGTGTTGGAATATGGATCTTGTGTGCCATTTACCCTTGACTTCTGAGCAGAGAGGGTGGAGGTATTTGGTTGTGTSTGATTCGTTTTCCATGAGAGTGTTAGCAGATTACTACTCTGTTTCAAAATAAATGAAGTTTCCATAAAATATATAATTCCCATGAAAATATATATTAACTACCCATAGATCAGCAGCAGGGGAGAAATAAATGTGGAAAAAACTCCACCATATTATAAAGATTTTTATGGAAAATTGCCCAGTGGAAAAGCAGGGTGCTGGTTGACACCCATCGGAGCATGAGCCAGGTGTGCCCAGGTGGGCAAGAAGGCCAAGAGCACCTGGCCTGTGACAAAAATTGTGTGGCCAGCAGGACCAGGGCAGTGATTGTCCCCTGGGCTGGGCACTGCTGAGGCCACACCTCAAATCCTGTGTCCAGGTTTGGTCCCCTCACAGCAAAAAAGACATTGAGGGCCTGGAGTATGTCCAGAGAAGGATCTTGGAGGTCTCTTCCAACCCAAATGATTATTCTGTGATACATTTTTTTAGGCCAACTCTTTGATAAGAGATATTTGTGAAGGCAGGGAAAGGTGCAAACCCACTGCTGGGAATGGATTAGGAGGGACTTTATTCAAGACTCTGGGTTGTTTGACAGGAGAGAAGGCAGAACTAAACGGCTCAGGTGAGCAGGCATGATTCTTCCCTCGTGACTGGAGGCTGTCTCACAACCCAAATTTCCCAGTTGTGTTTCCTGTCTTGTGTTCTCCCYTGTGCTGTGCCCCCCCAGGAAAGCACTTTGCAGCAGTGTGGAAACGTGGACCACTTATCCWGGATTGTTTTTTCGGTGGTGAATGTAGAAAATGGCACTAGGCTTGAAGCATTGCACCAGGGAATTCAGCAGCACCGCCTTCTGCTGATAGAACAGGAAAATCTGGCTGGATGGGGGCAGGAGAAAAATTATTTTAAAGTTGTTTAATGATACCTATTGTTTCCTACCCCCCCATCCCAAAGTGTGTGGATGCCACTCCACTTACCAAAGGGAAGAACAGTTTGCTGTAATACCTGTAGTTCTTGGCATTTCTCTGCCAGCAAGATGTGTGGCTGCAAAGTTTAAGGTTACCGCCATAAAAATGTCATCCTTTGTTTAAAAAAAAACACAACAACAAAAAAAGTGATACATCGCTGTATGATAATGAAGCACTTTGATTAAAAGCACCCAGCGGGCTGTGATGTATGGGAGCTGGCTGGGAGACCATTGGAGTGCAATTAATTATTAGCTGCTCTTTACGAGGCTTGGTTGCTCTTCGCGGGATTGATTTTGGACGGCGACGAGGAAGCCGAGCTCTTGCTCGGAACGCTGCTCCGTGAATCCGCGGATGCTGGCAGGAGCGGGTGATGGGTGATGGAGCACGGAGCCTTTCACCTGCAAGCAACTCGCTTGTGCTGAAGTCAGACAAGTTGTTGAGGCGCTGGGGTTGGTGCCGATGGGCTGGTCGGCAGCCAGCTCAGCTCCTGGGAGGTGGCTGTGGGTCTGTSTCTCACAAAGTGTGGTGTGAGAATGGAACCACAGCTTTACCTCGTGGGCTGGGCATGAAATTTGTGTGGTCTCCACGCCATCTCCTCTGCTCTGTGCTTAAATGGAGGAGTTAATATAATTTACCYCTTTATTCTGAAAACTATATGTGCTTTAAACTGAGGTTTTGAGAAGGGAATGGCTCTAATTCACTGGAGGAGACTTGCTAGAAGCTGATCGCCTGAGAAGTTGTTAGTACTGCAAAGGATTTTCAAAATCCTTCAATCAATAACTTGATTTAATGAAGCTAAAGTGAAATAATAAATTTTTCCTGCTTATTCTCCCCTTCACAATGCAAAAATCTTTGTTTCCTGTGAATGCTGCTGGCTGCAAAGGGTAAAATATTTTAGGCTATCGCTAAGTTTGGAAGCATAAAAAAAAATTTAATACAATTTTTGCATAGTTAAAAACCTGACAAGAAGTTAGAGGTTTGTCTTGCTGTGGTTGTTTGGCTAATTTGGCCATGTGAGCTGGTTAAGGAGCCCTGTCCTTCTCCTCCCCTGTTCCAAATGCTCCACTTGCATTTCTACCCTAAGTGCACCTCGAGATAGCAGATGTGTGTTTATGCAGCCACAAGCGTGGGGAGAAAAGGGAATTTGGAAGCATTCTGCTGCCCAAATATACAAATAATCCTTTAAAAAGCGTCTCTGTAGAGAGGAAAACCTGATCYGAACCAAGTGAACAGGATGAGAGATCAGAAACTCTTGGAAGAAAGAGCCTGAGATGTTTTTAGGATCTTGTTTGAAGTGTAGATGAGAAATTTTACTTTCTATTTTTATTRTTTCAATCTGAATTCATTGAGAGTTGCCATACGATTTTTCAGGTCTGCTTTTTTCTGAATGGAACTTGAAGAGACAAATCTGACAATATAAATGCACACCCCCTGTTCCCGAATTTCATGAACAGTAAAAAATCCCAAACAACCCCAACCCTAAAAGCATTCAGTGATAATTTGCAAAGCAAACAGAAAGCCTTTGTGAATTGGGTTGGATCCTAGGAAAGCATGAGACATTCCATGTTAAGCGCACAGTTATCCCATGAAGAAAGAGGTGAAACTTTGAAATGTTGAAACTCYATGTCCCAGCACTTAGTACCCTTACTCCACCATAAACCTTTAGTAAAAACTTTAGTTTTTATATTATGCTCTGGTCTATATCAAAATAGAAGTATGGTGCAAGTAGGCTCAAACATTATCCTGTTACTTTTGGAGTAGAAACTTCGTGTTAGAACAGTTTTCCTGAAGGGCCACGTGAACTGGAGCACTYGAGAAAATTGTGGGTGTTATTCACCCAACCAGTCTTTTGCACAACAAATAACAGGGACCAGTGGATGGTGCTCAGGGTTGGGCCTTTTCTCCTTTTTCTGGAAACATCTATTTGGGGCAGCTGCAAGGAGAAGACTCTGGGGAGGAGCAAAGCAAACGTGGCAGGGAATAGTTTTCATGGAATGCGTGGAGGAACGAAAGGCCAAGCCTGGAAGGCTCCAGCCTGCACTGCCGATGTGAGCACGAGGGAAAGTTCTCAGGACCSTGTGAAACATCCCAGGGCTCTGCGTGTGGGATGTGGGCAGGAGTTCCCAGTCCTGGAGCTGAAACCTGGGAGCGTTYGGACTGCAGATCTCCAGCCTTGGGGAGGGGTGATGCGGGGAGGGGAGGATTTCTTTCCCTTCCTCTGGATCCGTGCTTGGAGGGGGGTCTCTTCCTTACTGTTCAGTTGGGAGATAAACAGAATCCAGCCATGGTAATGCTCAATGTCTGCTCTTCCTGAAATGTGGGCTTCTTTTCCAGTGCAGTCCCACTGCCACTTACTGTAGCTTATTTCATATATGAAAATAATAGTTTATAAATTACATTTGTGGCTAACTTTTGCTTGTACGTCATAAAGAGAAATATCCTATAATTATTATGGTCCCCTAGTAAATTCGCTATTATTATTACCTAGTTATTTTGGCCATATGGATTACACCGTATTTAAGGTCCCAGTTCAATAAAAGTRCATCTGGTTCCTGTGCTGCAGAAACCTATTAAAGGTTGAGGAAACCATGCAAATAGATTTATATAGTCTTTTGCTGGGTTTTACAGTGTTTAATTGGCCTTTCTATTGAGAGTAACCATGGCAAACTTGRAATTCTGGGAGTAGCTACTCTAAGCAAGAGTCCTTTAGTTACTACAGAGTTAATGCAGTAACTTGCCCATGTTTTAAGGGTCTCACATGTTAGAGTCTCCTCCACTTCCTTTGGGAGAATATCCCACAGCCTCATAGAATTCGGTGTCAGGAAGTCTTTGACCACAATTTATGTAACTGYATGTGTTTCATATGGATTTCTCCTTGGCCTCCCCTATATGCCACAGGGTTTCAGCAGGGATTAAAATAAAAAAAAAAAGGACTTGAACATGAGAGGCATCAGGAATACTTTTATGTAGTCTAGAGAGCTGGTTTGTTAAAGCTGAAAAAGGGCTGAGCTGATGCTTTTGGGGGAGGGATTCTGCAGCTGGAATGAGCAGCACTTCTGCTCAGGGAAACAAATTTACCAGGACCAGTGCAATAGCTGAAATGTTTCAGGGTTTTTTTTTCCCCCCCYATTTTACTTTAATTTACATATTCCYCCACCTTCAGRACTTTTAAAGTACTTGGCATGCCTGAATTTGTCGTGCATATTTACAGAAAATTCAAGACTTGCTCCCAGTTTAGGTCAAGATATTGAGTGTTTGTCCCTTCCCAGGAGTGTGCAGGCTTGTGTGAGCTCCTGGCAATGCCCATGGAACTGTGTGTGGTCTTTTGCCAGGTGTGAAATCCCTGCTAGAGCCCAGAACCAGCACTTCTGTGTTAGAGGTGGGAGAGAAGACTGAAGTTTCTTGGGCTTTAATCTGCTTCTGGAAGTTTCTTTGAAAAATTACTGCAACTCTTTGTTCTTCCCCTCCTTCCTCCCCAGTAAATCTTTAATGAGGATCTGAGTAATTTAGTGTATCTCTGTTTCTGAAGCGAGAGGKCAAAAGTTTTGCTGTACTTATTAAGATATTTGTCTCAGATGGTTCTGGATCATTTTCTTTTTTGGCATGATGATGACTTCTTTAGCTTCAGGCTGGTGCTCTCAGCTGTTATTAAAGTGTGAAATGATAAACTCCTTTTATCTGAAAAGATGTTTGAGACTTAATCACACAACGTACCCAGATAACATTAATTTCTGCTAACCAGTTTGAAGGAGTGGAAGTTGGAACTTTTTATGACATTCTTTGTCTTTCTGTAAGGAAAAAAAGTAAAACAACTTTGGAGGAAATTTTATCTGGAAAGCCATGCAGAAAGTAAAAGTACAATGCATGAAGGATACCTGGCATGACAGGGCTGAGGTTCCTATGGACTCAGCTTACTGCAGATGGGGGCAAAATAGGAATAATCTCCMTAAGATTCACTGGATCTCTCTTTGGGACCATGGGTTTCCTTGGGCCTGCYTCCCAGGGTCATGGACTGTGCTGTACACTCAGGAAGATAAAAACCCTTCTGTTTCTTCCTCTGAAAACAAAATTTCAGACCACATCCATCCAGCCTTTGGCTGTGCTAGAGTCCAGAGTGTAGTTTTTGTGTGCAGAGGGGTGTGATGCATTTTTTTGCTGTGTGGCCTGAAAACACATTTATTTTATTATTAATTATCTGCACTTKTTTGAGGGGGAGGCAGCGAATAGAGACTGTTTTTTCTCCCACTTACAGCTACTGAGGGCAGGGTGCTCTGAGTGAGAAGGGGGCAAGAGGAGCCACAGTCAGAGACTTAAAGCGTGAGGGAAAGTTTTGTAGGAAATTCAGCTTCCTAGGAAGAGAGACAGAGGGCTTCAGCAGCAGGATGCCCATGATCCAGGCTGGGTGAGCAAGGGAAATGAGCAGAGGGGCAGGAGAAGGAGCTCCCACCCGGGAATGATGCCACGAGGAGCAGCTGCTCGCCCCACTCGTGCTCCAGCTCTTTCTGTGAGGGCAGATCCCTGCCAGGGGAGGGAAAGGGGGAGCACCCAACATGTGCCACATTCCTGGTTCCAGTGCTTCCCACGAGCTGCCTTTCATGGGAACACACCAGTGCTTTCCTCCTCTCTGTGTGGTGTYGTGGCAGGGATAGTGGGAAACGAAAATATTGGACCAAAAATCCCCACTCAAACATGTTATTTGGCTAAAATGTAAATGATCCATTTCCTGCCCTCCAACTGCCCAAATATGTCTGGAACTAAATATTTGAGTTGGAAGGTTCTTGCAGACCAAAACCCTTATTTGGGTGAAAGAAATAGGTAATATGAACAAATAGAATAACATTCCATGTTAAAATGAACACGTAAAATTTGTCTTTGTGGCAGTGTTGTCATTGTCTTTACGTTCAAAGCAACTACTTTGCAACATCCAACTTTAGCTGAAATCTGTTGAGTTCCTTAGAAACTTCKGTTTCCTGAACAAAAAATAAGAGATAATACCAGATTTTTAATAGTTTTTTTTTTTTAAATTTGTGTAAAATGTACAGGCATGCTTGACAGAATAAAACAAAAAAAATGATCCTTAGGAAGGCGACATGCTTAGGGTCAGAACATCTGTCTTTAATGTAAATTGGGCCATCTTCAGGYGTTTTCTCATGTGCTGCGTTTGCACTTTTTGTTTATTATTGTGGGATGAGCTGCCTTTCTGGAAAGGACAATGATCTATTCACTATTTACACACACCCACATCTGTCTTGGAGGGAAATGCACTGGCACGGGAAAATGTGTCATGGCTGGGAAGGCTGCAGGTTCACAGCAAACTTGTGAACTGCACAAGTGTCTCAAGCAGCTCTCCCAAGCAATGTTTGCTCATCCCTGCAGCTCTCTCAGCCTCACACGTGCACCCTCCCAGGCTGAGGCTGTAGCTTTCGCTCTTTCCACGAGAATGTTTGCATCAAGATGCTCGAAAAAATGAAGCAGGGTTCAGTTTTGAAATGAAATGAATGCTGACCGGGTGTAGCCGTGCAGAAGGGTGTTAGGYTGGTTCGGCAGTTCTGGGTTTGGAGTCCAGGAAATACAGGAGGATCTTACATTTCTGTTTATCCTTGGAGTAGGTTCCTAGCACTGCTCCAGATCATGTCTTTCAGATTTTTCACTGGAACAACACAACCGAGAGAAATTAAAAAGAAAACAAATGTATTTTCAGTCGAGTGCAKAATTTCAGGTGGGTCTGCCTGGTGCTTCATCAACGTTTGGGGTTGACAACAGCACAGAGGCTGAAGTGCAGAATATTGGATTCTCCTTATTTCTTTGTGACTTTTACTAAAGAGACCTTGAAGAGACAAACCAAAATTGCACATGGGCACCTATTTTTTGTGGGTTACAGGCCAAGTTCACGCGGGGTTTGTACAACTTCCTTGGACTGGATGGAATTGCTCTGTGCTTCTGATACAGGCACACCAGGGATGGTAGACTTGACGTGTGATTCTGTATTAAAAAGTGTTACAATGAAATAAAGTTTAATTCTAGGTCTGAATCTGCAGGATTTCTCACTTCTGTGTGTGGATAAGATTCCCTCYCAGGCTTTCCCTACTGTGGCTCTTGTTGTACAAATTTTAGTTTTTCTCGTACATGAACACTGAAAGGCACAGAGGGCTGAAATTATTTGAGCACAGGATTTCCTGTGAGGGGAATTCAGAACTCACATGCAAGTCTCACAGGGAGAAATCTGTATTTTTGTGTGTGTGTTTTAAGTTCAAGTTTAGATTTCTATAACAGTGTGTGGGGTGGTTTTCTTTTTCCTTCCATTGTTCCTACCTAGATGATGTCTCACCTTTGGAAACTTTATCTGAATTGGAATTTGGCACAGATATCTTCATCCAAAGCAAATTTGGAAAAAAAATATGGTTACAGAAATGTACAAAGGTGTGTTTTCTAACTGGGGAAAACCCAGCATGAAACGAGGCTTTGTTTGTTGGTAGCTTGAAAGCAAAATTCAGATAATGATATATTGATTTCTGTGTCTGGGCATCAATTCACTGTATTTCCTATTAAAAAACCCCAAATATACAATATCCAATTATGTGATACATCTTGGAAGGAAGATTAAAAATATTTTTAAGAAATCAATTGAATTTAGCTCTGTATATTTTTTCAAATGTGGATGGAATGCAGCTGGCTCTGGCTGTGCTTTTCCGGCTTGCTATCCCCCTTTAGAATGTCACTGTTTTAAAGCTGAATAAATGTCTAACAACCAAGAGATAATAAAAATGTTATTTAGGATTGTATTCCCAGCGGCTTAGGAAAGGTTACAAACCCTGATATCTGGTTAGCGGTCCCAAGGGTTTTCTAGCAAGTTATTTAACTATCCATTTATTAATTTAATTTATGGCAGTTAATGAGAGCTCAAATGCAGGCACAGGATTCAGGTTCCCAGAAAAACAGACATCAATTATGACCAAGTTTGCYGAGCATGACTTATCAAGAGATCATCCTGGTAACCACCAGCAGTTTGGTGTCTGTACCGCAAATATTTATGGTGATCCAGCTCTGCCTTGTAGGACAGGGCTCTATTTTAGTGTTCATGGCTGCTCTGCCAGTTCGTCTTCTCTCCAAGGCAGGGAAAGATCTCAAATCTGGCATTGAAAGGAAAGTATGAAGTGCAGTTAAAAATGCAGTGGGTGTTTGCAAATGGGTRGGGTAATTCTATATGGCATATTCTGTCTGGTCTGAAATTGCAGGCACCTCTCTGTGGTGTTTGGGAAGAAAAAAGAATAAAAATCTTTGTTATATTCTATTAGGCTAGATCAAAGCGAGTTCACAAATACTTAGTGTTATGGAACATCTTTCCTAAATCTAAATATAATTCTGTCCACTCTTTGCCAGGTTTTAAGGTCCAGATGGCTCAGGCTTGTATTTATGCTGAAGGAAAGGACACTAATCTATCATAATATTCTTGTAGTAATCACCAAAAATGTTGTATGGTCTTGGGGCTGGTTCCTTTGAAAACTTAGATGTGCTAATAGGTGTTTGTCAAACTGAGGTCCTTGTGGACTCAGAGCCTCAAAAAGGTGGTTGAGGCAATGTTTATTTTTGGAGGCATATAGGGATGCAAAGGTTTATATAAGATTATGTATATAGAAGTTAGTGGTGTGGAATTATGAGCTATTTGATTAAATGGGTGCTGAAGAGTTCAACTCCTTAAAGACCAGTTTAGCCTGGGTCTGTGAAAACAAGCATTCTTAATCTAAGTCGTTATAGTTTTGGTATTGTAACCAAATATAACAGTGTTCATAGCAGTTGTGGCATAAAATGGAAAGTGAAAATTAAACAGGGGAAAATTTACTGCTGTTTCAATCATGCTGAGTTATTGTAGTCATGTAAGAACACTTAGAAAAGCATGAGGTAGTTAGAATGCCAAGTTTCTATAATATCTGGCAAGCAAAGTGGTGCAGTATTATATAAGTTAATATTTCTTGACACATGCTGACATTTCAGTTAAAGCTTCTAAATTATTTTAGACTTTAAGGAGAACGTGAATASTTTTTTTTTTTTTCTGCGTTCCTGGCAACCTTTTCAAGTTGTTTGGTGTGGAGCTTGCTTGATTGTGATCTGCCCTATATCCTCGTAACTTGGAAATTTTAAATTCAGCTTGGGCAGTTGTTGATTCTGTGTAGAGGTTGAGTGGGAAGTTCTCTGCCCCTAGAGCGTGTGCCCCAGTTTGCATATTTTATTGTTTGGAGGTAGCACCTTCATTTTGTGACCTGATTACAGTCCCTTTAAACTGTGGGAATAGCACTGTAGGGAATGATTGTGCTAAGCTCCAGAGGAAATACATAAACTGTTCCAGGAAGTAGAATTRGATTCCAGTTAGATTGCAAGATATTAATGATGTGCTGGGATGTGAGAGTAACTTCAAGCTGGTTATCCTGGTGCTGTCTTGTCGAAGCCTGATTTTAGCTGGATGTTGCAGAGGTACCTGGAGTGTCCTGATGGAATTCCAACAGGTTGTGCACTGTGTGTGCAACAGGGAATTTGCATGGACCAACATATCCTACAGAGAAAGTGGTCAGGGAAGTCTGTGTGGCTGCAGCCAGGCTAATTCCTCCTGGGTGCACCTCAGGCATCTGTGCACACATTCCTGGTAGCCAGACAGGGAACAACCTGCTGACATCCCTTTAGAAGGAAAGAATGGGAAGAGAGAGACCCCAGCCAGCTCTGGATGTCCTATTTCAGATGAWGGAGGACATGATAATCCAATCCTTCCCCTCGCACTGCATTAAAGAGAAAAATAACCAAGCTAGCCAGACATGACACACCCAGAGAGCATCCATTTAGTGCTTTTTCCCTCTTGGATTTCTGAGAAGCTTCCCCCTCTGAGCAGAGAGGGTGAGAGGTGACCCCTGCCTGCAGSGACAGAGGGAGATGCTCCTGCTTTGTGCGGGGAAGGGTTTGTAGGGGATGTGCAGGGTGTGGGCGCTGATAAGTGGAAGGAGCAATTTCAGCAGCAGTGGTCGTGACAGCCAACGTGCCCGCGGGCAGCTTCCTGGAACCTGAGCCCTGCTTCCCAAAGAGGCAATCTGCGGAGATTAATTTTGGAGGATATATTACTTACCGGGATTTGAGGAGGGAATGGAGTGTTGAATGAAGTGTGGAGTAAATAAGCTGAGTCAAGTTCCGTAATTGTTCCATTATGGTCTCCACTCRCTGTCTGGTGGATAAACTCGACCCCCTCACTCGATTTTTGGGGATGGAGTTGAACTTGCTGCAGCAACTGCTGTGTGAAAAATTAAAGATGGTGACTACAGACCGCAGAAACATTCAAATAATACACCAGAGGCTGCATTTTACAGTTCCRGCTGCTGCCCCATGGGTCACTGCAGCTTTACTGTGCTTGTTCTGAATTCTAAATATTGTCTTGTAAACCCTAGGGTGGAGTTGCCTTTGATCTATTGCTTGGTGCTTCATGAGGAGCTGTACTAACATATTTTAATATATGTGATAGGATAAACCTTGGAAGATGATAATAAAAGTTGAAGTCTTTGTAGTGTCACGTACGTAATTTAGCTACTTCGGTTATGTGAGATAATTAAGCATTAAACCCAATTATTTACACCCATGTGAGCTCCTCGAGTAACAGTGCAGGAAGAGAGCAAAGAGAAAGCTTTTTTTGGAACACTTTCTGTCTCAGGCTGCTTTATTTCCCCAGCCATAAACCGAGCTGAGCCACACACGGTGGCTGCTGTGAGGTCTCTGCTCTCTCCCTGCTGCTGTGCTCAACACCCACCTCTGACCACCTGCTCCCACTCAGCCCAAAACCTCCAGAAAACACCTCAAACCTCAAAAATGCCTCAAAAACAACTGCCCTGGCCCATCCAGCCACACGCTCGTGCTCGAGCTGCCCTGAATAATGGGAAGAGGGCAGGTGGGTGGGAGCTAGAACACCCTTTCTTCCCTGTAAATCACCACTGGGAAAATTGTGTTGGGTATCTTTCATCCAGAGTGGGGATTCAAAAGTCAGTCTGCTTTCTCATCTATTTTTATTGCAGATATTTTCTGCTGGAAATCTTCATGATTTCAGATGTGATTGCACCTCAAGTTATCCTCTACTTACTTGACCTCACTCCACTAGGGAAAATGTGTCTTTATTCTCTTAGTAGACCTGGTTCCAGGATTGTGAAGTTTTGCTTTTTTTATGCTTTTTCTACTAAAGTTAATGAACTATTTTCTGAAACGTGTATAAAATACAATTCGTAATATATTTTACTGTTTTATTTTCAACAACAGGCAGATAATTACCTTCAAAAATAACAGATTTTAATCTAAATAAGTATCTAAATTATAGCTGTGGAGTTGTAAAGAAAAACAAATTCAGCTAATCCGTATTTGCATGTGCCAATTAGCTAAGTGTTCATCAATCTCCTATATAAATGAAAACGAGAAGACTCAGCTCTGTGGTAAGATAATATTTCTCATTAACAACAAGTAAAACCTCCTATTGCTATCATAGGAGAAAAAAATTCCCACTTCTCTTCCTCTTTAAAATGCCAGTAAAACCCAGCTATGAAGTCATGTAGGCCCTCTATTTTTAGTATTGTCAAAATCTGCCAAAAGTTCTCCTTCAAAGCCTCCCTTGGTCTCTAACATGACAGTGTTCTTCTGCGGAGAAGCCAGGAACAAGCACTTTGATGTTTCTTTAGCTATCATGTGTAGGAATGTAAAAATATCCTTCCTTATCTTTTGAGAGGGATCCTAGATGCCCACGGTTCAGTCTGGGACATGGTTTTTGTCAGTGAGAAAGGTGATAAAAAAAGTGAGGCAACCTGTCCGAGGCTGATGYGGAATTCTGTCTCCTCCGCAGCATCCTGACTCCCTGTTTCCAGGTTTCCAGCTCTGTGCCTGGCTCAGGGAGCTGCCTTCCCCCTGTGCTTGCACCCTTTAAAGATAAACTCAGTCAAGGAGCAAGGAGACCTCAAGGGCTGTTTTGAGCCACKGGGCACCTCCTTTGGGAAGGAATTGTGAAATTCCTGTGGGTTTTTATGGAGTGGGATCTTGCTGCCAGGGTACACACCTGCTGCGTGTGCCTGTGTGCTTGTCTAAACTGTGGGATTATGGTTTCYCTGAAAGCAAAAAAATGTGGATCCCACTCTGTGCAAGGGCAAGAGATGCAAATCAGAATTTAATACCGACTCTGTGAGGGTAAATGCCAGCTTGTTCTGCTAATCTCTGGATATTCCAGAGACACCATTGCAAGGAAAACAGGATTCTGTCTGGCAACCATCAGGAATTTCTGCACGTGCCAGCAGTTGTCCATATAAGCAGAGTCATATCAGACTTCCATGCTGGAAGCACTGCCTGTTTTGTCAAGCCACTTCAGTGAACATATGATTGTAAACATGTGAATATCCCCAGGACTATTTAAATAACATTTCCATACTAACTTGTATATCTCTAGCTATCTTCCTCACTTTGAGTGTAAGGTTTTTGTTTTGTGATTGGTTTTTTTTTTGTGGGGGAGACTTTTCTGTGGTTTGATTTTTGGTTTTCCAGAATAAATTCAACTTTTAGATGTGTGTGCTTTCAAAACTGGAAAATGAAGCAGCAGGCATGTGATGTGAGAAGTGATCTTTCTCAGAAAGGTGTGCAGTGGTCATGAAGTGATCACCATAGATCACCTTTGGAAGGATTTTTCCATGTGGTTACTTGAGGATTTCAGCCAGAGTGTGATTTCATCTGTGTTATCCAAGGGTGTTTTAAAAGACAAAACTAAAACATTTTAATTTGCTTTTTATTGTCTATATCAGTGTATAATTTTGCAAGAGATTATACAAACACTTAGCATAAATTGTTAGTGTTTTAAATATCGTTCCTATAACGATAATTGTCCTCTGGAGTTGAGTACATCTCGCTGGTAATTCCTTTATGACCCTAATAAATAACACACCTCCAAAATTCGTAAATTACAGTTCCATGTGGAGAAGGTGGGCAGTGCAGCCCATAATGCTCGTGGGCAAAGGGTAAAATTTGTATGACATCTCTGTGATGAGTGCAAATGTGTTTTGTTGAAATGAATTTTGTTTAAAAAGCAAACATAAACTTTCAGGCCTGTTTAAAATTTCAGGTTCTTCAAGGGCCAGCTTTAACATGCACAAGCATTGCCTGAAAATGTCATCCTGAAAACTTGTTAGCAGGTGTCATGATTTTGAGGAGTAAATGTGTGCTCATGTAGTATTTTTAACTTCAGGTATCTGTTGTGGCAAGCTATTCACTTAAAAACAGCAACAAAGACACTCTTTCCAAAAAAAAAAAAAAGAGTTTCTATTAAAAATAACTGCACAACCATTCCCCCCCACCAAACAATAACCAAAAAATTTCTGCAAGAACCCCCAAAACAACACTGAAAAAACTGTGGTATTTTGAGACATCAATATTCCTATTGATATTTTATGGGGAAAGGACTGAACTCGAGCCAGGTTTTAAATGCTGACGATAAACCACTACCTCTCCCCCTATGGCCTTCTCCTTTGAAAACAAAAGACCCTACAAAAACTCCCTACCAGGTTTCATTAGTTCTGGAACTGGGTATTGATCTCACACCAATTTCAGCTCAGTCGATTTGACTAAGTTGAACAGAACTGCTCTCAATCAAGGGACCAGAGTTATCACCAATGGGTTAAGTATAATTACTCATTCTCCTCTCAATGCTCTGCAGTTAATGTTCAAGTTAATCTGCTACATGGCATGCCTATTATTTTTACTTTTTTTTTTCTTTCAGTGTTTTAAGATGAGTTAAAGCAGTAAAATAATTTCCTCATGTGTCTCATAGTGAAGATAAATGTGGCCATTTTAGCCAATTCTCTATGCCTTTGTCATGAGGGGTTCTTAGGAAACTGAAATGAGACATGCTTTGAGTATGTGTGTATTTCCTGCTGCAAGGATGGAGTCCCAGTTAATGCTGAATTCAGGTGTTTTTTTGAGTTGATTGTTGTGCTCAGAGGAGTCCTCACGTTCACAAAACAGAATTTGTTTTGTTCCTGTGCGGTGTGATGGGTGAGGAGGTGAAAATCCAGCACTGGTGATTTCCTTCTGACCGGTCAAGGATTCTTTGTTTGCTGTTGTTAGAGAGGTGAAAATGTGGAGCAGCCCCGGGAAGATTTTCCAGTGCTGAGCTCTGGTGAACATCTTTCCACACTTCTTTGAGACTTGGGGTTTCCATTAATTATTTTTCTAGACAGCAAGTTGCTTTCAGAAGTATTCATGTGGGAAACCTTTCGTTTTTAGAATAATACAGAAGAAAATGTGTGGAATTTCAACAAGTCCCCACCTAGAAAATGTTTGGTCATGGAAAAGTGTGATCTATCTTTCAAGTTCATGTAGACTGTTAATAGAGAGGTCCTGATTTGTTTTAAATGTCACAGCTAGGAAGGTAGCACCATGATTATCATAAGTTCATGTCTTGCACACTTATATTCAAAATAGCATGAGAATATTATTGGCAGATTCATGTGCTATGGGGAAGAGAGACCAACTTTGTTGTATCATATGAATAAATGAGAAAAGGATGGTTTATCCTTTATGGATAGGAAACTGCCACTTTGTTCATGTATTTGAATTCTTTTCAGTGCTGAATCTCTGTTATATTTGCATTTGTGGCGAAGGGCTCCCTTCAGCTGATGTAAACTGTGGTAGTAACCAGAGCCTCAAAAATCCTTTTGTGCCCTGGCAGCACACTGCTCTGTTTTGTAAATAACCTTAACTCTTTAGGTATAGTATTTCTCATATTTTACAAAGCTCAGGTATTATTTTTGTGAGGCATGTATTTTTTTTCCTCCCTGGAATACTCTCTCCTTTCTTTTCTGAAGTTTCCCCAGTGATCCAGCCTCACTGGCAGCAGCAGAATTGCCAATATAGAAAGGCATTTTCTTTTCCTTGCCTCTTCTGTGAGCAGGTCATGGATGATACAACTGCCAAAGCTTTGCACCTTTATTTTGACCATTGTTACAATTAGAAATGGACTTGTGGTGACCAAATTCTGTCTGAATGTGCTAATAAATGGGAAGTTATGACAGATAACACCATGTGCTTGTGCCAGGGCATGGGAATGACTGAGGCTGAGGGAAATAACCCATTTAGGGAACACCAGGAGTGTTCAGCCTCATGGAGAGGAAATGCAGAAAGTACAATAATTCCCATTTCAGCTGATGTAGTGGTGAGGTAGATTTTTCCATCAGTCCCTCACACACAGTGCAAGCTATTTCTTAAGTTTTCATTCAGCCATGGTGATGCTAAATTATTGTTGCCCCCATCTTGCATCCATATGGATAAATGGGCTCCATGGATGCGTTTCCTATGTCTGTGTGTTCCTAAAAAAATTCTACTGAAGTATTCAATGTACCTCATAATGCCAAAACAAGTTGCTGCTTTTGTGCTGCTCTTCCAAGGCAAAGCAGGCTTGGAAGAATCTCATGGCTACCTGGAAATGAGTTATAGTGAGGTGTCTGTTGGCCTCTTCTCCAAAGCAACAAACAGGACAAGTGGAAATGGCCTTGGGTTGCTCCAGGGGATGTTTAGGTTGGTTATTGGGAAAAACTTCTCCGAAAAGCTTGTCAAGCCCTGGGAAAGGCTGCCCAGGGAAGTGGTTGGGTGCCCATCCTGGAGGTGTTTAAAGGGACTCATAGATGTGGTGCTGAGGGAAATGGTTTAGTGGTGGCCCTGGCAGGGTGAGGTGAAGGGCTGCACTCGATGGTCTCARAAGCCTCTTCAAGCCTAAACGATTCTGTGACTCTGYGAAATGAAGTCAATTAAAATTTCATGCCAAAAATTTATAGAGGGCTGGAAAAATGAAAGCTCAGCAAGACCCAAGCTTTCAGCCAAGATCAGGCCTTGTCCTTCCACTAGAAGCATGACTGTTCAAAAATGGTGATATAAAATAGATTGARTCTATGATGTCTTTTTATCAGCCTTTAGCATCTTTATATTGAGGGTTAGACTTGGAATCTTTTCTCCTAAAAAGGGTAGCTAGAAATGCAATAAATAAATAAACCAGTTGCCTGACTCTTTATTTATTTTTAACTCCCCAAGACCATGGAATTTTTCAAAAACTCTCTGTTCTGATATCATGCATCAGCAGCAATGGATATAAAACCTATAAGTGAAGGAATGTTTTTCTTTTGCTTATGCACAGTGAGTTTCTGCTCTACTTGAARGTTGTGTGTTAGGAGAGCTGAATCTTTCCTTCAAATGTTTCTATTCACAGGTCAAATTATGCTTTACACTCTAGCTGGAGTCCTGATCCTAGCTGGAAATAGCAATTAAGAAGTTTGCTATTGAATATCAACCCTATTTTTGGTCAAGATCTGACATATGAATTTTACATCTATTAAATAAAGCTGCTGATTTCTGTCCAAACTCCAATTTTTTTGCCTCTAGATATACAGCCAGGAAAGAACTATTTCTGTCATTTGAGCAAAATGGTGATAAAAAAAATTCCTTGGGTAATAAGTGGTAAAGATCATGAAGTCTTAATATTTGCAGTTACTGCCTGCTTCTGCAGTTAAGCATTCAAGTAAAACTCATTGGGCTGCTCTCAAATCATATTAAAAGGGCCAACAAATACAAGAGGAAGAAATGCAATATTTTGTCAAAGGAATTTAACCCAGCAGCATTTCTGTATTATGATGCCATCCTTGCATTCAGCAAATCTTTTTTAAAGGCTGAACAGCGTGAGGAGGACTCCGAGAGGAGCACTAATTGGTGATTTGAGAGAAATGTTGAGTATTTCCTCCAGTCTTCAGTTCTATTTTTCTGCTTCTGCAGTAAAAACACGAGGAGGGATACCTGACAAAGGAGGAACCCACAGTTAGTAAACTCTTCACTGCTGGTATGTCTGTCAGGAAATTAGATCAATGAAAATTAATTCACTCCTGTAACAGTAATTTCCTCACTTAGTGTCCTCATCTAGCGTGAGGGTGCCTCCTCCCCTGCCTGCTTTAAGAGCAGTAAATCAGTTGACTTCTCTCTTCATGAAAACGCTGCAGAGGTCCTTATCTTCTCAGAATTATATGATAATATTTTGCGTTTCCCTTTTGTTTTTCTGAGGCTGAAAGCATCCCGTGAGCTCAGSAAGAAGTTGTGTTTCTATGGCCATCTTGGCGCAGAGAACATATTTGAGATTTTTCAAATTGACTTCTGCAGTTTGAGCCAAAAGAGGCTATTTTTTCATCATCTTTGTGCCATAAACTGTGCTTTAAGTCCCTCCATGCTTTTCCCCTTTTGCCCCAGGTGGGACAACAGGGGTATCCAGCAGGGCCTGTGCCCTTGTGTGAACATACAAGTAAGGAGAGGGAAAGGGGATTTTAGGACAATGTGTGTTGTCCAAGTTGCTGTGACTGCCTTGCTTCTCCAGCCACTGTTTGATGGGATGGCAGCAACATCCCGTGGCTGCAATTGTGCTTTTATCACCTGCTCCATGGCTCACCTCTTCTTTCTGCAATCTTATGTGGGTGCATGGCCTTTTCCTTTAGGATAAAACTAGGGGACAAGGATATGACAACGTCTAAAGCTTGCTCTTTAATAAATAATATTCGTGGGGCCTCAAGCCATGTTTTCCTTGAGCTCTCCACCATTTCCTTCAGAACTCCCATGARATGCTCTTGGCTGTTGTTAAAGCTTGCAGAAGGTGACAGTATTCAGGGAAATAACTCCCTGCTGCTCAAGTTCTCCACTCCCAGCAATTTGTGCTGTTTGTTGCACGAGCACATTGTGCAACTGCTGGAGTCATGAGGCGGGGAAAAGCAGACTCCCTAGGAAAATGCAACATCCAGATCCTTTCCAAATGCAGTGRGTAGTGCTTTGCAAGGGCTGTTTGGGGAGCTTGGCACCAAAYGTTTCCTTCTGACCCCGTCAAAATYGTAAGGACTGTGATTAAGTGTTGACATTTCTGTTCCTCAGTTACTGTTTTCTTCTCAGCTATCTCCGTGCAGCCACCTCGATGCTATTTGGCTATGCTGACCTGTGGGGCTTTCTTAACCTTTTTGTAAACCCAACTGCCACTCACAGGCTGGATATAATTACTCTTCGGTGCTGAAATAGACCTTTTCTCCAGCTTTGAAGGCTGAAAGATCGCCTCAGGTATTTAGTTAACTGGCTGAACTTTTTTRATTGGTACAAACCGTCTGTAGCGATCTCTGTTTGTCTACCACGCAACAGCTTTGCTATTATAAGTTTATACACTCATTGTGATTATATCCACTGATACATGATATCAGTGTGTGATCACCGGAGCATGGCAAGATTCTGAGACACCCCCGGAGGCCATCGRGCCAGAATTAAACACTAATACGTAAATGGGTATCAATTAATTTAAAATTTGTATGATAGATTGGCCGAGTTAATGCTTAAAATTGGATTATCTTTTAAATGCTGCTGTAAAGTTTATTTTCCCTTACTAGCTCAACACGAAAACCCCATTAAGGAATTCTCTACTAATTTTGGAGTTAGGTGATAAAACTGAAAGAAGTAAATGTAACTAAGGTTTGTGTGAGATACAAAATAATGGCAATGTTCTTTTCCTTAAATAATGTGGAGCTTTAGACATCTAAAACATCCTTTCGATGTACCTGCTTTGAATTTTACTAGTGTCATACCTTTTTAGAAAACTTATTTTGCTTTTCTAAACAGTTAAATTCTCATCAGGAAGAATATAATCACATGGCTCTGGTATTCAGCAACAACCTAATCCACAGAAATGTCTGAGTTATGCTTCTGTTCAGAAAACCCATCGTTTTCTCTAAGAGGAATTGTGCACTTCTGGCTGTCTTCATAAGAGAATGTCTCGTGGCTTGCAGGATTGGATGTGTGATTTAWTTCTCAGGTCACTCTCAGACAAGTTCTGCTGATGGGGCAAGTCCCTTAAGTGGTCCTTGCTCTCATTTAATTTCCCCTCTGTGAGGTGGGATTTGTGCACTCTGCTCTCTCCCCCCATCTTTATTTCGTCCATTTAGGTGCAGTTCTGCAGCTGATCTTGTGGTTTCTGCCCTTCTGAAGACAGAGGGGTTGAAGGGTGCTCCTGGAATGGCTGAAATCTGGGTGGAAGGAGTCAAGGGGCTGCACATCCATGTGTCAGTCTGTCACTGCAGTCCTCATGCAGGAGCTTGAACAACTCTAGATTTCTTCTCCATGAGGGCACTCATCCAGTGGCTGAGCTGATGCCTCTAAATGTCCAAAATCTCCAGGTTTTCTGGTGGATGGGCTGGCAAGGAAGTGTATCCCTGGCTTCAAATCTGAGTGTTCCTGCATGTTAACTCATCTCTGCACATCCTCACAGGGAGTGGCAGCTCTGTAGCAGCTTTTCCTTACACAAACGGTTATTTTTTCACTCAAAATGTCTGAAAACTCAGCTTTTGGCAAAAAGAAAGCACAGACTTTAGGACTACGTGATGTACTCAGGATGTAAGAGCAGACTATGCTAAACCCTAGCTATCAGAGCTCTTAGGTGGACATTCAGTTTTGCAAGGTTAGTTTTGGCTTTCAAGCTATTCATGAGATATTTTTATTTGTCTATTGTGTATACATACACAYTTATATATAGTGTGTGTTGGTTTTACTTTGCAGTCTTTTAGCTGCAAGTAAATATACCTTTTTTTTTGTGAGAGATGTCATGGACTGACTGACTCCTGCTTTCCCCCGAGGAGCAGTGGAGCAGTTTCAGGTGCTGAATTACCTTCAGAAGCAGTACATGAATTTCAGGAGGATTAAAACCTCAATCAGAAGAGACAGTCAGRCACTTCTTGACAAGACTCGTAGGGAAAAAAAAAAATCCCAACCTATAATCCCAACTGAAACTGTGGTAAGACTTCTATCAAAGCAATATTTATCAGAAAATGCTTTCTTTCACTGGATGTTTTGGCTAGCCTCACATATTCAAGTTCATGTAAGTGTTTTAATACTTTGATCCATTTACAACTCTAAAGCAGCTTGACATGACTAGGCTATTTTTTCGTTATGCACATCATGAAAGTGCATTTGTATAGAAAATTTATGGGTTGCAATTTTACCCTGGTTATACACCTGCATAACTTTTTTTTTCCTTCAGTAGATGTAGCAAAAAAAAAAATTAGTCTGAAAAAGATACAGTCAAATAGAATGAAAGCAGGACTTAAGCCATTTTTGTAATGATATCTGTTTCTTCTACTGTCAATAGGTGTACTTTCATTTATGTGTTGATAGACTAGAGAAATTAAACTACTGCAGGACAGAATGGTTACAGGAACTAAGAATGCCTTTAATCTGCTAAACTCTAGATCACTGGCTCTGGCTCACCCTGGGCTGTAATAGTAGAAAGTAYTTAAAGGGTGACTGATGAAGTGTTGGCTGTACCAGCCCATTCCTCATGGGGAGTGCRGGGAAGGGCTTTATGACTACAGCCTTTGCCTTTGGCTTTCTAGACAATGCCCACAAAATAGTGTTGTGTGGCTTGATTTTTTTTTTTAATATTTTTTTAATTTGGTTGTACTGTGAGTATTCCTGGGGCAGCACAGCATGATTTTTTTTTCCTCATCCAACGCATCCTGCCCATCCAGTGGAACAAAATTCARCTGATTTTGCTGCGATATCAGTGACACCCAGGTTAAAGCCCGTCGGGGGGCAGCGGTGGGAGAGGGTCTGGGAGCAGAGGATGGCCATGGTGCAGCCAGGGRCAGTGCTGTCCTGGCCCACAGACCTGCAGGACACCACTGGGGTGATGGGATGGCTGCAGTGGCACTGATCTGCTCTGGGCAATGAGTGTTTTCCTTCCACACTAGTCCCAAAAAATGCTCTGGGTCCAGGGAGTCAGGATCAGCAAGGCACAAGACCCACCTAGGCACAGGCTTGCCCACAGTGTAGCTCAGGCAGAGATCAGGGCTCAATCACTGGGAAAGCAGGGAAAAGGGAATGAAAGAGACTGGGAATATCTCCAAGTGCTGCTTGAGGAAGGTTTTGAAATGCAGGAAAACAAAGCCTTTGRGTCCTTTTGGAAAGGCAATTTTAGCAGCCCACAAATACGAGGCACCTGTGCAGGCTGAACTTCTCCTGCTAACCCAGAGTCCATCCTTTAATATTTAAGTGATAACAGAAGYGTTAAAATTCAGTGGTTTCCACTGGGAAGCACCACAGGGGCACCCCCAGTGACCTCMACAAGTCCCACAGCTCTGTGGTTGTTGCATGCCCCACACATGCCCCATGTACCCTGACCCACTCTGCTGTCAGGGGCCCCTCACACTAATATGTCCTTGACAATTCAGGCTGAGATCTCCTTGGTAGAAGGAAGGGATTTATTTCCATCACTTGCTTTTTATATTTTTGTCTCCATGCTTTATCTGGATCTAGGGCTTGCCAGGAGGCTCTGGCCCTCCCAGGTTGACTCCTGTGAGCTCCYAGGTGGATGTGGGGATGTGGGACACAGGGGAATGTGGCTGGTCTGGGAGATGGACCAGGAGAACAACTCTGGTGGTCTGAAGCTCTGCCCCAGCCAGCCCCCACTGTTGACATGGTTCTCACCTGCAAAAGAGGAAAGCTGCCTGCTGCTCTTATTTTTAAGGGATGCATGCCCAGGGCATTGRAATAAATATAAATTGTGAGGCTGATTCTTCCACTGCTGTTGGGAAGCTGAGCAGGGATAGTGGCCATGGCTGTGCACAGAGGGTACAGTAAATCCAACCTCCTGCAGTGCTCTGGGCAGCAGGAATCCCCTGGGGCAGGGCTTAACCCAAGGCCCTTGGCAAACTTCTTCCTCTCTGGTTGGTATGGGGCACCTTATAGGGGCTTCTGGTTATGAGGTATCAGGGGTCTGCACCTGCACCAGATGCATCCAGGGAAAATCATGGGACCAGCCCACTTGTCTGGGAGTTGCAAAGGAGAGTTGAAAGCGATGCACAGGACAAAGAAACTTCCATTCAGGAGTGTCGGATAACAGGGAGTSCTCCCAGCAGTTCCTCCGGAGCGCTCAGACGAGTTCCAAAAGCTTTTCCCAGCCTGCTGCAAATTGATTTCTGGTGCAAAATCTCCCTCCACCTACAATTAGGTGTTAAAGCTGGGTAAGAGTTTGCTTCTGTTGTTTGAGGCCGTGCTGGTGCTGCAGGARATGGCAATACTCATCGCAGGCAGCCTTGTGAGCTGGCAGGGAGGTAGCTCAGCCCAGCACCTGGAAAAGGGCTCCAGCCGCTGGGAGCAGGGACACTCAGGATGCCGGCACAGCCCTCTGGCTGCAGATCGTAGAGGAAAGTGGCAGATTTCACCCAAAAGCCCCATCCTAGAAGGCTTTGTAGCAGAATTATCTGATTCAGAGTGAGGTATCTCAACACTGTGAGCAAAGGTACACCTCATACCTTAGAGCTTGGTCCTCTCTCGGAAATTACCGTTTCCAGAGCCTGGCCAGTTTCTGCACAGGCCACCAGAGGCCAGTGTTAGTTGTCCCATCTCTGAGTGTCTCTGTCTGTCTCCTTTATTTCGTGTTTCTGTCATGCCTAGGATGAAGGGGTCCTGCTTTGCAAAGGCACATCGGTATGAAATGAGATGTAGAGTAATCCAGCGTTAGTCCTTTGTCCTCTGAGAGASCTCAAGGCTGTCAGGAGACTAGCAGGGCACCAATTGCCGAAAAAAACCCCTTTTAACAGTGTATGTAAATCCAGAGCTCAGGAATACGAGGTGGCAATAGCAGTGGGTTTCTCTGAGGTGTATTGTGTATCTGCCTAGTGAATGCTYCTCTTTGTGAGCAGTGATCTTTCTCCCTTTATCCTCGGTGTTCCCCGTTGTGTGTGATAAGAGGTATTAAAAATAAGTGAGCGTGATACAGCCTTTTTCCATTTTAAGAAGGCTAATTGCTTCCTGATAATTTGATTCCAAGTGAACTGAATAAAAGCTTCTAGATTTCGAAGACATAGCTATGAAAGCAGGAAAGGATCRCTTCCAACTGTTTGGCTTCGTCTTGACCCAAAATGCAGTTGGATTTAATAACTTTTCTTACCAAGCCCAGWGAATGATGCCTGCAGCAGAGCCCCTCTTTCAGGGAGAAAGTTAAGTCTTGCAGTCTTGATTAAAAATCTTCTGTTGAAGGATAATTTTYACCTCTCTTGAATAATATCTGGATAATTACTGTGTTTTGAAACACAGGAAAGCTTGAGCCTTTTTTCAAAACTGTTTAGGAGCATGTTATTTGTCTGTTTCTTTTTCAACCACTAAAGGCTCTTTCTGATCTTTCTTTGATCTTTCTAATGCTCTTTATTCATGTTGGGGCTGGTGGAAGCAAAGTGTGATCATCTCCAGATATAAAAGATGAATCAAGGCATCTCAATGGAAGAGCTCTATTTAGGACGTGTAAGGAAGCAGTGCTCAAGATCCTATAAAATTGAATGATGCAGCAAAGAAAGAATTAAAGGGTGGCCTCCAAACCTCATGCATAGAAAAAGAGAGGACAAAGTTTGACAGAGGAGCAGAAACTTCCAGAAAATTGGCATTCATTTTAGAGCAGTTCATTGCTCATATTCATTACATTAAAAGTATTGATGTCATCACTGAGATCCCCTTCAGTCTGTGCATCATATTTTCTTGGGATATTGACAGGGAAACCTAATTGAGCAAGCATTAGGGGTGGGCATCGAGAGTGGAGGGAAGAGGAGCTCTGGTGTACATGGGATGATTCCCAAGGACTCCACTCATTAATCTGTGGTGTGTCTGCAGTGGTGTCTCCATAACTAAACATGAAAGGGATGCACTGGTGCCGAAGGGATGTTACTCACAGGCAGGGTAAGAACCCAAAAGAATCATTTCAGCACTGCTTGCTTCCTTTTAATATTCAGATGCCACCCTAAGAGGGGTAAATCTTGAAGCAATCTTGATAAATCTCATCTTAAACAGTGCTATTGCACTCACCTGGTGTGGAACTGCTTGAATTCTCAGCTTTGGGGATAAACCCAGTGTTTTTCTCACACTTGATCTGCAACAGGTTAAAGGGTTTTGTGCAAAGTGTTTTCTGCAAAACTCGCTCAAACTGGTGGGTTGAAAATGAGCATACTGGGACSCATAGTGAATTTTAATCAGTGTGGGTTTTTTTTATCTTTGTTCTAAAGAATTTGAAGGTCTTCTCGTACTGTCTCCTCAAGGTTCAGCGGCACAGATTTGCTTTTTCCGTGGTGAAATTTGAGCAGATGGYGATGGATTGTCAAAGGTTCCCTGTCCTACACCTTCCACTTCTCTTGTCATTGTCATATATGATTTTGATTGCAAACAGGACATCTTTGCTGAGCCAAATGAGTGCCTATATTTGGCCAGAYAACTGTTTCAATGTTAGATTGGGGTGTGATTTTTCTTTTCCTTCTCTCCTAATTTATTGGAAGAATTTTTGACAGTACATAATGTTTAGTTTAATTATAAAAAAAAAAAACCAACCCCAAACTACAGCACTTAGAAGAATCCCAACAAAACAACAAAGGTGACCTCTCAAAACCCCTAGTACCAGAAAAACCCCAACCCCTTAAAAAAACAGAATCCCAAAGCAAAACCTACCCAGAACTTGTGCTTGTTAACTGCACACAAGAGTCTCTCTGAGGGTAGCTATAAATGAAATAGAGCYGAAACCTGTTCCTACATGTTTGTCAAGGAATAGGTCACCACAGTGGTGAAAATGCAATTTCTCACTTGTTAGTGTCTTCAGAAACAGGAYGCTTTCATTAACTGTTCTTCCATTCTTCTGTCTTCCTCTGGGTGAACTCTTTTATTCTGCCGTGCATGTTGATGACTGTGGGGTTTGCTGTGTGGTCTTCATTTAGAGACAGAGATGAATATTGCACTGCTTTACAGCACRCCAAAGCTTCAGATGGCAATGCACGAATTCTCCGGGGTCAGGGGGCAGAGAAACCCTAAGCTGAAACTTTCTGGTTGCTCCGGCGCCCTTTGGGGGAAAGCTGGGGGTGTAACTCCAAAATCCCCCGTGCTGGACAGCAGGGCTGGACCCTTTTTGGGCAGCAAGGAGAGGCAGAAATCTCCCGTTAAACCCCCTTCCTCAGCACCGTGCCCCACCCTGGAGGCTTCCCCTGAGTGCCAAGCTCCTCTCTCCCGACTGCCAGCAAAGGTCTCCGGCGCTCAAGATGCCTCAGCCTGCTCGGGAGAGCCTCCTTGCATCCATGTGAGCTGTCCAGGAGCCTGACAAGCCTCTTTCCCTGCAGCTTAGTGAGGGAAAGGGGGGGAACATTAGCATACAGTTGTCCTTTGTGCATGGAAAAAAACCCCATAATGATCCTTTTTCAGGCCTGGCACCGCACAAACGTTCGGACCGAGGGGTTTGCTCCGTCGTTGCTTTTGCCTGAATGATTGCTGTTGTTAATAATGGGAATAACATGCCAGGGGACTGGGTTACCAGGCTGATCATACGGGATTCGTGCAGACTGCTCCCGTGGCTCGTTGAGTTTGCAGGATTTCACACCCTGCGAATCTTCTCACACCCAGTAGGAACCGGCAAGGCTCTGCAAAACCATGTTAGAGGCAAACAGGAACGGTGCAGGCACATGGATTGGGCATCTCTGCCCCAGACAGGGGCCCAGGCTTCCAGGGGACAGAGCTGTGGTGRCAGTGTGGGCATTTGAAATGATGCCAGGAGAATTTCACCTGAATTTCTCAGGAAATGGCACAGAGAATTTCATTTTCTGCTTCTTTTTGGGCTCAATATAGCTACTTTTAAGGGTGTTTTATATAAGTATTTATCAATGCAGGCTAAATTGTCTGTTCAGACAAACTGACCTTGAAGAACACACTGACAAGATTATGCTTTGAAGCTTCTTCCCACAAAGATGTTTTCCCTGATAGTTTTTATTTCGGCAGCAAGTTCAGGTTGCTGAAGGGCTTTGGAGCTGTCCAGCTGATGAAAGCATTCTCTTTGTCTTGTTATTTCTCGAGGTTGGGACAGAAATGTTTTCTTTTAAAAGCAAGTGTGCACACATCCTCTGGATTATTTGRTTGTGCATCTGCTCTTTTCAGTTTCTGCAAATATTTATATGAATCTTCACGCTTTCCTGTTCACTGTGAAATTTCATTGGTTTGCTAATCCTGATTGTATCTCTTTCACCCTGTTAAATCTTCCAATTCAGCACACAAAAACATAAATGGGGAAGGCAAACACTGCACATTTCAGATAGATTTTTGTTTTGTTTTAGCTTGAGTGAAAGGAAATTGCCCAGTATTTACTAGTTTTAAATAGAAACTGATTAGAAGTATTTGAATCAAAAGGTCCAGTTAGATCTTTTCATTTTGTTTCTGTGTTATATTAACCATAGGCTATGACTGAAGTGTGCTGGTGGCAGATCAACTACCTTTAGCCAGATAAGAATTGTTCATTGCTGTATTCAAGCTCCTCCACAATGAAGAGCCATGAGAATATTTTGATGGCAGGATGCAGAAATGAGCACTGTGCTCTGCCCCTTGCAGTGAGGGTTCCTTGTTCTCACAATTTTAAGATGTATGAAGTAACCAAGTGCTTTGAGCAGGCATTTACAGTSGTGATTAAAGCAAATACACTACTTCTTAGTAATCTCTTTCCCAAACAATCCCCTTGGAGTGCCTTCGTATCTGTTCCAGCTCCCTTAACTCATTAAGTTATACGAATAACTGTTCTTAAAATCTGAGATCTTATCTCTTTCCCAGGATGGAAGGGGAGATGAGAGGTCCAAACACCACAACCTTGAGATTCTCTTTAAGACTAACCTTTTTTTTAACAAGAGAAACTCTTTAGAATTTATATACAAGTAAGTTTTCCAAWATCATGTTCAAAAGAGTTTGAAGCAAGTCAGAATGAGTCAGTCCTCTMTTAGGATGCAACTATTTACGTGTGAATTAAATACTGTCAGTGCCTCAGGACAGACAGAATCCAGAGGTTTTGCTCTGCTCCTGCTCAGCCTGTGTCAGGAATGGGTATTAACTCCAGCCAAACTGGGTGATGGAGTGGGTGAGAAACCAGAGCTCAAGACAAGCCGCTTGGTCGCCTGCCAGATGAGGGCTGTAGCTCAGACAAGGACACAGGAACAGTGACTGAACTGCTCAGTGTCTCCCCTGCTACCTGGAAAGCGAGTGCCAGCCTCAGTGGAGCTGTTGTGTGATGATCTGTGATGTGGGGAGSAGGGTGTGCAGGCATGTGCCCTGATTGGATAAGGGAAACTTATTTCCTAACAATCTCCCTAAGTGCAAGTGTAGATCCAGCACAAGGGGGATAAAAAGGGCAAAGAAAAACACAGTGCCAGGAATCAAAGAGGATCAGGACTCTAGCTGCTTCCAGCTAATATTTTCTTCTGGCTGGATGAGATCTTGAGCTGTTTTTGATGAATTCCCAGCACCTGCACCAGAACCAAGGAGCAGTAGTGGCTCAGGTTCTTGTTACTGGTCCAGAACACACTGAGCAGATGCAAGCTGCAGCCTCAGATCTGCAGAGTAACCCCCTGTGTGGAGCACCTCTGCTTCTGTTCCACCATGTGCTGCACTGCAAAGTCACATGAGGACTGTTGGGTGTGGAGGAATTTAGTTTATGCCAGCAGTGAGCTGCTGCTGGGAATGGACTTGTGTCATTCTCSTCTTTATCCCATGGCAGAAATCTGTGCTGTGTCTCTACTGGCTGTGTCCTGTCAGTTCCTGCTAAATACCTCCATGGGTTTACTTTTAAAAACATCAGAATTCATCCTGGCCCTTCTGTTGTCCTTCAAGGACAAGCCCCCCTATCCTATTCTGATGTGCATCAGGTGAGCCAGGGTAACTCAGTGCATGTTCTGACCTCACAAGATACAAAAATGCCTTTATTTTAAGGTGAGTCTGCAACCCAAAGYAGCATTGATCAAATTTGAACTCATCTCACCTTTGCTGTTGAGGCTTAGTGAGTGCTTTGGGCCTTTGCCATGTGTTTAGATCTAATTTAGAATGTGTAATTTTAAAGCTTCATTGCCTAGCASTTTTCTTACTTGGAATTAAGAAAGACTTCCAGATTCTTGGGTTGGTTTGGTTGTTGGATTTTTTTAATTCTTGGCACAGCTGATGAAGTGTGTGGGGAACGGGAAAGTGAATCTCTGGTTTTAACTGAGTGCTCCAGAGTGTTTGCACCTCAGAAAATGGGAGAGAATGTTTAATTGAATGATTATGCAAGAGTAAACGTATTTTTATACATGCCTGATTGTCTGATACTTTATTCATATAATTATCCAGAATACCAAGAATTTTGTATCCAAATTCCTTTGGATGACTTGAAAAAAGAGCAAATACAAAATTTCTCAGTTCTCAAAGTCTGTTTATTGCCTAAATTCCCTATTTTATAACTMATATTTGCACAAGTGTTGTTTGCTTTATTGTACTTTCTAGAAATAACTCAAGTTCCATAATCCATATTTTCAGAAATATTGGTGTTACTTTTGAATCTTCTTGTTTTGAATAATTTTATATGAGCAGACACACACATGCTGTCACTGTGGCCAGCAGGACTGCCTGGCTTACCCATTGCTCGTATCAACAGAATCCTTGTAAGAGGAACATGCTTGGCGTGATTCTGRCTCGGCCAATTTTTATTTTGGAGGAATATTTAAAATAAGGGAAAGAAAAAAAAAATATATAGCTGAGCAGGCACCTGCTTGAGGACTCCTGTGTGTATTATCACACTTTTAGGATCTGTTATTTGCATTGCTCTTATGGAAAGAGGGAGCCAGTTGTGACAGAAGATGACAAAGTGCCACTGAATTCTGAAGCATGTGACAACACAAACAAGCAGAGGACTGATCTGTTGTTTTTCAGTTGTGCTACAGCTGACAAGCAATCCCAGAGCCCTCCCTGGGGAAGCCTGTCCTTTTTGTGAGATGCAGTTGCTTTAATCCTCGAGTGCACCTCTCTCTTCCGACAAACACCGCAGGTCCCGTACGTTTCCAGAGTGTGGGTCCAGCTTTCCCGGGCATCGTTTGTTCCTGGGAAAAGAGTGGTGGCAAAGAGCAGGCTCTGAGACTCATCTCCTCTTGGTAAATATGGAATGATTTAGCACTGGAGGCTGAAAAATCATCCCAGACCTTCGCTGCAATTCCATCTCAAATCTTAGAGTCATTCCTCTCCTTCCCTAAAATTAATACTTTGCATGAGAAGCTTCGCTGCAACTTTAGAAAAACTCAAGCTCTTGTTTTAGGCAGGAGTCTCAAACACCTGGATGAATGCACACACACAGATACRTAGGCACACATCACATTTTGAAAATGAGGAAATCTGGGTGATTTTAAGGCAGTCTCATGATCCCAAACTGCTCTTTCYAAATGCTTTGAATAGGCAGCTTTGCTCTTCTGCATGGGTTCTCACTGGAGCAACATTTGGTTGTACAGGRTTCTTTCAAGCTGCTGTTAATATGAAAGTTTTATTAGCAGGTCAGTCGTTTTGCTTTCAAAGCTYAAATATCATTTTTCTGCAATGCCTTTTATTGGTCTTCTGCAAAAAATCAAGGGTGGCAGAAGAAAACTTTTTGTGTGGGAGTGACTCGAGCTAAYGAAAGGTGAACCCCTCCTAATACCCTGATGAGATCACACTGATGTAACAGGGAAAGGAACAAAAAGGTTTTCATTTCTATTTAAAGGAAAAAAAAATCAAAGAGCAACTAAACTATGACAATAAATATGTTTTACAATATTCTGTAAAATAGTCTTAAGCATTCCTGAAGTTAAGGTTCTTTCATTTCACCAGATCTCTCGCATTTTGCATGGTACTGTAGCTGAAAAACATTCTTTTGTTAATGCAACCTCAATGCTGAAGCAAACCAGGCCCACAAAGCCCTCAGTTTTCCTGTAGCTCAGGCAACAAACCCAGAACACACTAGCACTGATTTACCATGGTTCTAATCAGCATTTCGCACATGGAAAACTCGCCATGTGTTTCAGAACCCTTTGACACTCATCTCCTTTCTAATACAAGTGCCTGCTTCTCCCTCTGCTGGTTTCAGAATAAACGCCTTGTCAAAAAAAAAGAATTAGATTTTGACAGCTTTTTTCCCTRTGGTTAATTGAGGTGATAGATACACTTGACATTTATCTCGGCGCAGAAAAGAAGATTAAGACATATTTTTCTACATGCATTCTCTGCATTAGAGGAGGTCACTTTCCAGGGTCTTTTTAATATGCCTGCGCAATTAATAGCGGTGATAATTCCGCTCCATATCACAACCTCTTTAAAGTTCTCTTTCAAACTGACAGATAAAACTCTCCCTTCTGTACGCAGGACTTGAATTAGACTAATCTTTCTCAAGTTTGCCCCGCAGGCCTTCCCCCTCACAGTCCTGAAAATTAATACTGTCTGAAAAATACAAAGGATATCACGCGAACTCGCTCAGTTCAAAGAAAATGGAAAAAGAAAGAAAAAAAAAAAAGAGAGAGTAATATTTCAGTTTCCTTTAATTATTCYCGCGGAATTTTTGAGGGCTTCCCCCTAAATCGTCACTTTTGCAGTAATGGGATTTGAACGTTCCACTCGTGCAGGGCTTTCTGCTCCTCGCAATGCAGAGCAGCTCTCGGGAYTACCACGGAAGTTGCCCAGACGAACGCAAAGTTTGGACGCCCTGGCTTATGTAACACGATTATATAATACTAATAATTTCCAAAGCAGAATTAATTAATGCGTTTCAGAAGCCCCGGCCGTTAATTCACGCGGTTAAACCCTCTTAAGCAGAGTTATTAAAAGATCAAAGCCCACATATCACCCTTTCATATCAACAAAAGGAGTGCAAGTGTTCAAAGTCTGCAGTTCACRCGTGCAGAGCTTTGGGGTAAAGGCTGCCAGGCAAGCTTCTCTTGTAACGTTATTATTATTATTTTAAAGGTTGCTCTACGGCAGAACTCTACAAGGTAATGAAATAATTATGTTCAAATATTCTTCCAGGTGTGTTGACATTTTTTATCTGTATTAATTACTTGGTTTTGACATAAATAATTTTGTAACATCCTGGCTCCTGTTTACAAAAATGATATTCTGTGTGCTCATAAGTTCAGTGAACGTGTTAGGTGCGTTCTTTCCTCCAAACACGTTGCCTTTGGATGATGCTGGATATGGCAAATTAGAATTTTGCATATCAGGTTACAGAGTGTATAACCGTGGAAATATTAATAAGGAATGGGTGGACTTTGGGAGAGTTTTGTAAATGCCAAGTATTGCTACTGCTTTCCTCACAAAACTCTTGCKAACACTTGAGACTGTTGGTGACGCCAACGTTTGCATGAGTAGTGTTTGGAGGGTGAAACATTCAGTACATATGGATGTGTTTCACTTCATTTCTTAGGCTTAATTTTTAGAAAATACCTTCATTTCTCTTCKCTGATTTTTGACTTGGACCAGAACTTTGGCAAAGTATTGACGTGTGTTTATCGGTCCCTACTGAGAAGAGCAGTTGTGTTGAAGGTCCTGTTGATAGGGGAAGTGTTTAAGAATTYATCAAAGGATTTTTGCTTTACTCTTTTGGTCGAGGCCCGTTTTGCTCCAAGTTCTGATCCTGCCAGCAATCCCACAGGGATACAAAATGCATCCAATGCACCAGGCCATACCTGGACGCTGGAGGCCTTAGATTCCTACCAAACATTGCTGTTCTGCATTGTAGACCTGCCCAAAATAATTTTSCATAAGCAGTTCTTGACTAAACTTTTGTCTCCAGATTCTCATTCCTCCAAAAGCGTGCTTGGATGGATTTTAGTTTAATCCAGCAATTCARTTGGACTTTTCTATGGATGTTTCTTGAAAGAAAGGTTATCAAAACCTGAAGTATTTGCATTCCCATTGTCAATCGTTCTTAATCTGAGTTTCCAGCAGATGCTCATCCATTTTGTGCCCATGAAGAAATTATCGGGACTTTGACACAGAGTTGCTTGCTGCTGTTTCCATGGAAACAAAAACTTTGGATTAAAGGTTGATATATAAGCATTATGTGTGTGTATATTAAATATATCCACACTTATGGTGTGAGAAAAGGTCCCTGCTGTGGAGAGCAAAGGGCAAAACTCTTTTGACCTTTGATAAGTGAGGGACAGTCAGCAGCAAAGCCCAGACCTCTCCCTTCAAGAATCTGCTTGCTACCTGTCTGCTGTAACCTGAAAATGGAAGTTACATTATAAAACTAAGGCTTTACTTATGTTTGGTGGATAGCTTTGGCATTTTGCAGTTGATGCAAAATGTACATTTTTATCCACAGAAAAATATGTTTGCTATAGTTGTCGATCTCATATGTTAGAGTTGTGTTGTGCATCTGAGCTTCTGTAGCGCTGCAAATATCTGGGATTTTCTTTCCCACTTTATTATATAAAGCATATTGTATGGGGACATGTTGTATTGTACCAGGTTGAAGATGCAGCAGGTCTGCCTTGGCAATGCCCCTAAACCTAGGCATGGCAGGGATCTGGAGGGATCCAGCAGGAGGAGTAAGGGAGTGTGGACACTTTGATCTGCTGATAACCCACCCAAACTGTTCCCTGTGGTTTCTAAGCGTTTGGGAGGCTCCTCTCACCCCAGCAACTCTAGACAAAGTTCCACTGTTATTGAAAACAAAGATCTTTTCCTACTGCTCCTCTTGACCATGTAATATGCTATTTTATTTCTGAGCAGTGTGTAGGTAGTTTTTTTGGGGAGCTGGGTTTTTGTTTGTTTTGTTCTTTTTGTTTTGGAGCAGCGCTTTTTTTGGTGCATGGTTAGAATTTAATTTTTTTTAATGTGAGGGTGGTTGGTATTTTAGTTCTGCGTGGGGTTTTCTTTTGTTGTTTTGGTTTTTTTCTCCCATTTGCTTGCTTTGTTTTGGTTTGTTTTGTTGGTTGTTTGCTATTTATTCATGTCCTTACTATTTTAGCAAGCTAAACTACTTGGGAATGACACAATCTCATGTGCCACCCTTTGATTAAATGCCTACAGAAAACTTKCTCATTTGCAAATATCTTGGTGTCACAAAACTGGCCAATGCAGGTGATTATATTTTCCAGGAATGTTTTTTTTGTTGTTGTTGCCATGCCTTACTTCTAATAGCTAACTGTCTTCCAAAATTGCCATTTATTCCTGCCCTAGYGATCCCCAGATTTTACAAATGCATCACTCTGTGTCGGGTTTTGAATGCAGGTGCCAAAGCACCGTTAAGCTACATCAGCCTGTGGGTAGATGATGCACAGAGCCCTGTGTGTATTTTTATTGCAGTTCTCAATCCTCAAGAGTGAGAAAACGAAAAAAAAGATTGTGTGCTTTCCGATGGTGTGCTTTGAGGACAACACCTACTCTGGAATCGGAACATGTTCAACTCGTTTGAACTCGTTTTCACCTCATTAGGAGATCTTTCCTTCACTTTTTGTCTCCAGCTGGCAGGCACAAAGGTGCACCCTTGCTTTTCCCTAGTTTCCACTCTCTCGGGAATGCTGAAATGGATAGTYCTGGCATTTTTTTGTTCGCTGTGGGATGGGTTTCTTGAGTCAAAGTGAGAAAGGCACTTTGCACTCAGTGATTTAGTGTTAACTTTCGAGTTTTTTGATGATGGTTCATGTCCTGCCTYCAAGAAAGCCGGTTGCTCCTTCTGATGGATTTGAAGGCTACAAAGGGATATGAYTCATTTTAAAAAGGGAAGACAAGTTCCAATTATCTCTGGAGAGGTCAATATCTGTCTCTTAAAACTCTGGAGAGGCTGAAATTCTGAACGTTCATCATCAGGTGCCAGCTCCTTTGGCCAGAGTTGCAGGGAAACAAYTTTTAACTACAGGCCATGGAAGAGGAAACTGTGCCAAACCATAATGAAAAGATATCTGTGTGTCCTTTCCCTTCCCTTTAAATAATTAAATAAAAGGCTTGCATAAATTAGCAGGCAATATTACATTGATGACCAGGAAATCATCACCTCTGAGTCCTTTTTAAAAGCGTTTGTTAACCATTCTTAATGTAACTTCAGCTGCAATTATGTTGGGAGTGTTTAAGCAGCATGTACGAAATTTATGGGTTTATTTCTCAATGAAAACGTGCTACTGCTATTTTTCTAAGTAAAAAAAAAAATAAATTGGGTTAGTAAGAGAAGGATTGTCACGGGACACCTGGAAACCACAGCTCCAAACTCTTCTGTTGAATTAYTCTGCATGTCTCTGCCCAGGTAATATCAGTGCTTTATTCTCCAATTTACATCCATAACTGGGGTAATATTGGCAGAGCTGTAATAACTTAAAGCATTTTTAAACCCTAAGATAGAAGGAGATGTGTAAGAATAAAGAATGGYGCATTGTCTCTCAAAAGCAGGTGCATGTACCCCCCTCTGGTGTTTTCAAGACATCAGTCAATTCCCAGCAGTACCTGCAGGAGGTACCTTTAACTTGATAAAGAGGTGGCAATAAAAGTAATTTTATTTCAACTCCTTTTGGAATTAAATACCCCTGAGATTCAGGGAAAGGAGGGAGTAAAAAGAAAATAAAATGAGGTGGAAAATAATAATTAGATGAAAGAAGAAGCTTCCCAAGTGCCTCTCCCCCCAGTCTCACCAGAAATCTGGTGAGTGTCAGTTTAAGGTGAAGAATCCTGTTTTGGCAAATATTGGCCAAAGTMTCCCTGTTAATCTGATTTCATGACAAAAACAATGTTAAGATCTCAAGGTGGGAGATGTTCCTCTATCCATTAAAATTCCTTCTGGTGGAATAATAACAAGGAAAGGAACACATAGGGTGAAGGTTTAACCATCCAGTGCTGGTTAATGTGGTAAATTGTAGATGAACATAACATATTTTAGTTTTGATGTAATCACAGACCCTCCCAAGGACCTTGTCTGTTTATTTTCTGCCAGGTAGCTTATTACTGAGAGGGGAAAAAGAGACAAAAAATTTTATTTGTTTCCTAATTCAAGAAATAGTTTTAAAAAAGAACAATTATCTTTGCAAACAAAGGTTTGCAATTTTTTTTTTGTTTTATTTAAACTGTTGTTTGCTTTTCAAAACGGGCTGAAACTGAAGGCTTAATCGTTAAAAAAAATTGTTTCAGATCAAGCAAAGTATTTAATTTTAGGTTCACTCATCATTGGAAAAATAAATTATTTATATTGTTCTATTTGGGACTATTTCAGGACAAAATTTAAATGATCTTTACATGAAGAAGTTTAGATCCCTTAAAAGTGAGATGCCAAAACTGTAGTCCATACCCCCTTAAGGACTTTTTTTGGGATTCTAGCCAAGAATCTGTCCATCACAGTTACAGTTGTCACAATTTTGGATGCCCTATTCACACCATCAAATTCTGCTCGAAAAGTTCACCGCTAAGAAGTTATGCTTCCAAAACCAACTACTTAAATTCCTCCCTGCCATCTTGAGGGATTTTGTCAGCGTGCTCCGAGATGAAATCCCAAGATAATTCTGCCAATGGGGGCAATGCTGACAATTCTCACTTTTAGGCTCCGACAGTCTTTTCAGCCAAAAAATCGAGTTTATTCAGCTCCTTGCCTGCAAGCGCTTTCACATCTCCGCTTTTGTCCTTTGGCTGGTTTTAGTCTGCTTCCTGCATTTGTCAGAGCTGTGTAGAATCTTTAGAGAGCCTCGAGTGCATCAGGCTGACAACAGGAATGATATCATCTTGCTGCAGCAAGAGCAACATCAAAGGGTTTGGAGATATTCCTCAGTCGTTGCTTATCTTACAAGCAGATCATTACCACTGCTCCTGTTCTACACGTGCTTAAGTGGATGCAGCAATTYGGTTAAAAGATTCAGGCGTATTTATATCTCATTTCGAGAGCARGTTTGATCTGCAGCTCGGTGCACAAGCCTTTTATTTAGCTCCAGGCTTGCGATGAATTTATGGGTGGTGGTTTAGTCTGTCGTATTGCCTGAAAGCAAAGCTGGGCATTGGGGTGTCTGTTCCTTCTCGTCGAAGGTGTGGACAGGGATTTGGCCCAGGCTGCTCCAAAATGCTCCAGCCATGTGTGGCAGGATGTTAYGTTCAGGAATTGTCCTCAACCTCGCGGGATTAACCCCGGGGGGACACTCCACAGGAGCAGCTCTGTGCCCTGTTGTACCCTCAGGGACACGAGGCAGAGGATGGTGAATGCCTCAAGTCAACCTTTTCACGATCTGCTTATAAACCTTAATTTATTTCTGTGTTTAGGAAAGCATAAACACTGGTAGTGCACTCTTCATTCAGGAGTGGTAGCTGATAAATTTTGTGCTTGGCACTGCAGGTGCCGTTTTTCTTGTTGATAAAGGCATCGTGGCATTTAATGTAATGGAAGTCATAAAATCATTATTGAAAAGCTCTGTAATTTGATCAGAGAGAGAATCACTTCTGAATGCTCACTGGTGAGCCTGGGCTCACACCACGCAATTATTTTAGGGCCTTTAGTTTTCTAAATGACAATACATTTTCTTCAATCCCAGGCAGGTTTACCTTGTGTTTTATTGGAAGGCTCGTGTGCTGTAGCACATCATTATTGGTCCCAGACCRTGCTACATCTCTCAGCAAAGACAAGTGTTGCAGTCACTGCTACAGGATTAATGCTATTGATCAATAATAGCTAAACATAGCTGGGTTTTTGTAGGGCATAAAAGAAATGTGGCCCCGTTTGATTTCCTGATGTAATTTAGGTGATGAAACTTCACCTAGGGATTCCTGCATTGATGCTCTTAATTTGCAGCTAAACAGGATCAGATGTTTCAGAAGTTTCCACAGCTGTCTTGCTGGTGGCTGTGTGGTCAGGTTGAGCCATTAACATGAGCTCATGGTTTGTAGAATAAATTCTGCCTTGCACAGCTTTAATTTTTCGTATTACTGAGAGTGAGTACAGATTGTTACCAGACAGAACTGCATGGACTGCCCCAGACTCCTCTTCTCCAGTTCTGTGATGAAAGTCTGGTTCATCTTTGCAGCATATGCCTCTCCCCAACTATTTATTCCTGTAGGAGCTTCAGGGATGTTTCTGAAAACAAAATCCAGGGTCCCAAGGGACTACAGCCTGCATATGCTTTAAATTATTGGTGCTGTGAGGAGAGCGAGTAATTTATTTTTTTGGCTGCTCCTGACCAGCATGATCAATTTTTTGGTGGTCTCGATATTGCCTGGAGCTTTCCTGCTTTGCTGTGACTTTGAGAAGATCTGAAGTCTCTCTGTTTTCTCATGTGCTCTGTGCTACTTTATCAGACCTGACTACAAAAGGAAGATATGGCAGGGTTCTCTTGGGAAAAAATTAAACCAGATTCAGTGAATTGATTCAGCCTGTCCCCATCCCCARGGAGGTGTCAGATGGGGCTGGGGYTGGGTCACCCCTGCTGCCCTTCCCTGGTTTGAGAGGCCTGAGCAAGTGTTAGAGATGGAGGAAGCAAATCAAGAGCTGCCAGTCCCGTGCTGGAACAGACTACTCAGAAAGTTATCTCATGGCTTAAAAGGGACTTTTGTTGCTTTTACTTTGATTTTCTTTTGGGTGATAATGTCTTCTAGCATTAATCATTCATTCTCCCTAGCCTGTGTATCTATAATCTTTGTAAATATTTCAGAATTATGCTTTATGCCTGCTGGCTTCATACCCTGGGAGTGTGGGCACATCACTGGTCCTTCGCCAGCCAAACAGCTGCTTTCAACAGTTGTTCTAAGGGTRAAATGATTGGGGTTTTGAAGCACTGAATATGAGGTTTGGGCATATTATGTTATTTGGTTATTTGCATGGATTGTTTGTGAATGATGTTAATCCCCATTTAGAAAGCAGGAATTGATCTAAATTCTTTGCAGTTAAGGATATATGTAAAATACAGTTGTTTGAAACCAGGCTCTTCACAGCTGTCCACAGTGGAAGGATGAGATACAACAGGCAGAAATTGTRAATAAACCAGTTTGGATTGGATTGAAGCAGAAACTTTTCCCTTTGGCACACTGAGAGAGCAGAGCAGTTTCTCAGAGCAATCTCCAGCCTTGGAGAGTTTCAGGACCTGCCTGGATGGAGCCCTGGCCTCCATCTCATGATGAGGTCTGAGCCAGGGGTCGGACTTAAAGACCTCCTGAGCTCCCTCCCAGCCCCAGTTATGCTGTGATCCTAATCAAGACACCACAATGACAGATTCCACCCCACACACACAACTGTAGAACAAGCTATGCTGGAAATTCATTGTCACAAAATTAATAAGCTGCTGCTCTGTGGTACAGCGGTTTCCTACCTCAAATGTACCATTGTATTGCTTTTCCTGTGGTAATTAAACAAGACTCTGCAATGGGTGAATTGCTGTAAGATGCCCTGTGTTAATTACATTCCAACTTCTTCAGATGTGTGTTGGACAAGGAAAAAGACACAGGTGGTTCCCTCAGAATGGGGGTGGGGAAATTAAAAATATATTTACCTCTACCAAACTGAGACATCCAGAGAAACCTTCAGGTGATGATACAGTGCTTTTTCTCTTATTCTCACAAACTTGTGTGAGATGAAATGGTATCCTAGACCTTTCAAAAAAAAAAAATCTGAGATGGAAAAGACATCATCTCCACAATTTCATTCTCTTTACTTATAACCTTCATAGAGATTCCCCACAGGGAGAGGAGTTCTGACTCAATCACTTCCCTGGGCAGCCTGTTCCAGGGCTGACCACCCTTTTCATGACATGGTTTTTTTTCTCCTAATATGCAATCTAAACCTTCCCTGTCACCACATGAGGACATTTCCTCTCCTCCTGTGGTTTGCCACCTGGGAGAAGACACAAACCTCCTCCCAGGGAGTTGTGGAGAGTGAGAAGGTCCCCTCTGAGCCTCCTTTTCTCCAGGCTAAACACCCCCAGCTCCCTCAGCCACTCCTCAGAGTGCTGATCTTTCTCTCCCTTCCCTCCTCCCACTCTCTGGAAAACAGAACTTAAAATTTTTGATTCTTTACTCAGCGCTTGTAGAGGAAAGATGGTTTTCAGTGATACTCTAAGGGTTGAAGTGCTCCTGGGAATAACTACTTACACTGATGTCCACTTCTGCAATAAGGATGAACTGAGACCTTCTGGAAAGACTTTCTGAGGACTTAATCTGAGTTCTAATGACTGTTGAGTTTGTATTTGGAATATCTTGGATATCTTGCACTTCTCTGAAAATTCACATTTATCTTTTCTTCTTGAAAAGGATGTCATAAAACAGATTTAACTATTTCTGGACCTTCTGGTCTCTTGAAATCAGTGCTTGAAATCCACCAAGCAGTTTGCTGATCTACTCAGTGACAGGAAATGTCTTTTCAGGGTGCATTCTTTGGACTTAACTAATCCTGTAATTCAARACTTCTTCTGCAAGAACGCTTCAGTATTTTGTGTTGAGTTGATATCCTACAGGTTTATCCCCCCCATTTCATTGAGAGCATCTTCTTGGGCTGTTTATGTGACCTTTTACGAATTTTCTGTCCTCCCAAGGTTACCCTTGAGGTAAGCAGGGTAGTCACAGGTAATGCTGGTGAAACTCAAAGCTTTTATTATTTATGTTACCAGAAAGCAAAACAACCCTGGCAAAATATTTTCATTTGCATGAGGTCYGGAAGGGTATTGAATTGAGTGATGGCCTCCCTGTGATGTTTTCCTTCTTCGAAATGAATCCATGTTTACTTATCGTTTCTCTTAATTGGATGACTGAATTTAACTTCTGGCGTGCATTAAGTTATGTAATTAAGGGTTGATTAAAGCTATGGTTTCAGTTTAAGACCCAGCCTGAAGAAACCCAGCATTTTAATAAAACTCATTGCATTGCCCTATTTGTTTCCAATTTTTTTTATTTTCCGAAGACTGCATGAAGTTATTTCGCTTTTGTATTTTTGTAAGGCTGCACTGAATTAAAAAATCCTGGGTGTAACTTTGCTAATGTTTGGGGCTGGGAAGTTAAGAGACTTCCTGTTCAAGCATATTATATTCCTGACCCCTGTTCTTGCAGTTGTAGAAACAGATGAGCAAATGGGTCATATGGAAAAYGGATCAAGTGTCTAGTGAGGTTCATTAATGACTATGCAAACAGGAAAAAAAAAAAAAAAAGGAAAAATAAAAGCCATAAAGGGACCAGAATATTTTATTGCAAAGACTGAGTAAGGAATCTGTGCTGCAAAAGCTTTTCAAACATGGAGGTACATCAGGTTCTGGCAGGCTCTGAAGTTCTTCAGCAGAAACTTTTCCAGATCGTAGTAGAAATTTTCATTGAAGAGCAACAGCCCATAAAAGCAGAAAATTCCATTCCCTGAGGGCTTATGCCATTCCCTGTTTTAGGTAAGAGCTGGGGAGGAGACCATAAAAGAACAGTAACACTGGGGAAAAGAACATGGGAGGGTTGCTTGGAAATTCTGAAGGGACCAAGCTAAAGGCTCAAATTAAAACAAAAAGCAATGAACACCTGAGAGAGATGGGTGCTTTCTTAGATCTTACACTGAAACTACTCAGAGTTTGAAGAGAACAGGCCATAAGAGCAAAAAACCAGGAACAATAGGAAAAATATTGTGAGTAGTCACTTTCTCATGGGGTTTCTGAGGGGCTGGGCTGGACATTTCTGTGCTGCAGGTTGTTTTATTTCCCTGAGCCACAACAGCGATTTGCATGCACGCAGCACTTCTAAAAACCAAAGTATCTTCAGTTTCTTTAGAGGCAACGTCCACAGCCAGTGGAACACAACATGAAGATGCTTGCCCACAATAGTTTGGCATACCTAAAACAGCTAATTAAGAAAAAAAATCTGAACCATCAACCAAAAAATAATCTAAAAAAAATTGCCCTTGTCCTCAAGTTTTGGTGTTTAAAGGTGATGTTTTGTGCTTCTGCTTAAAGGTTAAATACTGTTTCCATGTGTTTAGCTGCTTCTGGCTGAATAAGAGAGTACATGCAGATTGCACACAGGGTTTCCCAGTTATTGCTGATGGATTTGAGGTTGGTTGAGCTGTACCCTGACATAAATCATGACAGTGACTGCAATGGCAAACTGCACTCTGCTTAGGGCCATTCATAAACTCCACTTACCTGTGACAAGGAATTGTAGAACTTCCAGCCAGGTTCACCTGTTAGAGCTCTCCCAACTGAAATTTCTCATTTTGGCTCCCTAGATACTGGAACTCAGCTTTTTTTCATGGAAAGGGCATCTGCTTTCAGCTGATTGCCTGATTCATGTGATGATTGCATGTGCTGAGAAGTGTGCTACATGCAAGTCAGCATTTGATCTGGAAGGCTGTGTAATGGAAGTTTTCAGTCATATTTTTTTTCCCCCACTCACAAATACAGCTTCCATGTAAGAGAAAACCTTATTTTGTCAGCTTTCAATACGTGAAAGTGCTGAGGGATGCCCTCACAAGGCAGTCATTTCATGTGCCTGCATGCCAGAAGGTCTTGAAATGTTTTCCAGGTCTTAGAAACCACCCAGTTTGATTTTTATGTTCTTTAGGATGGCAGTGATGAAAATGTTACAGATGTATTTTCATTGACCAATTACTACTTTTCTTTTTTTCTTCTGCAACATCTAAACAATTTCTTTTTGTGATGCTCTTCAAACTTGATGTGTTTCTTCCTGAATGCCTGTATCTTCACGGAGGGTGAAGTTACAGGSAAGTATTTATTAGAAATACCTTTTGGCCATCTGTTTAATTGGYAATTAAAGGCAGAACAAAAATTTACAAAGCAACCTTTATAAACAAAGAGAGACTCTGAAGTGCGAATATGGACTTGTAGCGTGAGGAAACTCTCTCTTGTGTTGCTGTGGACCATAGAACCCCTTTAGGGCCTTAGAAAATGAAATGATCTGATGTTCTAGCCTCCAGCATTGTCCTTTCAGTTTCTTAAAGCTCTTGGGAAATATTCTTTCCCAGAAGGAAATGTAAGTAATATTTAAACAAACCCCAAACTGAAATGCTGCACATTGCCATTGGGAAGGTCCCTATTTCTCTTTCASGGAGCTGATGGGTTAAGAATTAGATCTGAGTGGAAATGAACAGATACCTAATTATTTTCTCTAAAATTGCATCAGACTTCCCATTGGCAAATCTTGTCGAATAAAATGTTATATGGTTTTAGAGTTACCACTTCTGCCTACCACAGGCCTAGTCATGGGGTGCTAGCAGTTTTATTAACTTTAGATCAAGTTTATTACTGATATATTTCAGTTGAAGYTGGAGAAGGATTAAAAGGTATTGAATAAACTCAGTAAAATTAAGGATATGTTTATTGAAAATCAAAGAGATGCAGTCACTTYGTTTCAGGGATTGTTTTTTACTAAAAAGAAATAGTTTGCCACTATGGGTTTAATTTTTTCTCCACAATTTAAGTATTTTTATTCCAATAGATGTAGAAAGGGGTAAGAACTGCTTTTCTGAAAGAAACAAAACGACTAATAACTGAAACACATTTTTTTTTTTGTAGTGGAGTACTGATTTTAATGCTTTCTAACTTGGAAMTAAAACTTTAGTTTTCATACTGTTCCTATATATCCATATATCTCTCAACAAAGTATGAAAAAATGTGAAGAAATAAGGATACTTTATTCTTTCAGTGAAAAATTTCTTCAGAATAATTGCGTTCCTGACAACTGTTTCTTTTGTATGAAGAGCTCATGTTTTGAATATGTAAAACTGTTTTTATTCAGAAGATATTCAACCAGCTCTTCTACTAGACACAARTTCAATGTTTTGAGAAAACAACTATTCTTCTTGAAGGCAAACTGTACCAGTGAGCTGTTGAAGTAATTTGAGGCACGTGGGTACTTGTGAAATAGGCCCCCAACATGTAAAAATCAAACCATGCTTTTACCTGTAATTTTTTCTGGATATCACAAAATTCCTACACAGCTTTAATTTCCTTGTACTGCTGTGGAAATGATCCTCCTGCAGTTTAATTTATGGCAATATTTATAGTGCATGCACTTGCACATCCTATAGAAWATCAATATAATCATGCCATGAGACTGCATCATAATAGATTTCTTAGRTTACTGGCATTTAATATCACAACATTTTTCTGAAGTGCTGTCAGATTTATTTTCCCCTTTATGGTACAGAAGAGGAGAACTACGGAAGGAAAGAATTGCTAACCAGAAGACTGATGGATTTAAGTCAGCTTTGGGAAGGAAGTGAGGTATTTTGATCTGTAAAAGATAGGTGAGTTTCAATCATTTGAATTTGCCTGACAGGCTGCTGAAGTTAATGACTCTAGGAAAMCATTTCAGGTTGTTTAAATGAATGCTTACATTAAACAGTGTRAATCTGATGCTTTTTTCTTACAGCAAAGGTGTTATTGACAAAGACAAGAAGTCGAATTCGGTGTCTTTGATTTCAGGAAGAAATTCGCTTAYGTCTGAGTTCGAAATTGCACTTGAGCCTGTGGGTAGATGGAAATGTGAGTTTTTCTTCTAGTGGAATAAATGGAAATTATTTGTGTTGCCAATTCATGCTTTTCAGATGTACTTCTTGATGTAATTATTTTAATATAGCCCATATACATTACAGTGTGGACAGCTGCTTTTTGTGTGCAGTTACCTTACGAACAGAGACAAAAAGGCAGCGAAACATAAATATCCTTCATCCAAAGAGCTGCTCTTTGCTGGATGCCTAGAGCACAACCTTCTTTTCCCGGTGCCATCTAGAGGAGCCACTTTTATTTATTTTCCCTCCAGTCTCTCCAAAGGGCCGGAAACACCCAGGAGAAGACGGAGCGACGCTCTCCCCATCCTCTGCCAGCCCTGGGGATTCCAGCCACCTCCTCCTCGGCGGGGCCACTCGCTGATGTTTTGATGTTGTGGTGGTTTCGTGATCGCCACCAATTTCCAGCAGCCACAACACGAMTTTGCCGTGGCCGCTCGCTAATTGGGAGAAATGGGCCGTGGCCACTCGGGGCCCATCGCCACGGGCRGGGGAAGGCCTAATGGAACAGCCTAATTAGGGGCTGTTCCGCGGGGCTCCCCTGGAATTTTTGCACAGATTGGGGCTGCTGGAGGAAGGATTTGCACGCTAACTCGCTGGTGTTGGATCCGCCTCGGCGTCRAGCGCTTCCACGACTTTAAAAATTCAAGACGCGCGCGGTCTCGGTTGGCTTGCAGGCGGMGGTTTGATTCGGAGTTGGTTATCAGCAGCGGCTCTGTGATAAGCATGAGCTGTCCTCTCGGATTAGCCATGCCTCAGCGGCTCCCCACTCTGCTTCTCCCTCCTCCCCTGCCTTTTGCTGGAAATGGAAGGGGCCCATCTGCAGGTTTGCAGCTGCTGGGATTCCGGGATGGGAAAAAAAGGCTTGTCTTCCCACGAAATGATCTTCCTTTCAGACCTTGGAAAAAAACCAAAAATCCTTCTTCGCCCTTCTGCCCTTCGTTTTCTCCTCTGCACGCTCTTAAATGGATGGATTGCAGAATGGCAAATGTGGAAAAAACTAGGTGGACAAACACGAAATTTGGCCTAATGATTGRGGTTTTTTCAGTTGAAAACCAGTGGGATTTGTCTCCTCTGTAAAGAGCAGAATGCGTTGCAATGATAAAGCTTTTCTAGATACAAACATCATCATTAAGCAGCTGCACGTTCTTGTTTGTTTTGCAGAAATTGAGCTTGATATGCTCTTCCATCTCTTAYAATTTAGTATCTTATGGCTGCGCTGATGAACATGAACTGTAAAAAATATTTAAATACAGCAATGAGAAAATATTGCTTTTGTTTTGGTGCTTTCTAGAAAACTCATAGATGAATTACCACAATGATTAATCTTTGGTGATCTCTTCTTGGTAAAGTCTGGAGCTTATTATTAATGGTCTCTTGTTATGAGTACACAAAAATTCTGGAAGGGCTGAAGTAGAGGCTGACAAAAGCCCCTGCTCCAACAGAAATGAGATATTTTAAGTTCCCTGAGGCCACCATCCCTGAGCCATCGTGTGGCATAAGAGGACACTTCAGTTACTGAAGCAACGAACTCTTTCCAAATTGAATAAAACAGTAAATTTGTCAGGGATAGGAAAATTTGCAAGCAAATTTATCCATTATGTAGCCAATGAGAAAATCTGGTTTGAAGCGATATCTGGGCACACAATGCACGTTATGGTTTGCAATCAAACATAACTTGCATTAGGAATTCTCATGGCAAACAAGGATGATGTTGACAGAGTGACGTGCTTTAGCTCAGCTGAGAGATCATAACGATTCAAGATTTTAATTTTTACTTTTTCCCATGAGTGCAGGACAAGTGAAAACAGTCTCCTTTGCATCCTGAGACTGGTGATGAAAGCAAAGTTGTAAACTTCCAATTTTTTTTTTTCTTTAAAGCCAGTGTTTATAGAAAGATGGAATATAAATATGTGTATTCTTTGGTGACATGATTTTTTGGTAGGAAATACGTAATATTTTGCCTTTTATTCAGTACAAATTAATACATTTTAAAAACTCTAGCCCATTTTTTAATGTGAATGGTGGTTTTTTAAGGAAAAAATCAAACTATTATTAATAAATTTAGGACAACTGCAAGATCACATTGGTTTCTSTAAACCATATTTTATTCTTGAACAACAAAACAGACAGTCCCAAAAAAACCCTTGTTATCAATGGACTGTGTAGAGTTAATTCAACAGACTAAGCATTGAGTTACAATTTGGAGGAGATAAAAGTGCTCCAAACCTAGACTTTTATATTTTAGCTTTTAACATCCAAAGATTTTAAACCCTACTTARCTCTCTACTGTTGAAAAATGAGGCCTTGGTGTATGGCTCACCAAAATATGCAGGAAATGTGAAAATAGGAGAAAGAAATTGAGATCTTTGTAATGTTGCATAGTGTCCTAAACATTTTTCTATAGATACAGAGCTCTTCCTGCTGTTCTTACTCAGAAAAATAACCTCTCTTGAAAGCTGGGTTCTGTTTGGAGATGCCAAAACGGGGAAAAAACCCCTTGGATTTAAGGAAGGAGTAAAAGGTACATGAAATGCTTTTAAAAAAGCCACAAAACAAAGCAAATTGCCCTGGCAGTTGATCCATGGCTTATGTATATTGTGGCTGTTTAAAGAATGAAGAGTCAGGAGCCCCATAATACGTTGTGAGAGCTTTGTAGTTGGCTTGATGCAATTATTGGTGTTCTGCAATGTATTTGCTTTCAGGACAGCCCATGCAGCGTGCTGGAGAACCATCAGTCGTGTACCACACTAATGCTCTACCCTGACTCCGTTCCCACAGCTCCCGGACCCACTTGGAATGAACTGGATGCTGACATAAATCCTGTTCCGTTAATTTTGATTTTGTTCTTGAAGCCACCTTTTTTTTTAAAAAAAAAATCAAAAATACGTGACTAGGAAAATTGATGCTGTGTCCTATGAAGTAATACYAGATGCTATGTTTAATTTCCAAATTAGACAGTGTTTCTTTTTGTTGTTGCATGTGCTGATGGTGTTTAAAGGTGGGGGTTTATTTGGGAAAGCAAGGAGGGCAAGGCAAATAATGTAGAGTGCCATGCCCGTCTTGCTGAACTCTCCCTGGTTTACTGCATTATTAAATATTGCATAAATTATTCAATGTCCTTTATATCAAACAAATATTTTTTTGCAAGCAGCGTTGTGTGAACAAATGGGTATTAAGTAAAACCCCCAGACATGAATGAAATGGTGCTTTTTTTCTTCGTTCCTGGTAAAGAACCAATCCTCTCTTTCTTCTTTTTTTATTATTTTTTTTTTAATATCACTCAGACAGTGGGAGGAAAAAAACGGTGACAATAATGTGAACTGCTCACTTCTTGTGTGATATTAAAATACTTCTTTTGAGGCAGCCAGCTCTGGTRCAGTCCATTGCATTAAAGGGAAAGGCAGATGTAGCCCACAGTCTGGGCTGCTCTCAAAGGCTGCTGGGTTCCTCCCACCCAGGCAAGGCACTGCTGGTTTTGGTGTTTGGGAAGCAAGAACCCACCCAGGAGCGAAGCCTGATGGAATGGCAATAAAATCTGCAGAGGAGAGGAGGAGGTAACACCACACAAAGCACAACCACGGCTGTGTGTTCAACCACAAGCATCTAAAAGCCAGAAAGTACTTTTTTTTTTTTTCATTTTGCTTTTTAATCTCTTTGTGAAGGGCACCTTTGGCATCTCAGGGAGCTTGCTCATGTGAACAGTCCTGTTAGATGCATGAAGATGACACCCTTGGGTTGTTATTTGTGTGTGCAAAAACACCAGCTGGCTCAGGCCCCCCGAAAGAGATTGCTGGAGAGCGGCTGGAAATGGGGAGGCATATGGAGACGGGGGTGGAAGGGAGGAAAAAAGGCACAGTATGGGGAAAAAAATGCTTTTAATGCCCAGGGAAAGGTGGCTGGGGGGTGGGAAGGGTTTTCTGGTTTGTTTTGCTCCTTTTGAACAAAGGGGAAGGTTCCCTGTACGAGCACTTGTTCTGARTATTGCGTGGTCGGATTAGCCATGCTGCTCTGAGCAGTTTAAGGAGGTCTGGGAACTTAGGAATACCTTCCTCTGCCTSCCCCTCATCCTCCTGCCCTCCCCACCCATAGCAACAGGGAGGAGCTGGACCAAACAGCAGAGGAGTGTGGACCCAGGGAGGAATAAAAGCTCCTAATTGTAGAATGAGGAGTTGTGCATGCGTTGCTGAGGTTTGTGCATCTTTCCCTTTCAAATAACTGGAAATGTGTAGGAGAGGGGAAATGGGGCTGGGGAGCTCAGGGAGTAGGGAAGCTCCAGGCTTCGTTGCTCGATTTTCTTCTTCAGCATCTCACAAATAAAGGGGTCAGCGGAGGGAATTCCCGTGCCTGATCTGCGGAGGGCTGGGAAGGAAGCCAGGATTTAGTGTCTCTTYCTGCCACTCGTATTTTCTTTGCAAAGGGCAAACCTCTTGACTCGTGGGAGGCAGTTTCTAGACCCACTGCTCGGCACAATCTGATTTTTATTTTGGTTTATTTCTTTTGGTGTGTATATGGGGGGGATTTGCCTTAAGCACATCCCTGTTCCCGCGTGCGTGCGCTCCTTTCGCTCTGGTTTTCCTTGGAGAAGCCTGGGTTCCRTTTAGTTTTCGGTCTGTGGGAACACGTGGGTTGGGTTTTGTCACTCGGCCTCGGCCTGCCCTGCCCTGGACGCGATGTTGTTGGGAACCTTCGGTGGCAGCACCGATTTGAGCTGTGCCCAGAGGTGAGAACGAAGCGGCGCCGACACACGCGAGGCTGCGCCCGCACCCGCAGTTTTTCCAGTTGCATCTTGTAAAAATAAATATCCCAGCGCCACWTACTATCTGATTTCTGAGCAAGAGGCTCGCTGGAGCTGCTGTTATCAACAAAGTCAGGCTGCACAAAGGGAAGTGTTTATAACTATTTGCTCTGCTGCAGCAGCAGCATCCACGGGGCGTGAGCAGGAAGGGGCACCCTCTCTGCTCCGTGTCGTGTAAACACAGGAAATCACAGCCCTGGCTACTGGGAAATTTATAGCCTTAAACCTTGCTTTGCCTTCCCTTTCACCCTTTCTCTTTAATCCTAAATCTGAGCAGTAATCGGCCATTTCTCCAGCAGGGAATTTTCCTTTACATGAGAACTGAAACACTTGCATTGCAGCAGCCAGTTCAGTTTAAAGTGTTGAATTGCTCTTCGTGTGATATGAGGGATAATGTGGGACAGCGTGAGAGGGAGCAGGGACAGGAGTTTAAAACATCATGAAAAGATGCTGCTTAGGAGCTTAATGAAGTTTCATTTTTCATGGACGTTGTTCAACACAAAAAAAAATCAAATAATATTTGCTAGATTGCTGGACCTCCCCTGTGCGAAATGTACTCAGAGAATCATTTTATTCCTGAGTTTTACTGCTCTAAAATCACCCCTGGTCAGGTCCCAAACTTCCATTTGTTCCTGATGATCTCCAGTAGAACCTTACTKGATTTCTAAGAGGAAGAGAATCATATTAAAATCATTATTCCTACATATAGGAACAGCATTTAAAAAAAAAATTTATTTTATTTTAAATTTACAAGTGTAGTTTTTCTGGACAATTAATACTGCAAGTTGTTGTAATTAAATTTTTTTGAGCTCTAAGAAACCTTAAAACACTAAGTTTTTTTCCATTATGGATTAACCACCACAGTTACTTTATAATTTTGTCATAGATTATACTTATTTCAAAGAATATGCTGGCTTAGCACACATATTTTAAAATATATAGTCAGGATATATTATAAAAATTCTGATGTCTAGTATTTATTGTTATTGAGAAATGCTGCAGAAATTGTTTCTTTTTATCTCAAACCTCACTGGGTACWCTTTTTATATTGGAAGTCCTACAGCCGTGTTTGCTTTTTAAATGCACTATGTTAAACTTCCATAATAAAAACTAATATTTCTCTTTTTCCCCCTGCATATTTGGTTTTTTTTATATCTTAAATTTGTGCACTTGATAGACTTTGTTATTTGAGAGTGTGAAAGTTTTGATTGTTTTCCTTGTGTTTTAAAAGGGATATATTCTAAAGGAGATCAAATTGTAAACCTGTGGGTTTGTGTGTCATACAAAAAAGAAGAAAAGGAGGACTATTATTAAAATTACAGAATCTTGTCCTCCAAATACTGTTTGGTTTGAACTAATGGATGGTTTGTGGCTTGTGTGCTTGCAGAACCTCATTCAGCAATTTTAGRTATAAAGGTCAGTAATTGCACTCCTGGTAGTCAACTTCAACTGACAGTCAATTTATTTTTGTTTGTTTGGGTTTTCTTTTTTTAAAAAAAACAAACCACCAAACCTCCTAACCACATTTTTAAAAGCACACACGGTGAATTAAAAAACCACTTTTATCTGCCAACATTTTATTAGGATAAAAATATTGTTAAATTCCATGTTGCGAGTTCCTCAGACACGCAGAATATTTTGCAGATTTATGTGTTTTAAAAGTCAGTCTGTGTTAATACAGGGATAAACTGTTTTTGTAGTTCAAGACTGAAGGCTTTTAGTGYTTTGGGCAGTGGCATAAAAATGGGAAAATATGTTAGAAATGAATTGGTCTTGATCATATCACATGTTTAGTTTAATAATTTTTACTCTTGTTAATGTTTATTATTTACTAGATAACCTTTATTTTATAAAGAGACATTTTCCAGCATGCTTTCATTTGTAGAAATTCAGTGTATTTTAGATTGTCTCAAAGACCAAGAGGAATAAGAAGTTATCTTCAGGAATTTGTTATAATTACATTACATCCACATGAGCACCAAAAGAATTTAGCATGATTAATGCTATTATAAGGCATATAAGGGTCAGCAACAATAGTTTGCTGCTATTCTAAAAAGAATTAAGCACTTGCACAAGGAGGAACTCAAGGATTCAAACTGATTTGGTTTTTTTTTTATATATATAGCTGAGAAAATAGAAATAGTAGTCATTTTATTAACCACTTATGAGAAACTTAATAACAAATACTGACAACTGTGATTTAGTTTTGTTGTGGTTGAAAGCTGACAAGTGGAATAAACTTGCAGGGAATTACAGAGGGTGTTTTCTTCCCTGTTTTTAATGTTCATTGAAGTGACTCAACATTTACTTCACTGTCTATCAGAACTTATCCATCAGCCCTCCACAAAATAATGCTGCTTGTGTTTCAAAGAATATCTTTTCTGGTAATCCTCTGGATTTATCCTGGCTCTGGGGAGGTGGGATGGAGTGCATTGCTACCCATTTTTAAGGCTTATGTGTGCGAGTACAAGGATGACAGACGTAAAAACAAAATCTTGTGTTAAAAAAAACCCCAAATACCAGCAAGCTCACGAAAATTATGTGCAACAAAGCCCAGGTGTGATGCAAGCCTCAGCGGTATTGAGGACAACATGAACAAAGTTGCGATTTTTCTTGTAAAATTCTGGTTCTAGCCCTACTTTTTATCCCTCCAAGGAAGGTTGCCAAGGTCAAAGGTACCTTAAGCACCAGCCTGTGCATCCTCTTGATGTGCTACTGCTGATTAGGAGCAGCACATCAAGACAATTTGTTTTGGTAGGGGTTGGAGTTTGTCTCCTGGTGCATTTGTCCTGCAGCTTTGTGTGTAAATGTTGAAGGAGAATATTCATTATTGTGTGACAGTGTGGAGCGAAATACCTTGTGTTGTGCTGTTTGGTGTGACACTGCTGCAGTTGTCTATTGACAATCCACTGACTCTGTGATTATCATTAGGATTTTGTTTGTGGTTTTTATATCTTTAACGGATAAAATGTTTAAACGGGTATTTATTTTTCTGCAGTTAACRCGCTGAGGTAGGTTCACTCCTTCTGGTTGGGGGAGCAGGTAGAGGAGGAGTGAATATCGTATTTAACTGTTCATTTAAGTGTGGTTTCATCTAATTGCTGGGGTGATTAGTGTACCTGGCTTTTATAATACCCTAAAATGAAATATTGTGACTGAGACTGTATTTTTAACTCTGGTTTATTCGCTCCACTAAYAATTAGAAGCTGAGTTCTTTGTACCTCATTTAGCTTTACTGCTGGCTGAGGAACTGAGGGCAATTTGCTTTGTAGTAACTACAAAACATGGTTGGGATTATTTCCTCATAAAATGGGAAAAACTCTTTACAAGAAATTCTTAGTTAATGATAGCCAAACAATGGTGAAAATGACTTGAATTTCACTATCATTGTGATCAAGCATAACTTTTTGTTATGTTTTATGCTGGTATTTCTTTTTCACTCTGTAGACTCTTGATCCTGTGTATTGATGATATTTGCTTCCCCCTTATTGTCTAATAGCTGTTCAGCCTCTTGTAGTTASACTTCAAGTTTTCTCCATTAGAATATAACATTAAAAACGCCTTCTTTTCTTAAAAAATTAAGTTTAAATGTCTGGCATGGACGTCGTGGGAGAGGCATTTGACCTGGGATTCCAGCAGGGGATGGGGAGAAGAGAGGGGCACCTGTTTGGAGCTCGGTGAGCACTCAGTCATGTTTTTACCTTGCTCCCTTGAGAAATCCATCAGGAGAGAGACATTTTYTGATCCTCATTGCTTAGCACCTCACATGCTTGCACAAGTGTATTCCTGCTTCTGCTGGTGGAGGCCAGGCTGAATATATTGCATTTATTATCAGGTGCTCCAAGGGGTTATGCAGTGAGATTGCTGTTGGAATTGTGCAGGAGAGTGCTGGTTTTCATGCATTTGAAGCTGGTTTTTAGAGCAGAGTGCTGAACTGAATGACYACGTGAGTTTGGTAAATACTGCTTTCCATTCCGTGCATTTTGCTTCACCTTCTGACGAGATGCTTGGGGCAGTGATGAGTTTTATATTCAAGTGCAGGATTTATTTCTTTGCACATTTCCTTACCTGGATGCAACAATAATTTAGTAGGTGCAATATATGCATGAAATGAGTTTTGTCTGATGGTTTGCGATACAGGCGAGCTAAATAGTGATTATTTTCTCTTTTCTGCCCCTAAAATGCTGTCACAAAGGTGCAAACAGAGGAGATGTGCAGGTACCTGATGTTCTTTGCAAGTCAGCCGCTCATGAGATAAATAGGAAAAGCGACAGCTTCGTTACCTCACCGCTTCAGGACGACCACAAATTCTACACCAACAAATTACATCTCCCTTTAATTTGTCRCATTTTTGCTTGTGGGAAAGGAGCTTGAAGTTGTCTGAGCTTGTGGGGCGAGAGGGTTTTGCTGTCTGTTGCCTCCACACCTCCAATCCGGATAACGCGTGCGCTTGCCCAACCTGCCGCTGCGTGCCTGGGGCTCCTGCATATTTAAAGGCTGGGTATTCTGGGATTTTCTGTCGTGCTCTTTCTTTTTGTTTCGGTCACGCAAGCAGAGGGACAGCAGCCCACACCACCAGAGGAGAAAGGGTGGGGTTTTCTTCCCCTCGTATTTTATATTTTTTTTTTTTGTCCCTCCCTTCGCGAAAAAAAAGCTTCGCTCTCCTCACGTGCTCTGCGTTTGGGAGGGGGAGGAGTTGCCAGGCTGAGTGTGCAATTTTATAAGTCGTGTGTCCGTGCAATATTTGCCTGTTAACACGCACGGGGTGTTTAGCTTAAAGGCACGATGTTCCTTTTCAGTCAGCCCTGGGCAGTGGAGCAGGAGATCCTCAGGGCAGGCACACGAAATGTGCTGGGAACCACCGCCAGCAGCAGGCAAAGAGAAAAAATTAAACTAGAATTAACAGCCGAGCAAAACCACAATTGCCAAGTGACCTACGAGGCATCAGTTGGTTAAAAGTTCGTGTTTATATTTGACAAAAGTGAAAATTGCATTCGTTTTTCTAGGAAAAATRACAGTGACACAGAGTGGTACGTGGCATCACTTCATGAGCTTTTCATTGTGCATTTGTTGCCCTGCTCCTTAAATTGTATTTCAAATGAAACTCAAACTGTTATATAATTAATAAAAAAACGTACTGTACATATTTTGTTTCATAATCATGGTAGCTCCCCTCTTCTTCTTCCCCCAGAGAATAGTAGCAGGTATATTGGTAGAAAAAGTGAATGAGGGATCAGCTGGAGGTGTCAGAGAACAGRAATATTCTGCTACACAACTTACTTAAGCCCCAGGTTGGATAAAAAAGGAGACTCCACCTTCTGACGACTCTCTGGCCCTTGTTTTCAGTTTAGGCAACTTCAATTTTTCTTTTTCGAACGAATGTAACTGAATTAAAAGCAAAAAAGCGTCTTTGGTCTTTTTTTCGTCCCCAGTGCGAAATCCTTAATCCCATTTTAAATAGCAGCAGCACTGGGGGCAGTTAATAGCAATTACTGCATGTGTACTTTGATTCAGAAAGAACCCACACATTCAGGGCTTGGTACCACACCAGCAGGGTTCTGTGTTGTAAATTATTTGCAGATGAGGTTAATTGAGCCATCTCACTCCATAGCTTTTTTTCTGACTTGAAGGTCACAAATGGAATAATAAACCTTTGCAGTAATAATCAGCATATACCCTTTAAGGAATATCCCTGATGAAACTCAGTGTGGAATAAACAGTTGCATTTCTCAAAGCCTGCTCTGARTTGACATCTACACCATGGTGTAGTTTATAATATTAAAAATACTGTTTTAGTAGAAATACGTACATATTTTCATATATTAATGGATATGCAAATTTAGAGTAATTGTACAAAGATGATTATTTTTATTTAATGTTTTATTTTAGAAGAAAACTATTGGATTATCATAGAATTTTCTTAGATGTAATTGCTAATTTCAAAACCATACAGAAACTAAGTGCTGAAAATTCAAAGTGGGACATTTTGATTAGTTTTCCTTGATTTTCTTAAAAAAAGAAAAAAGAAAATAGAAAAAAAAAGAAAAAGAAAAAAAAAGAAGTCATAGTAATTGCAGCAAGTGATCTGTAATGCAATGGAAGGGAAGCCAATTTTGATAGTTTCCCATATGAAACCAATTTTAATGTGACTCTCCCAGCATTGTACCCACCATGAAAATTTAAATTTGAAAGACTGGGAAATGTACATCCCACAATTCACACTAGGAAACAGAAGAAGTAGAAAGTAATGGAAAGAGTTCACCCCTCTTTCTAGATATGTTTCACTTTAGAAATACTTCCTCAGTCCTCACAATATTCATGCTGTGTGGCAAGATCTAATTTGAACTATAAAATATTTAGAGTTTCTGAGATTTGAGGGGGGCAAAAAATTATATCTGCTAACTCAAATTACCTCATTTTATTGAATTATGTTGAATGGAATATATAAAGTAGAGGTTGAATCTCATTTCACTTGAACGGCGAGAAGACCCAATACGAAGTAACATGAATTGGTGACCTGGCAATAYCTGTATTAGTTAAAAACCTTTTTTAAGTGCTGTGAAATCCATACATGAAGCATCATAATTTAAAATAAATGAGGTTTATAGACAACACTTRAACTCTGAATATAGTTCACACATATAAGAAATATGAAGTGTTATTCTATAGCCAAGCAAATATCTTTGGAGGAAAGTGCATTTTTAAAATTCTATGTTACTTTTGAAAGAACCAAATCCTTGAGTTTGCAGGAAAAAGGCCAAAATACTTTTGGCCCATGTGGTTTTGACCTGTAATGCCCAAATTCTATCAGACTACCTGTTAATTTGGAAATAAGCCAGGTATTTTGAGGAAAAATAGGAATAAAKTGTAAATCTTTCTGTGAAGTGATTCAAGTAGGGAACTATTGAGGTTTTTGGTGGGACTTTTGGGTGTATTTCTTAAGTTTAATTACATTCTCTRGTACACAGTATAAAGCAGAACAAGTCTGATTCCTTTAGGGTCTTAGTGAATCATAAATATGTGGATACAGAGACAGCTCATCTTGGTTGGTTGGTTCCTCTGCAGGAATAAAAAGAGCCCAAACAGTGCCTTATTAATCAGATTTTCCAATGTTGTACTGAAAAGCTGATTTGAGGTTGATTTTGGAAGCTTTCCTAAGTTTCTTGGGATATATCTCCTAGGAAGAATTGCAGAACATAGAATAGGTTGGTGCAGGTAGCTCTGCTGAGACTGAGGGATGCACAGCAGTTCCTAGAGGGGGAAGCATTCCTTCTCATTTCATCAAACTAAAAGCTAATTAACTTTTTTAAACTTTTCCTATGACAATTCTGTTGAAAAACATGAATTTATGGGTGCRTGGGTATTTTATAGGCAAATAGGAATCTGCTTAGCCTACTGAACATTATTACRCAATATTTTTCTGATTTTATGCCATTTCATTTGAAATTTTAAAATTACGTTTTTAAATCGCTAATTATTTCGTTCCAAAGTGGCAACTTAAAAACTCCAGCTAAAATTTTGAAAAAAAATCGTACTTGATTTTAAATCAGCCTAACAACCATAGGGTTTTTTTTGTTTTGTGTGTTAGCTCGGGTTTCTTTGATAAGTCATKAAYAAGTCCTGTTGACTGTGGAATGCTTCTATAGGATGTCCTACAATGTGGCACAAAAGCAGGTCTGATAACCACAATCAAATTAATCGTAGAGMTATAAATGTGTGGCAATAACTATAGCAGATAGCCAGGAACTTTCTCCCAGCCTTGAGTTTTCCAAGGGAGAGGGACTCATGGATATCACAGAAGAGAAAAATGTCAGTTTTTCACTTTCCCTTTCACTTCTTGTGAAGATGAAATATTTATTTTAGGTATACATCTCCAGACAGAACAATGTATCACATTCAGGATGGACACACYCAAAATGGTAAATCTGTGAGGAAGGGTGTTTACTCCCAGAAAAGTCTAAGTATCGCTGATCAGGCTTTATTCCACACAACACAAAAATGATGTTGTTGATGGCTTTGGGTTCCCTCCATGCCAAGCAGCAGAGYTGTCACACTCCTGGGCCCCTCTGTGGGAATGGGTGAATGGAGGGGATCTCCAAGGTGTTTTGTGGGAAGAGTTTCCCCGTTGGGAGTTGGGGATATCTCCCTTAAGCAGTGGTGGAGAGGGATAGAGGCACCACAAACTGCAACCCTCCCTGCCCCCAGCTCTGCCTCGGGAGTGAGATGCCATTCACAGCTGAGTCTGCACCAATTGTGCTTTTCTGAGCAATTAAATAATTAACAATGTTGACATCTAAATTRTATTTGCTTGGCGTCTGAGTTAACCCCTTACTGGCACCTCTGGGAAAATGTCACTTCTCCCAGCCGATCCTTTAGACCCAGGCAGACCTTTCTGCTGCAGGTCTGGGGTTTCACRTTCCTGTTTGCTTTCCTGCTCTTACACCTGGAGGTTTAGGAGTTGATTCTGCACCAAATTTAGSACTTTGRTGCAATCCAGTGAGGTTCTTTAATATCAAAGTCAGTGAGACTATTTTTGCACTCGAAGGGGAATGTGTCCTTAAGCAAAATACTAGTTGGATCAGCTTCCTCATTGGCTTTCTCCTTCTTTCTTCCTGAGTGAAATCAAATTAGGTTTTCCACRGGAGTCAGTGCCCATTTGAGAAAGGTACTTCAGCTATTTGTTGGACTTGAGTTAATACCAGAAATTTTAAGGTTTTTTTGGGTTGTGGGGGTTTTGCTTGYTTGTTTGTGGCGTTTGTAATTTTATTTTTTTTTCCTATTTTTTTTAACCAGAAAAAAGGAAGTGTGATTTGTTTAAGCTACATCAAGGCCAGCATCTCTTTGTATTTCAAAGGGCCCTCATTCATTCAGCTTTTGCAATACCAAAARCCTCAGAGCTCAGGAATCAAGTGATGGTCATGTATCAGCTCCCTTGCTGCTTACATCCCCTTAACTGATGAAAGTAATGTCATCTCTGCTGTTCCAATGCATCTTCAACATTAAAAACAGTGTTGGGACCAGGTCAAATCACAGCTTGTCCCTCCATAGGAGCTTAAAGGAGAGAAATCCTTCCCTYGGCTTTTCCCAGGCATTTATCTCGGCAGTGCAGGCTGTTATCAGGAAATAAACTCAGATCCAATTAGCTTTATCACTTAATTAGAGATGCATTCTTGGATTTATGCTTTGCCGACCTCACTGCCATTGAAATTAAATTATTTAACTTCTGAAAAAAACCTCTGCGTATTCCCACCTCTCCATTCATCGAATTGTCCTGTTTGACGCCAGTCAAACCAGCTGCTTGTTCGACTGCAGAAATAACAATATTACAAACCTGCTTGGCYAGAGGCTGCTTTAGGCAGCTCCAGGGATTCAGCTCTTCATTCTCTGCCTGTCTTCCTGTCTCTCAAATAAACATATGTGGACATTTCCTCCCTTCCCCACAATTCTGAGGAAAAAAAAAAAAAGGACTCAGATCAAAACATTTTGAGAAAGAACAGGTGAAACCACAAGGACCTTTGGAGAGTGTTGCCTCTCTTTAGAAAGGCTGGGCAACTGTGCTGTGGTGGGGTTGGTTTGTTTGGGTGTTGTGGGGTTTTTCCCCCTTTTTTTTCTTTTTCCCTCGTGACTCTCAAATTATTTTTAAGAATAACCTGCTTTTTAGTTTTGAGATTTAGAGAGTTAGGTTTTTGGTTTGTTTTTTGAGCTAATGCTGCCTGCTGCAGAGCCCAAAATCAATCTAACCTTGTGTTCTGGAGCCACCTTCGCATGTGGGGCTTTTTTTATGTTTGTGTCCTAAGGAAATGAAGTTTGATTAGCTGCTTTCTCAGTCCCATTCCCCTTCTCATTTAATTCCATAATTTAAATGCTGCCTTTTTCTGCCAGAACTTCTCATTCTTGCTAAGTTGTCTACTCATTTCTTGTTTCATTTATCCTTTATGCAGGACTTCACGGCACTGGGGTTTTGACTTTGCCATGAGGTATTATTTCTCCACACACAAAGTAGAAGCTTTACAGGGAATGTTATTTGTGTGTTGCTTGGGTTTCTGGGATGTGCTTTTTTATGTTTGGATTTGTTTGTTGTTTTTTTTTCCCCTCTCTGGCAGAACAAAAATTTGTTCAAAATTTGTAGAGCTCAATTTTTTTTAAAACCCCTCTGTACAATCATCGCCTCTCCTAGATGTGATGTTATTTATGTTTTAGTTTTTAATGTGAAGTGTTTGCTAAAGGTTTTGCTTGTGTGTGTCCTTTGTTATTTTGGGAGGCAGAGCAGAGGAATAACAAAGAAAGCTACACACAATTCTTCACTTAGAAACTGCTTTTTSAGATTTGCCTTGACAATTATCCTGGAATCGTGGATGTACTCCAGGGCAGATTAGCATCTGTGAGTGAGAGTTTAGGAGAATTAACCCTGCCATGATTGATTATAGAACAGTCCCTCAAATTCAATCAAATTTGACCACCAATTTTTTTGTTTGTTGTCGAAGCTGGGATTTTTAAGCATGGATTGAGATCCAGCAAAGCCTGGCTTTTAATCCAGGCTGTCATGCTGTCCAGGCTTGACCTATTGCTCCTTCCCATTGTACTCCTTTTCTCCTCCTTGCCGTGGAAGTGACACTCCTTACCTTTCCTGACATGTGGTGCTATGGTCAATTAAGATTTGTAACCCCTCTGAAATATTTTGCTGACAGGATTTGGGGAATCAAAGCTGCTGTTTTYTCAGCCTTGCATGTACAAATTCGGTGTTGTTCCTGTTTAAAAACCAGGATCTTATAACCAGCATTTAATTGAGTATTTCTTTCATCTTTTAGACTGGTTCAGACAGCTCAGATTCTTGGTTGCAAYATTCTGACTGGATATTATGTTAGGCCTTGAGTATTACTGAAAAGGTAACTTTAAATGCCATTTATTTTTCTGAATTCAGTGGGAGAAAGGTTATGGTACTACATACTCTGTCTATTTTAAAGGAATATCTTGTACAGCAAAACAAAGTGTTTTTCCCAGTTAAATTAAGGTCCAATGAGCACAGTGCTGTGTCAGCTTGTGATTTACTGCTGATACATCCTCTTTTTGTGCTTTGTCACAAACACTTTTATACTTGAGCAGTTTCAGCTCTTCTCCAGCATCAGAACAGGTCCATTCTTCCACTGGGGGATAAGTCATTAATTGCAGTTGTACCCTGATTATTACACCGTGTTCATCCATCATTCTGGACTTCAGAGTGTGTCTCTTTTGTCATCCAGGTGCTGCAGCCAACCCTCGGACGGGTCTGTCCTCGATGTTGTGGAAATGGGAGCCAACCTTTTGAATTTGCTGGTGCTTCGGGGAAAGGTGCTGAATCCAAATGCAGGGGCAGAGTGGGTGTGAGAGGAGCTAGGGAGGGAGGGAACAGCAAGCTGGGGTGAATAATTCACTGAGCAATTAGGAGGAAGATGAGTCAAGCCTGGGAGCTGTTTTCCTTCGGCCGGGAGAGGAGCACCTGGGAGCCCTGGTGCCTTTTCCTGCCYAGGTCATGTTTGTCCTGCCGCCACAGCATCCATCTCGCAGCTATTTGATCCAGTTTGGAAAAAGGAAGTGAAASGTTCGAGCTGGTTTCCTAAGGAAATGAGGCTTAAGCAGTGGCTCCACCTGCCAGATTTGACAGATTGTTGTGSGAGTCAGCATCTGGGATGAGAGGAGAGGTGAAATTAGTGTTGGGGCTGGGCAGAAGCAAGGCAGTGGTCATCAGGGTGGTTGGTCACAACAAGCACTGTTCCTTGCCAAGGTGGTCAGCAAGCCCAAAATTTTACACAGTAGTGGTAGGAAAGCTGAGTATTAATGAGGAAAAACCAGAAGGGAAGGAGCTGGGATGATGATAATCATAGAAGAGATGAGGTGAGGCAGGAAGTCGTAAGGTTAGGCTAGAAGATAGATCAAAGGTGTAAAGGTGTTGTGGTGGGAGTCTCAGAAGACCTGAGGCAGAGCTCCATAGAAAACAAAATTTCTACAGCTCCACATTCTGAAAAAATGTGCTTTTAAATCCTGAGACAGCATGAAAGAACAGGAGAACCAAAATTAGCTGATAATGATCCTGCATTTATAGGGGAACTGAGAGGAAATATTTTTTTCTTGGTGATGCTAAGGCTAAGTTGCTTATAGGACCATGGGCTCAAGGTGCATGAGGTCCATTTCCAAGTTACTGTGACATCTGATTCAAACAACTACTCCCTAACTGGGAAACTTAATCATCTACAATTTTAGATCTGTCCATTTTATTTGTGAACTCGATGTCTTTTCTTCCAAGCACCATCTGCTGCAGCACCAGAATGATGCACACATCACTGCCTTTCAGAAAGATGAGGAATTTGGCACGAGGCAGCGAGAGGAGATTGAAAAGGAATGCAGGAATGCAGAGGGGTCCACGTACAACTCGTGTGTGATGAAATACCCTGCCCTGGCAAAGGGAGGTGGCTTAAAGAAGTGAGGAGTCAGAGCTTCCAGCAGCAGAAATAGTCCAGGTGAGAAAGGTGAAGGAAAGATGAGGGTTTCTTGGATGGAGGGGGAGCAGGAGAGAGAATTCTGGCAGCAAAGGCAGGCCTGAGTGGGTAATTGAAATGCACTGCTGAGCACACAGAACCAGCCAGGGGATGAGGCTGAGCTCTCTGTTGTTCTGTTTTCTTGTGAGGTGACAGAAACAAATCTATTGAAGTCAGAGAACACGTTTAAGTGCCTTTTGAATATTTTTCTGTTAATGACTCTCCTGGCAGTCCTTCAAAATCCATAAGCTTGTTGGTTTAAAGAGCTTTTTTATTAACACGCTCTCCTTAATCACTTTCTGTTGTTCTCCTCCGTAAGGGGGAAAAAAAGAAAGGCAAGAAGGTGTGAATAAAAAACCCCTTGGCCTTTGTAAGGGGAAGAGGATTTGCCATCTGTGCAGGTGATACATTAATTTGAAATATGATCTCTCAGCTCTATGGCAATACCGAACACCTCGATAGGACCTGACCGTTTTGCATATTCCTACTATTACAGAAAAATAATTCTTTCCTTTGGCTTCACGTGTTTGAAACAACAGCTTGAGCAGTTCACCATAAAAGCAAGCAAGCCTTTTAAAAAGGGGTGCATTGTTGAATAAAAAAAGAATTAATAAACTAGAGGTGGAGTCCATGTGCAACCCATTAAATTATCCATGGTTTAGACTGTGTTCTCAAGTTTTACACACCCAAATGTCTAACCTTAGACACGCAATGTAATCAGCAGGTCCCCAAACGTGTAATAATGCTCTTCATAGGGTTCTTCTTCTTGTTTGCACAGCTGCCAGATGGTGTGTGCCATATCCCATTTCACCACAYTATTATTATTATTTCTGTCTCCAGGTTGGCGAGTGCTGCAGGCCGCATGGGATATTTCACACTCGGAGCTCCTCTGTGAGTTTGATCCATTTATTAACAGAGGCTGGATCTCTGCAAAGTCCCAGGCTGGGCAAGAGCTGGGTTTATGAAAAGTGTGAGTACTTTGGGGCATGTGGTCTTGATGCCTGTCCTTAAAACTCCTGAGAAGCTTAGCCCAGAGCCTACCTTTCCCATCCTAACAAACCTCTTCTAATCGAGTTTCTTCTTTTCCCAGTAAAAGTACACTCTGTCAAAATCTGTAAAAGTACAGTCATGGAATCACGGGATAGCCTGGGTTGGAAGGGACCTTCGGGGGTGAAACCCTCCTTGCAGTGAACATCTTCAACCAGCTCTGGTTGCTCAGAGTCCTGACGTTTCCATATCTTAAAACCATCCCTTTTCTTCATCACCTCTGAATTCCTTAAGTGACCTCTCTATGTGTGCTGTCTGTAGCTCCTGCCCTTCAGGTTCACCTCATATCCTCTCCAAACACTGTCCATCACTGGCACTGTCCTGCCCGCCACCCCTGCAGGTTTCCCCAGTGCAGGTTTTAGGGTGACACCTTCATCTTGTCTTCATCCGTCCCCCACCCCTTCCTGCTGGAGATCCCCTCTCAGGAACAGGGACACGTCGCTTGCATGTCATCCTTGACACAACCTCAGTTCTTGGCTACCCAGAAATGGTCTCCAGATATTGTTCCTAGGATCCTAAATCCAAGCAGTCACGTCTTCCCGTCCTTTCTTCAGCCTTGATTGCTGCCACTGTGCCTGGCTYGTTTGCAGTGCTGCTGCTAAAATAATCCTGCATCACACTGCTTGCACTAACTCCCTTTCTTCTTCATATTCCCAAAGATTTCAGCTTGTAGCATATGTGTGTTTTCTAAAACGAGTCCTTTTTCATAGCCCACATGTGTGCAGACACACAAAATTGTAAACGTGCACTGAATCGGAGGCAGAATCCACGAGRAGTTCAATGCACAGCCCACTTTTCCCAGGAACAGGGAGGCAGTGAATGAACTGTGCTGTGGAAAGCACAGAGTGTGCATGTTGCTGCCTTCTGCTGCTGTCTGTGTTGTAGCTGCTCTTTAYGATCCCAGGGAATTCATTTTCCGTCTCTGGTGCGTGGTTGTTCTCCCGCGCTACGAGCCGCTTCCCCAGTCCAGCCCTGAGCATAGCAGAACATCCCAAAAGAAGGAATGAGCAATGTTTACAGCTTTTCAGAGCTGATTTTCTCAGCCCTTCCCTGGTGTGCGTGTCTGTGAGCGTCTGTGTGTGTGTTTGCTTTCACAGTCAAAAGCATTCTTGGCAAATGTAATCTCCAAGTGGAGAGAATACTCCAGCTGTTTATCCATTATGCCTTTTGTCACCAGGGAGCCAAAAGTTGGACTCCACAATAAAGCAATCAGTTGCACAGAMTTTGGCCAGCTCCAATGGGAAAGGGAGGCAGCAGCTATTTTAAAATATCTATTCAGTAGATTGAAAAAAAAAAAAAAAGTTTTTATAAAGCACATGTCGTATCTTTTACACGATCAGTGTTCGTCCAACAGCTGAAGAAAGCAACTCTGAAAGAGTTATAAAGTAGATAATAACAAGATACATTAGCCTAAGAAACCATTTTTTTTCCAGTAATCAATGGAAAACAAAAAGGCAAAAAGTGGATTTGGTATTGGTACAGGCCAAGGCTCATCTATAAGTATGTAAGGCTGATTTCACCCATCATCAATTTCTTGTACAGATGCATGTCACGGCCACTACTGAGCTGAGAGCATCTTGCTTCATCTGCTGGTTGTCATCAGATTTCAATAATTCTCCTTTGCATCCCCTAGGACAAAAGGGCACATGATTCCTTGCCACTTCAGTGGTAATTCTTTTAACAGCTTGTGTGCTGACAATGAAATGGGACCAATATTTAATGTATCTTATATGTAGTGGTAAATTTAAGGCTCATTTTTCATCCGCTGCCAGTTCCATTCTGTTCAAAGTCATTCCAGTGATTCTCACAGGATTAGTCTCTAACTTCACGTGTTGCATCCTCTTTTGTGCTTATCCAAGTGTCAGGATTGTACAGCCAAAGTCCCATGATATGAAGTAAAATTTAATAACCATAACAGTTGACTTTCCCTCCTTCCCAGTACTTTCAATAAATTCTTATCTGCAATTTTCTAGGTAATTGGGACAGATGATTTAAACATAGTGCCGTAACCTGGTCCATAATTACAGCCCTCAAAGAGCTGAACTCAGGTTTCCAGGATGATAAGAGGCTCTGCACCAGTACAGGAATTTCTCTTGGCTGTTGTTTCAYGAGCAGATGTGTGTGCTCAGTTTGAGGCACTTTTATAGCTGTAGCCACCCTGGGCGAGGCTGGGGGACCATTCAATGTGTACAATACAAGGTAGCATTAAATAGTGGGGGRAAAAAAAAATCCTGAAAGCAGCAGGGATGAAAAAAACTTTTCAATTTCCTTTATTTATTATTCCTTGGTCTCATGCTAATGGCAGATCTTCTCGTGAAATTACCACTGCAGTTGTTCAAATTGCCGAGTGTTAATGAGAATTTGCAGTCAGGTGGGACTCGAGGAGACAGCTTCACGTTTGGAGGTGAGGTGTAGCTGCAGGATGTTAAAAGACCAGCTTCCCTCTATTTCCTTGATGATTTTCCCAATTTTGAGTCAGATGGACCCAGTAYAGGGCACAGCTGGTTCTGTTTTGCCCCCCTTGTCCTTGACTGGGGTCAAATTGTGTTCTACAAGTAGGAAAAATCAAATAGGTAAATATAAAAAAATTTGGGCTATTCAGGTCTGCTGTGCTGTGAGTTTAAAAAAAAAATAAAACTTGACCCCTGGATTGTAACAATAAAAAAAAGCACAAATTAAAAGCACAAATTATCTGCAAGTACCATTTAGGCTTTTCTGGTATAGCATTAGCACTGAAATGCCCAGGCAGAACAGGCACAAATTGATTCAGATTGTGTTTTATTTCCCCCCAGTCAATAAGACTTGCGTTCATYAAGGAAATATTATGATAGCTTTTAGCTATTTTGCAACAAGTCTATTCATTCTGGGTAAGGATCCAAGCTTTAACTCAAGAACAGAGGAAGTAAGGAAGTAAGATGTTGATGGAACTTTAAAGGGAATATCTGCCTGAGCCCTGTCCAAGACAAAATTCGTAGAAATAAGAGTGTTATTGATGATTTTTGTATCACAAAACCTTGGAGCTCTGAATGGACCCTTGCAAAGAGTGTGTGCAGGGCCATCTCCTTGGCTGGTTTTTCCTTGCTTGAAGTTGAATTATAATCCTAATTTAAATGTTTGTAGTTACAGCCCTYTAGAAATAGTAACTGCACTTGAAATTGCTGCTTTGTTCTTGAATATTTTCCAGTCTATGTTTGTTTCTGTTACCCAAAATRCTCTGTCGATGAATCCAGGTGCTCTGCTGGAATGCAGAGCTCAGAGCAGGAAACTTCTGCTTTCACTCTCTAATGCCTGATTTTTAAGTTCATTGACTTTTTTCCCTTAACATATTTAGCAATACTGCAATCCTTATCATGATAATTTTTTTAATTACGTGAAAGATTTAAATGATTGCTTATCACTCAAATAAAAATAAATGTTCTATACCATGCAAATGTGCCTGGAAGTCATGGGAAAGATAAAAATGACCTCAATATGTGCATGTGTTGTGTGGTCATCATGCTACCCACAAGGATGGGTTTGAGGGGTTTTATTTTCTAATTGAAACTATTTTTTAATGTTAATTTTGCCCAGAAAAACATTGATAGTGCAACATTAACTGTTCGCTTTCACAGTAAAACAAGAAACAAGAAAAAATGCGTTTAGAGGTTTTTCTAATGATTTGTTTTTGTTGGCAAATCTGCTGTTTCTGATCAGGCACTTTCACACGCAGGCTCAAGTGTAACTTGCTTGGATGGAGTCTACAGATACATCAAAACAAAAGCTCTTTTTCCATCATTAATAAGYTGATTTTGTGATTTTTTGAGGGAGCTTGCCCTGCTGAAACTAAGCCTGGAACTGTTATTTCGTTTACAGAGAACACTCAAAATGTCAATAAATCCCAACTGTTAGAAACAAAGTAAAAAATTTATGTGTTTTAATGTCTAAGTGACATAAATCACTTATCACTTTTTGAATAAAAGCTAATGTTTAATGTTTATGYCTTCAGAGAGAGAAGTTGCTTTACTTAAAAACTGTGCAATTCGCATAGTCAGTGCATATCTTTTTAAAGAAAAAGAAAGAAAGAAAGAAARTCTTACTGTTCTGAGGCAAATATATTTACTTTGAACCATTATTTAACAGTTGGAAAATCTGTTCTATTTTTTTTTTTTAGTTTGATTTCACCATAAGAGATGTTTCTAAGTGGTATAGTGAGTACAAATAGCTCAGTCTGTGGCACAAGCATGACTTTACAACGTAAAGTTATCGASAATTATTATAGTAGAATACAGAACTCAGCCCTGGGGATAAGCACCATGTAAGAAGAATTCTGAAAAAGTTTGGATTTCAAGAGGCTGTGAGTATCTATTTCCGTGCATGTTCATCTGGCTTTGAGAAGATGAGAGTCCTGGAATYTTACAGGATGGAGCATCTGTCTTCTCACTTGGAAATTCTGGRAGTTGTTTGCTGCTCTGCCTGTTGTGGCAGTGACACATTTCCCTTTCCAGGGATTTCAGTTTGGGAGCAGTGCTGGTGTGAGCATTGCTTTCCCCTCTTCCTTTCCCCATTTTCCCTGCCATAAAAAAAAAAAAAATCCCAAAAGGAACTGACTGCAGCAGAGCTAACATTTTATAAAGCAGTCCCTTAAACAGATAATCACTGACCAGCTTCTTGGTTATTGCTGYTAATTATTGTTTATTTCCTGTTGTTTTTATAGCTGTTGTTTTCCCCAAATGTGCTGTGCAGCCTTGATAGCAAAAATGAGGAAAATCCTGGCTGGGCTGAAGATGAATATTCTCAAACAAATCACCTCTTACTTTTAAAAGTACCCAGAGCATGTAAATGCTCTTCTGAAACTCGACCAGTGTTTATTTGATGAGAATACACTGCATAACTCCCTGATTTCACTTCCCAATTCTTCCCCGACCTTTTGCCTTTCTCACTGCTGCGTGACACAAATTGTGTGATCCTGTCTTCGTGCTGTTCCTCTTTGTCATTATCCATGATTCATCTTCTCTGTGACTTGTCAAACTTGAGTTATTTTTAATCCTTTGCTGGGCCTCCCTAAGGGCATTATATCATATCTCCTGGCACTGCACATGATCTCTCAATCCCTATTGTCCTACCCCGTTCAGATTCCTCGTGTTTATTTCCTACCCCTGACACGCTTCCATCTATTATTGCTCTTTTTAATAAATCTGCAATTTTTGACAACCTCCAGCCACTTTCGTTTTTCCAAACAATTTGTAGGAACCCGTTAAACAAAACCAGTGACAGTAACAAATCCTTCAGGGCCTCTGTTGTTATCTTCTCATTTGGCGGTGGATTGTTCCAGGACACAATTTGATGGCAAAACATATTTCAGACAGTTTCCTTTCACCTYTCACTTCATTAGCCTGAGTAATATCTGGAAAAGTTTGCTACTCTTCTTGCTCTTTTTGATTATTTCTGCCCTTTTTTAAACGCAGGTTGTGCTGAGCTGAGGTTTTCTTTAATTATTTAGTGACWGTATTCAAAGAGCCTCTCTTTTCTTCTGCAGTGAGAGGATGTGAGGAAACGGCCTTAAAATGAGACAGGGAAATTCAGATTGGATATCAGACAAAACTTTTTCACTGTTCAGGTGGTCAGGCACTGGAATGGGCTGCCCAGGGAGGTGGTGGAGTTACCATCCTAGAGGTGACAAAAGGCATCTGGATTTGGTGTTGAATTCTACTAAAAATAATCTTCATAAACTTCAGGAATTTGCAATATAATCTCATTTTTAAAAGAACCAAAGTAAGCTCAAAAAACAGGAAAAGCAGAGTTTAAACACCCAAGCAATTGTGATTCTGCCCTGTCATGACATTTCAGTCCTACTTCCATGTAAATTACTGTTTTCAGGATGGGGAAAATTATATACAAGTGGTAGAGTTGCTGACAGTCTTGCATGGGTTTCAAAAGTCACTTTCAGTGGCACTTGGGATCTGCTTAACTCACTTGGAAAACAGAAAATGGAACTAAAAAATGAAAGCTGCTTTGCTCCTTCTATAGTCTCTACTCAGAAACTGTATCTGTGTTTGTTAAGGGGGTATTTGATTTATAAAATCTAAATGTGAAATAGTAAATTACTGATTCAAATAGGAATTAGCGTTCAGACAACTGTGAGATACATGTGCTGTCCAGTGGAAGTTGTGTGGCTCTGAAGAAAGTCATGTTTTCCATGTAGGCTTACAGAACTACATGGAGTATCTTTGGATGTGGAGCTGGACCAAAGAGTGTTTAACGGCCATGATAATATGTCTGTTGTTTTTCCTTACATTTCCTTGCAATCCAAACAAGCCTAGATCTGGCTCATCCAGCTAGTGGCTTAGTTAAATACCTAGTACATTACATAGAGTGAAGTGAATTATTTTACTTCATAAAACTAATTATACGCCTGGAAAAGATGAATTATTAGGTTTCCAAAAACRTGGATTAAAAACCCTCGTGGAATTAAACAAAATAAACAAACCAGCAGTGATATTTGCAGGCATCATGAGCAGCAGGGACAGGTCGATTGTGGTGGTTTTTTGTGTTGTTTCCAGCCTGCTGTGTGGGTTATTTCATCAGCCCTTGGCTGTTACAAGAGYGGGAGGTGATGCAGGAAAGACTTGAACATTTACAGGCATGGATGCATTYACCTCCCTTTGTAAAGCAGCTGAGTTAGAAGGAAATGAATGTGGAAGGCTGATGATTAAATACTTCCCAAACTCCTGGAAAAAGCTCACATAAACTTCTCGSTAGGAGCCGAATGAATTAATAAAAGGATTTCCAGCTCCCAGCCAAGCAAGAGGCAGCAATAAGTTTCTTTCCTATCAGTAAGAGGCTACTGGGCGGAACAGGATCTTAATTTTTTGGAGTGTTTCTCAGTGAATTTATGAGGATGTRAATTTATAGAGGAAGGCATCTTACTGTTTGTGGTTCTCAGGCCCTATCAGGAGTCTTGATAAATACTCAGCTGGCCTTCTCTGATCCTTTCCTGCACTCTTTTGGAAAGCTTGTTTAATTTTATTCTGCACCTTTCCAGGTCTAGAGCTGATAAATACTCAATATTGAAATCATATAAACGATGTCAATGTTTTTAAGGTTTTTTGGAGCTGAAACGCCTGATCCGATCCTGTTTCACCTTTTTTTTCAGAAAATAAACAGGATGCAATAGATCTTTATTATCTTCTGTTCGAAAACTCTGTCAGATTAGCTGCAAAATAACTTTTGTTTGACAGTGTTGTATAAATACTTTTTGCTYGAATGGTACTGATACCGAAAGATTTAAACCCAAAAGCTTTGAAGYGTTGTCCAATTGTTTCAGTGTATACAGCACCAAGAAATGTTTTAACTTTTGTAGCTTTGAAGGGTGTCTCGATATGGAGCAAAAGCTGTTGTGCTTCTGCACCACGTGGAAACGAGGAAATATTCAAAAGCACTTTTCCTTTTTGATAGTCTTTTATTGGGTGATGCTGAGTGACCACTTCAAAGATGAAGCCCCTGCATTTGTGTGTTTGCACAGATCTGGGGCCTGAGGAGCTGATGTAGAACAAAAATGACTGCTGGAGTTTTTTGGGGGAAAAGAGCAATGTTTTAAATCACACTTGTGTGGAATTGCAATCCTTAGTGCCTTGTTGTGAGAAATGATGGATTATACGAGTTGCTTTTTATAAAAGAGCAGGAAAGATTAATTCAGGAAAAAAGCAGAGAAAATTCAGAAAAAGGAAAAAACAAAATATATCTTGATATCGTTATTGAATTTGGTAGAAAGAAGAAAAAAAGAGACAGAAAACTAGATGTACAAAAAAAAAAAAAAAACCGAAAGACATCAATAAGTCTTTGAAAAAAAAAACCCTGAAAGCTGTGTGAATTTGCAGCTTAAAAAGCAAATCTTTCAAACATCCTTTGAGTCAAAAACCCCATTGGCTGGTCCTACCAGCGCCAGGAGCTTTAATCAGCCCATCCCTTTCCCAATCCACTGGCAGCTCAGGAGGTTTCCTACCGCTGTCAGTGCAGTGCTCGCGTTGCACTGTGTGGAAACACCTGCAACCTTCCCTTCCAGCAGTTTACATTTATTCCTGCATTTGCCRGGCTAGGGGCAGTTTCGGCCTATAGAAAGGCACTTCAAAGGAGAATCACTTAGAATGAGCTGTCCTTTTAATTYGGTCACTTTTTGCAACGAGGGAACTTTGGAAAAGAAGCCCGAGGATGAAAGTGGCAAATGAGGTTATGATCAAAGCCTTCAGATGTTCATCTGCCTTTCAATCAGTGTGTGCTCTGTGCCCATTGTCTTCTTACCTTAAGGTACCATTCATCTCTGGGAAGTTTTACCTCAATCCTCACGAAAATGGAACAAAAAGGGGAAGGTTTGAAGCAATATTTGGAAGTATTATTTTAAGAGAAGGTTGGATGCGATGAAAAGAGGGTTTTTTTGAGTGAGCATTTGAGATGTGATTAAATTTTACATAAGTGGTCAGTAAAAAGCGAAAAGTTCACCTTTTAAAAGTTTATTATGTTTTCTGGTAGCCTCTCTACTCCAAAGAAAAATAAAACTATTAGAAAGTTTTAATGGTGTGTGATAATGGATATGCTCATGATGGGTAAAAATGACAAACAGAACAAGCAGGAACAAAAGTACTTTTGTGCTTAGAACTGTTGGATGAAGTTTAAAAGAAGTCATAATATTCCTAGATTATTAGCATTCAATAACATCAAAGAATATATGTTCAGGATATTTAATATAAATAATTTATTTTCTCCCCCACTCCTCAAATATTTTTTTTTAAATTGTTGAACATTTATTGAATTCTATGAAGTGTTTCCTTTTTTTTTTTCAGAAGTGCTTGTGAAATTTATGTCAAACGGAGGCCTTATTGTTGATTTCATATCACTTCAGTGCAAAAATGCCTGTGCAGCAGGGTAGCCAGTGCCAATGATCCAGAAGTGCTCAGCTCCACTAATCTCACATTAAAGCTATAGATAATTTCATACACAGATAAAAATGACAGGCAATATCAACTTATAGAAGAGTCTTACCAGAAACAGAGACTTTTGCRTGGTATTTGGTTCCCTCATTCTCATTTTTGCATCCTTCCCAAATGCCACAGGAGACTGATGAATTTCAGTGGTATCAGGCTTAGTGAGAAAATAACCCTAAGGGAAATATTGTTTGATTTTCTGTATATTTATTCTGTGCAAAACTTTATATTTCCCAGGGGTTTTCTCTTTTTGAAACAAAGCTGCCTGCTCTGCTTGAAGGGTACAGATTCCCTGTCCTTGTCCCTCTAGGTTTGCTATCACTGCTGCTCCCATGTCAGCCCATGGGTGCTGCAATGATGATACCACCAAGGCAACATCTTTGCTCTCTGCCTGGGSCCAGGAGAGATGCCTGGAGAAACCTCTCTCCCCAAGCACTGCTGAATTTTATTTAATTTTGACCYGGTTTCTAGGCCAGCATCAGTTGGACGTCCAGGCTGGGCTGTCCTTTCTGCCCACAATTAATATTTTGAGGAGACCCAAAGCTAAAGCTCTGTAGATAATCCCTCGGGAGAGGAGTATGGGAGTGCYTTTGCCAGGATTGTGGTTTTGGGGTGCTGTGCATAGAGGACTAACTTGGCTTCAAGTTCTTTTTTGGCTTCTAACTCTTCTTATTTGAAATGCTGGATTTCCTGCATGCCAGGCTTATCACTCTGGCCTGGGTTCCTCACTTCACTTGTCCGAAACATCCACTGTCTCCCTCTTCCCTGCCTTTTGAAGCATCACCCTTTTAATGTGAAGGGGCTTCTTCTAGGGGAGAACTTAATTGCCTTTCTATTTTCTCTCCTTTTTTTTTTTTTCCTTCCGAAGAAGAGATGGCATTCCCTTTGATTGTYGCTGCCTTTGGATGCCTCGAGCAGCCCCGAGTGAGAGCATTTGAAATGATGTATTGRCATTTCAGACGGATCACTACTGACAGCCTTTCATGGCACCAAGCTGTGGTTTTACGCAGCAGCCTGCGTCAGGTTGCTTTATAAAAACCACATTATCGTGTGAGGTGTTCTCCTCACGGTCCATGTTTTAAGCAAAAATAAATATTCAGGGAGAAGTAACTGAAGGTGATTGGTGTGCACTGATGGTATGAAACTGCTGAAGTGAAAAGTTAGTTTGGATGTTCCTGTGAGAAGCTGTGTCTGAGGACAGCACCAGTTTTTAAGCAGCAGAAGTCGGGGAAAAAAAATTAAATTACAAAGCCCTTGGGTGGCTTTAAACAACCACTTGTTTTGCTACTTTCCTTTTGGAGGATATCACCCCATATTAAGATGAATTTTTAATTTTTTTTTGCCATTTTTAGGCTCCTGCCCATTGTCCACTACACRTTGCTGAGAGGTGAGAAGGAAATGAATAAGGRAGAGGARTRGGTTGTGKTTTTTATCACTTTGTAGCCTCCACKTTTTTTCCCTTCTCCTGGAAGCTGCTGGCCCCACATCAAGCACATCTCTGGGAAGCAGCGAGTCCCAAAAGGATGTGATTCCTGGGARTGGGTGGACCCTGGGTGCCGCTCCKTGGAATCTGTCACCAATCCCTCATCAGGGAATCTTCCTCCTTGAGGAGGAGTAGGGAGCACGGGAAGCAGGAAGGGACTGTTCCAATGGCAGGGAGAGGGAGTCCCAGGGCATTTTTTTTGGTTGGTTTGTTTGTTTATGCTTGCATTTCTCACGGAATAACCGTTTTGGTTTTTAATGATGCGTGAGGAATGTTGCCAAAAATAGAAAACATTCATTTGAATTTTTAATGGAGCCGATTGTACCTCTCTTCCATTCGATTTCCATGAATATTCTGCGGAACATAAAGGGAATATTCACTGGAGCAATACATGTTATGCAAATTCTGTGGGACGAAAATGGGGAAGCGAGTTTGGAATTCAAAATATTCGCAATGATAACCTATTTTATGCGGCACCCATTCAAAAACGTGCTTAATTTGCATGGAAGTCAGAGACTTGAGGGTGTTTCCAGACTTCAGGGTATTTGTAGAGCTTCTGCAGAATTAGTGCRTGAGTGATGAATCTAAAATGCATCAAGCAAAATTGTGCCTGATGTAGGTATTGCAGATTTTACAAAAAAAAAAAAAAGAGAAAAATATTTAATTGTTAAAGCCCAGACAAACAGTGAGTTGTCCTRATTGTGTGAAAGTATTCATTGGACTAACCCCATCCTGATTTTTGTTACTCTGCCTTGAATATTCTGATGGTACTTTAATGGTTTTTTGTCTTAAACTCCTTCGGGTGATAGGAAAGTTTTCCATAAACTTTTGCAGTATTTGTTGATGTCTTTGAACCTAATGAGGAGTGTGGAAAAAAGTTTTGTGAGTTTGCCTGAGAGTTTGGCTCTTTCTGGTGTTTTCCTGCTACTGCTGAATTTTCAATAAAAGACTAGATCTGTTTGCATAATTATATTGACAAACAGTTATATTTATAGTAGAGAACAGACCATTAGGCTGCTTTATAATATGTTTTTGTTTTGCTTTTTTTTTCTGAAGTTTTCTTCTTTTATAATTAAACAGAATTTTAATAACGCTGAATTTTGGGATATTTCCAGTATTTGCTTTAGAGTTATTTTAACCCTTTAGACCATTCAACAAAGCTTTTCCTCTGAGGTTTTTCTGCCTGAAAGGCCTCCTTCAGTGCAGGTATTTTGACACTGCAGGTGTTAACATGGATGCTTTTAATTTTAAATGGATATTGTCTTTTATTTCAATTTAGTTTAAGCCTCTTGCAGGTGCCATGATAGAAAATGAAGAAGCACTCTGAAATCTGGAATAAGTGTCCAGAGAGGATCATTTCAGAATCTATAAAGCACACTTTGTTATACTGAAATTTCTTTCCTTTTGTAGGAAGGAGAAAGCCTAATATTTATAGGCTGCGGAACCTTATTATAAAGACAATAAAACCTCAAGCTGTTATCTCTTTGTGACACAAACACTTTGAAATTTCCACTCCAAAACAGCTCGATTGGCTTCCCCCCCCCCTCTTTTGGATGAACACGCAAATCAATAAATAGTATTTCATTATATTGTGTCCATAGGTTGATTTAGCAATTAATTGTATTCGATAGGAGCCCTGTGGCTGATGGGGTAGTTACAAGGAGCAGGTGATTGATACACTCCCCTTTCACCTTTGGAGACCTCTCTTTAATCCTGGCATAGGTCACACTGGAAATGAGTTTCTCCAGGCATGTTTTACTCTTCAGGCCGTGTTTGTCCACATCATAAACCCATCAAGCCACACGATGTAGTTCCCAGTAAATGCCACAGACAAGCAGACAGCGTTTTGAAGGCTGATTCTTGTCCCTCAGCAGGATTGTGGCTGGGAGAAGCCAAGCTCAGTTTGTCCTGAATTTCAGGTCCTAGCCAGTCACTCAGTTTTCATGGGCAGCAAATGTCTGTACTTGAAAAGCATTTTATTCCCAGTGTCCTTCCTGAAACTCCTCATTGCAAGCTTTAAGGACCCGAGTACAACTCTAGAAATGAGCATTTTAATATAATTGGGAAACACCCACTTGACCATGTCTCATTGATTATTTGATCTTTCGAGTCACAGGGACAAAGCAAACCAAGCCATGAGAACAGAAGCTGTTCCCAGAGGTGATGCTGGTGTGTATTCCAGCATTCCTGTGCTCCCCAGGCAGCCTGGTGACCCCACCCCGGGCTGAGCAGGAATCCCTGAGACAGAGCTCGGCGCTGCATCCAGAGCATCCTGACAGGAGCCGTRCCTGGAGTGGAGGTGAGAGGTTTATTATTTCCCACATCCCGTGTGTGCCCTCATCGTGCACGCCCCCTGTTCCTCATAATCCAAGTGCATGCTGAGCAGTGGCAAGGGAAGGAGAGTGGAAAGCAGGAGGGATCTGCCTGCAAGGGGCACTTGTGCCACTTCACTCCCAGCCTGCACGAACAAGCTTTTCCACCTTAGCTGGTAGGCCTTTAATTAGCATTTCAAGGTACGGTTGTATGTCTGGTAGGGCTGTAGTGTAATCACAGGGAAGAGTTTTGATGGATAGCARAGGAGGAGAGAGAGAGGGATGCTCACTGAGACCAGCTGATGCATGCAGGGTCATTTATGTCTTGTCCATAAACATACGAAGTACAAGAAGACACCCCTGGGAGGCCAGTGACACTAATGGAAAAGTTAAGTGTGAGACTGTACAGCTGGACTTGATGGCTTTTATTCAGAGTTGTTATTAATTTAGACAAAGCAATCCAGAGCTGTCAGGAGTGCAACCTCTGCGTTCACTTCTGTAAATTGTCACAGTCTCCATCACCTAAATAATAGGAACTCGGGTCTGGCTGAGTGTCTTAGAGGGGAGTCTCAACCTGCTGGGTTAACTTGTGATTTGGAGGGAAACAATTAACTTCCACTCTCTCAGGTGTTTTCTTTTTTTTTAACATTGCCTTTTTAATAAGCTGCTTTTTCACTYTGTTAGTAGCTGATCTTGGAAGTGGTACCAGGTGAAGGTGTGAGCCCATACCAAGTGTAATACATGGAGTAGTAGACATTACCCTTTGCCTAACTAGACATGGATGGCCATCATTCCTGCATTCCCAGCATTCACATGGATTTCTGATGTTGTGAGAAAGGGTTGGAGCCAGCAGTGGTGAGCTTTCGTTCTCATTTCCAGTTACACTTGTGTACCAGCTGTACCATGTAATGGTTGTAACATTTTTTTTCCTTTAAAAGAGAGCATCCCTCATCCTGACGAGAATTGCAGCCTGAAAAGATCATTCTGATTCGGTGGTCTCGAGTGTCACCTCTCTGACCCCACAAAATAGACTTTTCAGCTTTTGTCTATCACCTCCTGCTTTCTCTGTGCCCACTGCCTTCTCATCACCTCCTCCTCCACGCTGACATTTGATTCATCGAGCTGGATTCTGATGGAGAAATCCCATATTAGCCTCTCTTCTTGGGACACTGACAAACCCTTTGTGATAGGTAAGCTTTCTTCTGAAATTTGAAATAGCCTGGTATACACCTGCCTTTTTTTTTTTTTTGTAATTCTGCACCTATTGCGTAGGGCAGAGAGCAGCTTAAGAACCAGGACATTGGTTACACGATATTTTTACACTCCAGCCATGGAGGAGCAGGAGGGATTCCATGTGATGTTAAACAACAGCCAGGCCTCTTTCCTTTTCCTTATCTAAGGAAACATAACTCACTCCGTGCCTTGTCCCTAATTAGTAACACTTGCAAGCCTTGACCTTTCAGCAGAGAGCTCGGCTCAGCCTCATCTACAGAGAATTGCCCCTATGATGTAGCTGTGCATAATAATAAAAAACAATTTAAAACACATTAAAACGTTAAAAAAAAAACCCACCAAAACCCAAGCCACTTAAAAGCTCAGAGCCAGACTTCTCCATATTTATTCGTGTTGAGCAGTAATTTGCTCTGGTAATGGTCCCAGTGAGACTGCACTGAGATACTGTGCACTGAAAGCAAGGCAGGCACAGCATTGTTTAATAAATAAGCAGTTGTGTCCTTCTGCTTTGTTCGTTTATGGCTCAGTGTTCTTTGTGTCCAGTTCGTGATCTCTTCCCAGGACCAGCCTACATTCAACAGCCTTCTCCTGGCGCTTTGCATGCACATACGCTCCTTTTTGCTTATTTTTTCCAATTATTCCTCCTAATCTGAAGGAAAAAAAAAAGGTGGTTAAAGCACCAGCTGGAGTCTAACGATTTTGTCCAGACTGGTGTCACTGTCAGGGAAGACTGAAAATGTTTATTTAGCAAGTGACAGTGTAGGCATGCTCACTCTCGTGGCAGCTTTTGGTCACAGAAGGGCTGAGTCCTGGCAAGCTCTGTGAAATCAAGTCACTCATACTGTGGTCCCTCATATATTTGCAAAAATATTACAACCTTCCAGCTGGTGGAAAATCAGACTTTGATATATCCCTTTAATCTGTCTCTGTTGCTTCTCCAGTTTGTCTTACCTTTATTACCAGCTTTAAAAAGCAATGAGTATTAAGTTTTGTGTAAGAGTAAGCTTTTTTTTTTCTTTTTTCATGCCACAACCATATATTGCCAGGCCTCAATTTCTTAGATCATGAAAGTGTCATCTGCCTGAACTGATTTTAAAATTTAACTAGCTGCTATAGGTTGTACCTTAAATCTAACTTGTACAGGTTCTCATATTTCCTTATTTTTCACTTAGTCTCATGGAGAAAGTGATGGTTTTCAGTTTTATTCAGAGAAGAAATGATGGTAAACCCTTGTACCAGCTGAAAGACATTGGATTCCTTTTCTAGTTAGGATGAAGTTATGTTAAAATAAATTCATCACCTTGAAGGTTTTTTACAGTAGAGAAGAAAATCTCTGCTTTTAAAGAAAGAAGTTTTTCTGTTACATCAGCAAAATTGGAAACAAAATCTGTGCACGTTTTCCCTTTTTTTTTTTTTTTTTTTGTGAGGCCAATAATGCTGCTTGCCCAATGTCAGGCAAAATAATATCACGTGTATGACCAATTGAGCTAATCCAGGCCTTGCTGTGTATCACAGGGAYGCTGTGTGAGAGTCACCACAGGCCTTGGATTTAGAGGAATGTGTTTCCCTAAGATTAAATGCGGGAGTACGAGCCTGATTCCAGGAGTTCCTTCTCCCCAAGGTTGCAGTGCCCATCAGGTTTGATCTGTAGTTAATGGGGCTGTGATCTGATGCGGCCTGGAGCAGCAGCCCAGCTTGGTGGGCAGTAATCAAAGTGTGCTTTGAGTTTATTTGGGATGAGCTGTTCTCCAGAACTCTCTTCAGTTTCTCCTCAAGGCTGATTTTACAATGTGAGTAAGGGATAGGCATCATTTGGCTAAACTGCAATTACAGAGTAACAGCACCACATTCAATTGAGCTTTATTTCTGTGAAAATCATGCAAACATGCTGTGATCTGCATAAGAAAGACTGAGCRTTGATAAAGGGCTTCTCCCTGTATGTGCTTTCCAAAAAGCTGAGAACACGGAGAAATTGTGTTTGCAATAGCAGAAGTCAGCACTGAACCAAACAAGCCCTTCCTCAGGAGTGCCTTCTCATGCAAGTAGATGTTATACACTGCAGATTGTCCTTTCATAGGCTTTTTCCCCCAAGCATTTCTTTTTTATAAYGTTCAAAAATATGAATATGACTCTATTTGATCTAGTAAATATGGACGTTTCTCTTCAGCTCCCCCCATTTTAATTCTAAACAAAAAATACATWCTTTTGGTAACTTATTTTCTTTCAGCTGCTTAATAAGCACTGTTAACCTCCAATTTAGAACATTTGGGGGTTTTAATTCAGATTTAAAGTACCTGAAAAGAGTAATGTGTCTGCATTTACATCCGAGACTTCTGGAGCTGTGGTGAGAACAAGATTAAAGAAGAAATCACTGACAATGGAGTGCTTCAACAATTGAACTGCTGACTTTTTTCGGTGGATATTACAATAYTTTTAGGTGCCATTTTAGCAAAATAAGCTAAGGTCTCTTCTATATCGTATTCTAAATTTTAATAGTCACATAGAGAGGAACATGATGCCTTGATAGTTAATGTGTCCAGTTTTCTGCATTTATCTATTAACGTTCGATCTTTTGCTGTTGCACGTCCCCCTTACACTTTGGCGAGTGCCTTTTCCTGCAGCTGTCATGCAAACAACTCTRTATTTCGGATGGCTGAGATCATACCTAACTCATCTCTCTCCAAAGCTGCCATTTCAACTCCTCCTCCCCCTGCTACTTGACCCAGGCTGRGTCCGAGCCGCTCAGCTGTGGAAACAACTCCGAAGGAAACAGATGATGGTGGTGGAACCGGGGGGGGTGTCACGGCTCTCTTTATGTATGGCCATTGTAACCCAGCTCCAGCAGGCCAACAATGACTCATCAGTGGCACCAAGCCTGCAATTTTGCTGTGTTTGCCGTTTCTGGGGAGAAAAGCAGCTCCCAATTACACGTATTAAACTTTCAGACGACGCAGAAATGATGATGTACATCACTCACACCATCAGTCAAACCACGGGGAGAGCRTGTCAGGTCATTATGTGGCCCAGGTGTGCATTTCTTAGGATTTAATCAGCTCAAAGCACCCTCATTTCACCAGAGAACTCTTAATTCATGCCTTGGAAACCACCCCATGGCCTCTGTCTCCCCCCTGCCTCAGTCAGTAAACGACAGCTCAGAATTCAGAACTGTTACCTGCATTTAATCCAGCGCCACTTAATTCAGCCAGCTCTGCCCCGTGAGCTGAAAACGTTGGACAAAATGCCATGGATTATCTTCATGGAGATTAYGAATARCAAAAGRGACTGCTTAAAAAAAAAAAAAMCAACCAAACAAACCCAACAAGCAGCTGGTGAATTGGTTTAAGCAAATGCAGATGAGAAACGTAATCGTGCTGATCTCTGGGAGCGATGTCCCTCGGCTCAGTGAGGATGTGTTGGATGTGGGACAGAGCCAGGTACCTGTCTGATTTCCCCTTCAATTCCTYTTCTCTGCCTTTCTTTTTCTGCCCCCCTTCCTTACCCCCCTTCTGTCACAGGCTTGCAGCTGTCCTGGTGGGGGAAACTGAGCCCAACTTTTGGCCAGGTCCCACCATCAAAGTCAAATTTGGTGTGCCAGTAAGAGAGGGTGGTGGCAGAGGGATGACCCAGGGGAGTGGGATGCGTTTCCAGGGTGTAGAAATGGGATGCAGGGCTGGGAGGAGGTTTTGAGGGGAGGTGTGTGGGTTTTTCTCCTACCACGAGCTCGCTGTCTGTATGGGGATATCCTAATTCCCAGTGGGGGCGGGAATGCTTAGGAGGGTGAGGAGGGGGTGGAGGTGGTTGAGGTACTCATGGAGAACCCCAGATCCAGCTTGTGCCTCTCCCCCTGCACTTTTCCTGTGGCTGCACCACCCTGGAAAGGTCCTCGTGGCCCTGAGCACCAGGATGGCCACCTTGGTGTCACCCAAAAAGCATCATGAACGAGTTAGGGCTGCTGTTTTGAAAGCTGCCCTAAGAGGATCTGGATGCTCTGTTCTCATTAAAAAACTGGTGGGAAAACAAGTGCCAAAATCCTGGTGCTGACCTCATAAATCTCCCTGCACCAAAAAAATTAGAGAGAGCTGAGAAAGACAAATGCCTCTTCAGGTGATTGGCACTGGCTGATACCACACCAGYTCCAAAAGTATTTTTTTCCTTATGTCTTTTTGTCTGCTCCAAAATGAAGGGTGGGGATAGGGAGAAGAAACCCACCTAGGAATTTTTTTTTAATGTTTTTTTTCATTTTGGAATTATATTCTTCTCTTTAATTAAATTTCATTTTAAAGGGGATTTTAAACAAACCCCACTAGTGAACCAAAAAATTAATTTCCTTACGGTTGCAGTGAAAACTATTTCTRGATATAGAACCTGCCAGTCTTTGTGGGTATTAGCATAAACTAGGAGAAAATAATGAAAAYTAAGAAATGTACTCTTTTTTTTTTCATCGCCAAAAGAGTATTTTTACATTCAAAGGGTGGGTGAAGAAAAGATAGTCAAAGCTTAATCTCCACTTAACAAAAATATTTCCATACATTTACTCCTMTGCATAATTCACAAGAGATGAGTCACAACTGAGGAGTGAAAAAAAAACCCCCACACTAGACATGAAGAAAAATATTAACAACTGTTACTACTTATCTTGCTTTAAAGGGGCACTCAAAGATAAAAATGCTGTGTGGAGAGGACCAGCATGCCTAATTTCAATGATGAGAGCTGAGCCCTTTCATTTGGTAATCTAGGTAAGTAGTGCAGGCTTTATGTGTCAATTTATGTATTAATAAAAGCTCATCCATGTGTTTGTGGGGAGGTTTCTGATAGTCTGATACATTTCTTCAGGTGATTAAAACATTGTGCACGATGACCTGAGTATTTTTCATTTCATAGATTTGTCACTGTCGTCACATTTAGAGAATAACAGRGCTCCCAGCGCTTTGAGTTTAACAATAAACACTGGAATAAATCGATCCAGCTCCTCTTTCCAGAAAGGAGCTGGTGCTACAGGTCTCTCTGCAGCTTTGAGCTGTGTCAGAGCAGCTGAGGGTTGTGTGTGGGTGCAGAGGTGACACCACAGAGTGCACTGATGTGTGCAGGTCACGGATTTTGCTCAATATTTATGGGATGCRCAATTTGCACTGCCTGATACTTTGTGTGAGGGGTGGAAACTTTAAATTTCATGCAGGTTTAGGTCCACAAGAGCTGCCAGTGCCACAGAAAGATGAAAAGTTGCTGCAAACCATTTTCCCTKAACTTCTTTACTGAAACACTTCCACTTACTTGTTTTAAAAGGATCACTTATTTCCCCAGACGATTTCTTGGCTTTCCTGTTCTTCCACTGGTGCCAGGTATCAGTGCCAGCGATTTTCCTCCCGCCTGTTGTGGTTCCAGTATTCCTTCTGCAGGAATTGTCTGGAGGCAGCAGACAGGGCTGACATGGCATTGACTCCTGGGCTCTCCCTCCTTCTGTTTCAGATTATAACTATTGACCTGGGGGCGAAGGGCTCTGTATCCCATTACTAATTCCCTGAGTCATCCTGTTCCTCAGAACAGTGCCCCAAACAGCTGATGCAGGATGCTGGTATTCAATAGCATCTGCACTAATAGCACTTGAATTTATTGGCCCAGATGCTTTGTTTATTGAGCAGCAAATAGGTATTTTCATGTGGCTGCACTCACRAAATCCTCAAGTCCTTATGCATCTAAACTTTTTGCCAAAGACAGATGTCTTAAATAAGGATTAGAGACGAGACAGTCTGGAGTTATTTCAGAATCCTAGCATGCTATTATTCACAATAATATCCTGGATATATTAAAAGCTTTGAATTCAGAAAATCCCCCCGGTTTCACAWTTTTCTAATTTGAATGCCATCGCAGTGCTTTTAATTTGTGCTTGGGACTTAGGACACTTTCTCATTACTGCTATCTGAAAAGCTACACATCTTTGCGTTTCAGCCCTATTGTTTGGGGTGTGTGATTGAATAGAGAAGGACTGAGATTAAAGGGAAGGAGATTTAGGGAGGGGAACCCTTCCTGCTGCTGGATGCAGGTGAAAATCTGGGCCATCAGCACCTGCCTCGTTTAGCAGCTGATTTGTTCTTCCATTTTTTTCACACATGGCTTCAAACAACAGATGTTGTGTCCCATTCTGTGTGTATTATCCTCTAACCCATTTTTGGTTGCATGATACAACAAAAATGAAGCTGCTAGGCACTAGATATCCCAAAAACTACACCACTTTATTATATTTTTACATAAAAATTGAGTGGTCACATGTATTGAAGACAAAGCACTCGACTCTGGTATGGAAGAACTTCAGGTTTTTTGCTTCAGCATAATTTAATCTCCATGGTCTGATTTTTTTTAATATTTTTTTTCTCCTCTCACTTACTCTGAAATATCTCCTCTTACGAGTGMTGCACCATCAAAAAGTGTGAGTCAAATAAATCGTGTTGGCCATTGTAAACAAAATTTACTYGCAGAAATCCCAGATAATCTTTTGCAGAATTATTCCCATATAAAYGTATAGAAAAGAGTTTTACACAATAAGCACTAAAACTTAGGATGGTCCAAGTTGGAATCACATCGAACTTCTTTTCTCCAAACAGGCTTAAACTGTGAAATTGTTTTCATGAACTTCAAAGCAGTGTCTGTATTTTAGATATAAAATGTATAAGTTACCAGCATTCCTCAGGCATCCATAAACTGGTAATTTCCCACATTGTCATGTGGTTGTGCTGGTGTTTGTTGTTGTTGTTGTTTTTATTTGTGCAGTGATAAAATTATCATGGATTGTCAGGGCAACAAAGAAATTGCTTCTTTATATCCTTGATGCATTTGGTTAAGATTTAATTAGGCATTATGRAAGGTAATTTTGAAGCACTGGAGAAAATATGTGAAGATAAACAGAAAAAAACCTTGGCTATAGGAACAGGAGTGTTTTATTTCTGCTTTTATATTGAAACRTAGCAAAAAATAAGGACAAAAAGCTGTCTTTTTAAGTATCTTTAAAAATACCACTAAAATTTATTTATACTACTGATTGCCCATCAAAATGGGAAGCAGATTTCTTATTTCTAAGTATATCTTATCCTCTTGTTCTTCTAGGCACCTTGGATGCTGTAAGTAGAAGCGACAAGACGTTTGGAAACTCTTGGTCGAGAATGGCCAGGATTTCAAATGAGAAATGGCAAAAGCAATAAAAAAAAAAAGAAGTAATCTCAAGATTTTACAGGTTTCATTGTCTTTAACAATGTTAACTGGAAAGGAAGTGGGCAGATTAAATATAACTGAGTCTGCCACGTTTCCATCTGCTTTTATGTATCCAAAGCAGAAAGCAGCCACCTGCTAATCAGAAGGGACACGTCTCATTTACAAATGCAATTAGTCTTTTTTAGTTAATTGTCTTAATTAGTTTTGAAATCTTCAGACATATGGGAAAACAGCAGAAGATCAAAAGATAATAGTTCTGCAAATGAAAGTCGCAAAAATATGATGAGTAATCAAAGGAGTTCAGGGCAAAAATCACGAAAATTGCAGCAYAAACAAGACTGTGGTAAAAATAATAATTAAAGCCCAGCCAATCTAAATAAAACATCATCTAAACACAACAYGATCTAAACAAAACACATGCTAAAAATGGGAGAGGGAGAAAACCAGTGAAAATTATGTCCCCCATGCCTTAAAACCTTCCTTTCCATACCACACATTGCCATTAAAGGCCACAATAGGGCAGTTTCTAGATTTTCTTGGCATTTTTCCTCCTTTTTTTTTTAGTTTGTTTTTGTCTCTACAGCTGTGAGCACGGCAAAATGCATCCATGGAATSTGTACCAAAAAAAGAGGAGATTGATGCTTTGCAATGTGCCTTTGGAAGCAGAGTTTWGTGGTTGGGACAGCATTGGATTAATTTGTCAGCACTGGTTTTCACCTGCCAATTGTTGGGAGCAGTTTTGGTTTAGTTCTGGTCAGTGATATTCCCGGCCTTTTGGGGTAAATTCCACTCCTGGAGCAACTTCAGTGAAGTCCCTGGAGAATCCCTGATACTCTAGGTGGTTTGCATCGCTGTGATGTATCCATCTAAAAGTTAATTTCCACTCCATTCTTCAATTTCCTTGGAATTTCTCTTTCGTTTCACCCCTTCCTTCTGCAAATCTGCGCTTCCAGGGTAAAATCCTCCCAGGGCCAAGAACCAAAGGATGTGTGGGTGATACTTTGGAATGTGCTGGAAGCTTTTTTGCTGCTTGGCATCGCAGGGAGCACTCACAACTTCAGCCTTTCCCAGCCGGAATGTCAGCGTGCAGCCCACGGCTTGAGGATTTTTTTGGCTGCATCCATATGAAATGCGCTGCTTCCTAAAAAACTTCCCAAAAAAAATGCTGCTTCATGCAGCAGAGCAACAGTGTCATTTTTCAGGTGGGTTGGCACAAACGTGTTTGTTCAGTGGAATTCAGGGTGTGCCTGGGCACGCGCAGGTCCCGTTTCCCAGCATGGATGTGCAGCCTCGTTTCCTTAGGAAAGGGAGCACACAGGTGGCCTGCAAGGCATGGGAACGAGTGGCTTTTAGCATGAAACAGACTTTTGGGATAAAGATGAGGAAGAGTGACTTTTAATTAAAAATCCTCTCAGCTTATCTTCTCACTCAGGGGAACGCGATTTTTCAACCATTAAAAGCAACTGGAGCATTACATTCTTTTTTTTTTTTTTTTCCCCCTTCTTTTTTTCTGGAAGGAGAAATAATTCCTAACAGAGTGAGGCTTACACTGTGCAATTCAGAAAATTCCAGTGTGCCCCCACATTTGCTCTGCATGTGTTGCACTGCTGTGGAGAGGATGCAGTTTCTCCATGCTAGAGAGGGAGTCAACCAYCAGCAGAATCAAACAGTGACCAGGGAATTGCATGGAAACTTTGGAAAAAGGCCTCAGATTGAAAAGGAATGATAAAACARGGTGAAGCCTGGGTGTTTGTGAGCACAAATTAACATTTCTGCAGTGCCCAACACGGTGGTTCACCTGCTCTGTTGGCAGAATTGATCTGCATAGATAAGTCAAAGATTGGCAGTTATTTGCAAGTTGCCAATAAATTGMTAAACTGATGTAAAACTACATGAATTTAGCAGGTTTTTTTTTGCCTGTGGTGCTGGTGAACAGCAAGATCAGACTGCTGTGAGAGGCTGGAAAGTGGAAACACTGAACTGCAGAGAACTTTTTGTTCTTTTATGATATTTATGATGTTGCTCAGAGATATTTTCRATTCTCCATTATTTTTGCCTTAAAGTAGTATGTGTTTTGTACTCATTGTTTMTTTGCTTTGTAGTTACAACAAAAAATCAGGGCCTGTATCAGACAGCAAATTAACTTTTTTTTCCTCTAGATACCATATTTATTTTGTAATGGATAAAAGAGAAAAAAGAGAGGTAAATWATCCCACAAATCTCTCCTTTACTTCAATTACTAAAGAAAAAGAGAATCAGAGCAGGTGTTTGAAAAACCCTGCCATATAAAGATTTCCACTTTCTTTGAGAAGCAAGAACACTGAAGTGAATGTACAATTCYTGGTTTCCTCTAGAAACAGTAACACTGACCTTCCTCTAATCCTTTTGACCTGCCATTGTAAGGCTGCTTATAAACAGAAATAGAAACCACATGCTGTCAGTCAGGGCATCCTTAATTTCTCACCCTGAGTAAAATAAAACTAAATCCTTCATGAGAGAGCTCATAATTCTTCTCCTTTCTTGCAGCTGAGAGGGATCATAATGGAAAGCAACAGTGAAAAATCACAGGTGGGCACGAGTTGTGGCAACACCTTTCAGAGCTGAAAAATATCCACCCAAGAGGTAAAAGTTGTGTGGCTTTGATGGGTTTTTTCCTTGAAWGTTTGGGGTTTTTTGGGGTTGGKTTGGGKTTTTTTTTCTGTGCTCCTACAAACAGCCCCTTTATTCCATGTGAACTCCATTCCAATAAAGGGGAAATGAACTGGCCCTTAGAAATTAGAGTAATTGGGGGCTGGAGAGGAGAACCTGTCTCAACAAACAGCTCTTTTTAAAGCATCTCAGAGCCCTGGGAACAGTGGGGATGTTCAGTCAGGCTGTCAGAGGGACTGCAGGCCAGAGAAAACCCCCTAAAATGTCTTTAGCATAGATGTGAGGACCCCAGAAACATTAGTCTGCACAAGAAAATCTTTCCCTTTTATGCAGTTTGACTTGTAAATGTAGACAGAGACTAAATAAATTCCARTTTGCAGAACTGGGCATCTTCATAAATTAATTTTAATTACATATGTAGGTATCAACAATGTAAAAGGGAATGATTAAAGAGAAAAGCAATTTTTAGAGAAGTCCTGATGGGTTTAGATGTCTTGAAAGACACTGCCCAAGCTGGAACAAAATCAGAATTCGATTTGTATGTGTATATAAATACTCAATTAGAAGGGCTCATGTGCCTCTAGAAGATAACCTGATTCTAGAAAAAAAAATAAAAAAAGATTGTGTTGCTTCTTAAGAGCTAATTGATATTGTTGCCAGTTTCTTAACCTTTTGGTCCCTTTATCTGGGGATAACAGTTACGACTGTCACTGTGCCTTGGGCCCTCTTTTATGCTCAGGCAGTTTTGATTATGTGAAAGGATGAGTTGCACAAACATCTCTCAGGGTTGGGTTAGGTATTAATGAACCTGCTGCTGGCTTGGGGACTGCAACAAATCACCTTTATTGATCCTCTAGGGCTCTATATTTTTTTTTTTAATTTTCTTTTTTATTATATATCTTCCTTTAGTGAGCTAAGGTAGGATACTATCTCTTGGATAATGGATTGCCATCCCAAATATCAAGCAATTGGAGTGATGGATTTCCACCCCATGACAAGTCAGGACCAATTGCTCCAGGGGTCAGGACAGAAATGGTGGTGCAGCCACGGTTCAGAACAGCACAGGGATTATAGGAAGCCTTCTGTTTCTGTGAAGTTCCTCATTTTCCCCCAAAGTTCCTGATTTATAGTAAATATATGTGTCTGGATGCTTCACAATATTTGAGTGTTTAAAAAATACCAATGAAAATTGGATACGACTGGATTTTTTTTCTGAGTTGCTTGGAAGCATGTGGATATTGAGGTGATTGATCCTTGCTTCTTTTTGGAGTGATAGATAAGGACAACTGATCAGGGATCCTTTTGCTTGTTTGGATCCTTATCCATGGGTTTGGTTATGAGGAAATGCATTTCAACTCCCAGATCAGGTTTCTCCTGAAAGAAAAGTAAAGCCAGGTGGGTGTCTGTAGGAAGATGCTGTGCTGCAGATGCTCAATATTTTCAATGTTTAAACCACAGAGAGCAGATATTCAGGTGCAAACTCGTGTCTGGGTGTGCTGGTCCCACTGGAGACTCAGGATTGGGTCTCCCATACCTCAAGCTTAGAGTGAATGTGTGTGTTTGTTTATATACAGTGGAAGGCTGTCACTAAGAACGACTGAAACACCCACTACTGCTGAGAAATGGCCTAAAGAAAGTATTTTGAGAGATCCTGRTTTGTCTATTTCCCCCACAAAACACCTTTTGTATAGAGAAATTACCCATTAAAAATTRCAAACCCAACAAATTGCGAACCGTTGCGAATTTTTGAGCTCGAAATGCGATTACAATATTTACATTGTTTTCTTCAGCAGGTTGTGCTTTAAAGCTGTGAGATGCCATCAGTTTTGGGGAGGAATCTCTCTACCAAGGTCGTTTATTTCCTGCACGAGTCGCTCGCTCGCGTCGGGGAGACCCCGGCGGCTCCTCGGGATGAGAGCGACTCCGATTCGGAATTTTGTGTGCAGGAATGAAGCAGCCAGGTACCAGCAGGCGTGTGTTGCCCCGAGATAACACACTCTCCCTGCGAGGATCACGAGGCAGAAGGTGAAATGAGCGCCTCCAACCAGCCGGGGAGCATTATCTGAGCGCCGCACGGGCTCGAGGGGGCATTGGCACTGCACACCAGCCATCAGCATCCTTAGCTGCTCTCTGATGGATTGCAGCGTGTCAAACATATGTTCCCAACATGTTCACCCTTGTGCATCATGYGATGATTGTGTCTGACTCCGAAGGACCAATATATCAGGTGTGAGTCGATAGGAGCACGAAGCGTTTGGGTTTTTTTTTTTTTTCGCTGGGATATGCATGACTGGCGAAAGTTATCTTGAAAGGGACTCGAGCTTCTGAGTCCCACAGCTTCGGCAAGCCCAGCATCCATAATGCAGGAGAGTGCTCACACGTAATTGGCTCAAGTGGAGCATTCAGAGCTGGTGTGTGTGTTATTCCCTTTTTCACAAGCAGAGGTGTGCCTGCGTGTGTGTTTGCATGCCCGGAGCGCTCTCCACACTGTTTATTTTTAACCCGTGATTATTTTTGCCCCCCTCCCCAACCTTCCCCTGCCCGGTGCTGCTGTTTCATTTTTCAGGTGACTGACAAGGAGCGTTTTTCCCAGCAGCACTGAACAGCCTGGCACTGTCCCTGGCACACAAAGGGCTTTGTGCCGCCTGCTCCCGCTCACAGCTCCACATCGCACACGGGAGAAGGTCTATCTTTAATCTGAGCTGCTCTGGAAATCAAAGGGGGAGGATTAAAACAAGAGCAGTGACTGATTTCCGCGGGAGATCGCTTCCCTGTCTCATTTGATACGACGAACAGGATAATCAAAGYGAGGTTAGAAGCCCCATGTACCTTTTTTCCAGCAATTTTTGTGATGTCCGTTCACAAGGTGTTATAACAACAGAACACGTGTCCTAATGATTTTAGAAAGTTTCCCTTTTTTACCCTTGGAATAATTTACATGTAGCTGCTCTGGTGAGGTGTATGGCATACGAGTCATGAGGCTTGCAGTTAAACATGTTAAACCTGATTAAATCTGCAGCTGTTTGTTTCTTTGCATTCTTTTGATCTTTGCTAAAAATAGCTGCGGTGCCTTCATAAGGACTGAGTTTCAGAGGTGTGGTGAGATGCTGCTTTAAAATTGGATTGGAGCAGCAAAAATCTGGTCCATGCTCAGAGAAAAGAGCATCGAGGGGAAGACTCACCAGCCCTGACTCAGGGATTGCTCTGCACGCTCACAGCCAGCAAGGGCAGGTGGTCTCTGGGGCTCCCCTGGCTGCTCCACACCAATATCTCCCTTTTCATGCCCAGCCCTGTTCAGGGGTGGCCCCGGAGCCACCTCCTGCTGCAGTGGCCCGAGGGAATGTGACAGAAACATTCCCTGGGCTGGCACCAGCGCAGTGACCCCGGGTCCCCCCCACCAACTCTCGTGGAGCTGGAATTGTATGAAAGCACAAGCAGTGCTTTAACGGGAAGGGGAATGTTGTGTCCTTCACTGGCAGCACCTCCACAGGAGTGAAATGTGCTTCTCTAATGTGTTTTAGACAAGTTGGTGATTTTTCTTTCCCCTCCTTTTTCTTCTTTAAAATGAGGTTAAGGTGGCAGTGCAGGATCTCGGCTTGCTCCTCGCTGGCTTTCCCTTGAATCCACGTGGGATGGTGATACTCAGCTCTGCATTGCTGCTATTTCTCACTTTAATGACCCTGGTAAATCTTTAATGATTGCCATCACTGTCAGGAGGGCACAAAGGGCCCTCATCTGTCTTGATGCAACCTAAGAAAATACGCTCACGGATGTCACAGTTAACGTAATGGCACTGGTGGTGGATCACTTGGAGTTTTATGGGCACCCACCTCTTCCCTCAGAAAGCAGCACAGGAATTCCACTCATAATCATTATAATCACTTAAAAAACCCCTAAATGTCGATGTCTTGGGTTTTGTTTTGATTAAGTAGGGCAGCACATTCCAGAGAAAAAGAATTGGGACAGGTACTTCACAGGAACGGGCCTCATCATTTCAGTATTCCAGAGCACCTGAGATATCAACTGTTATTTTAAAATAGACATTTCAAAGTGCGAGATTTTCATCCAATACTTGCTTGAAAGTCTGTGTTAGAGGAATTCATTTAACATTAGACCAAAGATTTTTCCCACCACTTAGACATTGTCCCTTCATGAGTGATTTCCCTATCACAGCACAGCCTTTAAGGCATAATTCTGTCAAATTATGGGGTGTGTTAGCAACCCTGAGAGTTAGAAACTGGATACACAGATCTGTTTTCATTAATAGCTGTTGCCTGCTTAATTCACCGAGCAGCACAGAGAAAATGTAGCCCCGTGGGTCAACATCAATGGATTCAATGAGGTCTTCACCCTCTAAAAATGTCATTAGTGGGAGTGAGAGCTGGCTGTGGGCCCTGGTGTTTGCTATGGCTCTCTGGAGAGCATCATTCTGACACAGAGCAGCTCAGGCTTGCTCCCATCCTGCATCCCATGGGGAAGCTCCCATCCATTGTTCCATTGTCTACCCTCCTTGTCCCCACCTTGAGCCAACTCTTGTCTTTAAGTGAGTTCTCTTCCCCCCAGAAGTTGCCCCCACATAGTTTTTCATGCCTGGTTCAGTTGTAAGGCTCTAACTCAGTTTGCAGGTTGATCTAGACAACAAGAAGGTTTTTATGGTCATCACCAAAGCAGGGACTTGCTGGTACTTCTGCTTCGTGGTGGAGTGTGGGATCAAGTCAATCTGTTTCCTGGAGTTGGATGTTTTATTTCCCTGCAATAATATACTCGGCTACATATGAAAGTCTAATTTTTTCTTGCTTTCCACAGAAATTTCAAGATACTCTAAACCTGGTCAGTAAAACGTGGGTTTATACAAGAACCTTCCTTCTTGTGCTGTTCTTCAAAATAGAGAAAATTGAGAACTTTTTGCTGAATGGGGCAGTTAGGATTTGAATCCATACAACATCCAGAGCATGAGATTAGGGAAGGGTGGACAACCTAGAAAAACACTATGGAATCTTATTAAAAAAAAGAAAACCAAAAAATATTCAAGCTGTACTGGATACTCTAGGTCATTGTTTTATTCATAAACCGTATCTTCATAGCAGATTTTTATTACACTTCTAGGTTCACCTAACTTCATAGTCTCTTTTGATTTTGTTTTTGTCTGCAGTTATTTTCCACTTCTAAGACATTTGATCTATGTTTTCCCTTAGACCTCTGCCTCTTTGTATAGATTACTAGAAAGGAGCTCAATTACAATTTTCTCTCTGATGTGGATATTTCTTTATTGAAGGTTGTACAAAGGCRTCCTTCCTCAAGCTCCATTTCAAACAGGGTTTCAAATACAAACTAAAAAAAAAAAAATAAAAATAAATAGCTAATTTGAGTAGGCCAAGACATGCTTAATTTCAGCTTTCATGGCAATGTGCTTGATACAATGTCAACAGCAAACGCTCACAATCTTCCCTGCTACACAATTTGAGGTCTTCTGCTTTTTTACTTGTGGGTTTTATGTATAGCTCCTCAAAAAAACCAAGCTCTTGAAGAATGCATCATAGTATGTGATTCAGCTGTAATTTGAAGATGCAGAATTCCTGTGTTAAATATGCATTTTTTTTTTCCCCCCTTGGATGTGGGATTTCCTGTCAGCATCTCGTGTTTTCCTCCTGCAAATAAACACATCACAGAACTTTACAGCCTGTGATGGGGCAATATGAGAGTATTCTTCTGGGAATATACTTTTTTACATGTTTTACTATAAACTGTGCAATAGTTCCCTAGTTAAAATCTTCACTTAAAAGTATTTTAAGCCGCTTTGGCAGACGTGGATTTATAGAAAGGCTGTTCACCCCACATTTACAGCACTTACTGTGATTGCTGGGTGAGTTCTGTGAGAATTTATGAGCAACAATATTAATTAGCTGGGTTATACAATTTATTAGATATCATTTTCCAGCCATATCATGCTTGGAATTTGAAAGGCAAAAATCGACCTGCTTGGGGTTTATTCCACAGTCAAAGCTGAAGATGTTCAGTCTTTCCCTGCAGGCATATTTTTAAGTAAGGATATGATTGTTTGTATCCCACATGCTTCAGCCTCTCTCAGGTGCAATCTCATGCCCACGATTCTACTCTAAGTTATATTTGTTTATGTGTGTTATTGTGTAATTTGAACGGAAGATGATGAGGGTTATGCTCACACAAGAGATGTGGTTGGCCCAGCATCTTTGTAATCATTGTATAGACAGGCCTGAAAAGAAGAGTGAAATTGTCCTATTTGCATTCTTTATTGTCTGGTTTATGAGGTTCTAAATCAAGAAATATGCCAAGTCTTCCCTGTTTTCCCCCAGGCCTTCTTAATGGCTGGGTTTGTGCTTCCCAGAGTAAAGTTTGTTGTTGTTATTATTTTTGTTAAAACAAGAAAGGCTCAGTATCTCACCTTTAAGACAGCTTGGGGAAATTCTCCTTTTGATCTTCATTCATTTTTTTACCCTTATGTAAACTTGAATTCACACTGCATCTCTCGCTGGCAATCTGCCCTGTCCTTCTGAACTCTCATTTATTTGTCTCTCTTTCACTGCTATCTTTTGCTTCCTTTCTCAGTAAAATTAACAAGCTCTTCCTTACACCAGCAGCTGAATTTGGTCCACTGACCGATCCAAATGTGCTGCTTTGTGTCTGCATGTTCTTTGTGTCTGGAATGAGTTCTGCTTTAGCATTGCAATTACCATTATAGCTGATTAGAAAATCAAATTTTTTCATTTAGAGTGTTTCATAAAAAACAAGTTCCTAGAAGAAGCTTCCATTGAACATTGTTTCCATTTTCTCTGTGAAAGACTGCAAGCAAATGTTTGGAGTTTTTCAGCATTTTGTTGAGACTTTGGTACCAAAACAAAAAAAAAGAAAAAACTACATTAGTTGGATTTTTTTTTAACTATAGAAGTCATGTGAGTGTAAAAATAGTCTTATATACCAAAATACCTTGGTTTTATATGTATTTTTATGGTGCTGGAAGAAGTTACTGCAATATAGAAGTCAGTACTGGATTATATGATGTCATAAAGGATCAGAGTAGTGTGTCTTGCTAACCACAGACTGATTTTGGTTTTCCTACAGAAACATGTCACAGGAAAACTCATGCCAATAATGTCCTGCTCCTGTATTTCAGCTTTTTACAGCGACTCGTTGGCCCTGTCAGACCTGACATTGTACACCCCAAATCAAGAGCAATCTTTGACAAAACTATATTTAAAAATCGGTGTGAATTTGAAATGAGAATGGATTTTGCTAGTCTTGATCCCTGCAGTGGTATAAACGAAATAATGGAAATCATCTGGTGATCTGGCAGAGGGAGGATCCTTTCTTACAAGGAATTTGGTGTCAGAGCCGGGAGGGTGTCTCGTCATTCCTGTCCACACCACGCATCGCCACACTGCTCCTTGCACGGTGATAAAAATAGAAGTACTGCTATTCCTGAGTCACTCCAACTCCCTGCAGAAGGTAATGAAGTGTTAGCATTTCCTTAGCTGATCCAAAGGAAGAGCTGCCCTGGCCAGTGCTTGCTGAGTGACCTGGCTGAGGGGGCACCGGGGCAGACTGTGCCTTCTGCGGGGAGATCCGAGCCAGGACACGCTGCACCCCTGCTTCAGCTGAGCCCGGGGGGTGAAAGCACTGATTCCATCACGAACACAGCACTGCCACGCTCTGAAGAATAAAAAAAAAACAAACCCTGCAACCTTGTACTCTCTTCCTTTCTGTCTCTGATTCAGGCACATAAACTGAGCCGAGCACATTATGTACATATTGTGCAAACTGTCAGTGCAGCCTTCCTGGTGCCATTACTGGAGCCACTGCTTGCTGCTTGCCTGTTTATTTTCCATAAAACTGAATACCCATGGGAGTCATCACAACACAAACCCCGGCTTTGTCAGCCTTCAGATGATGCTTTGTCTCTGCCTGGGCTTTGTTAAATTCAGAAAGCTGTGCAAATACCCATCAGTTCTCACAGCATCCCTGCGGGAAACYACAGGGAGGAATTTCTGGCCCCTCTCACAGATGGGAAGATGAGGCAGGGTGGGAAAGGACCTGCTGAAGGTCGTGTGCCCAGCAGTGGCACAAACTGCATCAGAACTCATGACTCGGCTCTTAAATGCCAGTTGGGTTTGGGAGTTTGTTTTTTGCTTTGTTCTGTTTTYCTCCTTCAAAATCGGAGTGGTTTGGGACGAGAGAGGTTGAAGTGACTGAGTTATCTTCAAAATAAATAACTGGGCAATCTGCCATGCAATACTCAGCACCAGTTCATATTGGATCATCCTGCTTCTTRTGCTTTTCCTGTAGCCTAATATTGGGTATTTAGCTCTCATGCTGCAGTAGAACTTTGTAACCAAACAGGTAGGAAACTCATTGGTCTCTATCCCAAATTTCAGTTGTCCATGTCCTGGAACAGTGCAGCTTCATTTGCAGTGACTGTTCCAGAAAGATCCCACGATGATTCCTGATATTCCAGTTTGGATGTGGAGAGCCCTCTGTGCTGCCTTCAGCTTTCCCTCAGGTGTCCTGTGYGACCCCAGGGAAGTCATTTCTTGCCTTCTGTCTTGTTTCTCCATATCTAAGAGAGGGCAAGAAKGATTCTCTTCCTTGGAGGGCCTGGCTGAGGGTCTCAGATGCTCTGATCAAGAGGTGAGTAGCTTGAGAAATCCATTTAGAGTTTCTTCAAGGAAAATAAACCAGGAAATGAGGAATATGCTGCACAATATAATGCCAGCACCTGTCTGTGTCTGCTATTTTTGCCTCACTTTTATGTCATCCCACAGAGAATTGTGAAGACTTACCTCATCTCCCTAGCCAGGATGTTCTAGACCTCTGCTTGCATCCTACTGGTATGTGACTCTTTAATGTTGCAGTTTTGAACTAAATACCATCTTTTTTTTTTTTTTTCTTTTTTATGCAATTCAGATCGGTGAAATCTGCTTCTGTAGTTCAGCAACAAAAGCAAGATCTGCCAAATTATTCAAAAATAATTAGAACAGATGGCAAAATATGGCATCTCAAACCTTCCAGAAACATTTAACATCCTGATTACACTTCACAGAATAAATGCTGACTGAGATAAGTGCAGTAAGGCACTTTTTATAAGTGTATTGASAGTTTTTTGTTTCCCACAGACAGAATTATGCTTTAGTTACATTAGTAGAGAYATTGTAATGTAAGTTTAAGGCAAATTTCACAAACTAAGACAATACAGATGGTAGCACCTGCATTCTTTATTTTCCAATTGTTTGCATGACCACCAAGRGAGAAGTAATCTGTCACAAGTGAGCTTGTTCTTTTATGTGGGATTTTTTTTTTTTCTTTCCACTCTAATAATTTTTAGTTCTTTCAGTCCAAAACCCTGATGGAAATGTCTGGCCAAGTGAATTTACTCGTGATGAGAAGACTTGTGAGGGAGTGAATCACACCCTGMAATCTGAAGGGGCTTTTTGGTCCTTTCTCAGGTCTTTCCAACCTCCTGCTGAGRGGTGAAAGTCGATCAGCACCCGTGGGGAGGCTCTCCATCCCTGCACGGCCAGAAATGGCCTTTTTCATCCTCATTTGGAGGGCATTTCAGCTTGCCAAGAGTTTAAAGCAGCAAAATAGGAGGAGGAAGGGAAGAAAAAGGACTTTTTTCTGTCATTTTAATAGTTTAAAGCTCATTTCAGTAACGTTTTCAGGCTTATGGGGTGAGGCAGTGGTAGGAGCTCCAAAGGTGAGGGGTGAGTGAAAATGAGAAGGAGGAAGATGAGGTTTTTACTTCGCTGCTAACTTTTAGGAACTGCAACTCTGGGGAAAGTGAACAACACAAGATCTACCACAGAGWGTGCTGGTGCTGTCAGCAATAGAGAGATTCCATTCGTTTCAGTGCACTTTCAATCAGGTAGGGCAGAAGAAAACTCGTTTTATTTGGAGGAGAGATGTAGGTGAAGAGATAAATTCTGCCTTCTGCTGACTCCTGTTTGTGGAGTTGAGGAAATCAGGCCATCACCAGCATTTAAACTGTAGAGGCAGATTTTAGTTATTGAGTCCCAGAGGCAAAGAAAGGGGGGAAAAAACTCATAAATTGGCAGTTCAAAAATGATTAGGAAATCTCTTGTGTTTTGAAGAGCTGGGTTGTGGGTTATTGACACCAKGGGTGGAGCTAAAGGCTACTTCCATCTCATGATGGGGACACTGAGAGTGGAGATTATGGCAATTTWATTTTTTTTAAGGTTTCAGGAGCCTTAAAGGTTGTTGATAAGTTGAATACTGTTAGTAAATAGTTCAATGTATCTTTCTTGATGTAAATAGATAACGTGGTAAAATCAGCCAAAGGTAGAACATTTTCAACCTAAAGTTCAGAGCTTTAGTGATGAAAGAGGTGGCAGTGATCAACTTAATGCAGGAGCTGTGGAGGGGAGGAGACTCAAATTTTAACTAATTTCTAGTTCTTCTCTTCTTCTGGTGGTGCTGTGGCTAATTTTGGCTGATTCCTGAGGCGGTGTGCTGCTCCAGAGCTACCCTTCCCTGGAGAATGGACATTGGAAAATGAAAAGTTGCCAAAGGGAATGTTGTTGCAGGAATGTGTTACTTTGGGCGATATTTTCAGCCAGAAAATTTAAGTCTTGAAATGAACACGGAGTGAAATGGGAAGGAGGGAGAGTTAAACCTTCCATAGGGGAGCTTCTAGGCACACCTTGAGCTTCGTGCACCACCCCAGGAATTASAGAGCGTGCACATGGAATATGCAATGCTAAATACAGAAAAGCTGCTCACAGAAAATGGGGCAGTGAAGTCACCTCTGGCAGGGCAGCAAGAGCACATTTCCCAGTCATGTCACAGCCCCCTGTGCTCCCAGTTTGCCCTGAATCCAGGACAGCTGGAAGCATAACCCAGATCTTCCACATCACAGGCAGGGCCTTTATCAGCAGCAGCTCAAAAGTTGCTGTGCTGGTGTGAGGTGACCCCTCAGTCAAATGTCAGAGCTTTGAAAGGTTTTCTTAAAACAGCATCTTTCTTTTCTGATATCTTGGCACATGTAGGGACAGAAATGAGTTGCTGCAGGCTGATTGTTCCAGTGGCTGACAAGCTGTGAAGGCAGTGAAGGACAGAAGGCACCTTTGGTGTCCAGCTACRCAACCACACACCTGGGAGGGAGCACAGGAGCTGTCAAAGCTCTCTGCTGCCCTGGCAGCTAAAAGAGAGGTGGAGGTTGGTATCAAGCTGGAATATTCTGAGAAACTCACGTAATGAACTGATTTCAGAAGAAAATTTTGCAATGGAGAGGATATAATAACCCCTGAACCCAATTTCCTGATTCTTTTGGGAGTGCTCAGCAGCTTTGCACAGCTTGGAGTTCGTTGTGTCCTGGGTGGAGAAACTGCCAAGAATCCTCATCAGTAGGGATACCTGTGTTATATTCACTTCTTTAATTGGTAAAGTTGACTCAGCTAACACTGAATTCCAGGGTTAGGTGTAGCAACTGGRGTGGGAGAGAGCTGATGTTGCAGAAAGGCTCAGAAGAGCCAGAGGAATGGTAGGGAGGAAGTCTCATCCACTTTGGAAGCTGGATTTTTACATGTGCTAAACACAGAAGGTGCCTTTGTGCTGTCCTTGGGGCTACCCAGAGATGCTCTGGCACTAGGACAGGTACAAAGTCATGGCATTTCTGTGGCTTAGGCTGGAAGAAGCTCGTGTGAGAGGAGGTTCAGGTGGTGTTATCAGGAGGGAGGGTGGAAGCTGTCTCGTGAGACTGCTGTTAGACATTGTGATGGGCTATGGACAGCCAGAGAGAAACTGCTCCTCTCTGTCAGTGCAGGGCTGCAGGTCAGGATGAAATCTCGGGACTGAGAGACACAGAGGGAGAAATTCCCCCATAGCTGCACTGAGATGAACCTGACTGCATTTCCTCTCTCTGTTGTTTAACTTTAGGTGACTAAATGGATGCTGAAATAACGTGAAATGTGTGGTAGGARAGCTGACACCACCACCTGCACTTGGGGTTTCCAGTGTAACAGCTTGGATATGCTGAGCTTGGTCCCAGTGGTGTCAGGCTCTGGAGACACCGTGTGAAATGGTTTGCTGTAGACACAATGAAGGCTGTCAGGTTGGGTTATTATTCTTTTACGGTGTTTTAATTATTGTTTTATCATGAAAACTGCTCACATTGTTTCCTGAAACCCAGAGTGAGTCAAGGCAGCTGTCAAAGTACCATCACCTTTACATTTCACCAGCTCACCATAATAAAATTGCCTGGCCCTTAATGCCTTGAAAGAGTAGCGAAATGGAATTTAGCTCTCAAAGGAAATAAGTGCAGGTTCCAAACAGGACAGGATTTCGTGCTGCTAAGTRGATTATACCTCTGTCAGGGTACTCCGGATTTTACAGACGACAAATCTGAATTTAACATACGGCCTCAGCCCTAGGCCAGGCTCCTGTTTGAATTATTCCAGGCTTGTACGTGGAAAGCTGTGCTCCAAACATGAATCCAATTACCAGCTGCAGTCAGGCAGTTGAAGGGCTACAGAAGAAATACTCTGAGAGACTGGGGGGTGGGAGGGGGAGGAGTGGGGAGAGGGCTGTGATTTGTGTGGTAATCAAGAAGAGAAGGTCAATTGTAATAGAACAGGCTGGTTTAGAAGACAAAGCTAATGCAGGATGCCTTCCACTCTGTTGAGGGATGCTATCAATAGATCCACTGCTTTCATCACCAAAAATGTCACTAACTGACAGGGTGAATACAGGCAGGGAAAGAAGGGCTTTGGGTGGATCAGGTGACTAAAACCTGGACTGCAGAGGAGCAATTAGCAAGCGCCAGGCTGATGACCTGGGCAGGGACTCAAGCACACGGAGGAGGAATGGCAAAGGTGCAGCAGTGCACACACACAGAGGCGGCTGCTTCTGACTGATGACACCGAATGGGCTTTCCTGCCTGTTTCCTACTGCTGTGAGCCACTGAATAGAACCCCCAAAAGTGCCTGCTGTCCCCAGAAAGCACTCGGGTTTGTTAACAGTTTTGTTGCAATTCAAGCAGCTAGCACTCTGCTTTTCTAGAGGCAGCAGGACTAGAAATGATACCTATTGATCACCCTTTGTGGTGACTGTAGCTGTCCAGAGCCTGGTTTGGAGTGTCTGCTGTGTCAGTGCACGAATGCACCTCCCATTACACATTTCAGCTGCTCCTTTACTGACAGGAACCCCGGGCAGCTGACACCCACATTCCCAGAAAACTGCTGACTTTTTTTTTATGCCTTCTTCATCTCACAAGGCGAGGACTTTGGAAAAATCTGAGGGCCTGTTTTCCGCTAGGGTTGCGAAATATCAGTTAAACCTTCCAGTGCGTTCCCCCAGCCTGCAAGTCAGACAATAAATCAGCAAGAAAAAGGGTTTGGGTACTTATGTTTGCTTTACTGCTGTTTGCACGGTGTTATATGTGATTCTTGAGACGTGGCGAATGAGCTAATGCTTTCATCAGTTTAAAATACTGGCACTTATCAATTACAGGAATTGATTGGCACAAGGCTTCTAGGGAGGTGAATATTCAATTTGTGGTCGAAAGAAATGCTGTGGATTTCCTCAGCTGTTTCCGAGATTTTAATCGTGCCTTTCACAATACAAGGTGCTGAAAAACAAACTTTGAGGGAGAACGCAGAAAAACCTACGGGCTTTGTTGGAAACATCTACGTTTTCATTTCGAGAAGCGCCAGCTTTTTAAAAAATTGGAGCATCAGAAGCTATGATGGGGACGTCAAAAGCTATTTATTCTGTAAGAGCGTATGGTGTTAATGCACCCATCAGTGCTGATAAATCCATCATGGCTTAATCTGCCGTGCTCAGTGTGGTAACAGGACCAGGAGCAGCCATCTGCTTGCCGTGTTTGATGGCTGTTGCTCCGCACAAACGCAGTCCTGCTTCCAGCACTTAGGAGTGATTAGCTGTAACTTATGGAGCTCGCCGTGACATTCCCACCGAGTAATTACCGGAGGAAGCACTCGCGGGAGCGCCCGAACACGGGGGCAAATCGTCAGCAGCCACATTTGTGACAAGTTTAGGGTCCAGCAAACCTCCCCACGCGCGTGCCGTAAGGGAAAGGAAGAAGGGCAGAGCACAATCTGTAAAGGACAGGGATGCCTGTGACAGATATTTTCCAAAGCCTACCCTGCACAAGCTTGGAAAAGCCTGATTTCCTATYCCTCCGAGCCCCCGAGGCAAAACAGGCCTTGATTAAAATAGGGGGGGGGAAATTGTAATTGCTCTTTCTCTCGCATTCCTAGCTCAGTAATTTATTTTTTCCAGTAGCTGCACAGGCTCCGGGATGGGGGCTTTATGTGCTGGGGCTGAGGCACAGGCATGACAAAAGCTTCTGTCCCCCTCTTTTAAGAGGCTATTTTATTTTATTTAGTGTGTTGAAAGGTGCTACTTCTCCAAAGCCTGTCATGAAATAGTCCTGAAACTGAACCTCCCTGCATCCCTACCCTGTCTTTGAACTTTACCCACCCAATTGTTTGTTTATAGAGGGGCAGATTMAACGTGCAGTGAGAGAGAGTTGATTCAGCAGCACAGACCGAGAGATTCTGAACKACTCCAAGCAGCAGTTTTGTCCTATTTTAAGTTCTTAAGGGGGATTTGAGGTTTTCTTAGAACTACTTATGGTATTTTGAGCAATTTTCTTTCTGATGAGCTGCAGCTATTACCCTTCTCCTTTTGTAGCATTTTATTACCTTCTCTCCCTCTGACCAAAGACCCCAACTCTCCTCTTTTCCCACCTCCTCTCTCTCTAAGGGGTGCAGAAACTTTTGCTCTTGCCATCCTCTCTGCCATGGCACCACTTATCCCCTCTCCATGCTTTCCTGCTCCTCAAGGAAAGACACCAATCYGCCTTTTCCCTGCTGAAGGGAGGAATGCGACACCTGGGCACACAACGCAGGCATGGGAAAACTGAGATTTCRGGAACAGGTTCACTTGGATATCTCTCCCTCAACAGAAGGACCCATCCAGTTTCGGGTATGGGCTTCCTCTTGGGGCCAAAAAGCAGGTCAGTGTGTGTGAGAACATCTCCAGAGRTGCAAGCGTGCAGTGTCAATGGAACTCCAGACGTTCCTCATATCCCTTTGAAAATATCCCAGGAGGAAGGGGTTTGGTTCCAGCTTAGGATCTGCTGTGAGAACAACTGATTACAAAACATAGGGAGAGGTGTTAAATAAACAGTTTCTTGTGGCAACAAGGCTCAGGTCCTGACTATTAATGAGTAAATGGATTCTTTTAAATCTACTTTATGCCACAGCATAGGCTTGTTTTCAGTATCCAGATGCATTTTTATTACTTCATAGTTTTTTTTGGACTCAAAGTTTAATTAATTTTACATATCTGGTGACAATTCACGTGTGATCAGGAAGAAAKTATAAGATGGTTCCCCAGACCAGTCCTCGTTCTGCCTTCTGGTAAGCTCTTTTCATTCCAAGTCGAATTGTAATGGCACCATTTCCTTTCCATGCCATAACTTGTTGCAGCACTAATTACATCTCTACTTTAAGAGCTGGAGCCACCAATACAGAGTGATTGGGTTGTGCTTTACCTTGAATGAGAAGTGGTGACTTTTGTTTGCTGCTGCTGCGGGCTGGATTGGTGCCAGAGTCATACAGCAAATTAAATATTATATATCTCCCATATAACCCTGGCTAATTTAGATCCAAAGTAATTGCTTCTTGAGTAATTGATTTACATCTATGGCCAATATTTCTGTGTGTCTTTTGTTGTTTTAATTATCTAATGATCTGATTGTGCAAGCAATAGAGGATAAAGGCTTCATGTTTATTTCATTTTGCATCACAGAAAGTCAACAATTTGAAAAGCAGAGGTTTGCAGTCCCAATTGCACAGGACCTTTCAACCTGGGCATCTCTTTGACCTGCACAACTCAACCATTAGGATATTTATATGTACCAGTATTACATATAAAAAACATCCTGTATTGTGTTGCAAGTAAATACTTAATTCCCCTATTTTATATGTGATCATAGGATTTGCTTTTTGTCAAGGAATAAATTTGTAGCTTATTAACCAAGATTGGAAAAAGACTGTCTGGGATTTTTGGTTGGGTTAATTTCTTTCTATTTTTATTTTTTTCCCTAGAAATCCTATGATTTGATGTTGTTTGTTTTTGAAGGCTGATTACAGCATTTGAGGACACGGGCTGCAATCAGTCCTTAGCTAATTACTTTAGCTAGTTCGTTATTAATTTGCAATGCAACCTCTTCCAATCTAGCAAGTCGGTGTCCGTGCCATGCCAATGACAGTGAAAAATGAAGCAGAAAGGAGGGTGGGAGATGATGTTAGAGTTTTATTCCATCATTTCTGGCTGAGGATCTGCCTGGGGAAAGTTTCCTGCTTATCACCAGAGAGGGACTGAGGGTGGGAATCCAACTGCAGGTCACTCACTCACCAGGAATTGTGTCGACCCGGAGATGAGAGGGCAAAATGTTGGAAATACCTTTGTGGAAACCCTAAATYCACGGCATGCAGGAGTTGAAGATGTGAGAGAAGACAGTTGGGATGAGAGAAGGGTGGTGCTGATACCAAAAAGCTTTCGTGAAATACGTGAACAGAAAGGAAACTGCTGTGACAATCTGTGCCATCAAAGGGATTGAAGAGGTGTGTACCCTCAAGCAACTTGTCAATGACCTTATCTGAAATCATCTAAGTTCTCACTGTGTCAGAGTTTATTGGAATCACTATTTAACAGACATTTCTGGAAGGAATTGGCGAGGCATTTTCTCCCACTAATATCCTAAATAATTCTTCTTATATTCCTACGAGGGGAGAATGAGAATAAAATGTTGTGAGTTCTGCACCATTAGAGAATGTTTGCAGGTAAAATTAAGTATTTGGCTGTTAGAGTCACTGAATTTCATCGGATTCTTCCAGATTACATTTTTGTTAAATAAGAGATTTGCTATTATTTCCCCCCTTTGTGCCCTTCTCCCTCTCTCTCACAGGCTGCTGGTTTTTTGCTGTTTGCACAGAAAGAAGAATCCAAGTGTAGTTTACACCAATATTGACCTGTCATAATGGCCCAGAGCAGCTTTTCCAGAGATGCCACACAGCCTTGCTGCTTTTTCATTTCTTTGGCCTTTCAAGCAGCTGCTTTTGAGTTACTTTACTGCCACCAGAACTTCCTTCCCTATGMAATATAGTGCCCCTGCCTGATGATTACAACCATATTGTCACCTATTTTATTGACGTTGAATTAAYCGCAATTTTTAGTGATTATTATTATTTTGGTAAACCCTAAGTTTTTGTGCTGCTTTCCATTACTGTATATTGCACATATTGTTTTATAACCTTTACAAACTGCTTCCTTGGCTGTAAATTCCATGAAATGTGGAGTTAAAAAAAAAAAGTGATTCTCATTTTATGGTCATTTGTTAGGTAATCAATTTAAAAGTCTTCTATATTGCCCTTTAAATGTGTAGGTGTAATTCCTATGAGYATTAATAGGATTTACATTTCCTATTCACTGGAGACCATATCCTTTAATTTGCTTCTCATTCTTTCAATACACAGGTAACAGGAATTTGGTGTAGAGTGAACAAYTACAGCATGTTTGCAAGTATTTGCAATATTTGATTTTACCAACTTTGCCTTCAAATTTATTCTGGTCAGAGAGGCATAAAAACATAATAGTACTGTTTTTATGGCATCTCTTTCCTGGTAACGTGGAAAGTTTTATTCCATAACAGTTTTATTTCGTAACTAATACATTTAGAGTGACATAAATCTGACTCTCAGTATTGATTACCCACCCCAGGGAGAAAGACTCAGTGGATTAAAATGCTGGAGTGGGAACTCAGGGCCATCCCTGAGGGGTGGAGCTGTCAGAGCAGCCATCCAGGCAAATTAGAAGATGGCAAATTAAGGGGAAAGATGGGGCAGGAGGYATCCAGAGAAGGGTGAGCAAGCAAAGAACTGCAAACCAAACTCAAGCACCTGCGGGCATCCTGAAAACAGAACSCCAGAAGTTTCAAGAAGAAAAAAATTTTGGAACACGTCCTTAAAAATCYTGGATTAAAGAGAATTAGTTTCCCCCCTCCAGCAAGTGGGCATGTCGGCCCTGACATCTGGAGGCTACTGCAGTATCTAGATTTTAGTATTTAAATTTAAAAGGGCAAAGTGGTGTTTTTCTGTAGTGGGGAAAAACTTYTGTGGTTCAGCTGCACAGGCAGGGGTTTCCTGAGGGATATTGAACTTTAGCAGATATTTGGGATAGTGTGTGTGGGAGTAAACAACAAAGTGAKCTTAGGTGCTGCTAAAATTGTGCAGAGGCAATGTTCAGACTTCAGCAACTCCATCACAACCGAAATGCTGAGAACTGCAGAGATTTCTGCAGACTCTGTTTAGTAAAATAGACCTGTAGYGTTCATCAGAACCCACCAACACAAATTCCCTGAAAGCCGTAACATTTTTGTAGTGTAACAATTCCACAATCGTTTTCAGGCACTTTTACTTGATATTGCACATTGTTTTATAAGAGTAGCTTAATTTTTTTGTGCACAGCAAAAAAAAAAAAAAAAAAGCATTTTCTAGCTGGCTTTCCCTCCTTCCCTCAGAGCTTGACTGATCATTTCTTTCATCAGAGGTCATCTGTGCTCCTAAAAATGAAACCTGTGTGGCCGCTGTTTGTTCAGTTGTTGCATATTAGCTCCTCAGTGGTTAAAAAGATCTGAACAAATAAGAGGGCTTACCCTACATTATATTACCCTTTATTAGTAGGAAATTGAAGTCTAGAGATTATTATTAAGCCTCAGCCGCTGAAGGCTGCCCCGACTCGGATAAAGACCCCTCGAGCTGACCCTTGATCAAGCTGCATTAGGAGGGTTTTACCCTGGTCCCTAATTAAATAAACAGTGCTGATGGGATTATTGTCCCTCATAGCCATTCCATGACATCAGCTCCCCGTGGCACCCGGGGACAAMGGGAATCGGGTTCCTTTTGGGGACTCGGTGCTGAATTCAGGGCCATCCCCGGCCCGCCTGCCCCTTTGTGTTCAACACTCTGGTGGATCGTGTGTCAAAGGGCTTCTCCTTGAAGCTTGGGCAGAATATGGACCAGGTTTCTATTAAAATAGAAACTTTGTGGGGTTTGCTTTCCGAATGGAAGAGAGGCAGTTTCATTTCTGCCTTGGCGTGCCAGGAAATACAGGAGGAAACGGCTTGGTGAGTCTGAGAAGCACAGACGTCTAAAAAGAGGGTGTTTGGGTAACTTTGGTGCCTTTCCACTGCTTAACTCAGATTTTTATTAATTTTATTTTATTTTATTAATCTYTACAGACACATTTCTTCACTTCAAGGTAGGAATAAGGTTATGGTAAAGAAGTTTTCAATTTTTGCAGTGTTTCAAATGGAAATTTCAATTGAAGGGAATCATCTCGCTGCCAATGTCACCTAAAAGTAAATAAATTCCAAGCGGAGTATTTATCCTTTTCTGGGAAAATAGTCAGCTCTACTTTAAACAGATAGAGTTCACTGGAAACAAAATAGAGATGGATCTGGGGTTTATTTTGTTTTTCTGATTTTGGCTGTGTGAAGTCAGTCCTGAAGTTTACACAGAGCTATGGTGAGATCAAAAGGTCCAACCTGGATAACAGAAGTTCTTGTCCCTGGGGATGACACGAAGGATCACCTCCTCGCTGCACTATGGACTGCACTGCCTTCCAGTCCTGAGTATGGAGAACACATGAGCAGGAGTCAGAGAAATCAATGTGCATAAAATCAAAATAAATAATCAGCTTTTCTTCCCCACATTGTTGAATTTGGGGTTTTTTTTATGTTTGGTACAGTGTGCCCTTGGGGAAAATRCGTGGGCCAGGACCTTGGTTCTCCAACAAATAAAGGCCTTCAAGGCTTCAGCTTCAAGAAGAAATAAAGAGAAAGTAAAAAGAAAAAAAWTACTAATTTAGCTAATTAAGAAGGTGCCATTACTTATTTTTGTTTGSTTGTTTCGCAAATCAAATATCTTACGAGTTAAGGGAAATGAATCATGTTTGAATTAGAATGCTTTCAAATTAAAACATTATCCAGTTCAAATGTGAAAATTKCTAGCAATGAAAAAAATCTGCTTCCAGTTTTTGGCAATTTGTTCCCGTTGCTAATTATCATCACCATAAAAGTACTTGTTGCACCTTATTTTTCCTACCCATTACYTCTTTTTTCTGCACTGGGCTTCACTAATTACTTTTCTTACACTTTTAAACTGATTAATTAATGAACCTCCTCGTCAGTAGGGCACCATCCTGCAGCTCTCAGGGAAATGCCACCACGTCCCTGCAGGTTGTCACTCAAGGGTTTTGACCCAACACCGTCACAAATGGTTGTTTGCCCTGTTTATTCCTCTTTCCCATTCATCCTGACACCTCCTTTTGTAATAATCCGTGCTAAGAGAGAGGGCAGAGGCTCCCTGGCTGCTCTCCCTCTTCCAGAATATGTATTTTATTTGCCTTTAAATTTAAAGGATCACAAAGTGTATTTTTCAAAGCAGCTGGCACCGCTTAGGAGTCGTAACGTTTTAAACTTCCCTCTGAAAGATGGATTTGTTGGAAAATTACGAACAATCTATAAATCTTTATAAAACCAAGATCRGTTCTGAAGTAACACTGTTTATTTTATTGCTCATCTGTGTCATGGTACCTCTTGATGGCACAGAAACTTCAAGTACAAGACAAATAYTGTTTGTCAAACCCTATAAATTCCAGGCGGTGCTTGGAAATTTTTATCTGAAGGGCCTTCTACTAAAAAATGRAATCTTGTGAAAAGATAAACATTTTGCAGAAAATTTAACTGTGATATATATTTTTTTTTGCAGGAGAATGGCTAAAACCAGTAAGCGTGAAGATTTTTTTTTTTTAATATTTCTGTAATAAATTTTTTTCTTCAATTTTTTTTCCTTACTGTTTATATAATATGTAGTTTTATTAAGGCTTAAAAATTTAATAAGGAAATCTTAATTCCATAAAAGCTAAATGGTGGGTGGTACGCCTACGCTTCCTTGGAGACAGAATTAATTCTTTTCGATTTTCATTTGATCATTCATTTTTTTCTCCTTGTTCTTCCAGGATAACGATTCCTACAGAAGAATCAGCGTTCATTCATGGGTAATTACCCAAACATGGTATCTGAGATACCACTGCAATGATTTTTTTGAGAGTAAGTCAGCCTTTGAATGGCAACTGTCATAATTAGGCAATGATAAATGCGATAAAAGGCAGGAAAATCTCTCCTCCAGAGGCACCACGCTCAAACAAGGCCCATCAGTGTATATTTTTTCCCAGCTGAAAACCAAGCCCATAGATTATGTCAGATGAGGACATCAATCCTTGCGTGCTGTGTCACAGTCTAATGTCACACAGGTTATACTGACATCACGTAAATGGCACGCTCTGCCGCAGTTATGAGGGATGGGAGAGCGTAAATAGATCAAAGCACAGATCCTAAAGCAATCTTTTAACCCTAGCACTTCATGGAGAGTGGAGGAGGCGGGGAGCACCGTTGGGGTGGTATTTCTGAGTTTTGTGTGTGTCAGGTGTTGAGCTCTCCTCCAAGAAAGCCTCTTTGAAAGGGCTCAGCAGTGCTCCTCTAGCACATTCGTGCTGTGTTCGCACGTTCAGTGTAAAGCAACCTGTGCTGTGCATTTTAGGAGCGGGAGAAACCTCTTTTCCTAAGATTTTCTCACAGGACTGGCACCTGCTGCAAAGAGGAATTGAACTGTTGTGTATAATTACAGAGATTTTTTTTAGTGTGGATAGGTTGTTTGGGTTTGGGATCTGGATACTTGAGTTTGAACCAATCTCTAATTCAGGAGAAATCTCACTGCAACTCTTCAGAAATCTTTGATTTACAGGTTTGTGGTACTTTAGGTTAAGAACTTGTCCTGTCTAAGTGCTGCACTTGAGAAAGCATAAGGCATGGAAAAACAGGTAAGCACAAAACTCCACATTTATAGCAATTATATGAATATCTTGTTTTACTTGATTGCAATCTCAAAAACAACAATTCTGACAATATCCTCTATCCTCATGCTGTGTTAGATCAATAAATATCTTACATCTCCTTTTCCTTTTTAGCTGGTTTGAGGACCTATATTCAAATGCAGCAGGCAGACTTAAAACTATAGGACTTTGCTATAAAATCAGCTGTTTGTTGATTTATATCTAAAATAAATATGCATATATTTCTCCAGGCTGCACACAGTAGGTGGTTGGCARGGGCATTGCAATAGCTTCAATATCTCCATCTATGTTTCCTCCTCACCCTTCAGATGCTGGACTTTTGCTTTTATCTGTTTCACCCTGTAATGAGATTGGCTTTTGCCATCTCTTAATTTGAGTCTGTTCCCAGCTAAATCATTTGGGGAAAGAATTTGGATTTCCTCGTCTCAGATTGTAGGGGAAACTCAAAGAGAGAAATTGCATTAGTTGTATTGCTGTTTACTTCTCTGCAGGGCTATAAAGATTTTTTTTTTTTAAATAGGAAATTTTCAGCGATTTCATTACACCTTTTTAGCTCTTTGGAACAACGATGGAAAAAAAAAATAAATTTATAAACACAAACAAAAGACTTTCCAGAGAAGATGATTTAGGTTTCCTTTCCAAGATCAAATGTTGACTTTAGCCCAAGGGGCTTAAAAAGGCCTTTGGATTTTATGTGACATTTTCAGGTGGGATGATTACCAAGATACTCAAATAACAGCAGAGAGGAAAGACCTTGATGTGTATACACTGTACAAAAACTGAGAGTTACTTTATGATCATGAGGAAACCCATATGTTTTGAGTTACTTTAGTTGCCTGTAACAGTTTGAACATTATTGGCTTCATTTATTTATTGTGTTGGCCTCGGTGCATTAATACTTCATAGACCTGCATAGTAAGTGATGATTGACAGATGTTTTAAGGCCCTGATTCAAGAACGTTTTTTGGCTCATTCAGGTGAAAGTCAAGTAAGTTAAAGCCCTGCCTTGGATGGAGTGAAGCATGAGCTTAAATGCCTTCATGAATCATGATCTGCATAATACTCCCTCAAGGTAAACCAAACACATTCCTTTTTTTTTTTTTTTTTTTTCAGTGAAAAATGTAGATCCCCAGGCTTTGACATTCCGTTTCTGAGTGACTTCTTTGACTTGCACCAAAAAAAAAACCTTTCCTGAAAATTGCCACCATTGGAAAAGAGGACTGAGCAGGAATTTGTGAACAAAGCAAGCAGGAGCRTTAAAATGAATGACTTCCTGACGAAGTTGCTATGGAAATGTCAATAAGCAGAGATGCAAATCCAATGATCTCGCTGGCACTTTTTGTTTCTGTTGTTCTTCCCTCTCTGTGTATGGGAAGGAACACATTCAGGCTGTCTTAATGTTGCACCAGTGCCTGTCACTTGGCTGTCCTATAAAACGGCAATTAGATCAGTAGCTCTGCCACAGAAAGGGGCAATTTCCTCCTGTTCTTGGAATGAGAGCTGGAAACACAGTGGGATCCATCCAGAAGCTATTCCCCAGCAGAAACAACTCTGCCTGARCCCTTCAGTGCTCTGGGGTGCCCGGTGGCCCTTTCCAGCTCTGCTCACGCCACGGTGGCAGCCAGCCTTTATTCTGGCCTGCCAGCCATGCCCGGCCTGGGGTGCTTTAATTGCTGGCAGGGGCTGCCCCTTTTGTTTTTGTGTATTCCCTCTCCCAGTGTGCCTTCCTTTATGGGCTGTTGGCAGCTCTGAGGGAACGGGGGGGTTCCAGCAGCGATTGCTTTCACAGGAGTCATGAGAGAGTGCACCTCCAATATGATCTGCACCGTGGCTGGAATTAGTTATCCCTGGCAGAGTGACAGGGAGCGGTGGCATTTTAAATGGGCACTACTGGTGCCTCGAGCAGATGGACTCCAAGGGAGGCTGGTGTGGGAAAAGCCCAGGTTGGATTTGCGAATTCACCTGATGGGATGGGGACAGAGCTCAGTGCCAGTCACAGTGGGAATCAGGAGCTGTTGCAGGACAAACGCAGCTCTCCCAGGATGGCATCAGTGAGTCCTCGCCCGTGGGGATTCACAGGATGACCAACAGCTCCTGAAGGGCCATCAGCAGTGCCTGGGGATTCTTTGGCCAAAAAAAAAGACATTTCTGCTGCTTCGTGTGGGGAAAACAGCCTCTTGCAGCTCATTTCCAGAGGTTAGTAAAAAAATCTAAAAAAAGAAAAAACGTGCAAATGCGCAGAGTTTAAAGACGGATAAAATCAACCTGACACCTTACTGTCATTGTAAAAGGTAAAACCAAAAAACGCAGATTGAAAAATCRGTCTTAAAATCCTAGTTAATTGCATTTAGACAACTCACATCACTTGCTGCTGAATGCTAAAAGTAATTTCTGGAAAAATGTTTGCATAAAAAGATGGAGGGATCRCACAGACATTTTAACAAACTCTGTGTGCCAAGTTCTAGTCTGTGTGAAGCGAGTGGGGCTTTAAGTTTTGGCCTCAGTGTGACCATGAGTCGGATCAAACTGAGTCTTCAGTAAAATAGCTCTACAGTCAGCAATATCCTGGCTAGCACAGTCAGGTTTTAACACAGCTATTTTTACAGACATTCAATAAGATTTTGATTTTGAGAAAGGTAATAAAATTTCAGTATCACGATTTGGTATCAAATTTTTCTTTTCAGTATGGCCCTTCTGCATTTATTTTTCAGAATTCTCAAGTGAATAAGTAATTTTAGGCTCTTTTTTTATATATATACTTGCATTTATACACAATCATTGGTCAGTGCTCAAATAGCAAGAACTACAGGCAGGATTTTCAAAAATTTCCATACAAATCTTCCAACATACAGATCCAAGCTGGATCTGCAAAGATATTTCTCAAATATTAGGAATGAAGACTAGGTGCGTTCTGGCTTTTTTGAATGCTGAAGCAAATGCCATCACACTCTTCTCCAGTTTTCTGAAACTTTTTAGGAAGTTGTGAGTTAAAAATTGACCTTCCTGTGAATATTTTGGTGAGTGTAATGTCCACGAGATGTATTGAGGATCTCTGGTTCAGACTAGGAAAATAGATTTAGATGCACAGCTCTTCTGTTCCTTGGTGGAGTGGATCAAGCCAGGGATTTGACTCAGCAGGGATGTTTTTGTTGGCACGAGGTTGATACTTCCCTTGTGGAGCTGCAGGACCAGCAGATGTGGAACTGTTGGGGTTCTGTGAGCTCCTAAAAAAATTGCTTAGAGAAAACCCATTCCCATGACATCCTGAGAATCCTGCATGGTTGTACTCACCATTGGTTTGTTTTGAGTTTTAACACACCAGTGGCAACGTCAGGAAGCCACAAAAAAAGAGAGAAAATAATGTTAAAACTGATGAAATAACTGTTGCTAATAAAGATAATGGTTTTAAGGCTGGACTAAGATTCACACAATCCAGCTCTGGGATGAGTTTGAGGCTCAGGGTTCCAGTCAGGATGCAGAGCAAAGCTCCATGCCACAAAATTTTGCCTCTGCCACGCACAGACTGCTGAATTATTTTCAAATGCAGATCGATTTCCGGGACTACTTTCTAATTGCTTGACGTTTTTAACAGTGAACTGAAATATTCAGCTCTAGCTTCAGGCAAACGTGATTCTTCTTGGTGCATGCCTTGGGAATGGGGAGCCCTGCAGGGTGATGAGACACCACCAGCCCACAGTATTTCAGGAAATAAGGAAGCTGAAGGTCTGAATGCAGGTGTTTTCACTGGCACAAAAAATGGACTTGCATTTATTGAAAAATGGCAATTTACGCTGGAAATTGCCAAAGGTGTGCACAGGTGCCAACTGTTTYTGTGGTAGCATAGCTGTTCAAACTGGAATTTGTGATGCGTTGGTTCAATTTCTTAAGGATACAGGGAATCAAAGGCAACGAAAATGCTGTGAAAAGCTGGCAGGTTGCAAACTGACTCAGGAGACAGCTTGTTCAAGTTGAGCTCTATGCAACTTACGGGACCAGAAGCATAAATGGCAAGCACGAGACATAAATTGGTTTTCAAGCAAACCAGGTAAAAGTTGCTTTCCTTTGCTTTCTTAGTAAAGAAAGCTGAGATCCTTCCTTAGCATACATAGCAAATTGAAGGYATGCATTGCTTATTTACAGGCTGAAAAGACTTTTGTTTCTATTCTGAGTCTATAAAGTGCTTGACATTGAAGCTGCAGTTAGCAAATGTCTGTGAGTAGAAGGGGAGCAAGAGAATAATTACCTGGGAAAAGTAACTTGAACCATCTACTCAGAGCACTTGAATTGCATTTCCTGTGTTTTCCAGATGTGTGTCTTTCCTTGTGTGTGTTCACTTCTTCCTAAATCAGAAGTAATTTAATTCAGTGAGAGTGTGGGGGTTTTTTGATGACCAAACCCATATTTAAAACAAGAAGGAAAAACCACAAACCACCCTCTCTGAAAATAAAACTTTAAGCAATTCCAACTCATAAGCAAGTGGAAATATTATCTGGATTRAATCAGGGCAGCACAATAAGCTGAACTCATGGCTTCCTAAAAACATCTAGGAGCTGTAGAAACACAGTCATAGGAACTTCCAATGAGTCCAGAAAAAGCAGCTCATGATTCCAAAAGCTGGGAAGGACCCCGAGGCAGCCATACCTACCCATACCTGTAGGACAGGATGTCTGGGGACACTTTCTCTGTGCTCCATGCACTACAGATCCCACACTCAACCCTTGTCCATCTGCAGAGCAGGCTCAGGGTTCGGAATGAGGCCGCGAGGAGGGAAGAGGAGCAAGGATCTGCTGATTTGGGAAATGACACCCCAGGGATCCAATAGCTCCCAAGGAGACAAATATCTCCGTGAGCTCCTGCGGGGTGTCTGCTTCCCTGCAAAGACACTGCCGTGCCTAAGCGGGCCTGTGGCCAAGGGGTGAGCTGCTGGTGTAAGACGATAAGCACACAATCAGCTACGATGGAATAAACGTCAGCGGAAATCGCCAAACAAATTTCTCCTCATTCGCGATTCCTCGGTGCCTCGGATTCCTGTGGAGTTTCTCCGCTTAAGCCACTGGAGGAGACCCAAGGAGAATGTCAGTCACAGCCTGATTAGCATGAACTCCTTAAACTAAGGCTTCATCTTTGACAACCGTGATATAAACTTATTCTTCCAAGAGTAACCGGAGGACAGGTACCTATAGATGTCATCCATCACCTGCAGCTCCACTGACTTCCTTGCAACCTGCCTTCATGGACTCACTTTGTATTCCTTGACCTTGGCTAGAATTGTTTTTTAGAGTTTGAACTCTGCTGGACAAGTTCTGGCCTGAATATGAATTTTCTTCTCTTTACGGGAAGCTGTGGAGACCTTACAATTGAGATGAAAGCTTCAGCCATATGTGTAGTTTGTGTACATAAAAAAAAAACCAAAACAATAAAAATAGAGTAATGCTGATAATTTTTTTCCATGTTCTGACTCCATGAAAGCTGAACAAGGCTAAATTGAGAATGCAAGAAGGAAAACAATTCTGAAAGCAAAGAGGTTTGTGAAATAGGAAGCTGGGCCTCTCACAATGTGAGATTTGCATAAAAGTTTGAAGCAAGGACAGTCTGTTTCATCCACAGTCTGAGTAAATATCTGATAATAATCTTGTCTTGGGATAGGATTTTGCTGCCATTTTTGCAGATGTGAAACATCCAAGACAGCGTTGTAAAAGCCTGGCTTGTGGGGTTTGTTTGCCACTTGGGTTTCGTTTTGGACAGCCTTTAGTTAAGCCTTCAGTTTTCAGAGCACCAGGAACTTCTGAAGGTCTGGCAATCCTCACATGATCTAATACACGAAAATTCAGGGCACCCCAGAAGAGTGAGGCTGTGGAAATTTGAGCTTGAGTGATTAATCTAAACCTCCATGTTGGGCGGGACCCAGAAACAGAATTGCAGCTCTGGGATTTCGTGTTTTTTACCGTGCGGGGTCTCGTTCTAACCAAAGTGATGAGTGGAAAAATTCCTGCCTCTTTTGTGGAGGGCTGAGACAAGTTGTTGCRATGCTGAGAACACCACACAGCTCTCAGCACCGTGCTCTCCAAARCTGTCTGCTAGCACGAGATCTCTGGCACCACATCCAGACTAACCACATCATTCATTCTTTCAGCATTTCCACAAGTTATCATGGGACACAGAGGTGTCCAGGGTGTGGATCTGGGCTGGTTCCTGCCCAAAACCATCCAGCAGTGGGTGTGGCTGGTGCTCTGTCTAGCTGTACCTGCTCATCTGAATTCCGTAAATTTTTTATCCCATCGACAAAATAAAYGTGCGGTCAAAAGTAAAACAATTTATTAGCAGGAATGTTGGGAGCTGAAGTGCCTTGCAGTGGGACATGGTGGAATCCAAGCTGTGTCAGCTGCTCAGACCCTACAGAGCCTCCCCAGGGATGTAAATAGGACTGGGCACTTTTAACTGCTTTTTGAACAGCGAATTGCTGCCTTTGCAAAGGTTTATTCCACACACACTCCATGGAAATCTTCCCAAGACCCCACCCTTTTTCGTTTGCTTCACCTCTCAACCCCTCTCCTACTGTAAACACTGCCAAAAGGAGTCTRGATAGGAAAGGAAAAATGAGTTGGAAAAGGCAAACAAGCATCTGTACACAATCATAGACTCCATCAGTGTGAGTACAAGGCACTCGAGTCTCATACAAAGCTGYGAACATTATGTGCCAAATTTGTTGCAGATGTAGGCAGAAGCTAGAAAACATTGAAAAACAGAGAAAAGACAGAACAGACACACCAACTTTTTATGAAAAGAATTATTATAAATGTGTTCCTTAATATTGAATTCGACACAGCTCTTTTATTTTTCTCTGTCTGCTTATGAAATATTTCACAGCCAATAGATATTTAGTAGAAAAGTAACACAACAAGAGGTGGAGCAGATGCTTCCAATACTATAGGTTTTATCCAGGTGTAATTTTTAAAAATGCATCTTTGCAGGCGTGAAAAGTCCTGTGGCCTCACTTCTCAGTAAATTCTAGCTTGCTATGAGTAGTTAGATCGGTCAGCTTGACTTTTCTTTCTGTGGTTAGCATGAGCTAGTTGTGTTGTTTTATCATACAATGTATGCTAGATATAATTTCTGTACGTTAAAATAATTCCTGAAAGGATTTGCTGACTTTAATGAAGATTTAATATTTGTGTCTGCAGGCTTCCCAAAGGACTTTTATTTTAAAATTACTTTTATGTGGACCTTAACCCAATGAAAACAAAACAGAAAAACAAGAGGCTTCCGTCTTTTTTTTTTTTTTTTAATTAGACTTTTCTTATCTTAATGAATATATTATTAGGGAGAGTCGAGCAGCAACCAACAGTGAAGAATTAAAATTTAACTATAAGGCCCTGCTCCTCCAGCTGACTTTTTGCAACAGGCAGTTACAGATACTCTTTTGCTGTTCTGTATTTCAGCGCTTCCACACTCAGGAGTGCCACAGTTTGGAAAAAAAAAACCAATTGTGATTCTCAAAGCTCTGCCGCCGTAACGGTTTTGCAAGAACCAGCTTAATAAAAACATCAGGCCTCTCCCTGCTCCAAATAATTTTATTACAGCGAACAACTCCGCCAGTTGTCAAGTGAGTTGTCACCAAGGCCCTCTCTCTCCCTGTGAATAATGACACAAGGGAGTGCTGCGTTTTTGTAGCATCTTAAACGTGGGCACTGCCCCCCGGCTGCACAGCAGTGTTCCTCTACCCCTTTGGGAGGAGTGGTAGCTAAAGAAAACCCCTGTTATTTTGTGTAAAATCTATTTAGTGATGACAAGGCATTAAATTAATTTACCTGCATAAATTTCCTTGAAAAATATGCATAAGCCACTTCCTGGACGTTGTCTGTATGGGTCTTTATTTTTCTAAGCTAAATATGGAGTTTGTAATAGTTGTGAGTTCCTTYCAGGAATCAGTTCTGGCCTTGACCTCTCCAGTGCCTGCTGCTCCTTGTGTTTGCATGGGTGTCTTACCAGGAATAACCTCCTTGATGGAAATACTTCCATAYTGAGAATTTATAGAGACTTTTATTTGCCTCGTGTATGAATCTTATCTAYGTAAACTGTGTTCATGTGAGGTTTGCAGTGTTTCAACTATTTCTTTTTTTTCTTTTAAAAKTTGGTTGCAATTTATCCACTCTGCTTAAAATGTCCTGCATTTTTATTGCCATTTTTTCAAGGATATGATACAGAAATGTTCTCTGTGCATCAGCTGGATATGGAAAGGATATTCGGTAATATGCCTAAGTWGACCTCTACTTTTTAAAAAAACAGTGTTTCAGGAATAAGTTCTACATCTAAAAAATGTAGAAGTGGGAACTGTGACTTAGGAGTAACACAGAGAACTGTGTGACAAACTGATCCCCAGATTTTGCCCTCTTCTTTATGGTGCTAAATAACGTGTTGGTTCTGTGGAAATTTACCTTTAGGAAACACAACTGGATGYGATTCATTGTGGCTTCTGAGGAGCAGGGAATAGAAATGGTGAGTTTTTGGGAAATTTATTCTCACTGATATTTTTTTTTTCCTTTTTTTTCCCCTTTATCTCCTGAGACATGTGCAGTGCATGGTAAAATATGCTTTTTCAGAGAACAGATGTGATAATTAAGAACTGGCATAAATTTCAAAAATAGTTGTCAAATTGGCCATGAATTTTCTACCTATATTCTTGTTTTTATCAACCCATGATATAATATTGCTTCTTTATACYGCATAGATAAATATCCCCAAGTTTCACCCATACAGCTCTAGTATTGGTTTCTACACTAACTCATCAAATGTTATGAGCAGGAAGATTATTTTGATGAGGAAAAGAGGTGTAAATCAAGTATAATGGGTGTTTGTGTGGGTGCTATAAGGTTTTTGTTGGCTGCACCATAGGCAGAGCTTTAGTTAAGGAAAGTTAGAGCTTGAAACTCAATTTCTTAGGTGAAGAGTGATTTATGATTGCAAACATACAGCAATGCAGGATTCAAAATAATAAACATTTGGTAAATTTGCGCATTCCTCCATTTGCTATACATAATTATTTCCTGTGTGTAGCATTAGTGTCTCGTGAGTAAAAAACTCCTCATAACGTGTCCTCCTGCAGGGCTGCCAAGCTCAGCTATTGAATACAAATTTTTGTGTGGCATTCTTTCAAAAAAATAAAAAAGTTCTTTATCTGAAAGGCTGTATAGTCTTTCTACCAGGGCAGGGGAATTTACAAGTTGCCATTGTTTATCAGGGCAGTAAAAATATATAGAGAACCACCACTGTACATATAATGGATTTAACATAAACAGAGCCACAAAAAGTGGTTCCTCAGCTTGCTCTTTGTGAATGAAAAATTGCTTAAATATACAGTTATATTGATTTTTGTGTCTCTTCAGGACTAGGGAGATGATGCTGAGCCTGTGGGCACAGAGTTCCCCACAAGAGTGTCCACTCAGCTCTTTGTGGTGATGATCAAGTTCTCTGGAAGTTGTAGTAACTCAGTGCACTACTCTATGCTTCCTATCAAGTTTAGGTGGTGGGAAATGTGACCTTTTTCCCCCCCTCTCATTTAAAATGTATCTTTGTGCAGCATTAATGATGAGCTTGGTTTCTAAATGTGAAAAAAAAAAAAAAAAAACAGTAGGGACTGTACTCACTTTTCAGTGACTCCACTCCTGCAGGGCTCACACTGAGCACTATGAAAAGACTCTGGGAGAGAGAAACAGATCCTGCTCTGATGCTTTGGGGCTCCAGGAGGATTCCTGAAGTCTTTATTCCTGATATTGGCACCTCGATAAGGCCAAAAGACAGGTAGAGGTACAAGAAAACTTGACAGGTATTAGGAGTCTCAGCTTCTGGTGGTTTAATATTCATAGATTGGCATGAAAGCAGTCACCAAGCAAGAGAAGAGATATCCTAAGAACATGTACAAATATACAAAGAACACAAAATTGCATATACAAAGAATACAAGTAAATCATTCTTTTCCAAGATGGCCAAGGTTAATAGGGCAAACCACAGTGTTCTGTTCTAAGAAATTGATCCTTATGTTARTGTGTGGTTTGGAAGACAGGATAAAAACTGAAGTGTCAAAATTTTCAGTTACAGGAACAATTAGTTTCACATATTGAGATTAAATAATATTCTCTGCTGGGAAGTGCAAAACAAAGTGGAAAAAAGAATCTCCTGAACTGGGTGACCTATAACTATTCAGAGAATCACTGGGGGTCACTTTAGCACGTGAACTTTTCACTTCCCCAAATGCTCTTGAAGGGAAAAAGGAACACTGGAGAGTAGAATGGATGAGAGTTTGAAGCAAGTATAAAAATGTGAATGCAAACTTGGAATTCCAGGCTGTTGACAGAGGGTGGATTATGTCTTTAAGTGAGAGATCACTGAGTTCCAGTGTTGGTATTCCAGCTGTTCACCTTCTGATCGCCCAGGTCGGGAGCTGCTCGGGGGTTCCCAGACTCTGCCTGTCCTCAGCAATGCCCCAACCCCACAGTGTCTCTCTCCATGTCCTCATGAGACTGCTTTGTGCTCCTGGGGTGAACYTGGTCTCCTGCTGCACCTCTCCTCAGGCCACCTGCAACTCCTTTACACTCTAATTCAACACCAAGTCAGGTTGTTCTGCCAGGAAAAACATTGAGTTCGGCTGCAGCTGCATCAATGAGCTCCTCCAGCCTGCAAACACTGACACCAGTGACACCTTTTGGGGTGAGTGACGGCCCTGCTGGCGAGCACATCAATGCAGTGATCAACCCTCCCTTTCATGTCGCTGTGTTTAAACATTCTTGTACCAAAATGGGCTTTGAGAGCCACAATCCTCTGTCCTTTGCTCATAAAGCGCAGGCAAATATTTTGCATCTGTCACGAGCAAGCTTTACAGACACACAGATGTGCAGTGGCACAGATGCTGGTTAAAAATTATATATATATATATATATATATATATATGTGTATTCCCATATCTTAAAGGTACATTCCAACTGATATGATTCTATGATCCTATATATTGGTATCTTGTGGTCACTGAATTTCACTGTGCTGTCGTTATCCTGTGCTTGTTCCAGATAATATCTCTTGTCTTGTATCAAGTGCGTGATCTCTTCTATGTGCCTGTCTTCATCCTCCCAGAATATGGACAGGACCTTCTTTTGTTTGGAGTAGTTTGCTGAGGCACTATTGCCTTACAAAATATCAAAACCTGCTCACTTGGCTCTTCTGGCCCTGCACCAGTCCCTGTTATTCCGAAAGTGGAGGAGCATTTTTGCTTTCGGGGTTTAAGATGCCTGCTAATTTGCTGCTTACCCAGACCGGGCTCATTGTCTTTCCACAGAGATTAAAGAGTTTTAACCCTCAATGTATCTCTAGAAGGATGAAACCTTCTGCCTCTGTTGTTGGGTTTTTTGCTTGTTTTGGGTTTTGCTTTTAAGCAAAATGCAGATCTACTGGGATAGGTTTGGCAAAATAATTGTAGYGTAAGAGTCTCTTTTGAACAAACTATTGAACCTACTTGAACTCTTCCAGCAAAAATTARCTGTTAATTAGTATTGTGCAAGACAGCTCTGTGTTTTCCTTTGATTATGCCAATCTCTGTCCCTGTTAGGGGCTCACTTACTGCCCTCATCCACCTCAATCCCATTTTCACAAAGGCAAGTGCTCCAAGCCCKGTTTCCAGGCGTCCTCGGGGAGGTGCTTCAATCAGCCCTCTGGGCACAGCGTGTGGTGACGCACACCGGGGCTAGGGTGGGGATGTGCAGGAGCTTTCAGCTCCCTGGGACAAACAGGAGCAYGTTCAGCAGTGAAAGCAGCAGCAAATACAGGGGTGTCCTCAAGGAATATCTGTGAGGTCACTCGGATTCTATATAGGTTGAGGATGCTTGGCTGTGCTGAGAGGCATATGAGAGCTGTAGGGGATTATCGGGGTGATGGGGAGCACACCCATGAGTGAGGTGAGGAAAAAGGGACCCCTGGAGCCCAGAGAAACGGGAGTCATTTGGAGGGCTGAGCAGATGGATCAGAGCTGCAGCAGTGGTAAGCACCAGGGGTTTGTGACTGACCTCGCGGGCCAGTCGCTAGGGCAGGGCTGACAGGTGGAAAGCAGGACCTGTTCTCAGTGGTTTTGATGTATTTTTTTCAGGTTGACAACGAAACGAAGCAAAATTTTTCATTGTTTTTCTCCAGCTCTGGGAGACRGAAGAGTGCACATCAGGTGTCTACTTCATCTTGCTGATTTCAGGCAATAATTTGTGGCAGAAGGAGTGCAGATGTAAAGTCCTGCTCAGCTTGACTGAGAAAAGAGGTTTTGAGCTCACACCACTTTTGGGCAGAACTGGTACTTGACATTTTCATTAAAAGTAACCACATGCAGCACTACTTGCTGCAGTAGTTACAAACTCCTGTGCTTACTTTCTTTTATTTTCAGGGGGAGGAACACCCCTTTGGTGTTCTAAATGCAGAGGAATGGTGCATGCCAGTGTGTGTGCACATCTATTCACCTGCCTCTCCATACACTGAGAAATCATAGTGGGAAATACATCCTGGAGTGGGAACACCAGAGGATTTATTTGTGACCTGGCACTGGTATAACTCCATTAGTGTCACAGAGATGCTGCTGATTTATCCCACTTCAGGGTCAAAGAGCAGAGCTTCTGGGCACCCAGAGCAGCTGAGGTTCTCCTGCCAGGGAGGGTGAATAGTCAGCCTGAGGCTTTTCTGCTTTGCTGCTTGGCTGTTTCAGGTCTCTGCCACGGATTAATTCTCACTTGCCCCTCTTCTTCCAGCAGGATGTGGATGTGGCAGCTACTGAGGCTCTGCATAGAAGGGTGAGCAGCTCTGTGGAGGCCTGGGCTGACAGAAACACACCCAATGAAGCACAAGTCAAGGTGGATTCCTCCCCATAACATCCTCTCCCTCATGGAACCTGACAGAAAAGCACAACAGAGGCAGCTGGGTTTGCTTCTCATCTTTTCCCTTTCACCTGGGTTTGTGTTTCCTCTGCCCTAATGTCTCCTGTCAGCTTTTGCTGTGTCCATCCTTCCTTTTTGCTGRGCCTCTAGCAGCAGGCAGAGCAGAGGGGATCTAATTTAGAGGACAGGCGTCAACAGACCGTAAATCTGGCAGCGTGTCACGAGCATATTCAATGTGCTCTGTAATTTATGAGGCCRTGCATCCTTTTTTAAGGCCAGCCCCAAATCTCAGTGTATCAAAACGCAGGAGACTTAAGGATAGGCTGCTGCTGTCACTTACAATAGCGTGTCCAGAAATACTTTGTGTGAAGGGTCTTGTACCTATCAATAAAATCGGTTTAATTCTCCTTTTAGTGGCTATGTACCAAGTTATTGCTGGGATGACTTCATTGATAAAGCTCCATTTTAAGCAGCACAAAGGGAGAACAAAAGATGTAATATTCTCTGGTGCATCATGTGGATTCTCATCGTGTGGCATTGACTTCAAGGGACCAAACTTTCTCTAATTAGGGTTTTTTTTCTGCTCCTGAGTTCCTGGTAAAAGCAGAGTTCAAAACACAAGCTGAAAGCCCAGAGTGGGTTGAACACGTTTAATAAAATTGAAGGGATAGAGAAGTTCTGGAGACAGCTTTAAAATGCATGCATGGCTTTCAGTGATATTTAATAGGGGGATTTCTTYACTCTGGGCAGGGAAAAACTGCCCTATGGGCCTGCCTCGGTGTCAGAACTGGGACCTACAGGCCAGGCTGGAGGAGCAGCATCAAGGTCAGTTCAAAGCTGTTAGAATTTGGACCTTGGCACCAGCAAACTGCATGGAAAATGGAAAAATCTCCAGATCTCCTGGAATTCATTGTCCATGAGCTATTCCCTGAGTTGGTCCTGCTTGCTCAGACAGTGTCAGGGAAGGTGTCCCACAAGGAAGGGTTTAAGGAACGCCAGGGTCCCGTCAGCCTGCTCAGGACCAGCACACGGATGCAATCCCTGACTTACAGCTGCCAGGAGAGACCACCCGTGGCGTGTTCCCCCTCAATTCCAGCAGCTCTTCCGGACTTCTGGGAAGKAAGGGGGCTGTTTCCAGGGGGAGGACGAGTCAGATACAAAGTCTGGGGGTATCGACCTCCCCGCTYTCAGCAGGACACTGCTGTGTTCCCCACGTGACATTGCTGCAGAGGCAGACAGTCCAGGGCCAGGGAGGGATGGAGAAGTATCTGGTAGGCAATGATTCCTTCGGGATTGTACTGTCTGGAAGATGGAAGAGGGCCAGGAGAGATCAAAGGCGCRGTGTCTGCTCAAAAATAGTGATTACAGCTGCGTGCGTGGATGGCTGTGGGGGGTATTCTGTTTTCTGTTTTGATTTAATTATTAAGCTGTTGGGAAGTATCATTTCAGTTCAATATCAAAGCAGATTTTTTTTTTTAAATTAAAAAAAATAGTACAGATTCTTTTTTTGCTCGTGTATGTAGYTGCAGCTTCTCAGGCTGTCGTCGTGGCGTTGCAAAGGTAAGCCCAGTTCCTTATGCAGTTACATTATAAAATTGTGTGTAAAACTGAAATGGTTCACTGAAAGGGAAACCATAAAATTGTATAAAGATTCACGATCCCTTACTGGCCTTATTTTAACAAGAAACTATAAAAGGAAACATTTATTTTCCACGCTAAAAGTAAAGGTCACTCAGTAGCTTTCAGTTTTCTTTCCCTCTTTTCCCCTTCTTGGCACTCACGTCGGTTTCTGAAAATATTTCATTCTTTTTTTTCTTTCATTTCTCCCCTTTCAAGCTCCCCATCTTTCACTCTAACAGCTTCTTTCTTCTCTATCGTTATTTCCCAGCAAACCAATATCCTTAGGGGTTCTCCTGCCTTTTATTACAAAGGGTTCACATCATCTGGCCCCGCGAACTGCAGGGCAGATAAGGAGCTATTTTCAGCACTGTAATGTTCTAGAGGCAGTCTGCAAACCACTTCAAAAAGACTCATTCTTCAGTTATTACCAAACTTTCTTTCCCATAGAGCTTCTGTGGCAGCTCAGGACAATGGTTGGGAACCAGTGGTCATTTGTAAAAAATGACTAGGAAACATTAAAAATGGTATATTAGACTCCAAACATGGAAGTTACTCAGATTTCACTATTTTGTTGAGATAGAGGATAAATCCATTCTTATTTTTAAGGAGTCAGATATTCTGATTATTGAATATTCAGASACCACACAGACTGGAACTCTAATTTCTCTCATCCCTGGGATCTCTCCTGGGTCTTAACACCCCAGGAGTGTGACATGAAGTGTTCATTTTCAAAGAGTGGGTTCTGCTTCCCTGGCCAAACTCTGTGCAGTCAGGTCCYGGGCTTACCGAATAATTTTACCTTTTAATATACCAAATTTCTGATAAATGTAGGTCATGGCACCTGCAGGACCCTTTCATGGACTTTGCTGCAGATGTCCATCTAAAACCCTGGATATTTTTCACGTGTTCTGTGCCACTCAGTAGCATAGRTGTTCTCATGGGCTTTTCACCACTAAGATTTTTATTTTACAGGCAGTCCGTGGGGTTAGGAAGTCGTTGAACTACTGATTAATGAGGCATTACAAAAATCTTGAAAATCTACTATTAGCACAAGGTTTTGTTTCCTTCCTCTCTTGAGGTATGCTTGCTTTTAGCTGGCCTTCTTTTTTTTTTTTATATATTTATTGTTCCTAAATAACCTCTATMAATAAAAAAGTCTTTCTCGTGTTTCCCAGTCCAGTAATTTTTTTTTTTTGCTGTTTATTTTTTTGGCAAGAAATCTTTATTTCAAGGCAACACCATATTGACTTTTCTAATTTTCCTTCCCTGCTCTAGTAACTCCAGTTGAGTTTCTGTGGCAGCTGGTTCAGAAACCAGAGTCTGTGACAGCTTCATAGATTTTGCACACTAATTCGTGTTGTGCTTTGTAAAGCTGCAGACCACTGGAGCTGCTGCAGGTGCATGTTCTTTTCTTCCTTCTCCATTTGGAAATGAAAAGCTCTTCCTTATTTTTAGTTTATTTTAGTTGATTTTATTCAAGCTCCCTCTAGTTAGTATTCTCATCATYTCTTTCTGTTGAGTAAGTACCCAAGAATAAAAAAAAGAAAAAAAAAAAAAAATCTCCTAGTTATTCACAGTTTGCTTTCCTTTAATCACTTATTCCTATAAGAGAAAGGTTTGGCTGGTAATACAGCAAAAAGGAAAATTTTTWTTTTTTTTTTTTGCCCTGAAAGACTACCACAAAATTCAGGGTTATTTTAAAATTAGATATTTCAATCATCTCTAGAAAACCTTGAAATAGTGTGATGATTTTTTTTTCTTTAATTAGCTTAAATGTTACACTTAAAACTGTGACATGATAGAAATTAAATTCTAGCAGAATCCTATCTAGGGCAAAGTGACAGCTGAAAATTCTGAATTTCCAGGCAGATTTTCTCCAAAGTGCTTTCGAACCAGTTGCTGGGTGTTCTTCAGTGAGAGGTATGTGGTACATTTTAAAATGCTGCTTAGCAGAGAGCCTTCCCCATCCCACTGTTCCCTCCATTCCAGGCTGTGGAGCCAGCTGCTATCCCAGACACGCTCAGGAGACTCCCAGAGGATGTTTTGGCAAGGAGCAACCTTGGCCCTGGCTCTGCTGAGGCTCTGGCAGGGTGCTGGGGGTTGCCCTTTTGGTGACAAAAGAGGAATGTCAWGGCTGGTACACCCTGCTGCTGCTGTCAGGGCTGGCCAGGGCCCTGGGGAATGGCAATATTTTGGACCTTGCTCCTGTTTTGGATGGAAAATTGAATTTGCTCCCACAGCTCATTAGGAGTTTAAGGTAACTACATGCATATTGAAGGGAGAATCCACTAAATTATTAGACTTGATTAATAGAATTACTATAAAAGTGAAATTATCCCRTTGTTTGTTTGATAAGAGAGACTGTTCTGTGCACATAACTCTAAATAACTCTGGGGCCAGAGCTGACTCTTCTGGGCTGACCTGACCTGAAAGGCTGAGCACCTGCATGGCAATGGGTGGGATTTCTCCACATGGGAAGTGTGGGGTGGTACAAGAGGAGGGGCAGTGCCCTGTCCATGCTGCACTTTTTGCTTCTCCTGGATTGATGTGATTTTTACATGTAAGCCACTCCTCAAAGCCTCTACTCCCAGGTTCAAGAAACACTTGGAAAAGTTTTGAAAGCCTGGACTTAATATAACATAGCTTAGTGCAGAGCACAAAATACAGTGCTTTTTATAGACCATACCTTTGTAATTCTTCCAAAGAGGTAAACACAGTAGAAATCCAAGCTGTGAGCAATTGTAGCACAAGGAATATGCTCTTYAGTGAATCAGTCCAGGTGAACTGCAGCTCCAAACACTTGAGGAAACGGGGTAGGTGCACTGAAGCAGAAAGCACTGACGATTTTGGCAGCACCTAAAATGCCACTGAGCGCAGCAGAAGAGAAGCAGAGCAGGTTTCTTTTCAGCCAGCGTGTCTTCTGTCTCTTTCTCTCTCCCAGCTGCCTTTGTCTACTGCCTATGCAAATACCTACGCTACATGCCTCATGAGTTTTCTGCCCTTTTGTGTTTTTCCTGGACGCTTCATTATTCCGGGGAGGCTGGGGCAGTGTTTGTGCCTGTTTGTGTGCGCAGCGAACGACGCCCTGGACTGTTCCTCGGAGTGATAAATTGTGCTCACTCCGCTGGCAGGTACCTCTCATTGACTTCAGCTGCTCTCCCATTGGATACGTTTTAGATGAACCAGGCATTAGTCATTCGTCAAGGAGGTATCTACAAACAAATTTTTCACCCTAATGAGCTGTGTAGTTGAATTAATGGCACTTGCACTCTCGTCATTTGTCGTGGTGCGTGGGTGTGGTGCCAGTGCAGTGCCCCCAGCTTGGCTGTTGGTGTTGCTGTGATCCCAACGTGTAACTCGGCAACAAATAAAATGCTCCTGTAATTATAGGTCAGGACACCTTTTTCTGCATGCAGGATGTATTTCTAATGTTTTAGACACTGCATTGCCTTTTTCTCATAGTAGATAGATATTTTTAGCTAATTTGTTGTCTGGTGTTGATAACTTAGTGTGTAGACAAGTGGTAGGTCAAAGCATCAATAGAACAAAAATAGGGTTTTGGAGCTTGTTATGATMTAGATCTTGCAAAATATCTGTCAGCAATAATTACAGATGTATTACACACATACAGATTTAAAATTTCACTGTGCTCTGACTCTGCAAATTCYATTTGCAACGAGGAATAAAAAACATCCTTTTTGTAGGAACTTAGCTTTTAAAACTTAGAGGGGCTTTCTTCAGTAAGTGGTTCAAGACATTCTCATTTGTATTTTTCTGCCTGAGAACAGGCAAGAGAACTGATGCTCTTCCTGAGATGACAACTGATGTCTTGTGCAAGAGAATGGAATTTCCCTTCTGATTGACTGAATYCTGGAAAAGAAGGATGTGTGTAAAGAACTGGTGAATACAGCCCATAAAATGATTTTGTTGTGGATAGGAGCATTTTGTATACGTTTAATATTAATTTTAATAATATATATTCTTCCATTGAAAACAAAACTACTGTAAAAATTAATGTGGGGTATTTAGATCTGTTTACTCTCAGAGTGCCCTTATGGATTTACCAGAAATTTTTAGTATTTTTTCATACTATTTTCACTGAAGCCTTATATGTAGTAAAAGGTAACCTCTGAAAAGGGATCCTTCAGGAAAAGGATTGGAAGGGATCTTTAAAGGTAATCTAGTTTCAAACCCTCTRCCACRAGCAGGGACACCTCCCACTAGACCAGATTGCTCCAGAAAATCCTGGGCTGAAATGTGTCTGGGAAAGCTCTTYCTGCCAGTGTAAGGAGTGGAGACATTTGAAAAAGTGATTCCTGATTTCAGGGACGTTCCAGCTACTCCTTAAACAATAAATAATGACAGCACATGGCCAAACTGTCCTATTTGTAAGAACAAAGGAAAGCACAGTAATAAAACCACCATCAGAGCCCAGGCAGCCAATGGAGAGGTCTCCAATGTGGAGGAAGGCTGAGGAAAAGGTGTAATTGTGGAACAGATTAGCTGCAACTGCTTTGCCCARTCTTTGTGTTGTGCTGTTGGATGCAAAGCAAAAGCTGTGGCTTTGTGTTCCTATGGAGTTGTGCGGCCTCGTGACCCATTTCAGAGTTTGAACATCTGCAGCAGCCTGACAACGCTGACCATCTTCATCCCCTTCAAAAATTGCCTTTATTTGAGCACAGTGAGCGTGGGTGTCTGTGTGGACATCTAAAAGAGCAATGTGATTGASGAGAGCTGATCCCACAGCACATTTATGGCAGGGTCTCAGTCCCACTGTGGCAGTGGAAGGTCACTGAGCTGTTGCAGATGGGGTGGGAATTCCTAGGGTGAGGCAAGGCTGTTCGAGGTGTTCCCTGAAAAATATCCGGGCTCTGGATGCATTCAGCAGAAGCTGATGCTGACCCACAGCACAGGAGGAGATTAGTTTGCATTTCTAACGCATCTCCTGAAGCAGCTGGGCTTCCCAGAGCCATGCACAGGCTTTACAGGATATCACCAAGTTGTCTTTGAATATTCTCTCCGTGGATATGTAAAGACTAAAGGCATTGAAAAAGTGCTGTGTGATCAAGCCAGCTCGGCAAACACAGCTAGATGCTTTGGGATGTAAATTAATCTCAACTTTCAGAGAGAGCGATGTGACCCCCTTAAAATTCAGCGAATTAATTATCTGACAAATCTTTAGCTAAATACACAGAACGTTCCGTGCAGATCAGAGATCCCTCCTTCCCCCGCTGCCTCTTCTCCTCCATTCCCACCCAAAGTGGGAGTGCCCTGCGTGCGGGGTCTGTGATTCCTCYTCAGTCACCCTCTGTGGCTCACAGTTGGTGATTTATTTGTGGCACTCGGCAATCGATGGCACTGGTGGAGCCGAAGCCTCGCTGCTCATCCCGTGTTTTATTCCGTGTGTGGCTTGGGCACACCGCGTTTGGGCTCTTTTCCTGGGGCGCCGCAGCCCCCCGTGYTCTCCTGCAAGAGAAGTCCCAAATTTGCCCCGCAGGATCTGCTTGATGGGGAGTGTGGAGCTATGGGACAGCAGGAATGTTCCTGGAATTGTGCCTACAGCAGTAAAAGCTGCAGTTTAGCGAAAGGACTAATAGTCACAATTGTCACTGAAGTGTTTTGACACATGTTTGTAAAACGCCTTTAGAATGCACACAGAATGTATCATTTATTTTAATGAAATTCTGTCTAACCCAGGCTATTACTCGCTCCCCCCCCTCTGATTTCTGTGAAGTGCCAGCTCAGAGGATGATGAGCCTGAAGAGCTTCCTGGGATTTGCAAGACACGAGCTTCTCCCGGCACATTTGCGTTTTGAGTGAGAGATATTACTGAAGTGGCAGAAACCTTGGCGTGTGGAAGTTCATCAGCAGAGTGAAGCTCTCCCAGGGATATTTTCTGGGTTTTTTTTCAGGGAAAAACTGAAAAAGAAAGAACGTGGAGAAGCCATTCTGRCTCCTTTGAATCCCCTTGACTTTGGGACAGAGCAGTGCCTGTGTCTCTGTGTTGCTGTTCTGCCCTGAGCTGCGGTGTGTGTGCAAGTCTAAGTGTGATAAATACTTTTATAGCTCAGTCACCACAGACTTTTATCCACAAAAGAACTCCTGCCCTAACAAAAGCAGTGTGCTATGGTCGTGCACACCAAGCAATCCCTCTGTCTGGTACCAGGGATAATAAATATTTGGCTGCGCTGGAAAAATCCCAAACGCAAAAAGCGTGTCCTCCCACTTTTGCCAGGGCACCTGGTCCCCCCACCCAAAAAATGTCACCTTGTTGAACAGCATTTAAATCAAAGTGAAGTTTAAATTCCAGCTCYGATTCAGATATTTATAAACCTGTCATCTGCATTTCTGTGGAAGGAACGAGTTGACTAATAGCCAAATTGCTCCAGGAAATGCAGAGGAAGACCATTTGGAGGTCAGATAATATTTGATCAGGAAACTTTTCAGCACATCTTTGATGTGCCTATTAATTTTATCTTTTCCCCAATTCACAAATAATATCCATCTGGAGAGACTTAGATGCATTTAGTTATGTTTTATTAAGCAGGAAATAATCCACTGGTCACACATTTTTAGGAAACCACACTTGGCTTTATCTTCTCTTTCCATGGAGAGTAGAATACACACACAGTAAAATCCCCTCYCAGCAATGTCTCCTCTACAACCACAGATTTTTCTTGTATTTCTCTCTCGTTGGATCACCCGAGAATAAACCCAAGCACCAACAAAATTTCCTGTTTACCCTGGATGTCTTGAAATACCACGGCTCTCAGGAATTACTTTRTTGTTTTATTTAAAGGGTATGTTCTACAATTGATTCCAGTGCATCCTGACATTTACAAAAGTGCCTTTTTTTTTTTTTTTTGCAAGGAGGCTACTAAGGTAGGTGAGAAAAGAAAGCATCCATAATTTAAGGTAATTCTGGCTGTTCTGCAGTAAATGTGTGTGTGTGTCGAAGCAGGAGCCACCAGAGGACACGTGGTGGGTGCACGCTCCAGCTCGTGACCTTYCTTTTGGGATGGATCGGCACACGCAGACCCCCACACGGCCCAGAGGTGACCCACGGCCCCCCATCCTTAGGGAGGGCTGAGGTCACTGCTGTTTCTGGCCCCTGTTTCCCCCCTGAGGTCGTGCCTGCCCCCTGCACGGTGKGGGGACTCTGAAAACCCTCCGAGCAGCGTTGGTTTGGGCGGGCCAGCACCCACTGCAGTGACAGGGCGTGACTTTGAGGTGTTCTGCCACATTGTCACGGTGAACCAACATCCTGCTGCCCTCACCAGAGTTACTGTGGGAGATGATGCTGTGATGTCCCAACATAATTGAATTTATGAGTTATTCCATCTTATGCTTGTTCACCGCGCACCTTGCTAAGATATTTAAACCACAAAAGGCAGGAAGCAAATGAAGAGAAGCTGTGATCATTCTCAAAATAAATCTGAATAGGGGTTTTGTGCTTTGGTCTGACACTTCATACAAGGCACTTTCCTCTTTCTAGTTGGTAGCAGAGGGGAGAGAGAAGAGAGCTACTCTTTTTAGTTTTTATATAAATGCCACTCACAGATCCATAGCCCAAGGCTGAACTGAGCTACTTTTGAAACAGGAATGATCCACTGGATCAAATAAACTGAAGTTTTCTTTTTCTGACTTTCCAGTCTAACTATTCCAAATTAAATTTCAGACAGGTTCCTAAACTCTTTTGCCATCCACAGTCATATTTTTTTTACTTTGTGCAATTACAAATTCTCTCGCAATTTCTTCCTATCTTGTAAAAATCCTGTGCAAGTTATACAGGGAAACTTAGATGCATGCTTTTTAAAAATAACTTTCACAGAGTGTATATCAGGACCTGAACAATACTCACCAGCCAAAGACTTGTAAAAATACCTGCCCTTTTTTAGATTGCTTTGTTAAAGCAGCAAGATTTATCTACTTTTAATTTGTGATTCTCTTCTTTCTCCCACCCTCTTCTTCCTAAAAGCTTACAACACCTTTGGCCAGGTTTTGGTCTGATGTTATATGAGGTGTGTCCAGGATGTTCTGGTTATTTCTGGGAGAAACAGTCAACTGAACAAAGGGAGAGATCCTATTAATGTCCCAGGAAGCAACATGAGCTCAGCCTGTACAGACACCAGTAGGTCCACAAAGGAGTTCACAGTGAGAACTGTAGGTACTGTAAAAACACAGAAAAAACCAAAATTATTTGGACAGGTTTAATTTGCAATTATGTTGTTGGAATGGTGCATCTGTACAAACTTAAATGTGTGTATAAGTGGTTTGTGGAGTTAGAGCCAGAGTATACTGTGAGTGCACACACTACTTTACATTTACCATTGCATAACAAGCAGTTTTGTTTTCTTGGGGAAAACTGCTCTGTCAAATTGAAATTTAAGTGATTTTTTTTTTTTTCTGACCTCATCCACTGAAGCACTTTTTTTTTTTTTTTTGTAGTGGTGGGTGGTTTCCCTGTACTCCCTTTTAGTTTTCCCCAATGATAATTCCGTGCCTCCACCTGGCCCTTGGAGTCATTAGTGGGTGACAGCTCTCTGAGGCATCCACACGGCTCCTCTGCCCTGGCTGCTGGAGCTGCCATGTCTCTGATGTGTTATCAAGACATTGCCATTGTGCAGATACAGATTAGTTCTTGAGACTGATTTTTCTGCTTCACCAGCTCCTTTGTAGCTGCCAGAACTAATTGCTTACATTACATTACCAGCCTGGGCCTCTATCACTCCCCGGATGATGCCATCCATTGGAATACAGCTGCATACTTAAGAGCACTTTTTAACTGTATTTTACTATTTCTGCCTGTGTTTACAACTGACAGAATTGTCCCTGGTATTTTTTCTCTGACCCACCACTACGTGCCAGAAATTGTGTAACAGCTGAACTGGCTCACTTGCCTTTTCTACCTCTAAAATTTTCAGATTTTTGCACTTAAAGGGAGTTAAACAGAGCTATGTATAAATTCTTTATACAGAGATTCTTTCATTTCTGAGACTTGGGAGGGTTGCTCAGAAGCAACACTGTAGTGACCAGTGGTACTTAAAAAACTTAAAGSTTCAGAAAGACAGAATGAAAATCTGGAAATGCCTCCAAGCCTATGCTGCCTCCATAACAAAAGGGGTTTTTAATAGTGCAGCTGTATTGCTTCTTCATTCCAAGACATAAAACCCCTATATSCACCGACTGTGCCATGCTGTGACCCCAATATTGGCTGTCAATATAAATTGTGGATGATGCCTGCACACTTTCAACTTTAGCTGGATGTTTTCTTATCACTCAAGAGATCTATTTTATATAATTCTCACTATTCCTTTCTAATATGCATTTAGAAGGAAAATTGTAGCCTTGCTGAGCAGAAGTAGATTGATGTGTGTGTGTGTGTGTTTGCATCTGAGAAAAAACAATCCAATATTTTAATATATGKTTTTAGATTTTTACAGGGTTTTCCAGGACTATGAAGAAATTAATTTTCATCTGTTCTTTATATCACTGGGACACCAACATGTTGTCTAAATGTTGAAGATTAGTTATTATTAATAAYGTTAATAATAATAATAGTYATGAAGTACTTTGACACAATGTGAATAAAACAAAGGTTTGTAAATGTGAATAAAACGAAGGTTTATAAATTTGAATAAAACAAAGATTTATAACTGGCATAAGAGTAAGATCATGCTGTGTTTGGTGACTGCAGTTTTCAACCCTGCATATTCAAATCCAGAGTACAGAGGTGTAACTGAGGTGAAGATTCTCTCAAGATTTGCTGCAACTATTTGAACAGCATTCATTTTCTGAGGGATAAGATTTTTGATGCCAAGCAGAACATTTTTTTTCCACGAAAAGTGATACAGAAGAGCTTTTAAATGGTAAATATGACATTTCTTAATAATCCCAGTTTTCATCATTGCAGGTTATGTGGGCATCRGTTGACCTTTTATTTCGAAGAAAGAACATCACTGTTCCACATACTGCCCAATACTTGTTAAATAACCCTAAAAGGCACTCAGAGTAATTTGTTCTAGCATTGGCTTCCTTRAGACACATGATCCACACAAATTAGTGGTTTGGGACACAGAGCTGAAGGTTTTYCACTGTTTTATTTGCTCTCTGCCTGAATTATCAGACTTGTAATGTATTAGCCACAGGGAACTGAATTTGGTTTTGGGTGAGGATTGAGTTCAAAGTGACAACTTTGGGCAGCCCACGCACTTTTGTCCTTGATGTGTTCAATTCCAAAGGCTTTCAGCTTTCTTCAGCATTCCTTCAGCTTCTACCCACCTACCCCTTAGTCCTTATTCAGGTTTATTAGTTCCCAGTCTATGAAACCTGATGGAGATTGTTTYATCCCTGCCACGGAGAACATGGGAYGAGAGCAGAGGAGGGGAGAAGCTGAGCAGGAGGAAAACTGCTGAAGTCGTAAACCAGAATAAGCACCACAACCAAGATTTCCTACAGGCTGTATCTGCTCTCACATCACTGCAGCTATTTCCTTGTGGGGATGGGGTGGGGAGTGGAATTTATTCCAGCGGCTTCAGAATTAGATTTCTCAAAGGGAGAGAGGAGCGGGGAGAAGCACAAACCGCCGTGGCTATAYTGGATGCTGATTTAATTTACATTCGTGGTGATTGGATGGCAGTAATTTCCCCGGGGAGCAGCTTCTGAGATAATAATTTCCAAAGAGAAGCTTAGCAATGGCGAGCTGAGGACCTCCTGAAACAGGATGGCCCACTGGAAAAAAAATATCTTTTTAAACTCGTGTGGGTTCAGCCAAATTTAATAGGAATTTAGAGGAAAATGGAGCATGGAGAGACTGTCTTGCAGGCACAGCAAGTTCACTTGTGGGGGAATTCTGGGTKCGTAAAATTGTTTGCTACAAAGTGATCTTCCAGGGAGTTGCATTCAAGATTCTTAAAAAAAGATCTGTGGGAAATTTGWGGGGAAAAATTAATAAAGAGCCTGGTATATTTTCAGTTATCCATGCTAAGCRTTCCAAAATCTGCATACCCATAAAGAGCTTGGAGCAGAAGAGTGGACAGGCTTTAGCCATAATCACACGATGTGCATTGAGGAAAATCCCAAGTTCTGATTCTGGTTTTGATTTCTGTCCCACTTTTGTGCCAATGTTGTCTCCCTGTCACCCTCTAGAGAAGGAGTCTCAGTCCTCTTCTTTACCTGGAGAGCTTCAATCCAGTCCACCATGGTCCATCTCAGCAGTTATTACTCATTTTTTAGGAGTAAAAAGAGGGGAAGAGTGAATGTAATAAGAGTTCTGATTAACACTAGGATAAACAAAGAGTGAAACCAAAGAAGGAAACATTTTTTTATCTGTCTCAGAGCAGGATAAGTTAGAGCATTTATGGGCCAGATTTGGGGTATATTCGAGCTGCTTTTTCTGGTTGCTGAACACAAGAGAGCTGCAGAATCTGCCTGATCTGAAGGCCCAGCATAGTGGGGATCCTGGCTCTGCTGCAAAATCACCTTTGGTGTCTCTATCAATTAGCCAGCAGGGCTGTCACGCTGCCTTAGCTATGATCCATTTGTTAAACTCACTTTGATGCTAAAAATAGCCTCCTCTTGTTAGCTCTGGCTTCCACAGGACAACTCTGCCTTGCTTTGTGATGCTGTGTGAGCAGACAGAAACGAGCTCCTGTGATGGTGCTGGGCAGCCTGGTGAAAAATCAAGCCAGAAGTACTTGTAGCAAGGAAGGTGGGGGAAACGCTTTGTCCCACACCAGAGAAAACCCTCGGGGAGACCTTGCTTCACCCCTMCCAAGGTGTTTGCTTCTCTCACATCCACTGCAGAATGATTGCTATCAGCGCACGTTAACACTTGTCACACCCTCAACCAACAAAAGACACCTCGAATTCACTCTGCACAAAAGCATTTTCGTTGCTGCACGCAAATAGTTTCATTTCAATGATCTCTGTTTTAAAATTACCCACYTAACATGAAAACCATCAGAAGAAATCCTTTCTATTTGCTTTCTTCCGGAACTATTTTAAAAAAAAGAGTTAATAAAAAAATTATGAACCTATRAAATATTTCTATGCTGTTGGATCCATTCTTTTCAAACTCATACCCAAACCCAAAGCAGATAAAAGTCTTCATATACAAATTTTCCCATAACTCTGTGTGACTCTGGCCACTGTGGGTGAGACCTCACGAATTCACRGGGTCATGGTGCAGAACAGGGAGAATCCAGGAAAGATTTTCAGATGGGCCATCATCCAGAACTGGGCTTTCTTCTCATCTTAGCTTCTTGTAAGCCCTGAAAACCCAAGCCGATTTTGCCTTTATGAAAATAAGGAAGAATTGATGTGAAAAATCTAGAAAGATTAGAAGGGGAGGCTATTTGACTAGCGAAGATCGTTTCAAGGCTTCAAAATTTTCAAAAATACATTTGAATCCTTTGGCAACTCAGTTAAAACCAGGACAAATGTTGTCCTGCATGCCAGCCCAGACTGTGACAGGGTTTCTCAGTGTGGCAAACCCTCAGCCTTCCCCAGACACATCCCAGCTGAACCAGACAAGGACCAGGCCACTGCTGTRTTTTTTTTCTGCAGTTTAGACTTTGACTCATGCTGATTTTTTAAGACAACTGGTTTCAAGCACAGACTGCACTGGTATGTGGAGACAATAGGACTGGATTTTACAGAATTTTCAGAACTTTGCTGCTCTATTTTGGAGTAGATGTCTCAAAATTGTTTCCTAACCCTAACCYTTGGAATGTGTGCTCTCAGTTTCACCTGGCTGCTCTAAGGAATTTTCACCAGGAGAAACACAACTTTGCTTTTACCAACCTCTGTTTTGAACAAACACATTTGTCATGAGGTGTTTCCTGGCCTCAGCATACRTAGCAGGGAGATTATATATTTCGTTTGAAGGATTTATTTCATCAAAGCTTTATTTGTCTTATTTATGTAGGTGCACCTAGGCAGAGTGATCTATCGAGGTTGTTGGAGAGCCATGCTTAACAATTTWAAAAACCTGGTCATAAAGAAGAAAAAACCACATGCAATCAATCCCTCTTTGCCATCCTGCTGTCTTTTATGCTCTTGCTGTCGCTTGAAAATCTTAAGATGGAGGTGTGACCCTTACTAATACATTCCCATACGTGTCTAACACTTCTTCTTAACAGCCCCAGACTTCCTCATGCACAGCCGTGCCTGGAAGTGTGGATTTATTCTTTTCTGAAATCTCAGAAAWAGGTGCAAACTGAAGTGTAAATAACATTCATCTCACCAAATCGATTGGAATGAGGCTGCTGCTTTTAAGGTGGATTAGAGCTTAGGGGAAAGTTAAAATTTTGTCATTAATGCTGAGGGATGCTAAAGTACATGGGCCCCAAGTTAGCAGAGACTGATTTGTCTCAGCTTTGCCTGTTGTGTGGTGAATATCATTTGAAGAAGATAATACTTGGCTACGTGCAAGAATATTTCACATTATAGATGCAAAGTGTGCCACTTTGACGACCCTGTTGCTTTTTATTACTAATCAATTGTCATACACACAAAAGGAAAGGCATTTGGTGAGAGATGAGCTAGGAACACAAACACTAAAACGAGAAAGCGGCTCTGACAGCTCAGAGATAATTTCCTGACATGGAAGAGAATGAAGCAACGGTATCTCTTTGCCACAGTGGCCTATCAGACTTTGAATTTATTTTCAGATGGTTTCGGAGCATCTCTCTGGCTGTCAACACATCAAGCCCGTCCCAGAGCCCATTGATGTCAATATGAGCCTTTCCATTCACTCCCCTCAGCTTTGATCATGCCCTTGAAAAGTTCAAACCTCCTGAGTGCATTTGGGAGCTTTTTCYGTGTGGGGCTGGATCCCTTCTATTTCCCTGTTTATTAGTGCTGCTCAGTGGGATTTATGTAGCTGTGGAACACATATATTATTATAAGGGGGATAAATATCCAAACATTTGGTATCCAYTGGAGMTTGGGCTCAGCCCACCCAAAGCTGYAGAAGTTTTTGCCAGAATTTCTGMSGTAGCACTAAACATCCTCCTSTAATTTGTCATCCCGGAACGATGTGCCGCCGACTGAAAACGAACCCTGTGTAAAAACCCGTTGRTTGGCAATTTCCAGTAGGGAATGTGAGACCTCTGCGACGCTGCCCGGACGATCTGCTGCAGAGAGATGCACCCCACACCGCAGCCACGTTCAGCTGAACGGGAAGTAGGCCAATATTTATAGAAACTGAGCCTTCCTTCGTGGCACCGAGGGTCTGCCTGTCCTTCCGCGCGAAGACGCTTGGCCGTTTCGTTTTCCAAAATGGAATTTCCAAGCTGCTGAATGCCAGAGRCCCAGGCGGTTACTAGCGAATCCGGGGGAAATTCAGAAGTCCAGAGCAGTYTAAAACAAAAGTTAGAGAGCAATARTTGGGCTTCAGACAGTTCTAAAAATGGGGGGGGAAAAATTCATCTGTATAGCGAATCAGGTTATCTTCACAAGAAAGATACACCCTTTAATTTTATTACTGAGCTGTGTGACGTATTTTTGCTGGACTTTCTGCCCTCCYGACCTTTATTTTACACATATAGACAACTGAACTGGGTGCACACTCTGTTTTATCCTAGTAACACTCTTTTCTGACTATTCCAACCTGAAGTCATAACCTYACCCTGTTAATGAGGCTGATAATTGAAATCATTGTCAGCAACTTRGTTTTAAGTCAGTTAATTATTCCATTATGGACAACAGAGCCCTTTTCATTAAAAAATCCAAATCCCCTCATTCACTGCTTAATGAGGATAATTTGGAGACAGGTCCCCATATATACATACATAAATTATTTGCATTCTCTGTTGTATTAAATTAATATTTCAGATTCAAAAACTGGTTAAGGACTTTAGAAGGATAGCACGTGTTTAAGTGGTTTTGGCCTTTCTGACAGGCACCTCTTCAAGCACTCAGAGCTGAAACCTCCTCCTGGACAACATAAAGATACTATTTAAAGTTATAACAGTAGCAAACACATCCTAAGATTAGAAAGCGTGGTAAAAACTCTCTGTGTGGACTTAAATCAAGGTTCAATTAGAATTTGTCAGTTGGAGCTGACAGGAAAGGAAAGAGACCAAGGTGTGTTGACTGATCTGATCATTTGGGGAATGACAGAGCTGCAGGACAGAGCTGCAAAAATCCAAGGACAAATTCTGAGGTTCTCACAGTGCTCAAGATACACAAGCACAATTGTAGAATATATGGGAAAATATAGGAAAAAAAAATCAGAGTGCATATTTGTTCTGAASAACAAAAAATTTAAGGAAAACAGATACAGAAAAAAACTTAATGGGATGATGAAATGAATGGATTGTCTCTCTCAKGAAAAGAGAACTCGGTAATGAAAACAGCCAGGAGAAAGCTGAGTGAACAGATGTTGGTAAATGCATCTGGGGCTGAGGGATAATTATCAGTAAGAAGGAAGAGACAGTGTAAAAACTAGTTATTTATCAAGTAGTAATGAATAAATTCAGACTCAAAATTTGAAGGTTTCTAATAATCAGAAGAAATGAAGTTTATGCTTAGAAGAACATGAGCCATTTTGAGCTGGAGTCCTTGGGAGTGGAAGAAGAAATCCTGTGAAAAGGATTTGGAACAGTTGGGACTGCTCTTTGCGTGCTGTTTGTTTGGTAAYGTCCCATCTTTCAAGGTTTCCATCCATTTCCTCCCTCACTCACATCCTTGGAACACTTTTCTCCCCAGACTCCTCTGATGCCCTGGAAGAGCCTACAGAGACATAATGAAAGGATGGAGCTTCCCAGTACCCCTAAAACTTTACCATTTCGTGAACTGACTGTAATTTTTTATCCAGTTAACTCAATATAGCTGTCAAATTTGGGGCTGGAGAAGAGCTCTTCCTTCAGACTGCTAGGCTKTGGAATTTGCTCATTTTTGGCTTCTTTCTGTGGTGTGGGCACAGTAGCCTGYTCAGATTTAGCTGGGGCTTTTATTGAATTTTTTCCTTCTACGTCAGGAAAGTGGCTTATTGGTTTCTTGGCAATGATTCTAGTTTTGGAGATTTTATTGTAGTTTTTTTAAGTTTGTTCAGGAAGTTAGGAAAGTTTTATGGCTTCTGTCAAGTGAAATAGATGTTGTAAAGCGTTCTACAGCTAAACATCTATGGGCTTAGTAGCCAAGGATAGAAACGAGACTTAAATAAATTGAATTGGAGGATTTTAGAGAAATAAAAAAAAACCCTTTTATTTTCAGCCAGACCACCTAATATCCCCCTCTTTCACTATGCCTTTTATTTGTAGAGCTTTGAGCTGGACTGCTTTCAGCTTCCTTTGTATTATTTTGTCTGATACAAAGATGTTCTCTGTGGCTCCATTCCAATCTTCAGTACGTGTCTGACAAACTGGTTTGAAGATCTACATTTGGTGGTAAAGATCACAAAACAAACCAAAAAAAAAAAAAAAAAAATTAGTCAGCTGCAAGAATTTTTCAGTTTTGTTTTGTTATGACAAAGCTTTGTTTCTTATTCTCTGTGCCACTTGTGATACTTGTTAATGATGGAGTGACATTTCTTGTTGCCAGAGGGTTTTTTTTTATACTAACAGGTACAAGAAATCGACAAGCAGAAAGAAGGGAATAACTCCAAAGTGTAAAGATTTTAGTGGTTGTCAATGATCTCAATATTTCCTGCTGATAGGGGGTGAAATTTTCCATCAGTTATTAGGATGGGAAGCCATCAAGGTTGGGGTGGGAGCTGTGCTGGTCTCGGGGCAGGAGATTCACACATTTGTGCTGCCTGGAAAGCTGCCTGGAAAACTTGTGGACAGAGTTGCTGGAATGATAACAATTTTCTTTTGGAAAATACCAGGCTTTTTAACCTGTCACATGTACAGTGGGATTTTTCTCTGCTTAGCTGAAGGACAAGGAGGCAGAAGGTCTTTAATCTAAAAGATTACTCATCATTCCAGAATGCAGGACACAGATTGGGGCTACCAGGAATAACCAAACAGCCTCTTCCTTTAATGTTGCTTCTCATCAGATTTTTATGGGAAAGTACCTGGAGAGTTTGGTACTGTTGTCAAGCAAAATAAATGAATTTTCACGAAAGGCCCTACAGCAGATCCWACAGAGTACCCTTGAATTCTCTTTTAGGAACACAAGCTGTATCCTTTATGTGCTAGCTCACAGTGGAGATGCAGTAAAAGCAGAAAGCACTTTTCAAACACATGTATTACATTAAGGTGGCTCAGCCAGGAGGTAACAAGGCTGTGAATTACCGAGGTGAGATCATCGTCCTGGCTATTTAAGTTCTATTAGAARGCACCACCATGAAGTGTTTCTCTCGAAAGCTTTGACCAGAAAGTGCCCAACAGACCCTAAAGCTGAATGACCAACAGTGAACTTCACAAATTCTCCCTCTATTCTGGCTGCATCCAGCTGCCAGCTCTTYCTCATGCCAGGATTTGGTCCGTATTTGTGGTTATATTTTGGGTGCGTCGATGTTACCTGGCTGGATRGCACACCTGGGTGGCTCAAGGAAACACAGTGGATCCTTTCTTCTCCCTCACTCCCACAAATCAGCAGTAAAGCGTGGGAAGCTGYGTGCTTGGGTGCATCTTTTGAGGAAGAAACGACATTTTTGTCTGTTCTGTGAGAGAGCAGCAGATTGTGCTCAGCAGAGCCGAGTGTTGCAGGGGTCCAGCTCTTTTTTCCTTTATCACAAAGAATATTTCTTTTTCAGTTCCATATCCTGCTCTAAATCCAGATGGTACCTAAACCAGGAGGCTACCAATCTGATACATTTGTCAATATTTGCTGCAGGTTTCCTTCAGGAAAGAGATTTTGGATGTTGAGGAAGTGTTTGGCTGGGACTGCTGCATCTAGGCCAGGCTTTTAGGTCCTGTATTTGGAAGATGAAAGGAAGAATCCTTCTGCCAGGGTAGATCTGGCACTTACCTTTTGTCATTTTTTACAAGCAGGAGAGACTTTCACAAGTCTAATAGTAAGATTCCATCAAAATAACTGAAACTTCATGCTGAGTGAATGTGCCAAATTTTTGAATGCAGGAATTAATATTGACCTAAAGAATTTATTCATTTTATTGGCCTTTTCTTTTTTCYCTTTAATTTTGAAATTTCTGTTTTGGAAATATTTAGCTGCTGCTTTTAATAACAGTACAATTTTAATGACCTTTATTTCAGCAGTTGTATGTATTTCTGTTTGAGGATATCTGTTTTTATTAAAAAAACTTTCAGTATATGCTGCATACTTTGAAGAAAAAATAGATATACATATAAGGTTACTTGGAAAATTATTGATTGTTCAAAAAACTGATCTTTTAATATTTTGGGAAATTTCATGGCATTGGTTTCCAGGCTTTTATTTTTTTAAAGTTTTAAAGATATTGTCTTTCTAACCTTCAGCTAGATCTTGTTCACTTTAGTGGTTGCTAACAGGGAAACTAAAATAATATAATGCTGCTTGAGATAACGCAGGTTAAAAAAGATCATCTAGTTAAAAGCATTGTATCACACCATTAATACCACAGAAAGGTGTCTCTCTGAAATGTTTTGCAGCCASTAAATCAGCTTTGATTTTGAGTTTTTTAGATTAAAAAAAGCACAATATAAACTGTAATGACCCAACCAACAACTTGATGTCCTGGACGACTTTTACCTCGATGGATCCATGGCAGCTGAACATTGATGTTGCATTGCTCATGTGCACTGAGGTCACATTTTCATTTCACAACAGAGAAATTAATTGAGCTAAAATCAGCCCTTATCCGCTCAGCCCTCAATTCCTGCTGCAAAACTATAAAGCCTCACCAGAGGGATGCATTTCCTYAGGCAGGAGACCACAAACTCATTTCAGCAAGAGCTCTGCACTGCTGAGGAAACAGATTCCCACCCCTCTGGCCCGGGTAGTGTGTGAGCAGCCCAAACTGATGAGCACCCTACGTAACATTTCTGTCCCTCTCCCCTAACACACGATTTTTCAAGGAAAAGAGGAGCAAAGAAGACAAAATATTTGTGTCTCCACAATATGAGCCCCAACTGTCCACCTCAATAATAATCAGGCTTTTTACTAAGGCTTTTTTTTTTTTTTCCGCCTAGCTGGAGATATTAATTTATTGTATTAATCCTTGTAAACAAGTATTAATCTCCCAGAACACGCCTGGAACAAAGGCTGAGACAACACCGAGTCAGGATAGGTCTCCTTTAGAGAAGCTCTAATTAAGAGTCTCATTACTTCTCAATCCAGGCTTCTGTGCCCCTCAGAGGGGGAGCCACGGAGAAGGGAAGGTCTCAGACAGTACAATGCAAAAAAAAAAAAAAAAAAGCTGAAAAGCAGAGGTTTGGCTGTCGTGTGTGTGTGTTAGTGATGCATCAGCGTGCCTCAGAATCGATGTTGATGTAGCTAGGAACAGAACCAAAGCCTGGTGCCAGAGGTGGCATATTTATAATGAGACTAAATGAAGGGGCTCATTAGTCTCACGAAYGGTGAAGAGCTGCCTGTTCCCTCTCTTATTATCTCTCCTCCATCTCCATKATGAGGGTGTGCGTGTGAAGGGGTGGGGAAGGAAAGCAAAAACCTTCTCAGGTTTAGGCTGGGAGCTGATCTGCATAGCCCTACAGGGAAATTAATGAACATCCTGGGGACTCCTTCTGCAGGCTCCCCCCTCGGCTCAATGCCCGAATCAGGAGTGGGGAAACCTAATGGAGGCAAAATATTATGAATTAAGCCTTTATATTTGTCTTCGATTTGGAAGGAAAAAAATAGAAAAAAAAMCAAAAAAATATGCAAGAGCTCTGCAGGGAAAAAAAAAAAAAAAAAAGAAATAAAAGGCACTGTGGTGTTTGTGCTATTTAATTTAGATGTTTGATGATCTGTGGATGTGGGGCAGGTCATAACATGCAACAAAGCCATCCTGGGTGTGATTTACCAAAGCAGAAATGAGTTTTGACCTGGAGTGACTGGAAGACTGTGCAAATGACCCTTGGATATGTCAGGATGGCACTCAATAAGTAATTGCAAACTTTTTTTTTTTTTTGCTTTTACAGTTTTTGTTCGGAGACGAGTCGGGCAAATACTCCATCCTAATCCCAACACTGAGCAAATAGTAAAAGCAGCCTCTGCTGCCAGTGCTGGGAGAAAACATTCAATTAAGTTGCTGCAGTGGCTTAGTGACAGCAGCCTTTCACCTCTGGAAACCCAGCCTCCAGTTATCTGTCTCGGGTCACTACAGAAAATGAGTCGATGTTCCCAGGCTAAGCCCTAGGGCACATTTTGCTCAGAATCCCCAAACCACAGGATAATTTGGAGCTTTGGGCTGTGTGTACTTAGGAAAGGTCTAGGCCTGAAAAAAAAACCCCCGACATTCAAGATTAGAATGTGTTAAGAACCAAGCAGCTCCCCAGAAAATTAAAATGCTGACATTGCCTGCGCTTTCATTGACATTAGATTCACTAACATGTCAAAGCCTAAAGAAAACTACAGGCAGAACCATGATGTATGAATTCGAAAGCCAGATGCTGGGAACAGAGGGAGTGCTCATAAATGGAGGAAAAATCGTGTGGACAGGGATTTTAAGCAGCTGGAGGAGCAAAGCCTGACTGCCCTCAGGGCCACAGCAGTGATGTTTGCAGCACCTGCCCTGGTGCTGGCATCTCTCCATCAGTCTGTATGGCACAGGGACACCCCCTGATCATCCACTCATCCCTGCCTGAGTGGAGAAAAGTGGCAAATGCAGGACTGGGAAGGAAAGAAGAGTTGTAATATATATATCCTGCATCAGCCTCAGCCCCCTTCCAGACTGAGACAAGGGACGGATGGGCTGCAAGGGTGGCTGCAGTGAGCACATGCAACCACCCAGTTCAGTGGGAAGAGAAGCATTCGTGATCCCCTGGAGACCTGGTGGAAATCTTTTCTTTAAACTGAGCTCATCGAGAGTGATCAGCCACTTTCTAGCTTTAAAGTCATGTTTAGAGCCAAAAAAAGTACCAAACTAGACCAAGGAAACCTTGTTCAAAGAGAAGTAGCTGGGAGATGCTGTGGTGAGGCAGAGCAAGCCACAAAGCTGGAGAGCAAATATCCCCCACGTTCCTGGGGCATTTCTTGCCTCCGTGCTCACTGTTTGCCCCAGCAGCTTTCTGACCTGCACAAACACATGMACTGATCTTGGGAGGTCTCTGCAAAAGCTACCTTGTTGTGTCACCTCCGACACTTTCTCCCTGCCACAGACCAGCCCCCACGAGGCTCTCCCAGTTTTGTTTGCTGGCCCCAGCAGCACACACCTGCCAGAAACTCCATCAGGTGTTACCTTTAAAAGGGAGGGGAGGAGGAAAATCCTCTTTACCTCCACAGGGTTGTTCCTCATGCAAGCAGCAGCCAGACCTTTTCCAGCTTGGAACCTTTGTCTCTCCTGCATTTGGCTTCACACCCTGGTAAGTGCTGGCACTCAGTGGGCAGGGGAGTGGCTGACCGTGGCTTTGGCTGGAGGTTGGGTCCAAAACTGTTCAAGGCAGCTGTGAGACCAAGGTTCCTCTAACTCATCCTTGGCCCTGTGCTGTGTTTTACTGTTTCTCCTATCATTTAGACCCAGAACGCTCTCATTTTCTAGTCTGGTAAGCCACAGAGGTGCAGACAAGTAGGGCTGCTAAAGTGTTTCTTGTCTTAATTTACTCTCAGAATGGAAGTTTGGGAAGCTTTTCTCACTGTAGAATGTCCTTCRAGAGTCTCTTTTTCATTTATTTGATTTTTCAATAGTAGAAGAGAAATYAGTTTATATGTGGGTATATTACAGTGTGCGGATATAAGCTGGAAAGCAATATAAAACAATCTTGGGAATGCTTGTTATGACATTAGGAGTCCCAAATCTTTGTAATTCAATTTTTTCCCATGATGTCTGAAAATGTTCTGGTGTTTCCCTTTCCTTAGGGAGCCCAGACCTCCCTCCCCGTGCTATATACTGCTTTTATTGAAATTAGAGGCCGCAGCAGCCTATTACTCTTAAGGCTGAATTTGAGCAGAATTTTGAAATGAGACACCAGTGTTTTCCAGCCACCCTAATGGCTGAATTTACCCTTTCCCCTGCCTGGATGTAAGGTGGGGGAGAAACAGGCTATTAATGCAGCTCCTTATTAAGCAATTGTGATGCAAGCTTTTAAAACTTGCCGGCCACATTCGCATCACACCCTGCTTCCCAACCATCTGATTTTTTTTTTTTTGACGTACAGTAATTTGTGCGAAGGAAGCAYTTTGCCAGAAGCCGGCCCTGTAGGRAGGAGGGAACCCGACTCGAGCGTCATYATCATCTCCTGTCAGGTTTTGACCACAGGTTGTCAGCAAATAGCCTTTAGAGTTTAATTACATGATGGAGTTTGCCGAGAAGTGCGAAAGACAAAAGAACAAATAAGTATAGGAAAGCAATTCCCCCCCCACCACCACCCCACCCTTACTTTACTCTGGGGCAGCCATAATTAAAGTGAAAGTGCTGCTGCTTTGCTGGAAACGAAGTTAGGGAGGTGAATTGTAATTGCAAACTCTGTTTGCTCAGTCACTCCTGGCGACAGCGCCGCGTTGGCTCGGCCCTCCCGTCCCCTGCGGATCCTCCGCGCCGACGAAAAACATCCTTTCTTATCCAATTTGTTATCGCTGGCTTCAGAAAGTCATTAAAGAATATCAGCGGAGCAGATTGGGATGTGGATTGAGAAATCAATTATTGCCAGGAAGTACCTTTGCAGACGCTAATTACGCCCTGACTGACATTTACGGTATGCCTTTAATGGGATGAGTGGKCAGTGTTTAAAGGCACAGGGCAGATCCCACTGCCGTGTGCAACACCCACTTGTTTGTGTGCCCCTCCGTGCCACAACAGATGTGTGCTGCCATAAAATGTAAACATTTCGTATCTATACATGGTGCATTTTCATACACATAATAATAAAGTCATTGGCTGTTCATTCAGACAGGAATTAAACGTTACCCTGGCCCCACATATCCAGGATAGGCTGCATTTATCAGGATGGCTCCTGCCCTTCATGGCTGTTCYGCAGATTGCCAGTGACAGATAGATTAGGTCTCCCCAGGAAGGCCCTGATAGATAYAGGACAGGTGTATATGGGTTTAGACATCTGTGAAAGAGAGAAAGGCCACAGGATAAGTAATCTTGCTCTGAAAGATGGAAAGTGCTGCAGGGATCTGTGRTGGAAGCAGCCTGGACAGGTATAATTCAATAGGGGAACACAGAAGTGGGGCAGTGTCAGGGGACTGTCTCAGGCAAGGTGGGAACAGGGCTTGTGGGCACTTCTTGCTTGATCTCTGTCTGATTGCAAAACACTGTCGCTGTGATTCTCCACGGGGACAAACAGGGAATCTTTCTGCTTTATGCAGCCCCAACTGGAAACACCATTAAAGCTTAAGGTAAACTGCATCCCATTCCCAACCTCCCCTCTGTCAAATCCTGCTCAGGKAAATGTTGCTGGGTGTATTTGTGTTTCATGCTTCTTTTTCCACTCTTAAAATGCATAATAACTTAATAACTGCCCTTACTGTAAGCCAAACCTCTTTGAAGAGGATGCTCATCAGCTCTCACCCCCCAAAAAACAAACCCAAAACGACAACAAAAACCCCGACAAAACATCCAAACACCCAAAGCAAAGATTGTGAAATAATGGTGCAAAATGTAAGAAAGGGGAGAGGGGAGATCAGTAGAGAAAGAAATAAAACACTTGTGGATTATGTGAGGGAAGATGCAATCAGTATAACTTGTTTGAGAGACTTGTACAGAAAAATTAAAGTCAATAATTTCTAACTCTTCAGGACTCAGATCTCGAGGTTTTGCATTTGCTTTACGTTGCWGGTAGCTGACTGTAAAAGCATATATGGCATAAATCACAGGCAGATTTATATTTATTGTGGTACATGTAAGCCATCCTGCAAAGTCRCGTCAGACATTTTATTTATTTGAAACAATTTCTAGCACTGTGCACTGCAATGCACTTTYAGTTGTCTATGACCAAAAATCAGGCTCTCAAGTAGTCAACATAGAGACAGAAATGCTGCCTAGAGCAGTTTAGAATATTAAATTTAAGGTCTATCTCTATTAGTAAGATATGGACCTGAAATTTAGCTGTCTGAAGAGAGACTATTCTTCATATAAGTGCCAAATAAAGAGAAAAAGGCCTCATTTTGGTTCTGTAGAATTCTGATGAAATGAATGGAATGGCTGTGAGTAGTTTCCTCCATGTAGTGGCTCCCCTAACCAAGCATGGTGAGTTCTGCTTAATGGAAGATAGCAACAGAACTGTGCTGCCTCCATACAGCAGAAATTTAAAAAGGGTGTAATTTCTTTTAAAACAAAAGCCAAATAATAATTGAATTAATTATAAATTTGAGACTGAACTCATAAACAGACAGCTATTGAGATTGACCTTTTTTATATATATTTATATATATATATATATATATATATATATATAATTTTGTATATTCCGTACAGAACCTGTAATTAGAAACATAGAATGTCAAGGGGTTGGAATGGACCTTAAAGATCATCCAGTCCTAATCCACTCTGCCATGGGCAGGGACACCTCCTGCTAGACCAGGTTGCTCCAGGCTTTCTCCAGCCTGGATTTAACACTGCCATGGTTGGGATATCCACAGCATCTCTGGGCAGCCTGTGTCTCACCACCTGCCCCAGTAAAGCATTTATCATCCAGCCAGGGATGCAGGACCATTCCCCATCCRTTCTCAAGCCCAAGAAATCCAGCCTCTTGCCTTCAGGATAAATTTTTAGCTCATTGCCTACCCTTGATTGTGTGATTCTGAGACCTGTGATGCACAGATGGAGCAGGAACCTACCCCAGGAATGTGCTGCAAAACTCACAGTGCAGATCCACGTGGGTGTAAATGTACCTTTACAAAGCTGGAAGGGAGAAAGAATTGTGCAGTGAAAAGCAGAAAATAAGTCACGGCCTGTAGGTCCAACCCACGGCACTAGCAAGAGCTGAAATTGCCAGAGTTATAGGATGCAAGATTTATGCAGGATTTGTTTCTCAAGATGTAATGATATCATTGATTATGAGTCATGTGGATCAATACCAAGTTAAGAATCCTGGGAAAAGTGGGAATTTGGATAGTTTTTTCCCTCCAGGGTGTTTTTGGCCTATCTTGTCACATCTCGCAGAATGCTTGCTGGAGCAAAGTCACAGCTTTGCCAGGCTCCAGCACCTCAGAGCACTGCAAGTGAGCAAGCAGAAAACCAGTGTTTGGGACTTTCAGCAGCAAACCACACGTGATTGCCACGTCTCAAAACATAAGAAACTTCCGTGGAAGGCCTGACGAGAGGAGAGCAAAAATACTCTTTTGCCTGAGAGGGGAATGTTACAGCTGTAATTACTGCTCCAGTGGTAACCAGAGCAGGGCTGTAAGAGCTTTAATGAAATGGTTGTGGCAGAAAGGAGTAGAGTGATTCAGGATGCTTGTGGGTCCTGCCAAGGATGCAGGACTGTCCAGGCAGGCAGCTGAGATGGATCCAGGTTCCTTTCCTTGCCAACAGAGAGGAGGTGGATGTGGGGAACATCTGCAGCTTCCTGAACTCTGATAGGTTCCATCTCTCAAGAGGTGTTTTTCATGTATWAAAAAAAAAGGTTTGGGGCTCTGCTACAATTAGAGCAGGTAAAATTTTTCAAGAGCAACTAACGGATAGGAGCAATTCTAAAGAGGTTCAGTATTTCTATTGCCTGCATTGAAAATAGCAGGTACAGCAATTTCCAGCAAGCACCTTCTGGAGTTTATTGTGGAACTCCTTATTTATTAGTGAGTTTATTAGAATGCGAATAGGAAAGATAAAGGATAATCAGCCTTCCAACAAAATACATTTGTCTTCATGGCGTGAGTCTCCTCATGCTTTTGTTATTTATCTTCTGCATTTGATGTTTCTGTAACCCTCCTGGAAGCGCGGGAATGCTCCCGACCGTCCCGTGTGTSTCTAAAGAATACATTAGAGCTGCTCCCCACAAAAGGGGGCACCTCCCGAGGTAGCAGCCCCGTTAATTACCCTGCCGCTTTCCATGGCATGCATTCCCTTGGCGTGCGAGGAGGACGAGGAGGCAATGACAGATGGGCGAGCACAAAAGCTTCGAAAAGTCAGCGATGCTCAGAGGTTTSGCCAGGGTGATAATGACCTCAAGATGATCTGATTTTCGTAAAGAGAGGCTTGTTGTGCGATTGTCATCACCATAGTCTCACATCAGAAAAGGCGCTTTTTTATTTGTACATCTCCGCTGCCTTTCTTCTTGTCTGACAGTCACTTTTCCCATACTGCTAAACAACGCACAGTACAAAAACTAATTCTAATTCCCAGTGTGTCTAACAATCAGAGTAGGATGAGCTGGGAACGAGTTTTAGTCCAGACTTTTCTGCTGACTGTGTAAGACCTAATTTCAGCYGCTTCTCCTGTAAAACAAGATTATTGTTTTGCAGATTTTACATTGCAGATTATTTTAAAATGAGTGGTGATGTGCAGGTAGACAGTAAAAATAATATTTGCTTCTCGTTGAAATTCGTCTTTTCTTTGAAGTTTTGTCGTCTAGTGTGAATGCCATGATTTTGTGTGCTTAGAAAGCATTCAATAAAACCCATCCCTTTTTCATGCAAATTTATTTGATGCTTCTCAGTTAGTGGAGAATATCTTTAAGAAAGTTTTAACTCTTCCACTTTAAGATGTTTTTTGTCYGAACATAAACATTTTACACCCCCTATTAATTTGCATTTTGTATTCATTTTATTTGAAAACAGTCAAGCTTTAAACAAATATGTAAACCAAATAACAGGTTCAAGTAACTGAATGAGCCATCAACAACCCTTTTAAAATCTGCTGCCAATTTTGRTTGTTTATGTAGCAGTGAGGASGAACATGGGKGAAATATTTGGTRGGKGTAAGGAGTCACCTATGGTTKGACTTAGGTACAGCCTCTACTGTAYTTCAGACTAAGCTCCTTTTGTTTATCCCAGCCACATTAGACCAGGCTCCTAAACATTCCCTTGCTGGGCTCCACGTTAATTTTGTGCTGCTACTGTTTTACTTCCCAGCTTAATACCTGGAATTTCTCGAAGGCTATACAAAGACCAAGAATCTGAAATGGAAGAAATATCTTATCAATTTTAGGTCTTCAGTTTCTTCTATCATCCTAATGTATGGATACTGAATAGAGTTCAGAATATGACATACTCATGTCACTGGAGTAGGAGTGAGAAAAACTAAGTAAAGAGAAGAAAAAAACTACCAACAAAAAAAGGGCATACCTGCATTGTGAAACAAAGATTTGCAGTAGTTGACATATATCAAGAAATTACCTTTGCTAAATAATTTAAGCCTCGTGTCCCAGCATATTACAGTTAGTGTGGATGTTTAATTTTACGTGAAGTGAACACAGCACCCTTGTCTGCTGCTCCAGGAGAGATTTCTTGTGGCACTCTCAGCATTAGAGCAGTGGAGATCACAGAATGGGTCCCTTTGGAACCCCCTGTGCATCAGTTCCTGCCTGTTCCTSTCGTCCCAGTGCTTGGCTCCATCCTCCTGACCCCCTCCCTTCGGACAGTGATGGCCATTGATGAGGTCCCCTCTGTCATCTTGGTCTCCTGAGCTCTGGGCAGAGCTTTCAGTCCTAACTGCTTCCATCATCCCATCAGGACCCGTGTGCCGTATGTTCTGTACATTAGGGAATAACCCAACATGTTATGTTTAAAAGCACACGGTCTTGGCCACTTTCACTGGCCTTAGGGTGATGCTGTCATTCATACAGAAGGTTGGAAATGGTATTTAGCAGTCAGGGCTTCCAAAAATCATTAAAATTTAATTTGCTTTTGGGGAGGGAGGCGTAAAGCACAGGAGATTATGTTCAGTTTATGAGCCCTGACCTTTCCCGCTTAGCCACTTCTCCAGTTTAATTTTGGTTCATGAAGTGCGTATTTCATATGGCTCTGGTTATTATTACCTACTTCTTATTTTATTATGACTCGAATGTATATGGGAGGCTATMATTTCCTTTATTGCTGTGGGAGACAGCATCCTGGATCGGGCAGGAAGTGCACTGGGGGGGAAACGTTAAACGTTCTGTGCGCTGAGACTGCAGCCAGCTTTGGAAAAGGGACCTGAACAGATGCTCTGCACCTTCAGACGTGGCCCTGCCGTCGGGGCTGAGGGGACATCAGGGTTTTTAACAGCAAAACCCCCCCCCCGTGCGTGCCTGGGCTCCCTCAAGCCCTGCTGCTTTCCCAGCCATGTGAGCGGATGTCCAGCTGCTGCAGGACCGCTCACTCGCAGACTCTGCTGCAGCTGAGAGATGTTTCCCTTTCTCCCAGCAGCTTTTGTAGCTGCTCAGCACTGATCATCGTGGGTCACTGTTTGTTATCCCAGCTTCACAGCARTGTTGTTTTTCACAGCCCCCCACGCGGCTGTTTTCATTCCGTTCTCTCTATTCCTTTTTGGCTTCGAACCCTTCTCAATCCAGGACAGAAAAACAGCGCCAAACAATCAAAAAAATGCAACTTTCCCCAAACTGGTGGACAATGCCAAAATAGTGTGTGTGGCTAGTGGTCAGAGCCCTAAAACTGAGTGGAAAGATGTGCCCTTATTGGATCCAATTTCTTCCAAACTCTCTCCCCCAGCTGCCCCTAACCAGAGCAGAGCAAGCAGGCAAAGAYAAACCACCTGATTAAAGGAGCTTTAAGTTGTGAAGTCCTTGTACCTGCACCCATGGGCAAACCTCCCAAGATAAAGAAGGGCCAGAGAGAGGTCGAGACCAAYGAGCTGCTCTAAAACACGCAGCTGGTAGAACACTGAGTGAATACATCCTGGTGTGGAATAATACACAGATAATGCCATGACTGCTCCGTTCCTGGTGCAGAGTGTGTGCGTGCGTGGGAAGGTCTCATTTAAGCAGGRAAGTAAAGGGTGAGACTATCAGAACCAGCAGTGCTCACAATAACATCTGCTCTTTAGACAACAGCCTCCCATCCATCCATTCAGCATTTCCCAGCAAATTAATGAGGGGGGAAAAGGTGAAGGGAGCTCAGTAAATAAGTCTGAAATCAACTATCCCAGCRCCTCGTGGAGCTGCAGGCAGGTGATTAAGGCCTCCTTTCATCAATATTTGATTTACACCAGGCGCTCTTTCTTTTAAGTCATTCCTCTCCGTGTCCTGACAGGTGGGTTGGCTGCTCAGCAGCCAGCAGCACACAATCCTTCAGAGCTGGAATTGTGCCTGGCAAACTGCATCCCCGAGTGGGGATCTGTGCCGGGGTTTGGCCACCTTCACTCAGAACAGAACACACAGAGCTCTTCGAAGCAGCAGCACCTATAGAGGTGCAGATATTTGGACAAATAGTTGGTGCCCTGTRAGCTCTGCAGCCTCTTGGATCCACTTTTTTTTTCTTAAAATCTCCCCGTTTCAAAGGTGTCAGGAGTTCATTATTAATCAGAAAAAAAATAAGTGCTGTGTAAAATATTTTATTTTGGTTTATAATTCTTAAGCGAATGTCTGAATTGGGACCTGACTGTGGAAAATTTGCAAAGAGCTGCAAGGCTTTGCTTTTTTAATGTGGTTTAGCAAATTCCATGTCACATTATTACAATGTTTCTGGACATTTTATTGACATCTGACTGCTGTGCAGAGGTTGTGATGATGAAGCTTGAAGCAGCAGTGCCTTATTCACAGYAGCTGTTTTGGAGAAACTCAGAAACTGGGGAGGCTACACGGGACTGTAAATGAGCAACTGATCACCATTTATKTATGAGACCATTACAGGTGAACCCTAAGGATGATTTTTTTTTCCCACTGCTTTTGGCTTGGGGCAGGAGGAGAGCGTGAACTTGTTTAATTCACTCGGTGTTGTTTGGTTTGAGCTGAGAGACCCAGTGAGGGGCACAGGACAAAGAACAAAGCATTCCTCTTGGCGTGTGTTTGCTGTGACACTGGGAATGTGCTTCTCCCCTCTGCAGCCAAGTTCAAGCTCAGCACAGATGTCCTCTGTAAATATAAGCATCTTTCTGCCTCTTCTGAATCCCTTGAGCATCTATGACAAYGGTGTTCACCATTTCTGAGGGAGAAATCACTTTGTTAAGGAAGCAGTGGAAATTAATACCCGGGAAGTTAGCAGAATCCCCATCACTGAAACTTTGAAGATAAGTTCAGACAAACTTTTTTGAGGAATGGCACAGATTTCTCTGATTTCATGGAAAGAATTCTTTTAACTGATACAACTGAACAAGCAGTCAAAACTTGTGSTTGCTGTAATTCTCAGGGTGGAAACAAGCCAAATATTTAGGATTTAAAATTGCCCTTAACTCCGACTATTAACTACASCAGCACTGATACGACAACGCGGCACTTCTGAAAGCAAGCAAATAAACAAAACTGTGCCGCCTGCAAATTGTCTTAATAGAACCTAAAAATTCTTAACATTGCTTTTCCAAGTGGTTCTCATCCCCCACTGCCAGGGTGCTGTGCAGTCTCAGAGGCTGGGTCAATGGAGGGGCACTCTGTGTATCTTCAAAAGGAGATCGATTGCAATCCCCCGGAGACTGTGCTGCATTTCCATTACAGAAGATCACTAATCAGCAGCAACTTGCTCTGCAGCACTGGACATGTGTAACTTATCTCCCTGCATTAGCCCCTCGTTAAAAAATCCCACCAATCTCCAACTAGCTGCGTGGAGGAGTGAATAAAATCAYGCTTTTACCCTGCTGAGCCCGGGGTGAATGGTGACTCCAGACGCTGGTGAATGCTGGAATGATTCTSAGCGTCTGAAATAAGCAGGAATTTTTCTTTTTTTTTTTTCTTTTTTTCTCATTTTGCAAGAGAAACAGAAGTTATGAGAGCTAAACTAGCTTTTATTAGATACAGAAATTTGTCTGAGTGGTAAAATTTGTCCACATTCAAGGTGCTCTTCATATCAATATTAGAAAGGTGACTGTTTCAGGTAGCTGGGTGCTATAACTACTGTGTACTTCTTTGACTTTTAATTTAGTTATTAGATGCCCACTTGTGGTGACGTTTTGCTACTCGCCTGCTAAATATATTTACGCTTGGCCATTTCTTTCTTAAACAAGAGGACAGAAAAATGGGAGGAGTACAAAACAAACATTGACTTTTCAAGATCCTTTGACTTAAGATACAAACTTTATGAATCGGATGATTTGTTGCAGWCACAGGGACAACTGCACTTCCAGCTCCCCCTGGCACCCTCCAGAATAAATAAGCTCCAGCATCCATCACCCCTAGGCTGACTCACACTGTTCCCACCACRGACAGGCTGTGGTTCCCTGTGATTTATCCGAGTCAGCCTCGTTGTCTCTGGCTCTCCTGCCCCCCTAGGAACAGCAATCACGATAACTCACTACTAAATTACCTCCATGAAGTAAAACACGGATGTAGAAGGGAACCACAAAGAAGCAGACACAATTCAAACCAAGGAATGGTTTGTGTCCACCCCAGCTTCACTCCCCCTCTGGTTTACCACTTTTTAATTTCTTGTTGTCCCTTGTCCCTGTGGTTTGCCTTCTTGGTGGGAGTGCCTCTCCAAAAACTGCTGCCTACATCCACCTGGAGAGCCCACGAGGTTTAACCCACCCTCTTTCCACGGCCTCATGTCCCCCCACCACCTTTGAGACAGCTTTTAATTAATCTGGGGATCATTCCATCTCTGAGCTACCACTCTGGAAAAACAGGGAAACCCTGGAAGGATGTTCCCCTGATGACAATTGGGAAGTTACAGCAGCACTGGAAACAGGATACGCTGCGCTAGCAGACCACATGCTCGTAAAATGGTTGCAGAGCAATGCTGCACTGAGCCCCAGATCAATTCTCTTAGCAGACTCCTCTTCTTGATCAAAACAATGAATGGTTTCAGGTACAGCACTGATTCAAACTTCTATTTTCATCTGTGTGGTTGGATATATGTATTGTATTCTGCAGTGGATAAATGCAATGCTGGGCTGCTGGGGACCAGCAGAAATATTGTTTTCCTGTCATGATGATGATACCAGCAGATATTAAGTAAGCAGTGGTTACTACTATGCAAAGTCCATAAGCAGTGATCTGTCATCTTGCAGCAAATGTGGCCTCAGTACCATATGTAAAGATTGCATTGTAATAATTTCCTCAGTTTTCCCAGGTGCACGAGTGATTTTAATACCACTTGTTCTAAAAGTCAAGGAATTTGCTAATAAAAAGTAATCTTTTTGAATTTATTCATAAGTCAAATGTGGTACAGAAAGTGTGAGAAATTTAACTTCTACAGGAAGGAAGCGTTTCTAGCAGGAGATAMTAATATAACTGGGGATTTATTTTGTTCATTATCTTCTCAGGGAAGAAAGTGTGCTTGAAAGTCAAAAGTTTGCTTCTGCAAGCTGGAAATTGATGCCAATTCGCTTCCCACCTCCATTGCCCTCAGGCTGTGGAAAGTCCTTTACTCCTTAAAGCAGATGATTTTGAGAAAAGGTTTGCTCAGCCTCCTGAAGACCCAGCTGATCTTCTGGGTTGAAGTTTATGAATTAAGGAATGTATGTAGGAACCTCTTTTAGCCAAAGACATCCTCTCCATTGGAAGCAGCTCCTCACCTGATGGACTCAGTGGTTCTGTGCCAGCAGCTAAAAGTGGGGTGTGTGTGTTTGTCTGGGCCTTGCACACTCAAGAGTGGATCGTCTCGGGCTCTGTGATCGCTGCTGAGTGATGTAACACGCTCCAAGATTTAGCTGGAAAAAGGCCTGGTAGTTTTTCTTCTCGTGCACTATTTGTCCAAGCACGGGGGCAGCCCTTTTCCCAGGGTTCAGACCCCACGGTGAATGCGAGTAAATGCCCCTTTGCCCACTCGGATTCCCAAAGAGCTGACAAACCACTAAAAGCYGGAGTAGGGAGTGGAACTGAAAAACGCTGCCGTGTCCTTACATTCATGTTCTGGGCAGGGCAAAAAAAAAAAAAAAAAGTGAAAGCATTTCATTTCTATAACATTTATAGTATTTTTTCTCATTTTTCTCGCTCCATCTTTTTTTTACTGGTCTATAATCTTTGCAATGTTTTCATTTCCTTGCATTTTGTCATTGTCAACAAAAACACTGGCAGGAATTGATTTAATAGCAGGACATTTGCAGAAACATGCTGAACATGCAAGGTGYTCTGTCTTGGGAGAGGGGTTATATTTATTTTAAACTTTAATTTATTTTGAGTATAAGATCCTTGTTTAAGCTCAGGCTTTAAGATAACTTTGATAAACTRGATGTTCTGTTGGGTTTTTCTTCATCCTTCCCTTGTAGCTACTGTTCACTGCACATAGAACAGTGTCCTGTTTCTTTACTCTGCCTCGCTTTATTCTGTCCTGTTGAAATGGGAGGTTTGCATTTTGTTGCTACCCGTGGAAGATAAGCATTCTAATTGTTTTTGCAAATATCCTAACAGAATGGGAATAGGGCGGCTATAAATATATTAATAAATATATTAATCTCCGCTAATTAATTCTTACAATATGCCATACAGCAAAGGCACACAGCTGCACTGCTGCTTTCATGGTTGTTACAAAATGAGGCTGTGCTGTACCTGATGTGGCCAAAGCAGGTTTGGTGTGCAATGTCTGGACAAATGGAAGGCCCAAAGCAGACATAAAACAGGTTTAAAGCTYGGGAACATCTGAACGCTGTTTCCTGTCCCCAGTTCTCATTTTTATATTTGGCATAAGCCACCATGACCTTTGCTGCTCTCCTTTAAAGGGATAACTTTATAGCAGTGGGGGTGACTTGGCCTCAGATGTCGAAAWCTTCTACTGAATTCCACTTGCACCATATGTGCCTGTAATTGTGTGTGTTGATTTAGTGCTGTGGGCTGTAATCCCACTCTCTCCACCTTCCCATCCCAAAAGAGCTCGTGGAGTTCACTTGCACTACTTAATTAAAGACTTTATTACACATAGCTGGCTGTAACCAGGGCTGTTAGAGCCTTCCTCCCTTCCCCCTCAGCCTGATTTTTATACCAGTGAAATGTTCAGAAGTTTCTGTTGCAAGTGCCTAGAATAATTGATATTAGCTTGAGCGTTCCAGACTAAAGAAATGTACACCTCACACCAGAATATCTTAAATCAGATATTTAGCTTTAGGGACATGTGGACTTGTCCTAGTAGCAAGTCACTGGGAAAAGCAACCATATTTTAATGGGCTCAGTACAGAGAAGGACCTTTTTTCATGGAAAAATTATTAGGGATTTCAAGGTTTTAAAACTTGAAAGCCACTGATTTGAAGACAGGTTCCACAAGAAGAGTACACGGAAACATTTTGTTTCTCTGTTTTCCTGTTTGAGATGATGGACCTCTCCTTCCCCACTTTCCTGCAAACAAAGGCCCTGACTCTTAAAATTTCATTTTTAAATGAAATACTTTTGTCGGGTCAGGGAAAAAAAAATACATCATTACTCATCTTTGAGATGCACAGAAATATTCCCCTTCTCTTGTAGTAAAGAGGAAAAGTGTTACTTCTACATTTGGCATTCTGGCACCTCCAAAACACACTCATCAGAATTAATGTCTGTATAATCATCAGCTGCATTTTAAGCTCTAGGAATGTCTTGTCATTACGAATTCTGCAATACAAAATTTTATTCCATTAGATACTCACTTTATCAAAGAATGGTTGGAGTCCAGCTCTCCCAACCAAAAAAAATTAACCAGTTGTCTGTAAAATCTCTGTTTGTGTCTGTCTTTGCTCTTTCACTATTTAYTGCTCATTGCCTCTTTGCTGCCTTGCCCACCTCCATTTGTGAACTTTCACTGTCATAGGAGCATCATTAATGTTGACACATCAGTGAGGTTATTTACCTGAAAAAAAAGGTGGTTCGTGGAAAGAGATGGGGTTCAATGCACAAGATGCACCTTTGTATTGATCCTTTGCCATAAAAAAAGAAAATATTTTAAACATTGGCTGTGCTGAATCTTTTAGTTGTATACATATTCAGTTGCTGACATATTCTTGAACCACATAATCAGTCGTGGATTTCTGTATTAAAAAGGTGGGATAGTGTGTCCACAGGCTGGCATATTTTCTGTATGGACACACCTTCAGTTAATAGGGGAGTCTATTTATAGGGAAAAGGTGTCTGCTGGGATGTAAAAGAAAGGGTTAAACACAGAGAAACTCGGTGTGCTCTCTAACGCTGCATGTGCTCCCTGAAAATCAAAGCAGGCAGCATCATGGAGCTTGGACAATGATGAAACCACAAGGCATTGTTGACTAATTCCTCTCTGCCACGTTGCTGGACTTTACAAGGTGCAGCAGAAAAAGCCACCACGTGGTTTCATTTAAGCACACGTTGGCTCTCCTGGGGGAACCCCGCGCAGCAAATGAGAGCAAAGAGGGCAGGATTTGGAGCACTGCTTGGTACTGAAGTGTCCCACGTTCCTTTCTGTGCTGGAACCCAACACCCACCGGTTCAGAGGGACCCACAGAGGCTGCAGGGAAATGGAAATATAATTCCAAGCCAATAAAAATCTGTAGGAAGAACTGGTACTCTCCTTACTTCCTTGCCCCTCCAGTCACCTCTGGCTGCTGTCAAGACCTAAATCCAGGTTAGAATGTACCCTGTGGGTCTTGGCCAATGCTTTTATATTTTTTCTCCCTTAAATTAGAATATCTGTCTACCTTTTCCCCACACTTCTGTTTCGTATCTCTGTGGTGACAATACTAACTTGCTCCGAGCACTTAGCACGTAGATAAGCAGGTAATTTATATCAAGATAAAGACAGCTCCTGAGGGTGTTTGTGTGCAGAGCCTTTTGAAGGGAGGGTCCTTATTTCTGGGTGGGCCTTTGTGTGTGGGAGTAATTTTGGAATCTGAAGCACAACTCTGAATTCTTTTTTTTTTTTTTTTTATTTTTGTGGTAAATGTCCATTTCGGTTTGACTGGCTGTTGAACTATTCAGGATTTGAGTCTCTTTTTCAGTTACTTGTTAGGATTTTGCTGGTATAAACCTTGAGTAAATAAGATAATTAACCTTCTAAATTTCTGAGGAAAACAGCTTGATAGCAGACAACGTTTTAATAGTCATTTTTGAGTAAAAATAGAGCTGAGATAGCAATTCCTAATTCATAACCTATTTTCCATTATATCCCTAGTCCTATTGGTTTTTATATTCTTAAGTTTTTGTCCAAGAGATTACCACAACAGTCTAAGAACAGCTATGAGAAATTAAACGCAAAACTATGTTCTTGACAATGATGYTAATCTTAATGAAAACAATCAAGTCCTTCATTGGTCCTTAAAGATCAGTTCTAAAATTTTCCTTCTTCCTGTGTTAAATCACATTGCAGAATCATGGCATGGGCATCCAACTATGCTGCTGAGAAAAGAAACCATTTCCTTTTGTAAAATTGCTGTTTCACAGCTACTGAAAGTAGTAGTGAAGTTGGTAAAAAAATTCTGCAACAAGAATTTGGGCAGTTAGTCCACTTGTAGAAGAATTGTTTCAGTTSTCACTATAGGACTGTGGTACAGGCATTTCTAAGCATGTTCAGTCCTAAAACCTTACACTACTCATTTAGAAATCATSTAATTGCCTTTTCATCACCAACATTTGTAAGATTTTTGCACTGAAACGTCTTCTAAGAAGAGTAATATGAAACTAAATTTGTTACTTAGAAGCTTTAGTGATTCGTCTTTAGCCTTCAAATAGCACAAAATATTAATATCTTTGTCAATATGAACAGCTCTGAGTGCATCAAACAGGACTTACAGAACAGCAAAAGCCACTTCCAGCCTTCTCTGTCGTAAATGAGTGTCTCTCCTTGCTATATTTTGCTCAAGCCATGCACTCTGAACACTCTCTAACAGCGAGAATGAAACTCTTACAGAGCAGGGCGAAAAAGGATGGAGCACACCCTGATAAATGCATGCCCTGGTTCATTCCCGATAATTCCAGGGGCTGCTGTGTTCTGTCGCCCAGGGATTTCGCCATTTAAACCTGCCTGACGGAAGCTCTGCTGGATTTTATAAGAACAGAGCGTTGGCTTTGTGTTGCTAAACACAATAGTTAGTGGGTCTCGTGACCTTGCTCTCTGGGGATTGGATCTTTTTTTAAAAAAAAAAATTGAAAAACCCACGACGAAGAAAAGCTCCACAATGCACTGTGGAGCATAAACGACACCCTGGAGATCCCCTGCACCGATGGAGGGCTTGGCAGTCAAAATGTACRAATGCGAGAGGAATTCTGACGGGGCACGAACGGCTGATGAGTGGATATGGATGTAAAAGGAGCAGAGCTTCCCGGTGAAGGTCTGATTCCAGTGGCAGAGTGCTGGGGGTGACAGTTCAGCAGCCACACGCTGTCCCACGAGGAGAGTGCCTCGGAATCCATGGAGYAGTCGGGGCAGGGCGGGAGGGGACGGCGAGAGCTGATGGCTCAAAGGAGCTAATGCGCCAAATGAGTGGGGTCACCCGGGCGTGTTGYAGGGTTATTTCTGAAGCAAGATACAGAACCAGCGACTAATTTCTTTGYGCGGCTCTTCCCCTTCCCCTCAGAGCTGCGGCTTGTTCATTCCTGAACAAATATTGCGGTTTCGRTGGGAATTCGTCTCCCTGGGGATGCCCAGACTCTGGCCATGGATCCTCCTGTGGCTTTCCCCTTCCCAAGAGCAGCAAGGCCAAGTCTTAGTGACYGCACAGACCAAACCTTGAAGCTGAATCTTTAAATTTGAAAGCTGAAGGTGGCTCRCTTCGTAAAAATCTAGATTAAATGCTAAAAACCGTGCAAATATTATAACCTAAAATTTCAGCTATTTCTTATTTAACGTTGGAAAACTTGTGGTGCTTTTACAGARTGATTAAAGCTTGCCTAGATTATTTCTTTTCTTTTTTCTTTTCCCTTTTTTCCCTACGTGTCTTTCTGAATAGAGGAATTTGGGAGATTGGTGAAATTGGTGAACTCTGATAGAAGGGAAAGTCCTGCACGGAGGTAGAAAGGAGATGCTGCTGGAGAAATTATTTGCAGACAATTTTTGAACTCACAGTTTGAGAGATACCCACTTTGGCTATCTCCTGTTTCAGATTTTACAGGTGCTGATTTTAAAAGGCTGGAAAACAGCACTTTTTTCCCTGCAGCCTGGGACAGAAGARGTAGTGACCTAAACTTTCCACCCCAAGAACTACTCTGAAACTGGTACTGGGTTMAATGTAAATCAAATTACTCTCAAATAGCATGCAGTTGCACAAAACAAAGTGTATTCTCTGAAAGTGTTGCAAAGTCTGATGGATTTGTCCTTTTTTTGGTCTTAAAAGTCCATCATTGGCTGAATGTAAGTAGAAGAAGAAATGGATTTTTCAATCTAGAAGGTTTTCTCCCAAATAAGCATATGGAAAAAGATGAAAAATTGCTTTTTAATTTTGTTTCTGTAAAGAAGGATAAAAGAAGCAGCTCAGATTTTCCACAAAAATAAAAAATCCTTATCAAAAAATTCCTGAAACAAATCCAAAACTTTTTGTTTGTTTCCTTTTTCTTTAAAATTTGTTTTCTCATTAGAAAAAAAAYTATAGGAATATTTTCCTAACATATCTGAAACTTGCTTCAAAGAGGTCTTGCGGATAAGACTCAGAAGGAAAAGCAGAAAGCATTTTGTTTTCTAGAGCCATAGATCAAGCCATAAAAAGTGACATGGAGGGTGGAGAGGAGACAAAAGTCAAAACTGCCAGAAAAGAGCTTTTTTTTTCTGTTTTAACAGCAAGGTATTTTTATGAAGTCTTATGCAAGCTATGAGTTATGTTATGTGGCATTAATATGCATGCAGTTTATCTCATTTTCTTACAATTTTAACTTGTCCTGCATCTGGCAGTGACCTTATTGTGTGTTAGGCACTACTTTGAAGAGCAGTTGATTTACAGTGAGACAGAAGAGGACTTGTAAATGCTTATTCTTGCTCCTAAATCTTGTTTGGGGGTTGTAAGATGGTTTATATGGCATTTTCAGAAAAGCTGAGGAGAGACTTTYGAGTTCATAGGGGATTCAACTCAGCCTGTGTCTCCTCAGCCCATTTTTTTTCTGAAGTTTCAGCCCTTTTTCTGCAGTCTTCAGCTAAATGCACAGAATTGATTTGCCTTTTATTTTTATCCCCATTCATAGGGATGTTTGCTGAGGAGGCATCAGTATTTATCACGACAGGTTCAGTCATCAGAGTAAATATCTGCGCTCTGCCTCGTTCTGGGTTTTGACTTACTTGATTTATGATGTTGTGGAAACACTAATATTAGTATTTTAAAGATTAAAAGAATGTTTGGRGCAGAGTGGACAGTAATCACTTTTGAAAAGGCTGAACACTGTGATTTATAGGATTCCTTGAATATAAAGATTAAATCTTTGAATATTTTTATCCAGATGCCATGTCTTATTAATGGCCAAAATTAAGTTGACAATATTAGCATACGACTAGCATTACAAAGAAATTAAATATATTACATCTATAGAGGTACATTAAGCTGTTCTGTATGTGAATATATTACAGGAACAGGTTATTCTTCACGGCATCTCTTTAATTTTCCWCATAATCCATTGTTTTGTGAATGTAAGATGTTGCAGATGAACAGAAAAATAACTTCTCACTGCCCATTTAGCAGAAATCCTGCATAATTTAATGCAGAAGAAACCAATATGGCCATATATAAATTTATCAATGGCAGGGAGCAATTTTTTCTATAGGTTTTATGAACTAATGTGCATAATTCAGTCCTTCTAACTGCTTGTTTGAAGGCAATAATTTTCAGTCTTGCGTTTGTAATGGCCTTCATTTTACATTTTGATGCAACAAGTCCTGTTTAAAATGACACTTTATGAAGAGTTTGCAGCGTGAAGGGCCTCATCTGCTATCCCAGTCCTATTTCTGTATTACTTACGTGTTTTTACTGAAGTAGTCATTTCTACTCTTAATTATCTGTATCGCAATTGTATCTCAAGACCAGGACKGAGCCTGTGCTGCAGTAAATGCAGTGCAAACGCGTGCAAGGTCTCCATCCTTGCCCTGAAGATAATAGCTCCAATTTATTTTTGTATCTGAGATGTTATCACCACGCTATCTGAACAAATGTTTATCTCTCGGCACCTCTGTGAAGCAGTGGAATATAATCCCCAATTCACAGATAAGGAACTGAAAGATTGTGACTCCTCCAAGGTCACATAAAAAAACTCCTGTGGCAGAGCTAAGAGGACGTAAATGTCTGATCCTGGCTCGTGGTGTTAAGCACGWGGCTTCTTTCTGGTTTCAATGAGAAATAGATTATCCCCTATTGGTTTTAAATTAGGAAAGTGTTGAGGTGGGTATTGCAGTGAATAAAGTGACCTGGGCATCTGTCTGTTGCATTTAGCTACTAATTTCTCCTTTTCATGTGTGCCTGAACCCTTTCCACCACATTGTTGACTGGTTTCAGTTAGTGTTACTCCACCCATCTCAGCATCTTCACCTTGACTTTCACTTTTCTTRGCAGTCTGAAGCCTCCCAAAGTTTACCAAATCCACTTCAGGAAGGAATTCTTTGTRCCAGGTTCGACTTTGCCAAGGTATCCTCATACCGGTGGGGCTTCCCTAAGCCCCTGGACTCACAGTACTGTGAAATCAGCATCTTGAGTCAGGCCTGGAATGTTCCTTGGCACTCTTGGAAACCACGTCCTTTGTCCCCTTTACATCTGGAGAACCACCTCAAATTTGCTCGAGATTTTTTTTATTTTAATTTTTTTTGACTACAGAATGCCTGTTTTGATTAGAGAGAATGCGCTTTTTTAATTATTATTGAACTGCTTTTTAGTCATTAYTTTTTTATCCTCCTGTTTTGACTACCCCAAAAAATATTTAAAAACCCATGCAGCATTCCTGCCAATACTTTTCAACTGRGATTTTTTTTAAGCAGGAGTAAGACGTGAGGAGCACAGAGTGAAGGCACACACAGCAACRTGGGGCATACGATGTCACTGGCAGAATTATATTCTTTCAAAATAAGAACTTGCACTGAAAGCCAAGAGTTTCAACTGCAGTGAAGCACAAAGGTGCACGTGGACACATCTGAGAGAAAGGTGTAGAAAGCTCTGCCTTTGAGGCAGTGAAGTGTGGGAGGCAGAGAATGAGGTTAAAGGCTCAAAGAGCAGGATTCTGTTCCTGCTGTTGTGCCTGACCTGGCCTMTGACATTAGAAAAGTCACTCTTCTTCTCTTTGCTCCTGCTCAGCTTTGATGTGTTCTGTATTCAACTGTAAATTTTGGGCAACCTTACCTGCATTTGTACCGTGATAAATTTCTTGATCATTCCCTAGGCAATTAWACAGGAAGTCCACCAGACTGAAGCACAAAAAGAAAAACAAAAACTCAGTTTTGGATTTAACAGCAAATAAACTCTGGGCTAATGCTGCTGTTCTCATTCCCTCTGCTCTACTTTGCAAGCTCTTCCAAAGTATTTTATCCTTTGTACCTCTTACATCTTACTCAAAATGTTGGCATTGGCTTCATTTCCCAGCGTTCCCGTGACATGAGCTGTTCCCTGTGATATAACTTTTTCTTTCAAACCTGGAGCACCACAGATTTTTTTTTCCAAATCCCAACTCTTTCTGGAAATAATTAAAGTTCTCTGTCACATCACAATGCTGGAGCAGCACAAGGACCAGCTTCCTTTGTTTAGATAAATCAATATGAATATGTCGAAACAAATTCTGTACCTTTCAGTGGAGTTTGAGCGTTTTCTCTGTTCGTCTAAATCTTTGTCCTTTTCTTTTTAACAGTTAACCTCCACAAATTGCTTTCATCCTTAGACTGCTCTGTGGTGTATAGGAACATTTTCTACTTTACCTTCTCTTAATAGAAATGTGTGTGTGTTTTATATTCAATACCACATGTTAATCACCACCAAAGAGAATGACAGAGCTGCCTTTATTTGGTGTCCGAGATTTAAAGGGGTTGCTATTCTGTGAAATGAGGTTTATGGCTCATACCAAAGGCTATTTCTCTGCAGTATTATAAAAGTGGTTTCTCCTCATCCTTTCTCTCCACAAGCCTTTTCTCTCAACTGCTGGCTGACACTGCAACAGAAAAGGAAAAAGAATGAACATCTTCTGCTGTGTTGTAAAATAGAATAGTAAAAAGAACCCTAGCATCTGTCAGCACCTGCTCTGCCTAGAAATTGTATCTCAATTCACAGGTGCTTGGTTACCAGGCTTTGTAATCTGAATCTGTAATTTTGTGTTTCCCACAAGAACAAGGGCACTCTGTACCTTTCACTTTTACTTTTAACCTGTTTTTGTCAACTTTGGAAATGGATGTGATCAGTTGTTGTTAAGGCATCTTTTCCCCAGTGCTGGGCATTGTTTTGCTTTGTGTTTTTYAGAAGTGTTATCCCATTTCTTCTCCATTTCCTCGCTCATTTGATGCTGACCTTGCCAATTTACTCCATCCTGTATGTCAGGTACCCTTTGTGTACTGAAAAACACATTCCACCTAAATTGCTTATAGGTTAATCCCTTTCTTACAACTTCAGTCACTGACGTCTTGCTTTTGAATTAGTTACTATCATTTTGTTGACCTTATCAATCTCAACAGTGTCCTTCCTTCTTCTAAAACAGCAACCAGAATTGAATGCTCCAGCCTCACTGTATTCTCAAATGYACCTCAAAACCTAATGATAATCGTTCTGTTTACTCTCCAGACTCCAAAATAAACGTTTGTGATGCTTTAGGCTTTCTTCCTGCGCTGCATAGCAARCTGCACATGTCAATTAATTAATCAGGAATACTTGAGAGATTTTGAGAGGCAGGAGGAAGGGGTTGTAAGTCATKCATGCCTCGATTGTACTATTAAGGTTCACCTTTCTATTGCAGAGCCACAGAATATGGGAAGGAACAATTTCTGGGTCTCAGAGACCCCTTTACTGGGCTGTTGAGGTCTGTGAATGTTGTACAAGCAGCTCACTTAACCTCTGGGAGGGGGACTGTCTTCTGTTGCTTTACAGAGCGTGATTTCACRAGCACAATTTATTTATAGGATCTGAAAAAGCAATTTCCTCTCCAGCCAGTGATAGGGGGTTCAAAAGCAAAAAAAAAAAAGAAGATCCCTACAGAATTTCCAGAGATAAGGCACAGACCTTTCCTYCTGGAAGTCAAAACAAAGCATGTTTCAGCTCACGGCCATCACTTTTGCACGAGTCTCTTGGTATTACCAAACYCCAGCCTTGGGCTTCCTGTCTTCAAATTTGCATTGCTGATTTAATAATTTAATTTTTTTTTTATTTAAAGAATTAAAAATTGGCTTTATAGTTGCAGAGAATAAATTCTATTGCTAGAAGACAATTTTTCATCTTAAAAATTTCAACAGCATTCAACTCCCATCACAAGTGCACTTTATTGAAAGGGGCCCGTTGAGATGTTCACATTTTTGTGTGGTTAGCAGGYGAGAGTACTCCAGGCTACCTTACTCTGTACTGGCTTCCACATCTACCAAAATCAGTGTGACAACTGCGAGCCTCCTCCCACAGGAACAGCCTTAATCTGAACATTTCAGTCCGGTGGTTGCTGTCTCCAGAATGTGAACTCCTTTAGGTGTGACAGCAACACTCACGGTGCCACCTGATGATTATCAGGGGCACCGTCAGTGAGGCGTTGACAAAATTTTCGAAGGAACAGTGAAAGCAGCCCTCTTCACGAGGTGAGCTGAAGTCGCATGTGTTTCTAAAATAAGACTGATGAAATCCCAAGTTAGAAAGGAGGCAGAAGGGGACAGGGCCTAGAACCAAAATGCTTGTTGCAAATCCTCCTAAACTTTCAGTGTTGCACACATGCACTTCCAATAGCATTTCTGTCATCTCATGGTTGTGAAAGCTCTTAACATAAAGTTTCAAATATAAAAGAGTCGCTGTATTACATGCGATTTTAAGGAATTTTTAAGCGGGTCTTCCACTGAACTATTCTGAGTCGAAATCCGACTAAAATTGGGAAGGATTCAATAATTTTTCTGGCAGATTATATTTACTATTCAGTGAAATTATAATGCTGCATGAAGTAAATGGCAGAGAGAAAAATAATTCAATGATCCAATAACCTAAAACTGGGGTTCAGACCCTTCTATGTTTGCAGGCTTCAGCAGTCCTTTGTAAAAAACCACTTTGTCTATCCATGCTGCTCTCTCTTCTCTAGAAAAACGGGAATAATAATCCCTTTCCCACTTTAGGGATGTTATAATGATAAAACTTTTTATAGTATGGAGTGTTGATTGTGATAGGGATTGATGAATACAGGAGATACACAGAATATATGGAGATGATGAGACAGTGACAGATGCAAAGAAAAAAAAGAACATAGAAAAGGACATTTTAAGTTTGTGAGTGTAAAATATGCTTGCCATTGGCTTAGGTCAATATTAAAATATTTTTTGGTGGATTGAGAGGGACAGAATCTTTCTACCAGGTACAGCAAACCACCAGATTATATCACATTTGCTCCGGKTCTTCCCATTCAAGTCCTGGTACTTCAGAGACTTCCCTCTCCAAATCAGATGTTCCTTACAATCAGAAATACGAGAAAATATCTTTTCAGTGCACGATTACAGCCTTTTTCCTAGTATGACAAGATAAAAGGATATTCTCAGCTATGATGACACTGCCGTGGTGACAAATGTTTAATTCTGGGGAATTACATCGTATGTGAMGAACCACATGTGAAGAACTCTAGAAAACCTTTTAACAGAGCCTTTCTGCAGGTAAGATCCTCCAACAYGAGATATTCCTCAGAGGCTGCATCACTGCTAAGGCTTGGGAAGCCCAGAGTCCAYACGGCAATAATAACACGAGCAAAACTGCTTTGCAAGATCCTCTGGTTACACAACCCCATCCGTGGCAAAGCTGTAAAAAACGAGCCTGCTAGCAGACTTAAGTTATTGTTTTCAGACAGCTTTAAGTGAATAATTGCCTCGTGCCACCAACCCTCTTAGCAAATGGTGCAGCATCCTGCGTATCGGCGCAATGCTGTGAGCTTGGCCCCATCAAGGACTCTCTCACCTTTCGCCGCGCTTGCTGCGGGATAACGAGAGAACACCATCRACACGGCTTCCTGGAGGCACAGATAAGGAGGCCGGAAAAGTGCTAACGCGATGGATACACAGCGCGTGAGATCCTGCTGGAGATCGTTTTGTTGGGAGGACAAACGCCCCATCGGCAGCTGAACCCTGACCGCGGCATCTGACACCAGGGCGCCGGCAGCGAGCACCGGTGAGCTTTATCTGCCTCGCAGCTGGGATCTTGCGACGCGGTGACACGCCACGCGATCGATGCCATGAGGATAAAACGCTAGCCACGCGCTATTTCCCACAGGATGAGAAGCAAAGGGCTCGGAGGGTGGCGTTTATGTTACAGGTTCTGCACCGGAGGCACTGTCTTGTCAAGGACGCAAGCTACCAAAAATCAAAGTGTGTGGTTATAAGATACCCCACAGCCCACACCAAAGGTACTACTGGAGAAAGTCAGGTGTAAACCTCTTGGAAGTTTTAGGCATTTTGGCCACATACTTAATTTGGGAAATTGAGCACCGACAAATGCAGGACTTGAGAGCAAGAGAATTCCACTGAGCTGAGAACACACAAAATTTCTATGAAATGCTCCTAAATTGCTCATGCTTTCTGCTGCATACGCTGTCCCTGCCTATCTTGTGTATTTAAATAGGTTGCAATGGGTCCTTCATCTTCTTAGCCTACAGACAAAATAAATCTCATGCCTTGAGCATGACACCTTTGCATTCTACACAGCTACGAACTGTGGGGAGTTACTTACCTTTTTAGTGAGACAGAAGGTTTTGGGAACTACTTTGGAGCTGCTGTCTGGGACTGTAATTCTTCCCTTGACATCCTTTTGCCTCAGTAACCTTGTCTCCCTTAATCTCTGCATTTTTTAACWTGATATTCCCCTCTTTATTTGTTTTCCAATTTGCTCACTTTGTCTAGCAGAATAATCTCTAGCCCCACATAGTCTACAGAATTTAAGAGCCCAGGCACAGCTAATTGGAAAGATAATATAAACACTGTGCTCCGAGGGGGAGACACGACACATAAATTACCAGATGCCTGCGAGCTTGTGCCGCTCTCAGTCCCTGTTTCTCTTTCCTTTCTGTAATTGCTACTGGGGAATGTACGTAAAGCTGGCAAGACAGAGGTGGTTTACAAATAACTGGGCATAAACATGGAAATCCTCTGATAGGAAAGACGACAGAGTTTGTCGTTTCAACATTTTCCTGACAATAGCATTCCTGAAGCCTTTTGTGAATGCCGAAACCTTGAGCAATTACGGAATAAACAGCTCTTCAGCTAAAAAGTTCCATGTGAAGTGCTTTCCTGATAGTGTGGGATGCTTTTCTGTTAAAAGAAGAACTCTTCATAGTTTTATTTGACAAAGGGGATTAAAACCATGTAAGATGGGCAGGCAGTAGCCAGGGTAGCAAACTCAGCAAATATAACTGAATGCACCCTTGGCTTAGTCTCTTTGTTAATATTAGTGTTGAATTTTTAAAGGCTTTATAAGGGGTTAAGAAATTATTAAAAACTGCCACAAACATGATGAACTTTTGTCTTGACYCTCACAATGATAATTTTTTTCGTCCAATTGATAAATTACTAATAGAATCTTCAGTATGCAATCAGGATTWATCCATGAACAACAAAAATGGACTACATTTGTCAGCCACAAATAYGAAAACTTGGGCAACCCCACAGGCACATGCYGGGCATATCACTGTGAATCTTTTGTGAATCTCACCCTCAAGTTGTCAAATTAATGAAAGAGTTTAGTGGGCTCAGAAATGCTGCRGCTGCAAAGGGAAGGGCTAATTCAGAAGGACCAGCAACTGCAAGCTGTTAGCTGGATCAGAGAGCTAGAATTAATTGTGGGTGAAAAGTCATCCCAGCTGTAGGGGAGGAAATTACAGCCTGATTGGTTGGTTGGTCTTTATTTCTTGCAGGAAAGGTAAAATGGTAGAGGTGCTTTCTTTCCAAGTGCTTTGGAAAATTGTTTCGTTTTGATCTCTACAGAGTAAGTGTCGCTTTTTTACACCTTTGAAAGAATTCTTGCTTAAAAAATATGTTGGTGAGGGGTTCTCTTTCCTGTTAGAAGAACAGAACTGTTTTTCTGGGTGGATATTTTTGTTTATTTGAATGAGACATCACCTCCTGAAGATATTTTTGTCTTTTGTCATTGAGACATAATCGAGTGTGTACTTTTGTGTTGCATTGTGTATCTACTAAAAACCAGATCTTTGTGTTTATTAGTGCAAGGCAGAATGTTAGAAGTACTTATTCTACCAGCTGGTAATTTTTAGGAGTAAGTTTAGAATCGGGAATATATATTTTATGGGTGGAGAACTGACCACTCCTACTATTTTCCCTTTAGCAGCAAGACAGAGACTATTGAATATATCATCTGAATCCTTTTTTAGACATAGATCTTCTCAGAATTGATCTCGACACACTGTGACTTGAATTAGAAATATTTGCACAATTCATTGCCTTTGCTGTCCTTACTCACATGAGTAGTGAAGTTGCAATGCTGCAGGTAGCTGTTTTTTGGTTTTGATGTAATTAATTATCCTGTGCGTGTTTCCCTGCCAAATTCAAGAGGAAATGCCTTAATTTTTGGTGTTAGAGCTGGCTGTGGTATTTTCAGCCCAATGAACTTTCATTATAAGCTTCTCTATGAAACCAAAGCATTTGRGAGACAGACAAATTCATTATTTCATGCTCTGAAATAATAATTTTCCTGGYTAGGGCATTAGGCTGGGATGAAGGCCCAGGTTTAAGCCATTGCCCTGAGAGAATCAGAATGATCAGGGATGAAAGATATTGCTGGAATGAAGCCAACTGAGAGCAAATTGCAGGCAAGAGCTCAAACCAGAACACTTCACTYGCATTTCAGCACCTACTTGTAAAATAGACACCTCAGCTCTTTCTACTTTGAGGAAACTTTTGCACTTTTTCACTCCCCCACAGTGGATAAAAGCTTTAGAAAGTGGACAGTCACCCCTAGTTCTGGATTACCTCTCGGGCTGTGGCCCATGTCCAGTTTTTAGACATATCTAGGACTTCATGTTTCTCATTATTTCACATATTCTACATTTTGTTTCATTCCAGTCCTAGGGTAGAACAGTGCAAAGCATTTCTGCTCCTGCTTTTGGAAATGCCTGCTTATCCTGGCCATAACACCACAATCCTGCCCCTCTCAGCTGCAGCAGCAGAAGTGAAAACAAAAGGCAGAGCAAAGGAGGTTGCAACAATTATGTTTATTTAGCTGTTATGCTACTCAGGTTTTCCTACTGATTCCTTRGATACTGCTAAAAATACCAAAGTTTAGCATACTTGCTACCTGTTAGCTGACTGCTAGAAGTACTGCCACCACTCAGAAATAGTGATTATTTGATTATCTCATGTTAAACTGCTGTCTGCTGCATTTGTAGCCAAACCATGAAGTCTTATTGCCAACTGCAACCTGATTTATTTAGCGTTAAACAAACCAGGCTAAACCATCTGTAAACTGTTGGTTTTTCTAGTGTGGGGTTTTTTTTTAGTTTTTTTCCCTAATTTTATTTATGTCATTGTTTTTCTCCCCTCCCTATGCCTTCCATTGACACCATGACACAGTCAGTGGGTATTCAGTGATTTACAGTAGATCTGAAGTGGTGTCACCGTGATGAAGTGGTGTCACCAGGCCAGGCTTCAGTTCCCTCTGCTTTGACAAATCCTGTGAGATACCTCATTGAAAATAAGAAGTAAGCTGACACTTGCAAGTGGGAGACTCCTTTCATTAAACCTTTTCTCTCTAATTTAAGACCTCTTCACTAATAAATGAAGGTGGCAGGAAATGTCTCTGTATATTAGAGTACCATGAGGTGCAATTTGAAAGTGACACAGATGAAAAATTGTTCCTGTAATAAAGTATTGATTTTGTTCACGATCAGGACTTAAAGAACAGGATATGTAAGAATAAGTGAGTCTGGTTCTGGGCAATAGTAAGCATTGGGTTCAGTACTTCAATAATTATATACATTACAGAAAACACAGAGAAGGTGAAGGGGGAGGTAGGAAAAAATACAGATGGCCTTTTGAAGGAAAAAAAACCTGGAAGAATGTCTCCCAGTCCTTGAAATACATTTACTCACAGATTAGTAAACAGAGCTGGACATCTGCTGCAAGCAAACCACCTTGAGAGCAATGAGGTGTCACTGTGACAAAAGTGCATTTTCAAGGCATTAGAATTAACTTGACTGAAGCAAATGGACCAACTGGTTTTAAATACCAGACAGAACAGTTTATCATAAAACATGTGAGATCCTGCTCATGTAGCAGCATTTTAAAACTGTTTGGGCAGCAGTTCTTTGACAAATAATATGTTTTAGAAGAGCACTGTTCAGAGCTTCCAACAGGCCCTGTAACACAGAAATGCAAATAAATTCTCARTAGATACCTATTTATAAATTTATTTTATCTGTGTTCGTAGARGTTCTTAGAGCAAAACATTAAGAGGATTATCTCTTTTCCTTGGAATGAGCTTGCTGTCTTAAGGGGGAAAATCAATAATTAGTTTACATGTTGTTCAGAGTGCCCCCTCTTAAGCTTGCAATATTTGCTGAAATTTCAAAACGGAACTTTTAAAGAGCGCTTTGAGAAAAAAGCTTGGAACTTGAAAGTATGAGAGAATCATTTGGAGTTTGGGGTTGATTTTTGGTTTTGTGTGTGCCTGTGACCTTTATAGGAAGATATGTGTTCAAGATGTACATTTTACGTTTTCCCTAAGTCCCTTAACCTGACTTTACCCCATCTTCACTCTCAAAAAAACCTTCCCGAAGCACAAATAAACTTAAATCAATTCAAAATGGAGGAAAGTCACCCACTCCTCGCACTAAGCTGTCGTCCTCCCACTATTGCTATTTATTTCAAATGAAATGCTCAATATCAGCAGCCTGTGTCTTTCAAGCTTGTTCAGGTAGCTAAGTTTTGTGTGCAAGCACAAGGTAAAAGACTCCCAGGTCTGGGAGTGCTCCTAACACTGCATTTTCACCTTGAATAGSATTTGGGAAATGGAGCATTCTGGAGAATGAGTCTTTGAGACGGAATAAATAATAGGAATGTCTTTCAAACATAGAGGGAAGCAGGAATACGATTTGAGATCTGMGGATTACTCCTTTTCACGAGGAACAACAGGATCCATCAGGAGCTAATGCTGGGTGGTAACAAACCATTCAATACCTGGGTTTGTCTGAGGAAAAGAAAGTGAGAACAGCTTAATAATTAAACAATGAAAATGTACAGAGGTATAAAGGTTCACAGCTGCTGAACTGTCCATCCTCCAGATTTTYCTGGACTGCTATGCATCAACCCAGCCTGATCCACCTACGACTTCTTTATCCTCCTAGGACAAGGAAAGCAGATCCTTTACTCATTGTAGAATCTCAGCAGAAGTTTTGTTTGTACACGTGTTTTTGGAAGGAAGTGGCTAATGTTTCTAAGTGACAAAAATGTGGTCTGCACTTTGTTTTGTTTCACTTTTTCAGGTTTGGGTTTTTTTTTTAATATATACATACACTTCTTTTTTATTGTGCTCCCATCGTGTGGTGTCTTGTGATACTTAATGCATCACATGATGGTGAGCAAATGGAGGCTGAAAGTTTGGAAAAGTGTTCTAATCGTCCAAAGAGGGAGTGAAAGCATGGATGTGTTTTCCAGGTGGGCAGTGAGGATGGGAAACAAAAGCTGTTTAAAGGAACAGTTGATAGCCTGCAAGAGTAGGCTACACAATAAACCAGGAGAATTTTCAGAGACAAAGCTTSTCTTTGTCCAAAGTGCTGATATATTTAGGGGGATCTGTTTCCCAGTGTTATAACTGTATTCTGTTGAGCCCACGATTTATGGAAAAAGAAGGTTTGTGTCATCCCTCCCTGCCCCTTGATGCATATTTTGTCATTTTGTGTGTGTGCGTGGCTGTCACTTCTCTCTGAAGCTCTGGTAAAGGCTGCACCTTAAGCAAAGCAGTTGTGGTATTCATAGCGAAATTAACTTCTGCTAGCTTTGTTTTGTATAACATCCYGAAGATGATAAATTGACAACCAAGCATAAAGAGTGAGCAGTCAAAAAACCCCAAACAAACACTTGAAAAAAAACCCTGAATGAACACCCATGAATAGGGGTCTCCATGGTACTAGCTCAGAAAACTGTGRGGTATTAAGGATACTTCACATCTAACTCAGAGATGACGAGAGGAGGAGATGGCCCTTCATTCACGAAGTCCAGAAATTTCCAAGTGCCAGGGTTTGTTTACTTTGACTTCAGCACTGGAAGTACAAAAGATTGAGCTRGATAGTCAGAGTAGCTGCTAATGCTAGAATTAATCACTTTGCTCAGTTTTTCTTTACTTCACCCTTCTTCCTTCAAAAGCCAGAGCCTTCAGGTCTCCACTCACAGAAACAAAATCTAGATCAGAATGTGGGAACCTGCGTTTAACAGACGTAGAAACACCTGCAGGCTTGGCAGGTTATTCAATGAGCTCTTCTGTCACAAAATGATTTCAGTGTGGTTTCAGTCAGTGTCAGTTCACCAAACTGCACATTGCCAAAGTGGTTTGGTTTGCTGGGGTTTTTGTTTGTTTAATGGACTTGCCTGTGATTCTGTCTTTCCTTTCTGTAAGGAACAGGCACTGCTCTTTTAACATAATTTGGAAAGAAATAAGAATTGTGTATGAGACAACTTTTGCTTTGTCTTCAAGTGACTCACAAGAGTGCAAGCTTTAGCTCTAATATATATTTTGGCAATTGAATAAATGTGAATTCCTTGGAGAATGTGCTGTGACTCTGGCATGAAGCTGAACAGGACTGACTTTGTCAAAGCCTCCAATGCTGGAGATGATGTTGATGGAGAACGTTTCAGAACAGGGAGGGCCAAAGGAAGCATAGGGCTGGGGTGATAACAGCAGATATAAAAATGGGCTAAGAAGGAAGTAGTAGCTATTTCGTGGGGGGGTCTACGTCATCATGATTTGGGAGCTTTAACAGGGTATCAAGAATATGTTAGGAAAGAAATGTAATTTGAATTAGGCTACCTGGATGAAGTATGTGTCAWATGTACAAATTAAACTGTCAAAAGTAATTAGGAGACTTAGTGCTCAGCAAGTAGGTCCTGTTAAGAATATGAAACACAYTGACTGTTGATGTTCTTGGTGATAGATGTTAACAGCTTGTGACTACACTAGAGAAATATTTATGGCACAATGAGGTAACTTTGATTAGAATACCTATTTACCTAAATAAAGAAATAAATATAAAAGTACTCTGAAAATTATTTGAGCTTGTATTTCACAAAGAGCTCTAGCCTCTTTGACAAGTGGAACAGAGTTTGTTTGTGAGCTTGTTTGCCAGGTAGTCCTGCCAGTAAGATGGGAAAYGAACCAAGCTTGGCTTCTACAACTYGCAATTGTAGGAGATGAGGTGGGTGGGTGGATGTTTTTTGTTTTAATTCAATTATGGTTGATTGATTCCTGTTCTCAGAAAAACCCCACCATGCACGTTTTTCTTTGTTAGTGCAAAGCAAAATGCAGCATTAATGAATAACAACCTCCTGAACCAGTCCTATTCTATGTAAAGACTTATCCAACTTCTCAGTTCATCTGTTTGCCAAAATTACATGTAAAAGCATTTTAAAAAGACTTTGGTAAGGGTTGTTGCTTTCAAGTTTCTGTATTCCATATAGTTCAGAAAAAAATGAAAGGAATATGGCAAAGGGAACTGTTTGCATAATTTCAATTTATTTTTCAGTGTAGTTTTTTGAATTTCTACTGCCTACTGCATGTAATAAATGTAAAGAAACTGGASTGGCTAACAGATGATCAAGGGAAGGGAGTCAAATAATTATTATGGCTGATGACTTATGTAAGGGGTGTCAAGCCACCTTGCCTTGCAAGACTTGCTTGTACTTCAGTAGGCAGCTTTGATATCTACCTRCTGTAACTAAATTCTCTCAGTGATGCTCTTTCTGTCCTCATTACACCTGTGTGTCTGCAAGGTGTGCAAGGATGACGAGAAATGAATGAATGAGCTCAGTAGACACCTAGCCAGAAAACCAGATTTCATGGTGAAGGATCTCCCGGARAGGAATCAGGCTGGAATGAATAGCTCACCTCGTAAGCAATTGCCAAAGGGTGCTGGATTTTCTGCTAAATGTATTTTGTGACAGAAATGGTCCATCTAACATAAGGCTACTACTTGTTAAGGAAAAGACTGGTGTAGAACTCCTGCTGGAGTCTGTCTTGCACGGATTTCTGACCCTTATGGAGATAAATAACAACATTCCCATGAAAACAGCTTGTTGTGCCTATCACTTGATCCTTTCAAACCTGATTCCCTTACTGTCTACAGCAAGAACTGTACTGCTGCAATAACATTTCAAATGCAYATCTTTGCTTTCCAKAGAACTCTTAGCAGTGGTTATTGACATTTCAGAATGCTGCCATTCTCTTTTGCTCAAAGAAATCTCTTATGTAAATACCTGTCCCTGTAAGGAGTTAAGTAATTTCATAGAATCATAGAATGGTTTGGGTTGGAAGGTACCTTAAAGATCATCTCATTCCAACCCCTGTGCTGTGGGCAGGGACACCTTCCACTAGACCAGGTCACCCAGAGCCCCATCTGGCCTGGTCTTGGACACTTCCAGGGATGCACAGTCCACAACATCTCAGGGCAACCTGTTCCAGTGTCTCACCATCCTTAGAGTAAAGAATTTCTTCCTAATATCTGATCTTAACCTGYCCTCCTTCAGCTTRAGGCTATTCCCCCTTGTCCTGTCAYTCYATGTCCTTGTGAAAAGTCTCTCTCCAGCTCTCTTGTAGCCCCCTTTAGGCACTGGGACTCTGCTATAAGGTCTCCCCAGAGTCTATTCTTCCTGGACTGAACAACTCTCTTGGCCTGTCTTCACAGCAGAGGTGTTCCAGCCCTGTGATCAACTCAGTGGCTCTCCTCTGGACTCCTTCCAACAGATGATTGTTCTGTTTCAGGTGATTGTTCTGTTTAATTTATCTGGTTATTACCAGATGTTGAGGGCAGAAATGAACAAAAGTTGTGTTCTTTGGAAATATTMGTTTCTAACACAAAGAAATGCCCATGATTAAGAAATAGTTTTAAAGCTGCTTCAAAATCTCATTGTTTTGGCCTTTGCCGTTGAATTTTTTTTCCCCCAAATCTATGCACCGTGTTTCAATTTGGAGTACTTTGCATGATAGGAAGGGAAATCTTATATGCCTGATTTTTGAGAGTAAGGTCTAGCCCTACCCTGTACGGAAAAGGACTTGCATCCTACGTATATTTTTTGTTTTGATTTAATGTCAGTATAAATATTCTTCTGATTTGAAAACTTTGAAATTACTGCTTACTATTTCTACTGTTACCTCCACCATTTTACAGACTTATTTACTTATCTCTTCTTATTGCATCGTTTTAGTGCCAATTACACGAAATACAATCCATATGTGGATTGTGGTTCACATTTGTAAACTATGTAAACACTGTCAAGCCTTATGAGTTTAAACAGCAGAGTTTACTTCTGCTAAGAAGTATTCTTAAGTCCATTATAAACAAGACATATTTAGAATGATAGTRATTTGTGTAGACAACCKAAAAAAAAAATTTAAAAAAATCTTAAATATATTATTTCAAAATGCAATAGATAGAAGGTACAGGAATATGAACCCATTTTTCTGGCTTTGGAGTGCAAAGTATATTTTGAAAAAGARCAACACCTAAGCCTATAACAGCTTCTTAAAGCTGCAGAAGATGTTGAGCGGTATTAGGCCAATTCGAGTCATGCAGTTTCACATTGAGCACAGCCATTTCCTTGGAAGTGTGCTGCACAGCATGTCAGGACCTGGAAATATGTTGCCTGTGTAATGTCAAGACCTGACTCAATCAGCAGTTTATCTTTTGGCCGAGAACAGTAGGATCAAAACATCAGGGTRGTGTGCCCTGGCACCTTTGGGTTGTTGCAGAGCAAGCTCCTATTGAACAAGTTAAATCTCCTGTGCCCTTCCTGCTGCTGGCCACAGAGCGCAGCCTGACATGGCAGATCCATGTGGGAGCATCCACCTCCGCCTATCTATTTAACACCATGGAAGGATGCAACRGGAGAATCGGCACGATTTGTCCCCATCTTGTATTAAGCTGTCAGTGAATATCTAAATCACTTCCTTTCCTGTCACTTCATCCCTTGACTACATCCTTCGAGACACAACACCATTCAGAGAGAACCACCAGAAATACCCTCCGAAAATGATATGTAAATCCGGCAATTCATCSTGCTCTGTGTAGTACAGGTTTAATTCTTCCCGCTAGGCCTCAATCTGCTGAAACATTACTCTGATATACAGTACAAAAGCGGTAACAAAGATGTTCATATCAGCCCATTRTGAGCCGGTGGCAGGGAGAGAAATCAATGAAGCCATGGGGACAATGGCTGGGGTTTAAACAGGCTGCAGAAATTTGCTAAGGCGCGGACAAAAGACCGGGCCCGCTGAAAAGCGGCCTGCCCAGGAATTCCTCAGGCTCCATTATAGCGGGAAACAATCCTCACTCAGAGAGTGGATTTGCATCTCTAATAGGGTTCAGGGTCTGTTTGTGAAAGGCTTTCGCTGGGGCTGACCCCATCTCCGAGGATCACATTGATACCCGCGCCCGGTCCCTGCCCCGGCCCGCTCCGGGCAGGGCGGTATCATGGGAAAATGCACCCGCTTAAAAGGAAGCGGAGGAAGGCAAAAAAAATTAAAGGCTTGAGGCAGTTTTGGTGGTACTTAGCAGGGAAAATTACTTTGGCAAATAATAGAACCTACTGCTGGTAATTACTGCTAACAAGCTTCCCCCAACCCAAATGTGACACTTGGACTGATGTGAGAAAAGCTGATATAGGCCAAGCTTATTAAGCCTGAAAGAAAGGAGGCTCTTCCCTATGAAAATACAGCACTTGGAACCTGCAAATCCTGTAATCTAGTGTTACCAATTATCCATTAAAATAGAAAATAGAGCTGTAATATTTTAGGTCCTTTCGGGTGTATGTAGTGCCAGATGCTCTAATCCGAAGTGATTTTAAATGGAAAAATATTTTGTTTCATTCATGTGCTCCTGTTTGAACCAAACTTGGATTTGCTTACTCCATCTTCTTCTGGAGATCCGTGACAATCTGTCTGCTAATGGTGCTATGTTAATTTTATTGTTCTAAGTTTTCTGAAAACACAACTGTCTTTACTCTTGGAAAAAATACTTTGAGTCAATTGAAACCCTCTTCAGACCTTCCTATGTGTAGGTTCCATATGTGGTTCTCCTTCTTCAAGTGCATTGCTTTGTTTATGTCAAATAATTTCTCTTGCAAAAATTTWAAAAAAAAATATTAGAACCACACAAATGTCCTCTGCAATTTATCTCAAGTATTTTAAATAATTTCCTCAAATTCAAGGGAAATATTTCCAGGATGACAACGTATTTAAAGAAGACTATCTAGAAATAGGACTTAATTCCTACTTAACCTCAGTATCCCTCATTTCTTAATAGCAGTGGGCTATAAGTATTTTTCCCCATGCACTTGCTAGTGAGCATTGCCTTAAGTACAAGGATCTTTGCACTAAGATCAGCTCATCTGCATTATGTCTGGTTTTTTTAGAGGTCCCCTTCTACTGTAGTGTTACACTGAGTGAGGTTCAGGCAATTTCAGCAACAGTTTAAATAAGTATAGTAGTAAAGGAGATGTATGAGTGCAAGGCAAGACTACAAGGAACAGTTACAGACTGTCATGTGGGAAACTGCAGCTGAAAAAAAAAGGAGAAAATAATTCTTTGCTATGAGCAAGGTGAAGCCCTGAAATAAGCTCCAAGCTGAAGAATCTCCATCCTTTTAGAAGTCAATAGCTTGGTTACATGGGACACTGAGCTTTCTAACCTAACTTTGAAGTTGGTTCTGCTTAGAGCAGGAGGTGGGGCTACAAGTCCTCCAGAGGTCCTTTCCCACCTAATCTTTCTGTACACCTAYGAAATTTGTACCATTTGCTGATTATTCCCATCTTCTCCCCTCCTGCTGTGAAAATCTCTGATCTGGCAGGTGACATCTTTGAATATCTGTTACATCTTCGGGTAGCACAAAACAGAATCGATAACTGAGAGCTCACGGTGTGAAAATTCACAACTAAAACTTGCTGAAAACAACCTTTAGTGTGCAGTAACACACTGAATAAAGTATCTTGTTGCTACAAAAATAATACTGATTGACCTCGGGATGGGTGTGTTTGTTTCTTTGTTTGTTTTTTAAGAAGATTGTTTGTAGTCAGTTGTTTGCAGRCTTGAATTTCGGAAACTTTGAGTCTCTGGCATCCTAGAAGTTATATTTGTACTTACAGGATTTTCTGGACCAAAGTGAGCAAGCTGAGTCTTTAGGAATTTTGTTGTTGTTTTGCTGCAAAACCATATGGAAACTTTCAGCCCATGTAGTCTTTATGAATTTGTGAAGCTGTACTCACTTCCTCAGCAAGCACCTTGAATGAATTCAGGCCCACTGGAGCACCTTTGCAAAGTTTGACATTGATTAGGGAAAGAAAATTGTAGATTGCAGGGTATTTTCTTAAAKAAAAAGGCAAATTATGCTCTGTTAGAGGATTTCAACAAAATAATGGATGTCTGAATTATTAGCATGTAGAATAAATAGAATATTTGTATTTATATAGCATTTTGATAGGGCTTTAAATCACACAGCACACAGAGCAGCATCAACAGTTATTTTGTAGAATGTTTTCTTTTAAGGATTAGATTTGCAGGTCTGCTCTTTTCCTTTGTGTTTGGTGAAGCTGCTATATCTACGAGATGGAATCTCATTACTGTGTATAATTGTAATTATGTAAATAAGGTTATTTCTGCCTGTCTTATGTTTAAAAAGCCAAAGGAAATTGTTGATGATCTAGTTAGTGTGATACATTCAAAGTGACTGTGAATACAGCTGCTGGACTTTGCCACAACATTTCTAAAACACTCCTTTTTCTAACAGTGTGGCTTGAGCTCATCCTGACCAGCTGCTATTTTTGGATTTATTCACCTCAAACTTTAGGAGAAGAGGAATCGGTTTTGTCATCTAATTAAATTTAGATTTAAAGTCTGTAAATTTAGTCTGTGAATTTAGTTGCTTCCGTGAGGAAATTTCATTCCAGCTGAGTTGTGTCACCTGGGTACAGACGTTAAATTGGTTTCCAATAAAGCCTTGATCTCCGAGCACGTTGTGAAGTGGAGTCGGCATCGTTGTTTGCTTATGCAGATGAGGAGCCAGATGCACAGAGAGGAGAAATCACTCCTCAAGGTCATTGGAATCAAGCTGTGGTTGGGTTTGGGTATAAACTCTTTATCTTCTAACTCTTAGCTCAATATCTATTATTTCATCCATTGCTGTTTTATTTGTGTCYCTGCCTAAGAAGGTAAATGAGGTTCATGTACTTTCTCCTGTGTCCCTAAGCCCACCAAACTATGTCTTCCTTAGCATTTTACATGGAAAAAAAAAAAAAAAATCAAGTCTACTTGAACTAAAGCAACATTTTCCCTGGTGCTAATTGAAGGGAGAAGTAATATGACTGCAGCTTATTTTGGCACAGCAGTAGATTAAGTTATACTTGCTGATATCTTGAGTCCAGGGAATGCCTGTGTGTTCATTGTGGGCTGGAGCAGCATACTGATGTGGAGGTTTACACTGGTATTAATGCTCTGAGTTAACCCTGCGTGGAGCTAACCCTGGGACAGGTGACTCATTTTTTAAAACAACTTTCTTTTATGTCCTAGTAGAGCAKATATCGTGATTCAGTCTGTCCAGATTCCTCTGCAGAGCCTTCCTACCCTCAAGCAGATCAACATTCCCACAMAACTTGGTGTCATCTGCAGAAGTCCTGAGGACACACTSGATCCCCTCATCCAAATCACCAATAAAGATATTAAACAGGACTGGCCCCAATACTCTGAACCCCACTAGTGACTGCCTGCCAACAGTATTTACTTCCATTCACCACCACCCTCTGGGCCTAGCCATCCAATTTTCATTTTTTGATGAAGCATTTAGAGTTGTCCAGGACAACATAAATTTGAATGGCCTAGAATCAATGTAGAGCTGCCTGGCAACAACAATTGGTATTTAATTCTACAGTGGAGGTGCTTGCTTAACCTTCGTTCTAAYACAGAGATATTTCTGTTATAGATAAATCTATTATTCAGATGGCCTTTAAATTAATTCAATGAAGCCTCATGTATCCTTAGGAACAAGCTAAGGGCAAAAGAATTATCTCTCAGAATCTTCCCCCTATGAGCAYCTCGAAGGAAAAAATGTGCTTGAATATTGCATTCGAGCTAATGCTTCTGGGTTTTGTGGGTTTGGTTTTGTTTGTCATTGAGGGTATTGGAGAGAACTGTAATTAGTGGAGTAACCATTTCCTGTTCTGGGAGGGTTGACCTGTGTAATGCGACCAGAGAGAGAGTGAACCACAAACCTGGGGAGTAGCTGCTGGCTGGAGCCCATCTTCTGAGTGACAGCTTGGATTTAGCTTGTCTGGTGGACACTGAAGTCCGAGATGGGGGCTTCTCTGAGAAGTCTGAACTTCTGTTAAAGTGAGAGGGCCTGGTTTTCATCCTCTCCTTTGCAGTGCTTTTATTCTCCAGTCTGTTAACTCTRTTTGAATTTTCTTGTCTGTACTAAGGCTTTTTCATAATCATGATATGCACACAAACCGGTCGTGGTTCCTACAGGTACAAACGTTTTGTTCTCATCAATGGAAACAAATATATGACGATTTACTTTAATAATCCCTCTTTGAAGCGTGCTAATCTTGTTAGTGAAGTGACATTAGCACATAAAAGGTGTGCACTGTAGGGTTGTGTGGGGTGTTCAGAAACTTTGTAATGGAGCTGGTTTGCACCAAATGATCTAATGGTACATCAGTGAAGTTAGCTGCAAAGTTAGTCTGCAGCAACACTATAGTTTTGGTGACAGAAAATGAAAGTGAAACTTCTGTTGGAGCATTATTAGTATCTTATTGTATATTAGTATTTAATGTACACTGTCCCTAACTGGCACCTATGACTTAAAGATCCATAAATGAGCTACATAGTTTGAGGATTTAAAGCAAAAGGAAAGAAATTGCCTTCTGAAGGAGAGATCTCTCACGTCTGTCTCTTTGTCTCGCTTTTATTAAGTTGCTGTGAAAGATTGCAAACACCAAACCAGTGAAAGTATGCTTTGGGGCTTTGGATGTTGTGATTGATGGCCCACCGTGACAAGGAGCCCTGTGAAACTGCTGAATTAAGGATAGCTCCGTCCTTTTTCCCTTCAAATTGGAAAAAAAGCTGAAATGACTAAGCTCAAACAACTTCTGTGTTTTTGAATTTGACTCTGTTCTTGAGCTTGCAGTCTCTTTGCAGATTCTGCCTTCAGAGCATGCTTGATGCTAATTATATTAGCTCAGGCATACACAGGAGTGCTGCCTGCAGTCACTGGAAATCTCCCTAGGAAAGAGCTTCAGCACAAAAGGCATGTTTGGGTTTAGGCTTGCTGTATGTRAAAATCATTTTGACAGGAGGCTGAATACAGCGGGTAAAACTATTTTGGAGAGGTTTTTGCCTAACTGGCAATCCTGTGATGGTCACTGAGTATTACCAGCTTCCAAGGGAGTTCTCCTCTCCTCTGGCATCTGTGGCATAAAGCATTCCCAGTCRAAAAGTCACTCTCAGCCCACACTTCCACCTTGTTCCCCCCAGGCTTGTGCTGGCCACCAGAAAGACTTGTCTCAGATTGAATCAGGATAGGTGGTGTTATGCAGAGGGAACAAAAGGAACATTCCCATTGTGCTCATCATCTCTAGTGACACTTGGGGATATCATTATCAGTAAGCACTGCTGGGGTTTGACCAGTTGAAGGAATATATTGTTGGGATGGGAAATATTAAGCAGATGGCAGCTTACCACTCCATGAAATGCTTTTAGCTCACCTCCTGGATTCTSCTTCCCCCAGCTCTTGTCCCTTTGCCCTCTTTAGTTCCTCCTGTCAGAAATGAGAAATGGCTGCACTGGGTTTAGTTTGTGGCAAACAAGAAAGGCAGTCTACATCTGAACTTGAATTTTAGGTCATCATAACATTTCTTCACTTTGAGGGTTTTCTGTTTTACGAACTGGACACCTTTGTTGAAGGGAATAAAGGGAGAGGGCTTCACACTGAGRAGGGACTGATATGATTGGAGAACAATGCTCTCTACAAACGAGATATTGTACAGGCAGGCACAAAATGAGCTCTCACGCAGGGCCCTGCCACTGTCACTCAGCCCTGCCTGAATGGACAGAGCTCTTGTGATTTATCTTCCGTTCATCAGTCAATACCCAGGACTTTTTCAGCAGTGATGGATGAGATCTCTTGCTAAATATACTGCTGCTGCTGCCTGCTGAGTATTGTTGAGCCCGAGAACTGAATGGGAAGGCGAAGCTCGATGTGTCTCACACATGGAGCTGCAGGTTAGGAAAGTTACAGGAGGTTTCTGAGCAGCTTAGAAAAGCACCTGATTAATTTTGGATTCTGCAGGTGGAGAGAATGTGACTATCTTACTCTTTTTGTGTTATATAAACTGATTTGTGTTTCCGCTGGTGTCTGGGTAAGAAGGGTGTATCTAGGCTACAAAACTGTTCTTATTTCCCAAACCCTTCCAAAGCTGCTGTATTTGCAGGGCATTCGACATGCACAGCGTAGTCCCCTATATTTTCATATTTCAAGATACTGAGATATTTTAAAAATTGTGTGTGTTCTATGTGTAAACAGGGAGACAGATGTATTTTACAGCAGCGCAGACAGAAGACACAAATCTTTTTCCAAACCCAAACAGTCGAATGACATAATATCACTTTGTAATACAGCAATTTTTGTCCAACAGTCCATTTGCCCCTCAGTAGACCATTTTGTAATGTATTCACGTGTGAAGATTGGCACTGGAACACTTCATCCTTCGTTGACTTCATTCAGCCCTTCTTGCCCATTCCCACAGCACGGGGAGGCTCAGCAAGCCGCTCAGGCTGCACTTCTGCACATCACCTGACTTCTGAAATACAGCACCCTCTGCTTTCTCAACTCAACCCACAAAACAAATCCTTTTCAGAGCAACCAATTTATCTTGCATGCTTGCGGCCCCTGGAGTACAATATGGGGCAAGTGGAAATACCTGTGGGCAGAAACTCTTCTCTCTCCTTTTAGAGGAGGCTCTGTACTCATATTTTTGGGGTGAGGTCACATATCTTTATGTGACAGTAGGATTATGATTGAACCAAGCACGTTCTGAGCGACACAAACAGCTTTTTAGAGGTATGGCAGGGCATGCATATGACAGAATATAAGAGTCAGAGGTCTGAGGTAAATCCACAAAAGATAGTTTCTAGCTCAGCTCTGGTGCCTCTCATTTGTATCTTGAACAACAGTGACCCTTTTAATTATTTAAATAGAGGGAATAATCTTTCTATGGAGGAAAATAGCAGTTCAGTTTGAAAAACTTAGGAATTTTGTAGGTCCATCCTCTGTTGAGGGACTTGATAGCCTCAGAACACTGAGAATGGTGCAAAGGGAAAGCAGCATCCCTACAGAAACTTCACTTTGACCTCGTTGTCAGTGCCCCTGAAATGTTATCTTTCCCAAACAACCTGGGATTTTATTCCTTAATTGTGTGCCCAAGTTGATTTTGCTGCTCATAAATAATGCCAGTAAATAAGCACCACCACACCACCAAAAATTGTGGCTAGAAGGTGGTGAATTTAGAGCTGACTGCTTGTTCCGTATCAGTTAATGTATTTAAGAACAAAAGAAACCCCCAGCCATCGTGGGTAAGGAGATCAAGCTGAGTTCTGAGTGAATCTCTTCCTTACTTTTTTTTTTTTCCCCAGGAAACTTGAACAACAGTGTCAGCAGTCTGCTAAGGATTTCGAGGTAGTTGGGAGAATGTGCTTTGAACACAATTTTTTGAGGGACATAAATGATCTGAGAAACTCAGATTCATGGGCTATAGGTATTTATTGCCAATTTTAAGAGTTCATTTCTAGCATTTTATCACAGGACGTAGGACACTGAAGTAACTCTAATAACCTTTGTAAGGGAAAGAAGGGAGAAAGGTTTAAAAAAAATTCTGCTGACAGTAATGTCTATTTCAGATACTTAAATATAATGATGCCAGTAGGTGCTGCTTTAATATTGCTGGCCATAGTCATTTTGGAAGATGTTCTTTTGTTTCAGGAAGATCATAAGTATGGTGACATGTGATATATTTAGTGCAAATGAGTACTTAAAGAAGCAGCTGTTAAAAGATTAAACAGTCACATAAAAACTTCTCATGGTTTTACAGAAATTAAAGCTGTCTCCAGGTAATCTAATTTTATATACACTCCTTGTTCAATTCTTTTCAGATTTTTTTCCTTTAGAAAATCAGCCAGAAATGTTTAATGGTAAAAAAAAAAAAGAGGTTTCTTGCCAGAATAGCAAGATTTTCTGCTTCAAGTCTTTTCTTGTCACTGACTAGGTGGACAACAGCCAAAACCCACATTCTGTTTGGTCTTTCTCCTGGGCTTAGAATAGATTGTGATCACTTCATGAGCTGTTTATGTGGACAAAAGGGAGGCCTCTGATAGAAGAGGGCCACTGGTGGGACTGTAAGGATATTTTTTAGTGCATGTTTGTGTCCAAATTGTGTTGTAGAGAAATGCCACGTGTAATAATCTTATGCTCCAGCCAACCTTCACTTCAGAGAGCCTGTTTGATGAGCAGCTAAGTAGCCTGGGCTTTCTATGTCTGAACACCTCGGGGTGAACTCCCAGTACCACCTTCCCAGACAAAAATTCCCCAAGTTTTCCTGGCTTTTGTGTGTCCCCAGACCTGGGTCTCCACGGCATGGGGCTTTCTAGGGGGGRCAGGAGGGATTTTCAGTGCTAGAGAACTCCAGTGCAAGGTGAGTCTCCCAGAACTGAGCCTTCAAATTGTTTGGAAGAGAAATGAAGCTTGGCAAGACAGGTTCAGTTGATCCAACTTCACTTACTTCTTTCAAGGTTTTACTGACTATTCATATTCACCATCTCAAGGGTAAATTTCATTTTAAAAAATCAGAATTCTGACTCAGCGTGGGAAGTGGACAAGATTTATTAGTTAGGCATATCGTGATGCCCAAATGGTACTTTGAGTTATTGGATGTGTTTCAGTGTCTTGTTTTGAACTGGCGAGCCACGTATTTCTAAAACAACAAAATAGAAAAAAAAGAGAGGATGGATATTTTTGACTGCTTCCTCGAGGGATAACAACTTTGTAAAGCTGCATGTGACATTTCCCTTTCACCCGTATCCCCTCATATGCAGAGCACTTCAGTGGATACCTGACTTTCATGGGCTTCATATTTGAATCTAAGAGGTGCTTTGTAGCTTAAATTCTTATGCTTTCCTCTCATGGATGCAGCAAAGGGGTTCTAGCTGTTTTTTGGTTGTGGGTTTGGTTTTTTTTTTCCACTCTGGATTATCCATCTGCTTAATTGGATGAGGGTTGTGCGTGTTGTTTCAGTTAGTTAATTTCTGGAGCATTAATTATTTGATAAGCTGTAATGAGGATTTAGGCTGGAAGACTCCCATAAATTTGAATATTAAAAGTTTAATAAAATAAATCCAAAAAGTTAGCTTTTCTCTTTTTTTGACAGCTTTGGCAAGAAGGTGGGTAATTAAGAGGAAAGCACTCCATGCCATTTGCATGAGAATGGAGTAGACAGAAAGAAGGATGACATATTTGTCCTCTGCCTTCAGAAATTAAAATCTCAGGGAAGGGAGATTGCATGGCTATTGAAGCCACCTCTTGGATCTGATTTCCTATATTACCCCAGCATAAATAAGAGGACAAATCTGTTCTAATTTCCTGCGCCTCTTGGGCATTGCCTACCCCATCTTTCGAGTTGCTCCAATTCCAGCCRTATTCCTGGCAGACTCCTGCTAAGGCTGGCCAGAAACCTGCACAGGGCTAAATAAATAGCCACAGCCCAACTTATTGAAGAGTGTTTCAAGATGAATATCTGCACCTTTATTTTTTGTGGCCTCGGTCCTGCTGGAATCCTTGTCAGGATTTCCACAAAGGTATTTCAAACTGAGATGACAAAGACTCGGGTAGGAGATTTATTCCCTTTGGGTCTCCTGTAGGCAGAGGTTTGCAGACTGTTTGCAATCATTTCCCTTTGAAGTTTTGGGCTCTTTTTGCTGAAGTGGGGAGAAAAAAAACAATCGCGGGACTGCACGTTTCTGTAATAAGCTCTGCCAAATATTCAAGAGAAATAGTGCCAAAACCTGAAAGTTTAAGGAGGGTTCAGTTTTGCAGCAGTGTGAGTTTGTAAATAAAGTTTTATTTCATGGTGTTTTCCTGTTTAGATAAGTGTTAACAGTTTCAAGGCTCCTTGGAATGAACAGCTGTGTTGGAACCATTCCAGCAATTAAGCTCTTCAGAGTAGCTCCTATGCCTTCATATTGAAATGTTTTTATTTTGAACATGGAGCAAGACGAATATTATTTAGTGGCACTGAAGTTCCACGCTTTAATTTGAAGTAGATACCTGCCATTTACAGCTGTGAGGGATTATTGATGAATTAACACTATTTTCCATGATTCTTCACATTGCTCTTACTGYGTTGTACTTTCATATGGGTCACCATCCCAATTAACTATAGGGTTGCTCAGAAGAAATAGGTGATCATATTGAATCTTTGCAGAGGGACATATCTGGTGAGTTGTCTAATTTATTCCTCTCTCCTGGCAATTGAGGATAGCTTTACAAAACCAGATCACTGTGGTAAGGAGGCAGTATTAATTAAAAAGGGTTGTTTTTTTTTTTCCAAAAAAGAAGTTTATAGGGCCACGTTTTGCTGTCTGTGTGAATTCTTCATTTATTTTAGTTGGTCCTATACATTTAATGTTTTGTGCACGAGATGATTTGCAAGGTGTACAAGTTTATCCTTAAACATCCAACCTCTCATAAATGAGTCAAATAGAGAGAAATGAAGGAATTCTTTCTTCTCTGAGACATAGGTTGTCTTTGCATTGCTTTTGTATCTTTATTGAAACTTGACTTTGGCCTTAACAAAAATAGTTGTCCAATAAGTACTGCTAGTTTTGGATATGAGCTTACAGGTTAAAATTAGSACTCTCTCTCAATGTAATTATTTTTCAGCTATTCTATTGGTTTTAATTCTTTTCTCTTCTGAGTTTCTACTTGATCCAAAGAAACCATTACAATTAGATTATGAAGTAAACTGTGTTTGCAGSCCTCTTACTTGAAAGGAGTGGCTGTCATGAGGTGGTCATGCAAAGTATAATAGTAATAAGAAAAGAGTTACTGAATGTCTTTTCCAATGCACGTGGTAAAACTTTGAGTGCTCTAACTCAAAAYCAAAACTTTTATGAGGATTTTTCCCAGCACAAGAACAATGCAAGTTTACTCCTGTCTAAAGATGATTGTGAAAAGATTTATCACAGAAAAGCCCAAGATATCCTTTCAGGGGATGTGCACTTGCTGACCTGATTTCTCTTGCTGTTCTGGCTGTGTGGTTCRGAATAGATGATCACAGACACATGGAAAATGAACTTGACGTGCAAGTATCTCTGATGTTTATTGGCCATATCTGTTTATAATCTTTTCACTTTTAAGGTTTATGTTGCTGAGGAAAAAAAATCACAATCAGGCCAATAGCAATTGTGCATTTGGAGCGCTGTACAACTCTGCTTTTAATCATGWAGTAATTGCAAGAAATAAACATTTATAAGTTAGCTTGAAGTGATTTCTCTATCATTGATATGCCTTTTGATGTATCTGACCTCCCTTATGAAGAAAATATCTCAGTCTCCCTTGTTATGTTCCATCTATTATGACTCATTTCTGCTGTTTGAGTTCAGCATCCACATTGCTTATTCAAGAGCTTGGGTGTTTTGGCAGCAAAATSTGAACCATCTTTGCAAGTTCAAATCTTGGCCACTAACAGCCTGAAATATGTGGGATTCTGTGCAGTGTTCAATTTTCAACAGATACAAGACTGCAAAAGGACTAAGTTTTGTTTCCCCTTCCAGCGTTTTGGAGTGCCTGATAACCACTTCTCAAATTTCAGGCTKAAGTTTAAGCTTATCTCCAGCTGTTGGTCTTGTGAAACAGTGCAAGTCAGGTGAATACTATGAAGTTTTATTCAGGATATAATCTTTCAATAATCAGGTGCTTGTACACATCATACCAATCTCTGGTCATTCAGGTTTTTACCAATACTAATCTTTCTAATCAGTTTGTGGTTCCAGCTCATTGATACCTATTCTTCTTCCTTTATTTAAACATCTTCTACTTATGTGACCACATATCTTTTCCCATTCTGTTAGAGATTATGATGTATGCAAGACAAAAGTCTCTTTTCAATGTAAGAAATATGAGGCAATCAAGAGTCTAACCCACTCCTTATGTGCAGGGATTGTGAAGGGAGGAAAACCTGGTTTTGAGGGACCAATATACTCAGTGGACAAGATTTGGCTTTATCTGCTTGTGTAKCTTCATTATAAAATCAAGAAATTTCTATGCCTGCCTTTTAAAAGTTAATTCAAAAGGGTGATAGGAGTTTTTCGTGAATATCACTTAGATCTGTTCATTWTGCTTTTTATGACTTTAAATAGAAGACCAGGGTTTTTTACAAGTTCAAAGTGACCAACCTGTTACTTCTCCCTCTGTCATGACACTCACTGTCATCTCAAAGAAGGAAGGAGTGGTAGGAGAATTCAACACCTAATGGGCACCTACTGGACTTGTTGATAAAGTTCCCTTGACCTTAAAACAAAATAGCATTGGCTGTACCATTGAACTGCCCTGAAAATCCACTGTGATTTAAAAGAAAGGTCTTTAAATATGCCATTGACTGTTCTTGATACGTGAGCTGGRCAAAAATACATCTGCAGCTAGGAAAGAATGAGTGAGAACTGGAAAATGGAAATCAGCTTCAGTGAAAACAGAGAAATCTTGCATGAAAATTGTTCACAATTCTAAATAAGAGAACTGAAAAAACAGAGTAGATTTGAAGATGAGAGGCTTCTGGTCTGTTTCCACCATGATATCCATGCTGAAAGTGGAATCTCCCACTGAATCTCTCTTGCCACCAATTGAGTGGAACAGGGCAAATTCAAATCAGAAATATCGTGAGCCTTGCAAGTTTAGAGGCACGGAAAACCTTCCTTTTGGAGGCTTTCAATTCAAATTTGAGAAACACCCATAAAAAAAAGTTYCCCCCAAAAAAACTCCCCCTCTCAGAAAAAAACATGAAAAATTGCTTAGTTAAACTGCTTAGGAGGCAAAGGAAGGGATAGATGGTACCAATCTCACAGAAAAAAAAAAAAAGAGAGTTTATAGAAAGAAACACTCAGAGTCTTTAAAATTGTTTATTGCTGCATTGATATTTTGATTTGGGAAGTGGATTAAAGACAGAATTCATAGGTAACAAGACTGAAGGGTAGGCATTATTCCCTTGAAGCTCACCGTCAAATATAAATATTTTTGCAAAAAAAAAAAATCCACGAAAAAAACTTTCTACTGCAGAAACATATTTTCATATTAATTTTCAATTTTCTCCAATCAGATTTCACTTTAATAGTTCTATTTGGACTGAGTACACGGTGCTAGAATTCTGTAGAGACAGCTACTGGTTCTCTAATCATGGCTTAGTCTGATTTTCAGTAAGAATTGGACCCAAGTCATTCAAGGGTGTAYTGTTTTCTCTGCTGTGCTCAATTCTGAAAGTACATTTTCCCTCACTCCATTGATAACAATGAGGCATGTTAAAGGAAAGGCCTGTGGAGTAGAAAAGATTTCATTAATCATGAATCATTACGTTTGTCAGTTGGCAAAGGGAGACTTCCTCATTTATCCCTTGAATGAAATTAGGTCTGGCCTAGCTGCAGTTAGAAATTCTAAATTACCTTGGCATCTATCTGTTGCTGTTTATATGTGCACCATAAAATGGCAGATGGCATTTTATTAATAGCAGATGAGCTGAGTCTTTCAAGATACTTTTTTTTCCCTGATATTTGGTTTCTTTGCATTTGAAATGACGCCTACCTACATCATTTCATGGTGCTTCTGTATACTTTCCTTAATTAAAAAAAAAAATTAATAAATGCTTCATGTTGCTTTAACTGCACCTGCCACTCTCCTCCCACGTCTGAGAGGGCTAATAAAACACACCATGGTGACCTGCATGAAGGTGAAGCTTGAGGAATTTGTAGCTGGAAAGTCTATGCAAAAAATTCTGTTGCATTGTGTTAAATGTGCTGATGTCACAGAACGTGATGTAAGAACTTACTTGGGCTGTGGCTTTGGAGGTTTTTTCCTTCATTCTTAGTTTCTGGAATAGAAAAATACAGCATGGAGCAAATATCMACCTTGTCTGTTAACTGTGTAAAATCCCCTGAATACATTGATATTCATATTTCCTGTTTAAATCAGAGTTTGCTTGACTAGTGTGCCAAACTTGGGTTACTCATTTGGCTTGTAAAGGGSCAACATTCAAGATCCTGCCCTGCTTGAGTTTGTCCTGAAACTCTTCCCAGTGAAAGTTTTATTGCAGCTGTTCTGTAGTTGGCAATAACTTTGAGTCCTGAGGAACAGATCTTTGATTTCATCAGGAAATTCGTAGAGAGAGGCATCATATCTATAYRGATGTGTGTATATRTATAAAAATATGTACATATTTATATATACATATTTTTTTATATATACAATGCCTTGGTCAAAGCATTGCAAAATATTACTGATGTTTTCAGGTTGTTCTCATYGGAAAACCTTAATGTCAACCAAAATAAACACATGTAAGGAATCTCATATCGATAGTATTTACTTTCTTCTTAGTTTTTTTGTCTGTCTTGCTACATATGCACACGGCAGACACACTTTCAAAGGAACAGGCCATGCATACAAAAAATATACRTTAGTTTTGAATGACAACCACTTATGATTTACTCACTGGAGAGACTACCAGCAGCCATAAATAGTTACACCGTTCAGATCAAGTCAAACCTGTCCCTGTGATAGCCACATCAAATACCRCAGGAGATAAATTCCCCCTCCCACAGACAGGTTATTGACACTAGAAGTTGTAGCATCCTTTTTTCACAGCATATATTTTGATCTACTCTGGATGTTTTAAATTCTACCCATATCTGTACYGTGGGTCTGAAAGGAAGGTCTCTGTGTTGCATGAGTGAGCAAATGATTTTTTCATTGACTTTTTCAAATCTCCAGTTTCATACTGCTTTGAAAAGTCAAGAGGAAGTTCTGCAAATATCTTTTTATTTTCCCCTTGCTATTCCTGTAGCAGCTCAGATAGAACTTGTCCGTTCCAGGACTCAAAAATCTCTAATTATCTCTCTTTGAGCTGAAGTGCTCTGTGCTATCCAAAGTCCTGTAAGGAAAAAATACCTCAAAATCTATGAAGTGATTCTTGAAAAGGGGGTGAACTTGAAAAGAAAAATAATTATAGTCTTCGGTTCAGCATCTTAGAGCCTGAGAGATATAATTTGGTGTGTGCTTGTTAAGGCAGATGGAGTCAGGGCAAAATACATGTGAAAAACTTAGTGCAGCATTTGTGTGAGTCCAAACTGCATGTGCAAAGTAACCAGGGCAGGTTGGAAATGCTGCTTCCATATCTGGCAGTGTTTCCTAAAAATAAAAGGCATTTAAAATCAGTGGATTCAAAGACTCCTAGGCTTGCTAGAAGAGCAACTCAATTTTATTAATCATTATCATTAAACGGGGAAAAGACCCTAAACAACCATCACCTTTCAGAATGTTGTCATGAGAGTTGTTTCATAAAATCCTTTTCTTCATTAGCAATACTGTTTTTCTAGCTTTTTCTGCCACAGAAAGAGGGAGGCCAGCAGCCTCTGACAAGGTTTGGATAATAAGACTAATTAAGTAACTTTTTAGGGTTCTGTAAGACCTTTTCTTATCTATTGGAAATCTTACTTTAGTAAAGGAATAGCATTGACTGTGGCGATCTTCCCTTCTAATCTACTTTGATTAACTAGTGTTATATCATCGTTTTTCTGTTTTTACGATCATCCCATTTTCCTGTTTTGGGTGCAATCTATTCCTATTAAGCGATCCATTATTTTGAATTAACATTTTATTGCGCACACACTGCTTTCTTGGCTACCCACCAAACCTATAGGCTAACATCCTATATCCTAAAGTGCTTTAAATCGTCGATTTTTTTTCGGGTCATTAACAAACTAATAAGCAGACTCTTTTAACACGGGTGCTAAATGTAAATTGTCAATGACAGCAGCCAGCGGCATCCTGCTGACAAGTGATAATGTCATTGGGACGTGTCCTCAGAGCATGGTAATTACTGCTGTATTCATGGATGTATATGGCTGGATGTTTACCTCATTTSAATATGAAAGGGTTTCTGAGGAGTTCATACGTGCTCTCTGCATGCTGAGTGCACTGGATGAAGTAGATTAGGCCCAACAATCTGCAGGAGCAATTCATTCAGGTTCCACTGACCTGGGGCTTTCTATTATGGTCTCCATAGAACGACGACAAAAAGCCCTCCAAGCAATGCAGGATTGGGCTGCATTAGTAAAATGTCGCTCTGGGTTCTCTGTCTCAAAGGTTGAATCGATATTAAGAATGGCAAAAGAGGTTGGGCAGCACACAGATCGCAAAGAACCCTTTCTGTTCTTTCCTTCACACTATATAGAAGCATGTTCCACACGACTGATGGACAAAAACTTGGTTTATTTTAAAAATAAAYGCAAAATATACACATGGAAGTCAGCATTTCTCATTTTGGTCCTAGGTAATTACTAGTTCTGCAGCAGTGTTGGTTCTATTGAAACGGAAGAAAATATTTTAAATGTTTTAGAAACAAGGACAGAAAAAACAGAGAGTTAGCAAATCTGGCACTGAGATATTAGCAGAGGCAGGGATTGGGTGGACTCCCAGGCCTTGGGATCTGAAGGGATGAAACATGGATGCAGTGAGGCTGCAAGGTTTTATTTTTCCTGTTTGTTGAGGAAAGACTAAACACTCAGCACTTCACATCCTTTTGGAGAGCCAGAATTTCTTGTAGCCCCTCCATGGCAGCTGTTAGAAATTCTTCTGTACAATTCCTTCGTGCAATTTGTACTATCTATGATTTCTGATTAAGACCTGATGGAGACACAATCAATTTCATCCAAAATATATGTGACTGAGGCCAAGATAAAACCCCCAAAATACTCAAAGCTTTTTCAATGCTGAAATAAATCAGACCTTTCCTGAACAAACAAGGCAAAAGCAGAAATTAAATCAATTACAGTCCGTATCCTATTTTTGCCTCACCAGGAAGAAAAAAAAAAAGGCCTGAGGAAGCAGATTAAAATCTAGTAAACATCAATTTATTTTTTAATTGCATTCAGAAAGGATGCCTTAGAAACAGATCTAATTTGCTTCCTTGGAAAGCTGTTCAAACCTCATTACCTAGTGGTTATATACCTTCTTTTAATTTCTGTTTTGAATATGCTCATGACATCCTTTGTTCTTGTGTTAGCCCTGTCCTTTTACACCCTGGCTTGCTGCTCCTTACTTTGCTCTCGCTATATTTACAGAAAGAAGCCACATTCCCTGTCAGCTTCTCCCAAAGCTGAGCAAACCAGCTCGTTTCACCTCTTCACATAAAATTGCCTCAGCCTTTTCCTTCAGCTTTTCCCCTTTCCTGTGCATGGTTGGCCATGATTGATCTCTCAGTGGGTCCTAGGATTGCTTTCAGTTCCCTCTCAGCCCTGTCACGCTCGTGGTTCACCGTGTCGTGTGATGGAGTAGCATGTACAGGCTCCTCTTCGTTGTTTCGTACCGATGCCTAAATTTGTTGGTCCCCAAAGGCACAACCTTTCATTTTGTTTTATGCAGTCTCTTTTATTCTCTTCCTTAAGATCATCCAGTGCTTCCTGGAGGCCCCTGGCAGATAGCATTTCCAAACGTGGAGATGCTGGCATGCTCTTGGTTGACGTGTTATTAATGATCTCGGCAAGGTTTGTCCCCAGATTGCTCCGTGAGGAGCTGCAGCTCTGAGGTCTCTCCACTCAGTAGCTCTTCCCTTCAGCATTATGGGGGGCACAATCCTCCTCTTGTTCTCTTAAATTTCATCTTTGATGTGCCAATAAGTCAAGATGCTTTACTAAATCCCAGGAGAGGATCCCTTTGTTCTCCGTTCCTTCTAGGAAGCCAGGTATGCTAGGAAAGAAAATATGAAAGGTCAGTTAGGATCAAACTCTCTCTTTTAAATTTGACTGTACTTTACCCTTTCTCCTTTAGGGCCTGAGTCAGAGTTTTATGTGTTATTCAAACTTCAGTCATCAAAGCATTTCCTTTCCAAAAGTTACTGCATTTGCAGATTTCTAATTACAGGCAACTCTCTGCATTGTAGTAGATTACTTAAACATCCTTGCTACTGTACATACAAGTTCATATGCAGCTTTTTCCAATCTTCTGGACTGGAYGTTTTCCAGTCCCTCTGGCTCACATCAAGCAATGCTGTTCCCAGTTTGTATCTCTGTAGCTCTGTTTCCTCTCGATGTTACGCTTTATGGAAGTCTGGCCCTGGTGCTGGCTCTTCTTGCTTTATTGTTACATGTCTTGATGTCCAAGGCAGCTTTGTCTCAGTGGGCCTCTTTTCTTCCATTCTCTGTAGGGTCTCAGTTTGTTCCCAGTATTCTTCTTGAGATTTGCCAGCTTTCCCATCTTTCCCCAGTCCTTCCTCACTTCACAGATTCCTCACAATTGTAGCATCTTTCCTTAAACAGGGTCAAATCCTCCTGGACATTCATGTAGCCCAACTACTTCAGCTTGGATTCAGCTGAATTCAGAGCTTGGTTAACTTTTTACTCTTCTTTCTTCAAGACCAGGCCAACAAAGCCTGATTCTGATCCTTTTTCTATTCATGACGAACTAATTTTTCAATAGCTGGAATCAGTGCTATTCTATAAACACTTAGAGGAAGTGCTCTCAAGAAAACCCAGGAAACTCAGGCTTAAACCAGAATAAGCTTTTWAAATGTTTTTTCCTTTTTATTTTTTCTGGACCTCATTTTAATATTTATAMTTGTCTTTGAGATTGTGTGCTTTTCATCAGGGTTCTGAATTGCAGGTSATATTTATCTCTTCTAGATCATTGCCTCCTTCTCAGAGAAAAAAAAAATAGTTTTCATTTTCTTTTTTAAATTTCCTACAATAATTGCTGTTGCCAAAACAAGATATTGTGAAAACAGGACAATCTCTTTCTCCAGGGAAGGCCCTTTCTCCCCTCAGCCCTCAAGTCTGGACTCTAAGGCAAAGAAAATGCTTCTTTGTGCTCTGTCTTTAGGTGGATGTGTAGTCCATTATAACTTGATCCTGCATGATCAGTCCATCTTCTGAGATACTCTGTTTATTCCAGATGTCAGGTAATATTTTGTCCTGGCTCTTACTTAAGTCTCTGTCATTCTTCCCACTGTACCAAGCCCAATCAGAGTTGAAATGCCTGAGATGCTGGGAGGAACATCTCCTGCAGTGTGATCTGTCACACTCCAGTTACTTAAGTAGAATTATAAAGACCTCTTTCCTCCCGAAAATGGTTAATGGATCCCAATAATTAGGGACTGATCTATTTTTTTATTAAATAATGGAGAAAGACTCACTGAAAAAGCCTGCAAGTTTAAGATGTGATTTGCACATGCAAGTGAGGGGACAGAAAGAAGGCATGGATGAAAATAAAATAAACAATTAAAATTGAAGAACTGAGCACTAAGGTCTGTTCGTGAACATTTGTTTAAATTCTGAGAAATGCCTGAACTCCAGGTGTCGTTTCCCAGATACTGCTCTTAAGAATTAGAGCTTACTTTTGGGGGCAGGAGGGGGGGGGGAAAAAAAAACTCATAAGGTTCTATCTGGCAAATAGTTTTATAATCCTCTCCACAGTGAAACACAGATGGCCATTCAGCAGCAATCCAGATGCTCCTGCAGGAAGCTCGGGCTCTCTGTGGAGCCATTTGGAGGGTATCCGTGGGTGCTGCTGGCTTGTAACAATGCAGCATTTCTTCTCTGAGAGATGCTCTGAAAAAGCAGAAATACATTCTTGTGTCGATGGGGAATTAACTTCTGACATTGGGAATAAATTCTGTTTACACCTGGAGCATTCTGGGTCCACCTATGCACAACCAGGGTGACAGCACGTGGATTTTGTGATATAACCTTTGGTGTTGCATGGATTCAGCAGCCAAAATAATGCATTTAAAGTGGATGTTGGTCTGATATTGTATCAGTTTGCACAGAATGCACAATACAGTATAAACTAAATAAAGTAGGTCTCAGTCTATTGAAGAAAGCAATGCTTAAATTGACAACACGGMTAGTTCAAGGCATCTCTCTGAAAACACGTGTAGGAAACATGCTTATTCTGGCCTGGATACTAAAATASAGAAGGAATTRAAAGGAATAAGAAAGCGAAGTAGACAGATAATAGAATTCAGTATCATTGCTTCAATGAGACTACTAATAAGCATGAAATTGAACATCTGCTTAAGTGCATGTCTGGGTTATAGCATAAAGATAACCATCATAATTGTACCCTGATATTTCCATAGCAGAGAGTTTAGTGGATGAGAGCTAGCACAATGCAAATATAAATGTTATATTCTGGAAGAAGCTGCACGATTATTTTGCCTGGGATTTATAGGAATAAAAAAAAAAAAATCAAGGGTTTTGCAGTTTACTTTTTTGAAGAAAATCCTTTGAATATATTGAATATTTTGAGGAAATGCCATCATGAACKGAACACTAAAAATTTGATGTCAAGAAAGTCTTCTCTAGTCCCATAGAGACTTATGGTGGTGGTTAGTTTCTGAGTAGTTTTTTTCCATGAAAGAAACATTTCTCCTACTGCCAGTTCMGTGTCCACGCTGTAGAAAATATCTTCTAGAACAAAGTAAAGAAATAATAATGATAATAGAACCAAATATTGGGCTGGGTGATTGTTTTTATATAAAGCATAAATTAAATAAAAATTCCGTTAAAAAAAATCTTTCAGATGAGACAAGATGTCACGTTAGCTTCTGTTGCTTGTGTGGGAAAGACCTGAATTGAAGACCAAAATGTTCTGGCAGAAAGACTGTGCATGGGAGAATGAAATGTCAGTGATGTAAAGCAACTGTGTAGGTAGATTTAAATCATTTTTTCAGCTCAATATGCTGGTTTTGTATCAATCCACAGAGATKATGATGTTTTATATGAATTTCAGGTACTGAGCTTCACATAAGCRAAGTGAAATGTTCCTTACCTTTGGGGAACTTTGTAATGTGCTTGAAATTCCTTAGACTTTGTGACCACACCGAGTAGATAATGCAAGACTTGGGTCTTCTATTTGTTTTCTGCCAGCAGAATGCTGCTAAAAAGGGCTGTGTCTTTGTGAGACCTCATTGTTATTCCACCACGTATTGCTTTGGGGCAGCTGCTCTATTATAAGCCCACGTAGTTATGAGTGAGAGACTGCAAATTTATTCTTCTAAGGAAGATGCTCTGTTTCTGACAGATACAATTAATAGCTGTGGCTTTTGAGGTTGTTTTGTTTGTTTGTTTTGGGGGTTGGGGTTTTTTGGGGGGAGTTGGTTGGTTGGTTGTGGGGTTTTTTGTTCCAATTGAAAGGGTGGTTAAGGTATATGAAAATATTGTGTGTGTTTAAAAGGAGGGTATATGACTTYTATTATGCAGGAGCCCTCAAGCTTCTCAGAATGCTATGGATAAATGTAAGAATGACAGTTCAGTAAGAAAGATTCTCTTACTTTAAAATAGTCCAAATTAATCAAAATTAGTGGCCTGGCATTTTTCTTAACAATAGACTATCTTCAATGAACTTTTCTCCTCTAATTTTTATTTTTTAAGAAAATTATTCAATATAGTATGTCTGGATATTTCTGACCTTCATCCAAAACCATTTGCTTCTTTATCTTCTTGTGGTGGGAGACGAGATGTCCTCAGGACATGGAACAAAATGTGTTAGAGGGTATCCATGACTATTTGACTAGTTGGCAGTGGAAACGTCTGCCTTCTGCCCCCATCTCCTCATTTAAGGATTAAGGAATCGCTGCTTCTTCACTAAAGTAATGCCAAGCTTATAACTCAGTGTGTACTGACTGGCAAACAATATATGATATTTGATCTGTTTAGATTTGGGTACTGAAGTAGACTCCAAGAACAACTTTCTTTTCACGCCAGAAGTGTGTATTCTCTCCATGCTGGAATGAGTGACTTGCTGTGCTCGTGGCCACTGGTGCTCAGGAGTAGCCCTGGGGACCCGTGGCACTGCARTGTCATGGGAAATGTTTGCTGTTTTCCGCTGAACAAACCCCGGGCAGAAGGCAGCTAATGGCATGACTTTGGGAATAGTTTGCAGTGCTGCTTGGTTTGCATCTAAACCACCAGGGAGATTCTCTTCATGGTGAGCATCCTTTGTAAACTCAGCTCCTTGTTTTATGACAGCAGTTAGAGGAGAACCCCACATGCTCTCTGACCCTCTTAGGTGGCTTATGGGGTTTTAATAGGACAGCTGAGAATTAACTCCCCAGTAATCACCATAGGGACATGATGGAGTGAGCTCCACGGATGCTTGCAGGGTGAGACCTTAGGTCAGCTCACTATTGCTGATATTTTTCCCTAAATGTCAGAGCTGTGATAGGTGTGACACTCGGGCACACTTCAGAGAGAGGGGGCCACATCTGTTCTCAGAAAACTCTTTGTCATCGCTGTAATTAGCTCCAATGGCTCAACCTTCCCCCAAGTTGAATCCAGTTGTTCCCAGTTGTGATTTATCTGAGTTGAGGAGTGGCTTTCATACTTTCCTCTCAGTAAATGCAAAAGTAAAGGCATTACTCGTGATGTAATCTTGATCTTCCCTTTGCTGTGTYTATCAAATTCCTCTTTGTAGCTCTRTAAGTGGAAGAATATTCAAGTTTTCTCTCAGCTGACTGAAATGCATGTGCAGGGATGGTCCTCTCTGATGCAACTGRGCTGGTTTGCTTGATCTCCACTTCTGTCCTGAAGTTACTGAGATTAGCAGTGTTCAGAAGAGATGAATGTTACTAATTTACCTCACTGCTATGACAACAGGTTTTGGTATGGCTTTACAAAGCCAATTAAAGGATTTACGTGTCCTTTTCTGCATTAAAACTTTTCTCTGCCTTGGCCTTGGGCTAGAAAAACGGAAGTGAGAATTGTGATTGCTACTGATCCAGGTAGCTCAGAAATATTTACAGAGGTCTCATGATCCTATTTGTAATAAATTGCGTTCTTCCTTCTTATTCCTGCCCTCCCAATTCATAGRGAGAGTGGAAGTAAGGTTCAGTAATTCATATTTAAAATAAAGAAGGAATACAACTGGGACTACAGACAGTGTCTTGGCACTGCTCAGGTAAATCTGAGTGGTCTGTAATTGACTGAGGACTTTCTGATATGACTTGTAGTATGCAAGAAGGAGAATTCACAATCTTGCATGAGGTAGGCCCTGCTTCCATTTTTGCCCTTTGGAAAAGGTCATTGATTCTCATGATGACCTAAAAGGCATTAAAACGCTGTTATTGAGCAAAAATCCTTTAAAAATGCACCCTAACTCACACTTTCTCAAGTGTAAGGAATAGGGAATGGCATAGACAAAGCATGGCTCACCTTGGCCGCATTTGGACAAAGTGAATTTTTCTCTCTCATTTATAGTTTTTCAGTCTTCAACAACATCACAAAGAGTGTAGAGATTATTAATTTACTCTTACAAAATGCTTTGGGTTTCTAAAGACTCTAAAAATCGCCTTTAGCCACTGCATTACAACACCACCATCCCCACCTTATTTTTTTTTCCCCCCCAACTAAATTTTTGCTTGTCTTCTCAGGTAGTGTGCTTATTTATATTCACGGGGAAAATCTGCAATTTTGTGTTCATGGATGTGTGGAAAGCAGGCATTTATCACAACGAAACGAGAGAGAGGAGCAAGGGAGGACATTTGGCACTTTATTTTTTCTTCACCATTAACCTCTTAAGTCCTTTAGTAAATTGGCTGTCCTTTAATCACGTCCTTAACAACCCCTGATGAGCTATTAATTGCATGTGCACTTGATCGCTTGCAAAATCCCCCTGTACTCTTTTAGCTCCCCTTCAGCAGCAAGAATTTATCTGAAAATAATTCCTTTAGGTTTTTTCCTAGTTCTCATTAGGACTCCAAAGGTCACATCCCTAGACCAACATGAAGTTGATTTTTCCTTTTAGTCAAGGTAACTTCACTGAATTTAGCACGTGGGTTCCCAAAGATGGCAGTTTGTTCCATTTCTTATCCATTCTTTTTGTTCCCCAGAAGTTTTTCTTTTTCAARTGAAAACAGAAATAAATTAAGATAATGGCTGGCAAAGATTTATGGTTTTGTGCTTCTTCTTTGGCTGTTCATATTCTATTTATGGAAATTTTATTTTATTTTTTTTAGTAGGGTCCATTTTATTTAATTGCCAATTTAACAATGCCCAGAGAAAGAGTTCTGTCAATTTACGTGGCCAATTGCTACCTCCATGTTTAATTGCTATCTAATATTTAATCAATTTCTGGTTTTCCCCTTTTACTTCCTCAGACTGAGCTAAAGTGGAACAAATCCAGTTTATTCCCTCTTTGAGCAGCTCCTGTATTTCATTTTCARTGCTATAGAAAACAATGCTTTTTTATTATTTTTATTTTTTTTTAGTCTTCTGCTTTGCTAAATATATTATTTTTATCTAAAATAATAAATCCAGAGCTTTTTCAGTAGTGTGTGTAAAAGGAGGCCTGCCTGTGGCGTTGATAGCTGTGGTGTTGTATTTTCTGGATTCTCACGGAAAAAAAAAACCTACAAAAGAAGCCATAGGAAAACCACAGTGTTGCTACAACATGCTGRTTGACTGAAAGACAACCTGCAAAGGTTTTATATGAAAATTCTCATTTGATCTTCATCAAAAACCTGTCTGGATGACAAGGATGTACTTTGTATGYGACCGAAAGTGAGTTCCTTGTGGGATGCATTATTGCCTGCTGTGCCCATCAAATTGAATTAACACTCAGTGATCTGGTGAAAAATGGGGCCTGGATCAATTGTTTTGGGAATGGCTATGGGAAAAGTGATGTGTATTCCACCCACCACCCAAAAAAATCGATGGGATGTAGCTGACTGTGCATCTGTGTTGTCATCAGAGCAGCTCCAATTCAGAGTCACGTTCAGCKTGCAACGAGAGATCAGCACTTACAGGGCAATAAAAGCTATTTTTAGCCAAGATTTGTTGTTTGCATWCCTGCTCCAGCCATGCAAACAGATCACCTGCTGCACACTGAGTGTCCTCTCAAAAYGAAATAGATAAATAATTTTTCAAATTTCGGTAATTAGGACTTTGTGTGAGTGATATCCCATGAGTTTTGGCAGGAAGCTCGTTCTCACAAGAACCATTTGCCATGCCTCAAGCTCCAAAACAGTCTTGAAACCTCTCAAGAAATGAGAAAGGGGGAAACGAAGCAACAACACAAGAGGCATAATTTGCGAAGAAATAGCAAATGCATAAAAATTGAAAGTCAAATATATTCATAGCTTCAACGGAACTCTGTTTATCAATATTATTTAACATTTCAGCCTCAAATGCTAAATGATTGTTTACAAAACCTGGTAAAAAAAAMCCAAAACCAAACCATCCCATCATCCTATATATGAGAAATGCTTTCTTCAAAGTCCGTGCATGAACGAGATATTTGTCATAATTTAGAGGAACAGAAAAGAAAGTATTCCAGAAACAGGGATTCCCCTTAAAGTAGGCTGGGAATTTCCTAATTTTTTTAATCTTCCTGCAAGCTCCAGAAACTGATATTCTCTCCCTGCATCAAGAGAGTTTGTCTTGTGTGTTTAGTTCTGTCAGCAAAATCTTGTACAGAGACCTCATTTTGACATGGAGTTGTAAAATTTGAGGGGTAAGCATTCCAAAATTTTTACATCAGAGAAAGCAGGGAACTGAAATCCCTGGAGCAGACCTGCCACGCTTTTTTTAAAGGTAGAGGAATTGCTGCGGCTTGGTTTGCTGGGAGGGGTAATCTCTTATTAGCCAACTAAACATCAGACTGATGCTGGGCACACAAGGCACAAGCTCTCCTTTTTCRTTGATAAAGGAAATACTCGATCACCCGATCGATTGGGGCTGGATGGATGAGGTTGTGCATCGAGCAACTGCCAAAAGCAGGAGAGACGATTACGCCACTTGAACCAGGCTCCATTTGCAAAAAATCAATTCTACCAGAGAGGGGAAAAAAAAAGAAAAAAATTTGTTGCTTTTTATCCTCGTGAAGGATCGGTGCTTGATATTGCAGAAAGCACTCGGGAAATATGCTCCATTTGCTTAAGCTGTTGTGCCGTTGCAATATTGCATGTAAACAGAAACAAATTATGCACATTAATTTCTTAAGGGTGAGAAATTGCAACACGGGGCGACGATTACCCTGCTAATGTGTGTTTATTTATTAGACACGTCAGAACATACAAGTGAGATCAGCAGGTAGAAAYATTTTGTGTACCTAAAATCCAAGGCTGCTAAAGCAGGCAGTACATGTCCTCTTTTTTTTAAGCTTGGTTTGGAGTTTATTATAAGAAATTATCCCGAGTTATACAACCTGTGGATAGGAATCGYGAAACCTTGGTAAGGTTTCAGTGTTTTCTCTACTGTTACACTCAGTATTCAGTATTTTATCCTGCAGTAAATGCAAGGTAACTTAAATATATTTTTGTTAGAGGATAAGATGTTAAAATACACTTCTTGCATGATGATTGAAAAATCAGTTAATTAGGGAAGTCTGAACTCCARGGCTTTGAAACCACTTGGTACTGACTAAATAAGCGCTAAAGTGTTATCAAATCAAAATTTTCAAGCCCCTCCATGCWGTTAAGTGACCAAACACTGCAGATAATGCAGAACCCTGCCCTGTCAAATAACCAGAAGAGTAATCACACCTTTTTCAGGCTGAATGGTTCTCTTCAAAAAAATCAAAACCCTCTTAGGCAGCAAACACAGAGTGCATTTCCCCTGCCATCTCCTGTTCCCTGCACACCCTCCCAGTCACAGTAAATGTGATTTTACTGCTGAGGAGGGCAAATATAAAATTTGGGGGTAAATACAAAAGGAGCAACAAGTAGAAGAGACAGGAAACCCAGTGGGATAGAGAGAAAAGCCAGGTGTACCTGGGGTGAGAAGATTTTCCTGGTTCTTGTAGGGCAAAACTTCTAACACAAATACAATAGTGGTTTTCTGCTGTGGGCAAGTGAAATGTATTTAATGGTGAAGCACTTCATAGTCATGTGTGTTTAGTATATTTGAACTGGAAAGTGCTATTATACTTGGCCGTAATATAAAAGTAAATTCTAACTTCTTTAATCCAGTAAAACAGCTTGAGCTATTAATATTAGTCTTTATGGACCCCAGCAGAGGCGTGGAAATCTCATTAGGAATGTAAATGTCAGGTAGGACACTTAAAAACCTCATTATGGAGAAGAACCCAAGTACCAAAAGTGACATAAATTGCTGCCCAACCCGAATATTGCAGAAGAGAAATCCTGCAGAGCTCTGTTATGYGGTTTGATTGGAATGACAATTACTACCAGCTTTATCTTGGAATAATGAAGATTAAATGTACATTTAACTAGATTTGTGCTTAAACTGACTGACTAAAAAGAAAGTAATGTAGAGAAAGGTAATAAGTTTCTTTAAATAGTGAATAAAGSTCTTAAGGCAATAGAAGCATTTTGTAGGAGTTTTGTGTACTTCAATAGTATATCTGCTGATAGTAATGCCTCAGATTGACAGATGGCATAAAATTACATGGATATATCTATTTCAGATCTGAAATTTAGGCTGACTAGGCAATAATCACTTTCCTAATATAGAGTTAGCTATTTCTTTGGTCGTCTAATAATTCCCTGGACTTTGTGATGGGGAAGATGGGCTCTACCTGGGCAAGGGMAGGAACAAATGTCAGGTGAGAGCTGCAATGTCTTGTATCTGTGCAGAGAGTTGGRGTAAGACCATCTCACATCTTTAAGTGATTTCAAAGCCAAATTGGAARAGATGAAATGTTGGAAGTGCTGGAAGATGCACACCCATGAACTGCTGCTGGAGTGAGGAAGCTTGGATGGTTTGGCAGGGAAGAGAGAGAATATTAGGAATTCACAGAGGGTATGAGTTCAGCACTGACAAACTGCTGCTGACTGCTCTGGACCTCTCAGCTGCGTCCTTGCTCTGCCTTTCTCTCTTTTCACACCTTTCCCCATTACCAAGGAAYCTTTGGAGTGCAGTAGGATTGGCTCTTTGCTTTGATGTAAATAAAATTAGACTGGATTGCTTGCAGGCAATCAGTTTTGATTATTTTGACTTCTCTTTATTTAAAAAATTGAGAGGGGTGTTACAACACACCCAAAACTCTGATCGTATCAGAGGCTAATCAGAATATGGGGCTTTATTTACTCCACCATATCAAGATTAGCCACATGGTGATTAGGAAGAACCTAACCAGGTTCAAGACTGATGCCTAACAGAGGCATAAATATCCAGGCAGCATCCCTGCACCTTCAGCAGCTGAGCTGTTCTATATAATCCATGGCATGTCTTTATTTTTTTGTTGTTAAATCAGTGACAGAAAATCTGTCCAAACAAGATTTTGTGAGGTTTTTGTGTTTGGGTTTTGTGTGTGTGTGTGTTTTCTTGGTTTTCTGGTTGTTTTTTTGAGGAAAGAAAGCAGAACCAACAGGAGAYGTAAGGGATGAAGGTGCTGGGGTGAGTTTGTTATACCCATAAAGCATAAATTAGTCTGGATTTAGCTTTAAATCTCCATTGGATTTGCTCATTCAGTGCTGTCCATATAAAACCATCACATTGTTTAGCACAATTAGGCTTGATTGTTTAAACAGTCTGGATTGAAATAGCATTAATTAGCTCTGTCATGCTATTATTCATTGTCCATAAACTTGCTGTTACCATTCAGATCATGCTTGGATTTACTGGCAGAGCAAAACCTGGAAAAACATCAGAGAGYAGACTTTATAGAGCTGTTTTATTTTTTGCTTATTCAGTTTTCTGAGGGCAGACATATTGCAATGGTAGGAAAAGATCTTTAAACCTAAAATGGAGCAGGGAATGAGAAAGATGGAGATAGGACCTAGTTTTATCTATTTTTGTTAATGTGTGCTTTCACAATCAGGAAGCCTTTCTATTTATCCTTGTTTAATAGCCCATATTAAAATTTCAAAATTGGCTTTCTGGGTGCACAGAGTTGGTCCTTGCCTTTTACAAAAAACTCAATCCAGCAATTTACAGGCACAGGAWTTACATTCCTCCTCACAGACGCTTTACTTTGCCTTTCTTCCATATCCACTTTTCTTTTTTAGCACTTATAGTGAGCACATACACTCAGGCAACACAAAATATCTTAAATTAAGATTTAACCAGTTCATTTAAAGCGACACAAAGTCAAGCACAGAGGAACAAGTGCACCATGCTCGCCGTGATTCAAGTTACTTTAATAAAAATCAAAGCTGAGCAAAAATGCCAGCATTTATGTTTATTTACACAAACAAGCGCCTGGGGTTTTTTAAAAATTTAAATAAAAGGTAATTTTCTAGTTGTAAAAACCAGGCATTATCAGATCCCTGCCCTCAYGTAATGGCACCATCTCTTTGTGCTTGGATGGAGCACCAGCTCGCTCCTTTGGTGTGAGCAATTACTGTCATAAGCCATAAATCTGCTTCATGAAGTGACAGCTTAAGCTCAGGATTCTTAATGCTGGCTCTCTTAGAATAATGGTTGCTTAACATAACACTTGGAGCATTACCCATGCGGAGCAAAAAGAGGTTTTGAGTGAAAAAATCGTTCTGTCTTCCAGATGAGGCTTTGGCATTGTGCTGCACATAAACTGCAGTTATTTCACTCAACGCTGGAGCTTCTACMGAGCTCATTTCAGAACTTCATTTAAAGACACCAAGGAGACAGGAAAGAAGGAATGTCTGTAGTTTAAGACTGTCTTCTCCTCTGTCAGAGTGTTTTTATATTAAAAAAGTCCAAGCAACCAACAAYGGAGAGGCATCATGGTAAAAAGTCGATTCCTCCTGTAAGAAATGAGCCGTCTGCGCTTGTTGGGAAAGCTTTCTCATGTAAGACATGTTGATACACATTAATACATTAATTTATGCTGGAATTCTCTAGTACTTCAGGGCGAGGGGAGAAAAATTCAAAGGACCCCAATCRAAAAGTAGAGAAACTTCATCAGCCCTCATGCAGATAATGCACTGAAGGCCAATTGAGTGTTTAGTGCTCTCTTTTTTTATCAGGACTCTGGGACATGTAGATTTTTATATCACTGTCATTGCTGAATCCTGGATGTCATAGTCCTCAGATTCCAGTCCCACTTTGTTTTTTGACTTTCTGATAAGCTTGGCAACCTTCACTGTCCTTCCACAATCACAAAGGAGAAATATTGGCCTCTTGAGTAGCTGGTAGAATTAATGCCTGATGATTTCACGATTAATGTAATCTTTATGCAGCAATTTCCACTGTTGTCCAATATCCACGATGAATCTCCTCACGGCAGCTATGAAATATTTTAGGGAAATTGTAAGTTCTTAGTGGAGAACATGAGATACACATCTAATCAGGACTTTCTGAGTGTAAATCACATTCGTGCAACGCAGACAGATTTTATTGGTGAGACAAGTCAATAACACTAACAAGGAAAAATTCATTCTGTCTAACTCAGACTGCTTTTAACGTGCTCAAATTTTGCTGGGTGCTCTCAGGCTGCCTTTTTAATTTAGATTTCCACACGCATCTCAACCACATCCTGGATGCAAACCACACCACAACTATATGTAATTTCAAATCAGGAAAATTCCTCACAGCCATAAAGTGATGCCTTAAGTAGGCTTCAAAAGGGCTGCATGGATATATATATATATTTTTTTAAATTTCCTTTCAAAACTATTGACATCCAAGTAAGTCTCAGCAAATGTGGTTTAGTCAGTAATTCCCACTGGCATTACTAGTATGATTTAGAAGAGAGACAGAGTCACCTACCAGACATAATAACTGTGTTAGGAGGGATGCTATTTGTCACACTGGTCTTTGCCTGCCTGCACAGCAGGAGATGAGAACGCAGCTTGCCTGACTTTCTGATTTATTTTTTTGCCCCCTTTCTCTGATTTTTCTGAATCTAGTTCTACTGAAGACAGTGGAAACACTCTGCTTCACGTAGCCTTCACTCATGTAACTTTTCACAAATGGCTGTTTTATTTCTGTATCTAAGACTTCTTTTCAATCCAGGAATCCCAGAAAATGTTGCAAAATCCCTAGAATTGGAACTAATTTTTTAAAGGAAAGCCTCCAGCATTTCAAAATCCTTCAAAGACCGTAATTAGGATCTGAATAACACGAAGCAAACTTCTCGGAAGAAGATTTTTGAAAGTCTGGATCAGGACAAGACTCAAAAAATTGTAAGCTTTTGTTAAGGCTGATAGCAAGAGTGTGTTATTTCCTCCTCTCAACAGTCATCCCTGCTGGCTTGGTATGGATCAGCTTCTCCAGGCTGGCATATAAATCCACAACTTCATCTCACCGAGAGTTCATATTTTATATCTCTAGGATAATTTTAAATTAGAGTTCTGAACCCTGCGCTCAGAGTTTTTCCTCCTCTTTGTGCTTTCGTATTCCAAATCAACCACCAAAAAATCACCACAAACGCTTGCTCTGGTGAATCATCGTGTGTCACCTGGCCCCTTGATGCTGGAATGTAGGATGGGATGGGATATGCAATGGATGAGCTGCCACGTTTTCTCCCGCTGAACATCTGTAAGATGGAGAACTTCCTGCTTCAAGGTCTCAGCATTAGCTAAGAAAAAAAAATTTCCTTTAAAGTCACAGAAGAGTTAGAGCAGTATAAACAGTGAGGCTGCCAATTCATTGCTCTAGACTTCTGTCAGGAATCTGAGTGAGCTTGGTGCTTGATTTTGACATGCATGTTTATTTTACACCACAAGGTTTGCTTTTTCCAATCATGCTTCTCCTCAGGGTTTATTTAGTTTTGCCAATACTAACAAAACTATTTGTGTGGTACCTGCTGAAATATTATTGAAGACATCTAGCAAGTCATTCTACACCCTCTTCCCAACGTATTTGTAACTCTACTACATAAACAGTTAACTTATTCCTTAAGCTACTGCCTTCCAAATCCCGAGGCACTTCAGCATTCCCTGATTAGGGATTTACTGGATGTCACTTGCTACATTTTGTTTTCTCAACATTATTAGAGCGAAATGCTCTGACTATCAGAACATAATGGTGGTGTTTCCCACACCGCAGTCGTCCTACACTTGCCTGGGCCTTTCATCCTTCTTGCACTGCTTTTCCTTGTCAAAATGCTGGTTGAAGGCAGTCATTTGCTAAACATTTCATTTGGTGATTGCTTTTTTGTTGTTTTTGGGGTGGCTGTGTGAGTGGATTGGTAATTGGCCACTAAGTTTAACATATTTGAGGCCTCCTGAGATGGACACACAGAAACACTGTTTCAGCTTGATAAAGCAGAAAGACTTGTTCAGTGCTTAACAATTAAGAGCCTCTTTGCATCCTCTTTCTGCTTTAGAGTACTCAAAATTTACCAGTTCKGCAAAGTAATCTCATTTTGAGCTTAATATTCTGCACAGTTTATGCTCTCTCTGCTTTATTTCCTCCTGGCTATCAWTGATCACTGCTGAAAATTCCTAGAGACCCTCGTGTGCTTCAGCGTTTTTCTGCCATGACTATTATTATGCATTGTGTTTTCCAGGGACAAATTACACAAGGGATTGGTGAATCGATGTTTTCTGCCAAATTTCATGAGTGTTTGGCAAAGTGACAGTATTAATTGAAAAAACCTGCTGGTAGTTCAAGCCTGTTTATGTAAACAGGGGCATTTTTTTGTTCCTAGCCATGTATTCCAGTCATTTAGTGGTCGGGATTTTAGTTCCTAGTCATATCAAAGCTCTCATTCTGAATGTCAGGTAAGTCTTTTTCGTATTATTCCTGTTCCAGATGAAAACATTCATCTGAAACAGGTCAGCTGAGGTTATGTCTCTTCTGGAAAAGACTAGTTTTGATTTTTCGGTTTGGGAGGAATTTCGGAGCAAGCAGAGTAGGTAAGTTTTCCCTTGAGCTGGTCATCTACCAGGAAAAGGAAATGGGTGAGGAGAGACATAATTATTCATCACCAGTCCCTTATCCAAGATAGGGATTTCCAAATCTTTGTATTCACATTCCCAGATCATCTGCTTAGAGGACAAGCACGGCCCTATGAACCATTTTAGGCTTAAGTGATTTATGAGCTGTATGACACCAAACTGTGGGTGAAATTCACTTGAGTGGGTAAAAATGGAGCCTACCTTTAAGATGATAAACAGACTTCTATTCTGCTATAAACCTGTGCTGGTTTTTTGTCTATTGGATAAAATGTTTAAATTCAGGTTTGAAAGCATCAGAAGGACATTTTCTATCTCCTTTGCTACAAGGGTGCATTTTCCTCTGTTATGATCTGATGTGTTGGCTGGGACAGATGTTCTCCTGTCCTCTGCAGTTCCAGGGAGTAGGAATCACATCTGGGATGAGCCCAGGACTTCCTTGTTTCCCTGCTTTGGCACTGGCAACCTCCAGGCGCTGATGCTTGGACTCTGCTCTCCAGCTGAGCAGACTTTTTCGCAGTGAGCTGAGAAGGCAACGTTTAGATCCGAGCAAGCTGGYCAGAATATTTTAATATTTAGCACTGAAAAGCTATTTCTGGTTCAGAGCTGCCTTCTAATTTAAAATAACCCTGCTGGTTTCGATGGGACGTGGAGAACACCGAAGTCCTGCACCAATCCAGGCAGTCCAGATACCAGCAAGAAGGTTCCAGCCAGGAYTCAGGATAATTAGCCCATGTATTTATGTTTTGGTGCTTTGGTTTTACTTTTCTCTTGCCAATACCTGAGCTAGATGTCTTCARTTGTGTAAGGACACATTTGCTGCAGTCGTGCTCTGACTGTGGTGTAGACCTAGCCTATGTCTCGTTTTGCAAGGGAAATAGGCAACTTTTCTGGCATAAATAGGAGAAAATACTAATGACTGCATCAACTTTTCTTCATCATCTTCATCATTTTTCCGCTGCTCTTAGGCAGCATGTCAGCATTTAGCCATAAACATCTCTGTAAAAGATGTGTGCTGACAAACATCTCTTTATATTGGAAGTACACAGAAGATTTTTGAGTGAGGGTTTTTTGGTTTGKTTTTTTTTTTTCTTTCTCATGACAGCAGGATTTTTTTCTGTGGGTGACATTACTTACTGATCTGTATGCTTGCTTTTTTTCTAATTTTACTAATTGGCCCTTGCTTTAGAAGTAAATCAATCCGCACAGATTTGTTTTGGATATAAATAGTGGGGGCTTCTGGTAAAAAAAAAAAGCTACTGTTTGGGAACTCATATCCTCAAAAGGAAAGAAACACAGAGCTGATATTTTGGCAATCTTGTTTGATGGAAGTAAATGTGAATATGAATTTTACTGAGAAAAAAGGAAGACCACAAGACTTGACTTGTTTGTATGAAATCCCTGTTTGTGGATAAATTTTCACAAAYGGATGAAAATTTGATCCTTTTTAATTAAGCTGCAACTTGGCAACCGAAAGAAAAAAAAAATGGCTTGGACTAAATTGATTAAAAAACATAGAAAGGGCCATTATGGAATTTTCCCTGAATTTGAACCTCTTGATGTATTTGAGTCAAGCCATTATGTGCCACATTCACAATTCCTACCAGCTGACTCTAAGGGTGCTTCATTAGTGTAATGCCAGCGAGGATTTTCCACTTACTGGAAACCTAATGAATGCAGGGGATTTAACAACCTTCGAGTCCTCATTAATCCAAAACGCGAAGAATCAAAAATAACAGCGAAATTTTCACTTATGATGCGATTGATCRTGTTAGTGATACATGTAGGCAAGAATCCTTATCACTTTTTTTGATATCTAAGACAGAGTTAATGAAGAAAATTTATATGTAATGTATTCCTTGCAGGGTTCCTACGAGCTATGTGAACTAGTTAGGACCTAACCATTAGTTATTGCACACCTACTAAAATTCACCCTAAAAACAACAGCAAATTTCTCTAAAATAAAATGCACTTCTTCAATCCATCAGCCCTTCAGAGGAGTTTTGCATGAGCTTGAATAAACTTTTGTGTCTTTTTTTATGCAGTGCTAGTAGTAAGTTGTTTTTCTGTAAAATGTGAATGGATTCAGAGTTTTTGTCCTACTGGTGCCTCTGGCAATGGATTGTTTGTTCATGGGAGCRGTTGAAAGGCTTCTTAAACTGAAATTCTGAAGCTGGAAGTTTCTTGTTAACATTTCTGGATAAATGGTCTGATTCTGSTCTCGTACTTTTTATCCTTGAGTGACTTCAATGCTGCTGCTTTTGTTTTTATCACATCCAAAGTCATGACTTGGCTCAGTGGGAAGCTGAAGACCTAAAGTTCAAATAATTAGCACTAGTTGAACATTAATTTGGGGATCAGTAATATTTCAGGCCAATATTTTTAATCTTTATATCCAATTAATTTAATTCTATTAAGAGCCACGATGAAGGCAGGAGTAGCACTGGTCCTGTTGTGTTGTGGGTCTGCATCCAGCTTTAAAGCCAAGTTTGAAATTACTTCCTGTCTGCAACTTTTTTAGCAGTCAGACTGAGTTAAGATGGTTGAATAAACCCACAAATGTCAGAAAGTAATGATAGCTTACCATAATTTCTAAAAAAATCCCAATATTGCCAAAAAGGAAAGTCACGTGCTATGGACACAGAAATCACAGAAATGAGTGTACTCCTCTAAAAGCATCTAAAGTTTCTTTGCAGCTCTCACACTACAGCTCCATGAATATGTAATTGAGTTTTTCATTAACATAAATCTTTATGTATTATAATGTCAAATGAGTCAAGGTTTCAGCACAAAAATTTTAAGCATTTTGTGAGGAGAGAGTGCTTTTAAAAAGGGATGACAGAGCCGGGGATCTCAGCCTGCAGTCTATGCTCCATTAATCTTAGGCAGTATAATGGTGTAAATATAGTGACAGGGAGAGCCAAATTTGGATTTTTGTTCCATGAAGGAATACTGAGAGGTTTCCATTGTTTGCTGTCATCAGCTGGGCTAAAATGTTGAAATTTTTGAGTCTTAATTCTGTTTGTAGAATATTCTATTGGTTTCCAATTTGCAACATTATCAATTTTTATATATATATATATATATATATATATGCACACACTTCTAAGATCAATTAGACTTTTGAGGAGTGATTCAGCTGTCAAATCACACTGATTTGACATTGCCTTAGCAGAATTCAAGTGCTGCTCTAGAGGTGAAGGCCCTCAACCACGTGTGCTGTCCCAATACACATCTTAAACGCCCTGGGAGGATCTAAAACAGCATTAAATGCATATATTTAGGCAGCTGAACACCATTGTTATAATCATATGCATAACATACTTATCATTTCTATCGCTCTGCTTTCGTATCTTGTGGAAAGAATAAATTTTAGAGTTGTAAAATTAATTCTATGAAGAACTTAATGAAGTAGAGCATTTAATTGTTTAACTCGGTTGCTTTCACTTAGTTTGCTATAGAAAATGTCTTCATTTTTAGTAGCTCTTGGTAGTGCCTTAGGTACATCAAATGGCAGACAGGAGAAGTAGATTCCAAGTTAGGTGGTTTAAATTGCTGGGAACGTTAATACAAGCAGCAGTTCAAGAAATTCAATTCAGCCACAACAAATCGAGGAAAACTCGTGTTTAACTCTTTTCAGATATAATTTTCAGCGCTGTAGAAATAAGACCGTGGAAATGCGATGTTAGCCTTCAGYTCACATGTGAGACTGGTTTCACAATGGAAAAATCACAGCCAGGTTGGCTGGAAGGGACCTGTGGAGGTCCAACCATCTGCTCGGAGCAGCACTGGCACCACTGGGTAGGTTAGCTGGGTGGGGCTTTGTCTAGCTGAGCCTCAGACGCATCCAAGGAGGTTCCAACATATTCCTGGACAGAAAAATAAACAAAAAAACTTTCCCCGCAAATCAAGCTGAAGCCAGGGGATGAGCTTTTCTTTGTGCAGAGAGAACAGAGTTAAAAGYGATGATTTGTTTATTCTGTTTAATTTCCACAGGTATGTAGATCCATTTTAGGTTGCTGAAGAGATGCCTCATTTCTGACACAACCCTGTCTCTTCCCTGGTGTCTGGGTGGTTCATGCACAGCAGGAAAAGGCACTGTCAATAAGAACAGGAACAATTTGGGTGAGTAGGGGAAATTTTGGTAGAGAGTGATCCTTTATGCATCAAACTGCTGTTTTTCAACAGATACTATTTTCATASCTGGCTGTGGGCTGCACAGAATAGATGTCGATATATAGAAGAGAAATATGACAATTTCCTTAACAAATGAGACTTTTCTTGTGTCTTTCCTGTGGACAACAGACCTGAAGGAGTGGGGTACAGCAGGGTGCGCAGGGATCCATATTGCAGGCACTGCTGGATCCCTTTCCTCTTTTTCAGTGGAGAACACGTGCTGTGATAGTGTGGCACTACCATTGGAATGATTGATGCCGCTGGGAAAAAGCAAAATGTGCTGGTTATTTCCACACCTGGTGCCAAATAGATGCAACGCGGCTGCCTCTCCAGAAATTCGGGGGTTTCTTGAGGCCTTTAAAAATGTGGTTGTGGGGGATGGAATAGGAACGTGGCTGCTGCAGTGTCACACAGCAAAGATTTTTCAATCATATGATTGCATTTGTCTTTTGGCCTGAGTTCTTGTTTCTACTTTATGAATGCTGTGAAATTTTGCTGCAGAACAAGAGAGTTCATTTAAATGGTGGTTAATAGTATTCCTATATAGTTGACTAAGGGTTTTAAGATCCATATGGGTGCTAATTACTAATTTCACATCATTCTTATGAGATGTGTGCTGTAAAAAGATGAACCATAGTGTTTCCTCGAGTATAAAGCCGAGTATGTTGTTGAAGCAAATTGATAAACTTGGAAAAATGTTTATTCAGGTATGGATTCTGATGTCAACTAGAACAGAGGCCATCTGATTTCCATGGTATTAGAATGATACACAGACCAGATTGTCACCAGGGAATTCAAATTCAGAACTTGGAGCTTCTGTGCCATCACACCACTAAGCAAACCTCAGTATTTAATAGTATGCACCCCAATCAGTCTTGCTGATTTCTGTATAAAATAATTACCATAAAGCTATTTGTGAGTTTTCCCACATTTCTAGGTTTGTCAATACTCTCAAGACAATTGTAGGAGGGCAGGAGAATTACTGAGTTATTAATGTTATTAACAGTAACAAATGCCACGATCAACAACAACAAAAAAATAAACCATGTCCATGGAGGACAGAAAATACTAACTCTGCTTTCTTTAGCATTTCTGTAATGTTTGTGAGTGTCACAGGACATAAAAACGAGAATGCTCTGCCTTGTGGTAGTCAAGCCATCTTCAGCCTAGAGATCAAAACTGAGATAAAGTACAGAAGCTTCTATTTTGAACTATATTTGAGAGGTTTTTTTACAGTAGTGTTTTCAAACATTCCAGTCATAAGTGTATTTTGGAATTCCACTCTCAGTGTTTCTGGAGTTCCCTGTTTACAGTCCAAGTTATCCTTTGGTGCTTGCAAAAAGAAGGGAAATTATGGAAATGTGAGGRTATTCCCACATCCTTGGCTGCTTGCTGACCAAAATATTTTTTAAAAAAAATCTATTTTATGCAGTTAAAGCTGGTGTCATTTTTACAGAGCTGCTACTCCAGACTAGTTTGAAAGTTGTAATCTCTCACTGGAGTGATATTCYCAAGTTGCTTCATATTTATCTTTGTTAATAGGATTTTATAAAAGTGAATACTTAGAGCTCTGCTCTGTGTTTGCTTCAGGTTGGGCTAAAAGCCTCACATGAAAGGAACTGGATCTTCTCGTGTTCTTTGGGGAGAAAAAARTGCATGTTTTTGCTTCATCTGGTTGCACTTAAGTTCATTAAGCTGAAAAAAAAGAAATCTGTCAAAGAGAGTCATGTGTAGTTTTGTTTATTTATCTTTTTCCTAAAAATGCCTGTAGCAGGAGTTTGTGTTCATCTGCAACTCTCTCAAAATCGGGTTTTCCCTTGTAAAGYGTGCAGAGGTTCTGTTTTTTTCTTTCTTGATTTTAGTTCTTAAGATCTTGCCACGCTCTTTCTGTTTGAGTAGCTGAATAGCAAAGCAGAAAGCCATTTATAGCGTGGAATCAAGCTTTTTGTATGCTGACGATTTATCATTAGTATAGGAAAAAAAATATTTGCTTCTTTTGTGTGGCGTTTTGACAGTAAATACAGTGAATACATTTCTGTCATTGCTACAGGTAGATTTTTGAGAAACCAACATTTTCCAACAGAGCTTTGCCTTTCTTGGCAGAGGATGTGGCTGAGGTGCAACAGAAAATTAGGAGCGACCTCTAAGGCAGGGGACACAACAAAAATGCCACTTTCACTGCACTCCTTTGCAGAAGTCTGTGTGTTACAGCTCGTGGCAATCAGTGCAAATCCAGCACCGTGCACCACGCTGGGGCTGGGATCAGCATTCCCCACGCAGCCCTCGGGAGTGAAAAAGGTGGGACTGGTGGGGATGGAAACCGAGTTGGATGAAAACTCTGAAAAGCAGAAAAAATAGATCCCCCAACGACACAATCACACCTGGTGTTAAAGCCTGGGCTCTCATTAAGTAATGATTATTGCCTGCTGCGGGTAAAAATAGCCCAGACAAAGAGCAGAGCTTGGCAGTGCTAATTTAATAGTTGACTCTGCTCAGTGCTCAGTGGAGCAGAGAGAATAATCTGGGGAGAGTTGTGGACTGGATGATTTCAGCCCCTCCTTTCTGCTTCTGGAATAGCCACAAACAGATCACAATTTCCTCGAGTTCATCTCTTCAGATATCTCTTATCAACAGCTTTTCCCAGAYTGAGCATGAGTATTCTGAATTCAAACCACCCTGCATAGTTGTGGTTAATCAGATAAATCACATTTTGTCGTTTCTGTCGACTGATTGGGTAAGCACACGACAGCTTTCAGGGAGCTGAACCCAGCCATATGTAAAAGGAAGCAAATGTACAAAACCCACATACATCTAAAGTACAATATTTGCATTATTYAGCTTCAAAATAGTCAGAAAAGAATCTTCACTGTGTGCACTCACTGTGGAGTGGAATGTTTTTCCAAATCTTTTTACATCTGGAAGTTGCTGGTGATTTATCCTTACAAAAAACAGGAGTCAAATCAGCAATAATCTGGAAATAATAAATGAAAAAGATGCTTGACAGAAGAAACTATGAGAGTTTAAATACTAATTTATAAATCTGGAAATGCTCTGAAATGAAGCTAAAYGCCTTTTCCTGGAAGCATTTTTAATTGATAGTGTTTACTTCTGCTTTTCTCCATTTGCTTTCCTTTCCTCCTTTTAAAAAGGAAAAAAAAAATAAATAAAATATTGCAAAAGAACAGATGAATTTCCTGATCCAATTTGCTGCAGAGGTAACTTTCAGCCCAGCAGGAAAGAACAAGCATGAGAGGATTCTTCTGCTGGTTTAAAGTTGTTCTTTCTCCCAAATCTATGAAACCACAGCTCTAACACCTTTGACATGAGGTAGCATAAGAAAGTGCACCACCAAATGAGTGGTGTTCCTTTTGTCAGGAGAAGTAGGACAAAAATTGAATTTTTATACCCAGAGGTGCCAGGCATTTTCATCACTTAGTGATTCACTGGCGAGCTCCTGCATTCCATGCTGCCTAATCCCAGGCTGCTTTTATTTGCAGGTTTAAACTTGAACATAACATTTATTTCACTGCAGGAATAAAAATTTACCCCACAATAGATCTTCAGTTCCAATTATGGCAAGTTTGTCTTTGAAACAAATCTAATCAGGACCTTCATTGCTTGGAGATGGATATGGTTTTCGAAATACGGATAGGCCCAGACACAGCTGAGTTTGCTGTAACAGAAATGAAATGAAGGAATCTTGAAATGAAATGAAGGAATCTTGAAATGAAATGAAGGAATCTTGAAATGAAATGAAGGATCTGTGTCAAAGGTACAGTTTCACATAAATAATAACACCCTGAGTTAAATAACAACAGTCAGAATTACTGTATGGTCTGAAACATAACCAGAGGTGAAGGAAAACCTCTGTCTCAGTTTTTTTCCAGATGTGCTCCAGTCTGTAGTTCCAGGCTGGTCTCCCTCAGCCAAAGCTGGTGGGAAATTTGGGAGAGAACTCAAAAATGCTCTCTCCATTCCTATCCACCTTAACTGGAAATGATTAAAACCTGTTTATTCAGAGGATGCTACAAAACTTGCTCTCTCCCTTGCCCCTAGGAGGAGCATGTTTTCTAAGGATGGATGTTGGATGATATTACTTATTTCCTGGATTTGGAGAGACTTTTACTTTATTTACAATGCTTTCCTTTAAAGCAAAAACACATCTAGGGCTAGGTAGGTGCCTTTTTGAGTTCTGTAGAGGCAGATACAACTGGTCCTGAATGGGTTTTTTGCCCCCTCACTCTTCTCCCTTCCTTGTCTTCTACACACTCCTAAAATGTCCTCTACTCCACAGGTACTAAAATAACTTTAACTTCACTCAGTACTAAGTCCCAATTTTTATTTGTCTCAGCTTTGTCTTGGCTCTTTTAACTCACACTTACCTTTGAATCTGTTGTGTTTATTAAAGACCAGGAGAAACCTGCCTGATTTTCCGAACTGCACCTGTTGGCCTTACAAAGAYTTTACTCCTCTCTTCAAATCTATCGAAGCAGCAAATTTATCCAGCGGAATTTGTGCCTTATTCACAGACTCTTCTTGTTCAGGAAGGTAACATCAAGCTTAAAGACACATCTTTAAAACTTAATTACAAGCGCCAAGAGGAAGCCAGGGTGATCCAGCCTTTCAGCTTGCCGAGCCATAGGTAAGATGTGAYATATGACAAACATAAAGCCACAGCTCACTGAGGAAAATGTAAACACTGCAGGATGATGCATACACAAATGGCTGCTTCCTAGAAGCACGGTGGTGATTTATGGACTTGGTGACTTCTGAAATAAGAAACGAGGAGGTTTCATGGAAAGCTGCCTTTGCTCCTCTAAATGAGTGACAAATGGAATAAGCCAGAGAGGTCCCTGTCACCACASGGATGGGCTTGCCTGAGCTTTTGCTCCAGTGGACATTTAAAAACCCCACAAACCCCTTCAATATTCTCTTAGAGTGAATTATGCTACACTGGTTATATCACTACTGTTTAATTTTCTTGAACTGAGAGCTCTTTGGTGAAGTTCTAAACCAGTGCTTCATTATATTTTCTAATTATCTATGGAGATAGCTGCTGTAATTTGGCTAAAAAATGAATTTCGGTATATGTGGAGGAATAACATTAGCAGCAAAAAAATTTACTGGTTTTTTAAAATGTATTAAATTTCTAGATTGGCTCAAGTGAGAATTTTTTCTTAGAATTAGGGAAAAAAAAAATCTGAAAATAGAGCTTTGACTCATTTTACTTGATCTGAAACGATCAGTTCATCCTGCTTCATAGACTTTTTATAATTTGACCTTGAGTGAAAGAGCTTTCATTCCTGATGGAAACTAATTGTATGTGTGGTGTTCAAACCACGGTGTTAAAATTAAATTAGTACTGCACAGGAGGGGATCATACAAGGGAAAACACACTGTCTTAATGGGCTATAAACCTGAGTGAAGCACTGTTTTTAAACCACTGAAATAGCTATAAAGTCATCTTTACCATCTATGATTCAAAGTTATAATTTATACCTTTAAACACAAAAACCGTAGGGACTGAAAAACCACCCTGTGATGCTGTGAGGTGTCTCCCCCTCTCCTGTAGGGTCAGGCAATGTTCTTAGGCCACTCAGGAACCGCAAATCTTCCTAGAAAAATTAGATAAGGGCATTTGCCAATAACCTGCAGTTTGCTGCAGAAAGAGGGTATAAGGCTCTGGAGAACGTGTTTCCGTTACAGGACAATAAGCCCTCAGTTGAGTTAAACTAAGTTTTTGACCAAATTTTAATGCTGAGAGTCGACATGAAAAGTTTTTGCTGTGTTCTTTGAAGGGAAGTCAGGTTTCACTATATTAGTAGGAGTCTTTGAGTCTTTGAGCTGTGCTTCTCTCTTTCAGGAGCACGTGTTTTAAATTAATGCAGTTTCCATCTTCCTTTTTCTTGCAGCACGCTCCACTTTCCCAGTGTACACAGTGATCTGATCTCAGCTTGTTTGCTCTGAAGATAATGTAAGTTTTGCCAATGACTTTGACAAAGAAAAGCACTTTGCCCAGTAATTGCTTGTAATATGCAGATGTAACTATCTATAATAATACGTGCTGTATTTCAAAAATAGAAGGAACAAGCAATGTAAAGCCAYAACACTGAAGAACTCAGGGGCTTCACTGCACCCCCTTTTTATACTGGTTAGCTCTGGGGATGTAAAGCACTCTTGAAATGGTGTAAATACGAACTTGGGTCACTTCAAGGTTATTTTACCATGACACAATGAAAAGAAGTAAGGGGAGTGGTGTTTGGGTATTGTCTTCAAACCTTCTTCTTCTGTAAACAGCAATGTGATATTGAAGGCTGTGTTGCAGGAGTAAATCTGGCTCTACAGCACAGAATCCCTTCTGACAGTGAGTCTGTTTTTTCCTTCCTTTCTTTTGGAAATATTATTCAGCAGACTGAAAGATCATGAAGCTTGCAGTGCTTCTGGAAACAAATTTACATGTGCAGGGTGAAGGCAGCTTTCTAGAAATGTTGAAATATCAGTTGTGATATCCTCCCTTCAGGGACAATTAGAAAGACACAAGAATTATTCCTGCTGCCGCTCCTGGAATACACATTTAGTGGGAATTCACACACCACCCATTTAAAGCTATATTTCTGAGTCTACCTGTGGGAAAGTCTCAGCCTTTAGTCCTCCAGACTTCTGCCTTCAGAGACAGACTTGTGAGTGTAAAATCAAACTGAAGGCAAGGAAAACAAAATCCTTGTCTTTGGACTTTTGTGTGGTGTGTTTAAGCCACTCTCAAGGTCTGTTTGTTCCTAAGGCTGACCAAACTGATTAGGCATAGCTCTGTGACTGTAAAACTTAGTTTATTGCAGAGAGAGAAATGATAACAAAACTTCCTGGAAAGAGGCTCTGGCAGGCTCATCCTCTCTGCAGAGTTTCAGATCCCAAGCTGCTGCTCTGATTGCTGGAGGGGATGTGATCCCAAGGCCTCCAAACCAGCAGTACCTTTGTCACCACCTTGGTTCAGCTTGACTCGACTTCTCCCGTTCCTTGGCAACCTGAATGGAGAAATCTGGCAAACCCAGAAAAAGAGGTATAATTTTCCCTTTTAAATTCAGTGAAGGAGGGATTTTGCTCACCACTGAATTGTTTGGATGCCSTTTTTCACTCAGGTAACATGTATTTGTTTCCTGAGAATAAAAAAGCACACAATAAATGAAAGAGCTTATGACATGACTTAAGATATCCACGTTCACCTACAGCGATTATTTTTAATAAATAAAGCAAATCAGGATCCTCTTCTACTCCATAGTGAAATTTTGATGTTGCAAAGGTATTTAAGAAAGAGATTTGAATAAGCATTGCTTGTCAAAAAAGCCCTGATCCTGCAAAATTCTGGTGAACGAACAATCACAAGAACAACCTGATTCTCTTGGGTTCTCTAGAGCTCCTTCGAACTGAGTAAAAAGGGCTGGACTAGCCTTAAAAAACAGAGTACCACTTCTGTATACATTCCCATTCCTTTGGCTTTTCCAGCTGAGTGGAGCTGTTCAGGGATTTTGATGAAAACTGTAAAACGTTTACTATTAACATACAATGTCTAACAGGAAAAACATCACTGAAGTACAAACCATGCCTCTGGACTCCCATTTCTAATTTATTTCTTGTCTACAACACAAACTGCGTTTGGCATCTTTGTTTCGTGTTCACACATCTGAAACYGGTGCTGGGGCTCCTTCCAGCAGGGCCTGGAGTTGAGCTCCAGCGAAATTAAAGGAAATTTCATTTGCTTATATCTTTGGCAACTGAACAAGAGAGTTGATAAGAGAAAGTCTTTGCCAATTGTCTAACAGCTCAGCAGTGATACAAGATAGTGTCTGGGAGGTGCATCTGTGAATCAGGAAATTATTGACTGGAGAATATTTGTCTGCATTAGAGAAAACACCAATTTTTTAAAATTTCATAGAATTAGACAGGATCTATTGGACAAAAATTCAATTTCATGTCTGTGTTGTAGTTGTCAATTTATAGTTGAAAGGCTGCTTGTTAGCAGTGATTAATAACTATAAAAGAGAAATTCAGCAAACAATGATATTTTCTTTCTCTACATTCTGTTGTTGTTTCTCTAAAAGCAAGGATTGTTTTTTAATTTACAGATGCAAAAGCATTGCTATTAATAACCAAATCATTAACATCAAATGGCACATTTTGAAAAGCCAGAAGAATGATGGATTCTTTGTTTCAAACTGAAGGTTTTCTCAGCTTTCATAATGCTGTAAACTCTTGTTAACTCCAGTGGGATCTGAACATACATTTTTGCTGTTGGTTTCTGTTTCAGGGTATCTGAAGTGAACTGCAATCAGMGTTCATGTTGAGAGGAAAGTGGGCTACAAGTGAGGATGTGACTGAACCACTGTATTTTCAAAGTTGGGTTTTTCTCCGTGGAAAGTGCTGGAAGTATATAATATTTAATCACACGTAAGAAATATTTTCATTTTTCATCAGATAAGGACTACTGTGCAATCATTTAKGGGCTTGAAAAATAAGATTGGCAAAAAACATCTTTCAAGAAACATTTGGCAAAACCYCAGTGCCATTCCTTAAAAACCAAACGAATGACAAATAATGGGTTTGATGTAAATCGACAAATCACTTCAGCTGATCTGAGCGTGAATATTGGCGCGGACAAACAKCTTGGCTGTACAAAAATGAAAATGTGCATGCTCTCAATTTAAAATGAGACCTAGAGAACACAGATACCCTCCAGACTGGAGTGCACGAGCTGAAATTTGAAACATATTTATGGAAAAATGCAAATCTTTTGCGCATGAATTATAATGTGGCTGCAACCCCGCTGTTTGTAGCTGAGAAGCAAGACACACGATACACCCAAAGTGGAAACACTTGGGAGCTAATGGCAAATTTTCCTTCATTCTGCAGAAGGCTTACATGGATCCTGACAGTCCTTGGGTTTGCAATCCATGCCCASAGCCATTGGTCCAATCCAAGTTTCACTGCTGTATTTTACCATGAGCAAGGGCCATGAAAAACCTCCCAAGCAGCAGGTTAATKATAAATATTATATTTATATATAATAARCTGCAGCACAAAAAGCGTGCCCATTATTGGTGATGATTTTAGGAGGATCAAAYCAGTTGCACTTGAATTTAAAGGTGGAATTGATGTGGCAGAGAATTCAAGCCCCGTTATTTTACACAGTTAATTTGGAGTTAGTTCAGGGTGGTAGCACTTTCTCAGAGACCCACAAACAGCAATGCAYGAAGAGATGTTTTCTCCTTTTAGTTCAAACAGTGCTCTTGGCTGGAAATCTTAAAAAGAACAGCTCTACACTTGTAACACTGTATCTTGAATTTTTTTTTGTTGTTATGATGTGAGGGTAATCTGACACCTAGATTGGCTTCAYACTTTTCCACAGGCAATCTGTGACGAGGGAGGAAACTGAGGAGATAGGGCCATTATCTAAATGATATGAGGCCAAGCAGTAAGACATCCTAATAAACCATATTTATCCATGTCAGAGCAGCAGTATTTATAATTGGCACAACGTTAGCTCAGTTTCAGAGTGTAACTCGGCACATATTTTGYCTCTTTTCTAGAAGGAACAGAAAATCCTCACCAGCATTAATTTAGTTATGGCACATTATGAACTTTTAGACAGGGAAACATGTCTAAGGCTTGGTGAGAGTCCTYGAAAGGGAAGTATTCATGACAGTTCCAATCCTTTTTTTTATGTAATCCCATTATGTAAAAGTGAGACATTGCTGGAAACGTTTTCCCTTAAAAAGGAAAAAAATGGTAGTCACTTTCCCTTGCACATGGGAGGTATAAGGGAAGCAGCTTTAACCATGGAAAGGGAATAGTTTTGCTGCAAGGAGTAACATAAATCAGATGCATCTTCAAAATTAATTCCACTACATTTTTTTGGTTTTTGCCASCAGTTTCAGGATCTAGGGAAAATAACACATAAATAAATGAAAATGTGGCTGCTTTCTACCTTAGGGATATAGAATGGATTAATTTAATTTAATTAGATGAATGGGCTGCTTAAGTGGAAAACATTTCCTTGGTGGAGTAAACAGAGAAGAAGGCTGAACTTCTGAAGCTTTGTTCAAGTCCAAGTTAAGCTCCCTCAAATAAGTTTCCCTTTGATTCCTTTAGAAAGAAGAAGGAAAAAAAACCAAAATAACAAAACAAATTAGCCATTCTTCATGCTCAGAAATGGGATTTTCTTAATTTTATAGAGCTGTCACATGTTTTTGTCTTCGAGTTCAGTATGTATTCAGTTTTAGGATTTACTTTTTTCCCCTATCACAGTCATGTCAGCTGTTTACTGTCCTTCTTTCCAGCAAAGACACGCAAGATGGTGATGAATATCAATATTTACCATGACTTCAAGTTTGTCAGACAGGAGTAAATGCTATCAGAATGCCTGTTATGCCTATCTCATAAAATTAGTAGCTTTTCATGAAAGCAGATGGGGAAAAATGTGAATATATCAACAAAGACATTGCTTTTRGTATGTATGTATGGAATCTTCCTCCTTACAAACCCTAATTATTTCTTATTTCTGAAGTTAAGACATCATCCAGAATAAGAGTCCCATATTGGCTGTAACTGTGTGTAATTGTGATTGAAAGTTTCATGTTCTTTTGGTATTAATGAAAACCAAATGACAAGACAAGTTTTGTTCTCACACACACACACAAAAAAAAGATTTCATCCCTGAAAGAGGAATTAAGGTGATTCTCATTCTCTTACCTCCTTTACATGTTTGGTTTGTTTATGTATTTGATTTTGTCTGCTTGAAGCCAACACTAAAAGAAACTTACTGTGTTCTGCCTTCCCTGTAAAACCTGGCACAGGGCATGGAATCAGTGCTGGGAAAGATTATTCCTTGCAGAAATAATGGAGCAATAGGAACAKTGCTGTCCTTTTTTTTTTTTTCCTCTCTTAAAGTGGATTTGGATATACCCAGTGGTTTGAAAAAATCCCGTGCTGAAGTTTCCGTGAAACGTCCCACGAGGAATGACATGGTTATTCTTGGATTTAATTGAAAATGCAAGCTCAAATTCATCAATTCAATCTGTGGGTAAGAAATCTTATCAAATGTGTCCACTGTTTAATTTCTCTTTCCCCTTTTTTTTTTCTTCTCTGGTTCTCTGAACAAGTTTCTCTTGGACTTCACTGTTCTAGTGAGAATTCATTTACATTCAGTATAATCATATTATTATAKAAATTTATTTTAAATCACACCTGCCAAGTCCCTACCAGCTGGGTTTCAGGGTTTATAGTTACCTGGATCCACCGGAGGCCTTCCAGACCTTCATCCAAGACACTATTGTGCAACTAAAAGTTTTATCTCATGTGGCTGAGTGATTTTCTGACTGAGCAACACAGATCATTAAAATTCACTTTATCAAACTTTCCTCTAAAATTCCAAGYATTTTTTGTAATTTTTTTGAYTTAAAATTCYTGGAGTAAATTTATATTAAAAAAAAAAATTATTGCTGGAAAAAAGCCTGAAAACTCCTGTTCATATTTCCAGAGATTAAAAACCCCAYGGTGTGAAGGTTCTGTGTGGTATGAAGAAGTCAGAGCTAATTACAAACGTGGTGGCTTTCTGGCGGGGTCTAGGTGTAACACGTAAAATACGTGACATAATTATATCTCCTAAGCATGTGAGCTTTCTAATTTCTCTCTTGGCAGTTGCTGATGTCATTTTGAGCCGTGGTGCGAGGAGCACAATCTCCTCGGGGTCAGGGAAAATGTGCATTTGAGCGCCTGACTTGATTTGCCTTCCCTGYCTGATCTCACCCGAGGTGCAGAGAGGCAAATGAGGCTCATTCACCCGCTCAGGGCTCTGCAGTCCCGGCGGGAGGTGCCTGGCAAGAGCTCTGAGGGAGCGTTTGGCTTCACTGGGATGGCCACAGGGCTGGTGGCTTTCCTGTGACCCAACCTGGCTGCACAGGTACTGTGCTCACCTTGTGTGGAGCAGGAGAGAAAGCACTCTGCTTCCCAGTGCCCTGCACAGAACAGCTTAAAAAAGGACAAAAATGCACCCAATGTCTTCATGAAAATACCGAAACAGCCCTGATTAGAATCTGGAAGGTTAAAAATTATTAAGCCTGTGTTTAGTCAAAAATATATTTACCAATTTCTTTGCAAAGCATTGTGYAAATATTACAATCAAAATACTTTATCATCCTTGTCAGTTGGATGGGCTCTGTCATGCTGCTGATGAACATTGGCAGAACAAACCTCAGCTCACTTAGAGACTCTTGGTACATTTGAGCTTTTGGCCGCTTGGAAGGGATGGGAGGATAAATCATATGGATCTTCTTCCAAACCTGGTCACTGTGTCTCGTACACAGTGTCTGTGTCCTACTGTACAAATGTGATTCCTTCAGTTGCTGCTGGTGGGAATTGCCTCAGATGCACTGGCAAAGACAATTGTGGGCGCAAGGCTTCAAWTTTGATAGTGAATCCTGACTTTATAGAACATAAAAAAGCATATCCTTGGTTATCATTACATGTGCCCCCCCCTTCCTAGCAAAGGATGCCCCACATTTACGGCCACATTTCAGAATATGAGAATTCCTTGTTTCCCTTGAGGGAGAYGTAGAGGAAAGAGGACACCCCAAACCCGTGTGCTGCCTTGGAACAGGCCTGGGCCAGCACCCCAGTTCATATTTCAGGGTGTGAGGGCTTCCATCACCTGGTTGCTCACAGTCCCATCCTTTAATGCTGTGGCAGCCTCTGCAAGGCTTGTCAAACAGTTCCTGGTTTTTCTGGTACTGTGGAGAAGCTGGGAGTCCTGATGGGCTCGTGAAGCTTCCTGGAAAATCCTGTTCTGGTACTGAGGAGAAGGTGGGAGTCCTGATGGGCTTGTGAAGCTTCCTGGAAAATCCTATTCTGGTATTGTGGAGAAGCTGGGAGTCCTGATGGGCTCGTGCAGCTTGCTGGGAAAATCCTGTTCTGGTACTGAGGAGAAGCTGGGAGTGCTGATGGGCTCGTGCAGCTTCCTGGGAAAATCCTGTTCTGGTATTGTGGAGAAGCTGGGAGTGCTGATGGGCTCGTGCAGCTTCCTGGGAAAATCCTGTGGTGGTCCTGCTAGCCCAGGGAGTGCCTGTGTGGTCCCACATCTGGGATGTGTGGAAGGTGAGCTGTGCAGCTTTGCAAACTGTGCTGAAGTGTTAATCTCAGTTCTTTCTCCATGAAACCACCTTTTCTCTTCGAGCCCTGGCAAGGAGAAGGGACCCTGCGGTAACAGTGACTCCCTCTGGGTTGGGACTGCCAAGATTTGTCATTTGCTTGAGGCAGTCAACTCCTACACCTAACAAAGCTTTTCCATTGCAATCCAAGCAAACAGGGAATTAAATGGCCAAGCAGTTTGTCAGCAAGTCAGGAGTAAATATGACAACTCTTTTTTATTATAGAGAGGTTTGTGCTGCTCAGAATTGCTGTTCTACTGAAAAAGAGATTAGAATAAGTGCAGAGCAGTGCAGTTGGTGGTTTGTTACCTGCCTGTGTGGTCTGTGAAATGCCCCAGCTGCAAGGAAGCACAGGAGGGACATTGCAGGAGCACGAAGGAGAGGCAGAAGGAACAGAGGACCTGATAACTGGAAAACTACAGAGCCTGGCAAGTGCAGATAAGCAGATGCTTATTACTTAATCTGGGAAGAAGTATCATGGGACAGGTGGTAGGGCTGACATGCTGGAGAATTTATTCAATGTGTCACTTTTTGTTTTGCTTCTAATTCCTCTTTGGATCTTAGAGTTGTGTTTTTTCCTGTTGGCCTGGGAATGCACTGACTTAAGTGCCCTGGTCCTACAAACCTTACAGACTTCCTTTGCAGCTAGTGGGGTCTGTAACATCTGCAAATAAAACTGCAGGCACAAATGTTGTTTTTTGGGATGCAGAGGTACGTGCTGAGCCACAACTGTTCARTCAAAAGCGTGGTCCTTGTTGAACAGACCTCAAGGAAGAAATTTCACTCATTTCCACAAATCTGACTTTTTTCAGGACAGCTGCAAGGTGAGCAGAAATAGAAATATTTGTGCCACGTAGCTGGAATATCATGTGCCACCTCTGCTTAAAAAAAAAAAAAGTCTCTTACGAAGTCTGCTGCCCTTTAACAAATACAGTGATAMAAATAAAAAAGCTTGATGTAATTATAGTTGATCCTGTTCAAAGCTTCTTTCTGTTGACAGAAACGTGAAAGACTTGGTAGCTGTAAGAATGCAGAGGTTTAGCAGAGAAAGATTCTTTCAAAGACACCGCAAAGGGGGAGAAATAAGTGAATGAAAAGGAAGACACATTAAGGATTTTAACCACAGAAGACACACTGGAGTACTCAGCCCCAGGAAATTCAAAGAAGGGGGGATTCACTGTAAATTTAAGAACAATGTGGTTACACTGTAGTTTATATCTTGTGGCATTCGAGTAACRTGGTTAGAAATTCTGTTTTCTCTGCATAATGAAAAAAAAGGTTTTGCTTTGTGCTTTGTAATATTGAAAGCATTAAGATCCACAAGCAATAGCATAGTTTAATCAAGTTGTACAATTAACTCCCAGAATTATTSCTGAAGTTCCCAGCATTCTGGCAATGTTTCCCCTCTGTCAGTCATTGCACTACAGTAGATCTGGGAAGGTGCCCTTTAAACTYCTTATAATCTTGGAATCATCTGTGTTTCTGCCTTTTATGGTTTTATTGTAAAGCAAATTTCTGTTTGATGTAGAACACATTTTATTCCCGTACAGCTGCATCTCAAAATATCCACATTACGAGGTTAATAGTTCAATTTAGTGATGCTTTCATTTGTTCAGTTGTCTTTATCATGCAGCATCTCTGGTGAGCACCTCTTCTGGAACCTTCTCAGGTGCTTTGGTCACAGGCATTTGGAAACTTTGCCARCACCATTGTCAAAAGCACTGATACTGAATCTGTCTACCAAAACAAACATATTATGGGGGRAAAAAGTTGTGTATTTCCAGTACAAAGGTTTTTTCCCCCCTCAGCGTTTGCTCTGTTATATCTCTGGTGTGAAGCAGGTGTTCTGAGAGGGTTTAATTCTATGCTAAATGAGGATAGTACTTATTATCTGCCCAACCCTAGCTTTAATTTTGCTGTGAGCACTGTAGTTAAATGCTTCTGAAGTGTTTTCATTTAGASAGCAATTTAAATATTATTGTTACCAATTAGTGATTGCTTTATACTCTAAACAGTGTTATTCTTTGCGTTCCTTTTCTTGAAGTAGTGAATATGAGAAGATGATTTTGAATATGGCCAAGAACTTGTATTTCATACACAGGGTCAGAATTAGTTTGCTTTTGTGTTAATGCTGGGATAGCTGCTTGGCTGGAAATAGTAAAAGAAATATGATATTAAGATATAGGAAAAAATGTTTCTAAATCTGAATATCATAAGCKTATGTATTCTTTTAACACAAAAAGGGAAATATTTGAAAAATTTCATTATCCAAAATCCACTGAGAAAGTTTGGATGCCTTCATTGCATCGAGTCCTCATATCTATGTCAGTGCATCCTGGAGCTCCTTTCTCCCCAGATCAGCTTTCCAGCGTCTGCACAGAGCAGCAAACGCCTTCCCTCTCATCTTTCCCCTTGCCCCCACTGCTTCTCGTGACGTGTGTGTGACATGCCAACAATCAGGCACACGCTCTCCCACCGTTGTTGTCTCATCTCAGCCGCCTGGGAATGGCTCGAGAGGGGTTCTGAGTGGAATGGCACACCAAGGATCCCTTTTGCGGGCGGAGGGACCGGGACTCCAATTTGCAGTTGGGTGCTCCAGGAGCCCCACGGATGTTTGATATCCCCTTGGGTGCTTGCCACCGAACCCGGGGATCAATCACTGTGCTGTGATCAGATAAAGGAAAACAAAACAAAAGCGTACGCCCACACACACAAAAAACCCACCGAACAAAAGGAAAAGAAAAAAGCAGGAAAAATCCTGACTTTTATTTTGAGAATAGTAGGACATGTCACAGATTTAGAACTTTCCTGCCGCAAAACATGTGGAGGAGGAAGTGTGTCTGCRAGTGAGAGTGAACATACATATCTGTATTTCTCTTTCATAATATCTCAGAGACAAAATATTTCGTGATTTGATTCCAGCGACTGTTTTTGAGCTAAACCAGGGATTGCACTGAGCCATTCTTAGGCAACCATTTCCATGTTAGCTCAGGGCTTCTTGTGGCAGACCTGCATTCTTCTTAATCACTTGCAGTCAATCAGATTTTAATTTGTCTTTGTCTTCAGCCCTGCAAAGTTTGGGCCTGAAATTTTTCTGCTTCARGGATCAAAGAGTGTTTTCCCCGTGTATGTCAGGCACACTTATGGAATGCTCTTGTATGTTTATTTAGCTCCATAATTATTCCATATTAACAAAAGCAGATTGTTTCAGGAATGTTTTTCAGAACAGCCCGTTTGAAATCGGGCTTTGTTGGAATTATGACACCTCCAATTCTGCTGTTTTCCTTTTGAAATACATTGTAGGAATTCATCAGAAAATCYATAACAACCCCATTCAGGGATGAACAGCTTATTCTGCTTCTTATCTTGTTAATCAATATTGTTAACTAGCTGTGATGGACATAATTAATGGAATGACCCTAGCCCCTCCTAATTAAAGATAATTGCCTTGTCCAGTCACATTCACTCTCCAAAATATAAGTGTGTGAGCGTAAATGTCATAATTTATTTTAGACTCTGCCGTGATCATTATGCCTTCTGTTTTCTTGTTAACAACTGATTTTAATTCTTGCTCCCCCAGCAAAGCTGAAAGCCATAAAATGGCTCTTACCTCTCTGAGCTGGATGGCCACAGAACTGATTATTATACTGCACACTTACAGTCAGGAGGGTTGGGTGAGGGCAAAACCAGGATCCCACTGGCTCTGGCTCGAATCCTTCACCCAGCAGCTCCTTAAGAAGTTGCCTGAGGAGACGTCTCAGCTTGAAGCTGAATGGTGCTGGTATCAGAACAAACCTCCTGGATTTTGGTATGCACTTCATGTATCCTTTTATCAGCTTTATTATTTGCTATGCTTTTGCTGAGCTTCCTTGGCTAAGAACAAAAGGGTACACTTATTATGCAGCTATTTCGTGAAAGCTATTTCAAACAACATCTGAGGAGGAAAAAACAAATCAAAATGAATAAAAGCCTGGCAAACACATGATGAAACGGAATGAATATCAGAGCTATTAAATTAATAAGCTTGCAAAGCATTATTTATGGTATCTCAGTGGAAGGTTAGAAATTGATAGTGACTTTTCAAAATTAATTGAGTACCTTTGTTGTGTTTCAGGAATACATATCCAGACTCACCGTAGCCATTTCTTGTGGGGAAAACTGTTCCACCTGCCAAAAACCTCGGGAGTTTCGGCGGATTTTCATCTTCCCAAGGTAAACAGCTGAGGTGTTGGCTCAGTATGGCACTCAGTCAGCAAATCTGTGCAGTCTGAGGTTCTCTGTGGGCAGCTGTCCTTGCTGTCACACATTAAAGGAGTGTTTGGAGCTGTGCACAAGCAACAGCCTGAACCAGATTTGCCAGCTCCATAACCTCACGAGGTGTCCTGTCAGGGCACACCCTCAATAAGTGCATGTGCCAGCCATGAAAGAGCAGAATTGCAGGGGAGGATTTGGTGTCAAGGACTGGCAGGATAGGCTCAGGATGGGCTCAGATGTCCTGCCAGCTTGAGGCCCAGAGCATCTCTCGTGCTTGGGGCTGGGGACATCCCCAGCTGTGTCCCCAGTGACCCGCAGAGAAGCACAAGAGCAGGGACATCTGTGCCCCACTAAACTGCTCCAGGCAGAGCAGCTGATAGGGCTGGAGGGGCACAGGATGGAATGAATGGTCATGGAGCCTCCAAGCACRGATTTCCTTGGATATTCCCTTTGCCATATTGGCTAATATTCACTGGTGCAGATTAGATGGAGACACAGGGGTCCAGCTCTCCAAAAAAAGGGTGTCCAGAAAGCAGAGCTGTCTCCTCAGAGTTAGCTGACAGAAAGAATCCCACACCTGATGTTGTTTCAGTTTCCTGTTCCATTTCTGTTCCCTCTTTTTTTGCTTCTCCTTTTCTCTGATCAAGTTTCTCCCGGARTTTAAATTTTTTTCAGTGAGGGCTCTTTTCTTTTTCATAACAATTCTACCGTGTTACAAAATTTGTCTAAGTCATGTTTTCCAAGTCCCTAGCAGCTGCATATCAGAGTTTACAGTAAAATAAAAATCCCATGCATAGTGTGCTGCAGGTTCTTACTTGGCTAATTTTAAGGGTCCTTCTCTTGTAGTGTTCAGCTKGCAACTGGTGTGATTTTGCAGAGAACCAGGCTCCCCCAATGTGACCTTCAAACAAGATATTGCATGGGAGCTCATGATTTTCAGAAAATATGCAAGGATATGTAAAAGAGGCGATAGATTGGATTGAATAATAGCACAGGAACAACCAGTTCTRTATCAAACCTTGCAAATCTACTTCTGCAAGTATTTTCGATTCTGCCAAGTGCTGCAAATGTTATTTGCAGTACCACGCACCAGTAAAAATCTCTTGTTTATCAAGCTGTTTTTTTTCCCCTCATTGTCCCACTTAAAATACTGATAATTTAGGTAGAAATAGTGCAGTTTCCATCCAGAACTTCAAAGCTTTGTTTCTTTAATTGGGAGTCATCCCCTGGAAGGTGTTACACCCCACACAGTGAGGGGTGCCATCTCCCCRTGTCCTCCTCTGCTTAAATGCAGAACCTTGTGGGACCCTGCTATAGAAATCTATCAAAGCTTTGGCCCTCAGTCCTTTGTTCTGAGATATTATCAGAGCTCTACCGTTCCCTTTCCATATTGTCCATGTTGGCATCTTTCTTTCCACTGAAACGTTCCTAACTGGAGCTTCTGAGATGAGCAAGGGTTTCACCTGCTTRGGGTTGTTCTCAGTGAGGCTGAAAGACCCAGTAATTTTTCGGACTGAAAGAAGAATAGAATGGATTTTTTTCTGCTCCAGTTTCTKTCTGTACACTAGTATTGAACAAATGCTTCTGGGTTCGGTTTCTCTTTAACTTCTTGCCTGCACCTTGCACATCTTATTGGGTTAATACCAACGACTGTATTCTCACAGATCAGAGCTCTAAAGGACACTGTTCTTGGCTGGTATCTCCAGGCACTGCAACAATGCAAAAATACAATTTAAAAAAGAAAAGGAAAAAAGGATAAGATAATTATATATGCTGTTTATATCCCTGTTTGTACCTGTCGGGATGTGTTGACGGGGAGGTGTGGTGAAATGATAAAAACGTTACGAGAGGCAGTTATTCCTTTCTGTGGGATAAGGAACTCTWCATGGCACCCATTTAATTCTGGGAGCACAGTGAAAAGGTCCAGGACTATGTGGAGGTAGCACAAAAAAGGAATTGAAAAATTATAATGGAAAAAACTATATTTCAGGCACTGGCAGGAATATATTTATGCATGAGGAGCATTCAGTGATTGATCTACAATAAAACTGAGTGAGACACAGAAACAACCCAGAGATGTTTGTGTCACTCTACAACCTCCACTGGAGATAAATATGAAATACATTCCTATTTCTTGGGAGGCCTATGTTAAGCCTTCCTCCTTCCAGTGTGCCCTTAGCTTTTGTAGTGGACTTGTAACCAATTCYTTGCTTCTGATGGAGTCATGTTCATCTTTTCGACCCATGAAATGGCTTCAGAGCTCTGTCCTCAATATTTAAGTGGTTACCTTAAACCAAAGAGCCTCTAGTTCTCAAAATACATGTTGAGATTTCCTGATTTCCCTCACTCACATCTCTTTATCCCCAATTTTACCTTACACAGAGAAAACCATCTGTCACATTATCGTTATACTTATTTTTCTATTATCCACAAAGTAGAAAAATGTCTGGTAAATTGAAGTTACCTCAGCCTTTCACTGGGTTTATTTTTTTTTTTAAATAATTGGACTCGATGATCTTAGAGGTACTTCCCAACCTTAATGATTCCGTGAGGGCTGGGAGGTGGGCAGGATTTATATTTTCTCATTATTAATATACTTTTATTTGAAAGCACAAAGAATTTACTGGAAAGAGGTACAGGAAGATATATTAAGCAAAACCTCGAAGCTTCTGAAATGCAGAAAGTGACAGTCAAAACTACCAAGGTGTCTCCTGAGTTTGAAACACCAAACTCATGCTCCTGGCATCAAATTTTACACCACAGATCTTGAATTTGACATCCTATGTTTCCTTAGGAAACTCTTTAAATATTACATTTCTTGGTACAGGCTTGCACTAAATATTATTTAGTTACAGTTGTTCTGATTAGCTGCAAAAAAAGGAAAAAAAATTGACTYGAATGTATTAGTTTGTTAAATCAGATTGTCTCTTTAGGCTAAGGAGGATCTGGTCCAGAAATGAGACATAGATCAAAGATAACTTTCACCTCTTAATATTCAGGGCCTTACRGATTCTTTAGTGGGAAGAAATTAGGAGAGTTTTTCAGCACATGGAAGGGAGAGGAGACTACAGATCAGGAAAAAAATCTTTCCATCCCATCTTTCATGGATATCTGAGATCAGATCAGTAACACTGGTATTTTCTTTTTCATTTCAGAGCCTATAAAAAATTAATTTTAAAACCCCCCAGAAATGGCCATGTGAGTTCAAGTGAGACTTGATATTTACACTCCAGATTGAAAGTCCAAAATGAAGAGCTGTGTGAGATAGTAAATGGTATCCATGATTCATTGCCCAAAATAACACCTTGCAAAGGAGATGATGTTTGAGATCTCCCAGAGATAAAAGGAAAATCTTCTGTGAGATGATTGGCCTTTGTCTCTAGAAAACAGAGTGATTTATAAGGTATTTTTGCATTAGGGCAGGTCATGGAAGAATCACGTGAGACAGTGACGAGGTTTTGTGACAGAAATCTATTTTCTGCCCTGGCTTTTCAGATTAAATGAGGAGACAATGAGGAGAGTCTCTGGAATGAAGAATTAGTTTAAAACCTCACATTTATTGCATCATATTCCATCAGATTCACGGATTTGTTCAGCATTTGGAGGGAAAAAAAAAATCACGAATGAGATAATTGTTCTGCAATTATCGATGGAACGGAATACTCAGCAGTAGAAAAACTAATCTGAAATTCCAGTCAGGACAGAGGAAAGTCATTAGCAACGCTGTGTAAAGCAGACATACACAATCAACGTGTGAATGTCACGTTTGTCAGGCCAAAGTGATGGGAAGAGACTTCTACTAAGAGAGAGAAAATTGAACACATCTATAACAGTGGAGGATAGTTCATATCCTGTTGTAATTGCAGTGCACTTGAAGCAGAATGAGAAGAGCAAGGGGGAAAAAAAGAAAAAACAACCCAAAACTCTCCTGAGCTTTACAGCAGCACTGCCTGGAACGTGTGACAAAGGTAAAGGCTTGAAAGGTGACGTGGTGGAGAAACCTGAGGCCAAGCAAAGAAGATCAGGAAGAAGGTGTGGGGAAAAAAAAAAAGGCAAATAATAATACAAAAAAAGCTGAATTGAGCTTTAGGCAGCTAGGGAGAAAGTAACTGTAAAAGAGGCCCAGATGGTGCCAGGGAGAACTGATGGTTCTGTTCCTTCTGTCTGTTAAAACGTGTCAAGTGTGCAAGATCAAAGTGCACGTGGTGATTTGATGGCAAACAGGGACCTGCTAAAAAGCGAAACTGCTTTGGAAGTTTGGATCTGCATTATGGATAGGTGTGTGTGGGGTGAGGTATTTAAGCATTGCTGCTGGCTCTCGTGGTGTGAGCTGAACCAGGTGCCACCAAGGACGATCCTTCACGGAGAAAAAAAAGCTGAAAAAAAACACCAATCTGAAAATGGAAATAATATTACCTCATTGCAAAGCCGTGAATCCCAGGTTTATTTCAGACCRTGTCAGGTAAAAAAATCCCAGAGCTTCTGAGTGTGCACAGAACAAGGAAAGTYTGAAGGTGTGAAATAGTCCTTGCTTGAATTCCCGTGGTGTTTGAGGTGCTATAGTCATAGTCAGAGATCCCATTATACAGTAATGATAATAATGAGGATAAACCCCTCACCATCAAAACTCCGAAGTGCTAGATCACTGTATATAAAACAAGAGAAATAACAGGTCTGACAGCTCTGCAGAGTTTGTGAGGGGATAGAGGTGGGGACAGTTTGGGGACAGTGCTGCCTTTGAGGCTGCTATTCTCCCCCATCTGTGGGTTAGAAGAGCAAGATGCCTGTACCTCCGTGCCTGCAGCACAGAAATTGCCATTCCACAGGGTACCTCATGGGCCAGAACCACGAGCAGCAGCTTCTGTGTGTGGAGGAAGAGCAAATTTTACAGCACCATTCATCAGTGGCKTCAGCCAGCTTTAGGAGAGGGAGTGTGTTTGTGCAAAGCTGCAGAGATTGCTSTAACTGAGGTCAACAGCAAGCTGCTGGTGCTTTTAAAAATTGATTTTACTGAAATCTTACTCAATTTTCTTAGTAATAAAAGCCTCCAAGGATTTAAACTGCTGTAACCGAGAGCAATGTTTGGCCCTGCTCTCTTAAGTAGGTGTGGTTTAGCTCCATTGCAACTCCAATTCAAATAATAACCTTCTTTAAAAAATGGAGTACCCTTCCTAATATTTTAGCAAGCAGTTTTTTGTTTYCTCTTGTAAAAGCTGGGAGGTCACTTAAACTTCCAAAGTCTCCAAGAAACCTATTTACCYCCTTTGCAAAAAGGCTAAAATGAAATCAGAAAACACATGTGAAAGGAATATAAATATATTTGCTTATCTGACAAACCCAGTGCAGATTGCTTAATAAAAAACAAACCAAAAAAACTTGGCAAAATCAGCGTGGCTTGGTTGTTAWATTCTAGACAAAACATTTGATGCTGTATAAAATAATAGAAGATRCTGCCTTTATTATTCCAGAGCTCACAAGAATCTTTTACAGTTTTCTTAAGGAAAACTATAAAGGGCAGGTGTGCTAGCATGTATCGATCTGAAATTTATGTAACAGCAAATCCTTTAAAAGCAGATAATGTTATAACTTGGGGTTTAATTGAAAAAAAAAAATTAAAACAAACAAACCCCACCCCAAAAAAGAAACAAAACTCCCAAACAACCCAACAATCAGGACCTGTACTATAGAAGATTTATCTCAGGGGTTCTTACTTCTGTAAATGCTGCAGGTTTTTTCCTCTCCTGGGCAATGGGAATAAGTCACCCAGCTGCCATCTCAAAGCAAAGCATTATTTAAAACAAAGTCACATGAAAGGAGGCACGTCCATAAAGCCAGCAGAGAACACTGTTTGCATGTGCTGAGTTGCAGTAAAACCTTCYCCTCCACACGTCTGACAAGGCCCTGAATTTTTTTCACAGACCCACTGCAAAAGCATCTCCTTTTTYTCATTTTGTGTAAGCCTCTCATTTTATGTCATTTTTCATGAGTGTTCTCTTTTCTCGAGAAATACTCTTTGATTTGAGCGGGGTTTGGATTTTTAGTGTCGCAGCTTGGCATGACATTAGTGTAAGTTCAGCCTAGGAACTGAATGTGGACTATTTTCTGCTAATTGTCTCCAGCTTTCCCAATAATTTGGGKTTTTTTTGGTCTTGTTTTATTACGGTTCTTTTTCTCTCTGTGTTTTCTACAGCTGCCTTTCGAGCTAGAACATTGCCTTCATTTAGGAAAATGCTGCAACTATTTGTCATAAATTTCCCCAGCCATATTGTACAAATTATTTAATTGTTACTTCTTTCTTTTCATCCTGCTGCTGCTCCCCAGTTCCAAAGCCGATGCAGAAAGCATCCAAAGGAAATGACTGAATACTCACTGCTTTATTCCTCTCATTAAAGTCTCCAGAGAGGACTCATTTCCATGCTGGTTTACCTTTTCCAGCAACTTCAGCTTGGTAACGCAAATGACAGAGGCTTTCTCCTTTTCTAGTGCCATAAAACACACCCATTCTTCCAGCTTTTGGTGACAGCTCAGAGAAACGAGAGAATCTCTTTAACGAAATGTTTAAGCCAACAGTCCCTTTAAGCCTTGAATGTCTGTATYATCAAAAATCACCCTGATGAAGAAAGGTGTTTTAAGGATTGAACATTTAGTTCAGACATACCAAATCTGATGTTGCYGTGGGAAATTATTTTTTTTTTCATGTTCAAGAAAACAAGAAATCTTTGTAATGCATTCTCCTGACACAGACAGCACATCTCCAGCTCAGAATAAGAAATGTTGCCATTTCCAACCCTCTTTGGTGGGACTTCTGAGTTGGAAAGGYTAAGGAGCTCCATCCTTCAGTACAGAGCTGCGACTGGCTACAGGACTGGGGAGGAAAGCATAAAATATCCTGAAATATCCCATTTAATGGATAAGGGCTGCTTGACCCAAGGTTGACAAGGTTGTCCTGCTATGGGTCATTTATTTCCTCTTGGGCTGGGACAATACTAATGACATATAATTATTTATTGCGTGTGTCGTCTAACAATTACAACAGMAATATTATAAAGAATAATATTTAGATAATATCAGCTCGGTCTTTTGCAGAARCTGCAATTCTTCACTGCCCAAGTGGCCGTGGGGATTAATAAAAAGCTGCCTCATGCGTTCTGGCAAAGTAATTAACTCACTCCAATCAAGAAGGAAACACTGGAAGGCTTCAGAGCTCCTCTGCACGCACAGGACCAGCTGGGATGATGGGTCAGGAGGACAGGGATGTTCCTTGGGCTGCTGGAAAATTCTTCTGCACCCAATTGAAGGGTGAGTGCATCCAACTGGCTGAAACTGGGGGGGAGTATGGCTTGGGGGGCTGTAATTAGGGGGTACCTCGACTTTTACGGTTTATTTTTGCTGTAATGTGATTGGAGGGTGAGAAATGTTGGTACAAGCTGGGCACGTCCATTCGCTTCCASGAAGGAATTTCTGAAGGACCTGTGTGTCCTGACAAATTCTGAGCTTATGCAGCTCCTAATTGTTATATATGATGTTGTTCTCAGCTTCCAAGTTAATTAATCTCTCCCCAAAGACCTGAGCTAAGCAGCTTCTGAAACAAACAGGAACTCTCCGTCTCCATGCAGGCCCTAGAGTCGGGAACAGGTCTATTGGAAAAGGTTGTCACCTTTTGAATTCTGATTTTCCTCTCGGGTGGTGGCATTTGGCTGGGAAGCACTAACTATGTGTACAGCGTGCAATCAAAAAYCCATCTTGCCATTATGGGCAAAGATGTGAAATGATTTCATGCTTTGGTGCAAAATGTGAGTAGAGGATTTTAAGATATTGCTACTTTATGGCCTTTTCCCCATCTTATTCTATCCCCTGATGCGTCCTTGGACTGTGGACAAAAGTCGTGGTGCCAATTCCATGAGATATGAGAGGAGAAAACCTCATCTTTGACTGCCAGGGAGGAGGTGAGATGATTCGAGAAAAAACAGCAAATGAACCGAAAATGTGAAAGCACCCCACTCATTTGTGGAATCTCAGGTATTCTTTACTGTAGCAAAAAAATTATGAAATAAGATACTCGACTGTCAAATGCAAAAAAATGAATAGCAGAAATATTTGTAAAAAAATTGAAATGAAGAACATTTACTGTGGGAATGAAACTGTTAAGGAGTTTTCACACGTTGTGAGCACCAACTCTTCAGATTATTTGCATTCTGCTGCTTAAAATTGCAGTTGGCCATGACTGCTKCTCTCTGCTTTTCAGCTGGCAAAAATAGACGACCCATTTTGCTGTCAGTGTGCAAGCCTGGCTCTGCAAAGRCAAGGGAATTCTTCCAATCCAGCTCAGCCAGATTACGGAATTTTGCCTGTGCACTCTCCAAGTGCATTCCCCAGATTGGATGCTGATCCCCACTATTAGAAGTGCTGTCACATTTATTTTAAAATGTGTCTGCCTGGTTTTTTTGCCCAACACTGCCTCACAGTACCTTCTCAAAAAAAAAGAAAAAATTGAAATACATGAGAATAAGTAATGTCATTTCTTGGTTGTCTTTCCTTTTGTCCTTACAGCAGAARTTTTTTGAATGTTCTTTGTGACCGGCAAGAAAAAAAAAAAAAATAATCGAATCAAACTTGTCATTATGCACCTCACTGGAGGTCTGCCAGTGTCTCCATAAAACAGTCTGGTTTTCCAGRATTCATGGATTTCTACTGTAAGTGCTCCATCCAAGCTAAAATTTGGCAAGCTCTTTCACGGTAGCAACACTCTCTCTCTCTCCTGCACATAAATGTTGCTTTTCTCTGAAAACTGGCAGTAATGCTAGGGAAGCTTTTCTTTTACGGCTTCTATAGATTTTTGTTTACGGATAGGTAAATTCGGTCTAAGTGCTCGGCCTGTCACCTTTTTATCGCATATTTAACAAATGATCCAGACTTTAGGGGGAAAACTTGCAGCTAAGCTGCATTTGCATTTTGCACGCCTGTCTGCTGTACKCCATCTCCATTGTAAGCCACAATTTTTCCATTATGGAATTCGTGTGCAGTTGCTTCATAATTACAAGTTCAGCTTTGTTGCTGCTCAAAGCTGAGTTTCTCGTGCTGCCTCGTTAATCCATTTTTCTGGATTTTCCCATCATTATTAGGTAAGTATTGATCGGAAAGGGCTATAGCTTAGCTTTAAACGACTTATTTAAAGCAACTTTTCACACTTCATTATCATTTGTTTTTATTGCATCCTGCCTTTTACTCTTCCACATCCTGCGTTTTCTCATCTGCTTGCGTTTTCAGGGCAACATGAGGAGACCTTTGAGTTATGCTATAAAACCTCTCCCARAGAACACTTCAGCCAAGGAAATCTGCTCACTTGCTGTCTCGTGGGTGAGTTCTTCCTCTTTGGTCGCCGCCTCCAAGAGTGGCCCATGTCAGACTCATGATGAACTCAGCAGCAACACTTCCATTTATAATATTTTTAAACTGAATATTAAATAGTTAAAGAGATGCATATATATATATATATGTATGTATGTATGTATATATGTACATACTCAGGTGGTTATTTGGAGGCTTAGCTGATCAGTGAACAATTTTGACAAGCTGTGCCTGATATGATTTATATGGAAAAGTCCTGTCACTGCAGGTCTGTGTGAAGGGGGGCGGGAGGTGTATCCACACCACAAACCAGAACCTTCRTAAATAAGTCCCAGAAATCGAGGAGGAAATGTTCTCACGCCTCCGAACAATCCCATGGAGTCACGGGCGAGGCATCACTCGGGGGGCATTGTTCTGCCTCCTCCCCGAATAAATGGGGGATTGTCCAGCCACCTTTCTCCATGAGTAGTGAACCCACCATTAATTCTTTTTGTTGGTTTTTAAGGAAAATACTTTATCTTTAAACCTCTACGATTAGAAGTTTCGTGTCATTCAATTAATTAAACAATGCCGCTCAAGAGCCATAAACATTAAAAAGCTTCTTGGAAGCAGACTGTGGCCCAGTGCCTTGGAGAAATTGATTGATTACTTCTGTGGCTATTCCTAATAATCTGTAGCATTTTTTCATTAGGCAGAGAGTTGTTTTCCTATTTAGTATGCAAAAGTGAGATCCGGAGTGTTCTGCCCATGTGTTATGATTTCTTTTTTCCATTATACAATCACAGAACGTGTCACTTTCCCTGTTTACAAAAGAAAAATGTAAGAGATAAAATTTGTGTTTAGTAAGGATTTTGATCCTCAATATATTAAAGAAATTAAAGTCYGGGCTTGGCAGAAAATCATAAATCATAGTTATGTGTTTCTCTGGAATGATTTTATGGATGCTAGGGCAAAGATATTACCATGTGCACTCTGCTTGTGTAGAAATGCCACTAGAGGCTATTTTCTTTCTYCAAAGGTGCCCTTTAAGCTCACAGAAAATTACTCTTAATAGAGTAAACATGCAATTTGCACAAAGCTAACACAACGTGCGTCACGGAGAAAAAAGCAGAGTGAGAAATTTGTAATGAATTTAATCTTTCTTTCCTGCTGAGAGTTTTCCCAGGTTTGGRTTCTTTTTTTTAAAACCTGAAGTTTTTTTTTTTAAATGCGTTCTTTATTTCAAATTTTTCCAAATATTTCTGCTATTCATTTTTTTAGCTTGAGAGGTTTTCTGTCTTAAAAGTTTGGTACTAAAAATTTGCATTATATGGATTGTGGTGTTTGATATCCTTTTCTTCCTGTAGGAGTTCACTGGTGCTAAGATATTTACAAATTCAGAATGTGACTGCTACGAGCAACCTCGAAATATTTGTTTAAAGTGATGTTTCTCCAACCTGGAGAAAAGATTCTGCAGAGTTCAGCTTTAGTGTTTGGGTGTTTTATCCATGTTGCCAACCAGTGAAAGAATTAATGATAACATCAATAGTTTGAGCACAATCGCTTGGAGCAGGTATTATGTTGCCCACGAGGCTTCCTTATCAGCTCTTTTCCATCTTTCTTACCTACTATATATATTTTTTTAGCTTGGGTTTGTATCYGTAAAAAATGACATCAGAAAAACACAAGGTTTGGCAGTTGGATGTGTTTGCCTCTCCTTTTTCCCCTAGCCCCAGAACCAAGATTTGTTATCTTTCCTCACCCTTTTTCTTTCCATTTTTTCTCACACAGCAGACTTAGCTCTGCTGTACAAAAGAACTCAATGGAAACAGTTGTGTATTCTAGAAAAGGTGAGGAAAATGTTTGCAAAAAAACCCCCTTGAAACCAAAGCAAAATAGTTTTCATTAGGAATAGTTACAGGAAAAGTTGCATTTTGAGGAAATCAGTCTATATTTCTGGACTTGTTGCCGTGGAAAAGCATCTTTGTAGAGTGAATGGAATGGTGTCGTGAAATGAGCCTTGAGAAAGACAGAGGAGGACAGGAGATCTCTTTCTCTGGGCCATACACTGTTAACTGTATGACCAGAGCACCTCTGCCCCTGGAGGCGTCTGCTGAAGAGCTCTGGGCATCTTTTTCCTCTTTTGGAAGTTTGACCACAGAGGAAATAGATTTGGTAGATGGTAAATATGAATAGAAGTGAAAGGAAGCGTTGGAGACATGAAACAAATGGTATTAAGTTTGACGATTCCTTAATTTGGTTGATTGAATAATCAAGCCTGGAAACAGGAAAGGAGATTAATATCTCATTAATTTTTACTACTTATGTCCTCCACTGTGCTCTCTTGAAACAGGTCTGAGACTGACTTCTCACAGCCTTGTCTCTCCTTTGGTTTGGCTTACACCACATTTCCAACCCCTTTGGTGCAGTGCAGACCTGGTAGAGTCAAACCAGATGTTTGGGGTGTGCCAATAGCGGGCAGGAGAGACCTTGGCACAGCAAGTCACGGGAAAGCTGCATCACTGCTGACGAGAGCTGGTGGTTCTGTGTTACTCCAGAGGCAGKGTTGCTTTTGATAAACCTGGAGCTTGGGTGCTGCAGGGAGCAGCTCTCAGCTGTCCTGCTGGTACTGGTGACCCTGAGGACCCGAGGACACATAGGACAACAAAGAAGGTTGTTTAAACATTTAACATACCAGTTTGAGAAACACTGGGGTTTGGTTTCTCTGCTATCGAAGATTTTTGATGTTAATTCTGCAGTTTAGTTYCACATCTGTTGCCAAAGGCTCCTTTCCCCCCAGCCTGTTGCTGTTTGTGCAGACAGCATATGCATTCAGGGCTAGACTCTGCACTCTAAGGATGCMTAACTTTGGAGCGAAATATTTATTTGACCTCAGTATTATTCAAATGTTTCCCCATTTCCCCAGAATCACGCTGGGTGGCTCTGGAGATTCGAGACGAGTCACTGGGGAAGAAAGATGTCCATATTCTGAAAAAAATGATCTACAGAAGGGGAAGCTTGGGAAGSGCTGCTCTGCAGTGATTCCCCCTGAGAGCAGCGGAACGGCAGCACGGCACGCCTGTTTCTCTGCTCCGCGCTCTGACAGGTACTCTGGGGCCTCTGACGGGCTGAGAGGACTGAAGGAAAGGTGCAGGCACGATGAGAACGCTTCTAAAAACCACTCACTTTACACACATGGCAGCTTCCAGAGTAAAGCCGCACACTCCCGCACCGAGCAGCTCTTGGGTGGGGGCCCCTGCTCCAGTTTGCTTTAGTGATGGCAAAGTAAACCCGATTTTTGGGGCCGGAGCGGTGTCCCCGCGTGGTGCGGGCTGGACCGGAGTCCCCGTGGGCAGCCAAGGGATGAATTGGCGTTTCTCTACCCACGGCCGCAGCGCCAAACTCGGCAGGTTTCACCGCTACTTTGCGCTCGCATTCAGCCCCGGAGAGACCCGCAACCGGCCCCGGTGGGATCGCGGCTGGCTCGCACACCCAGCCCAGGCTGCCGCGCTCCGTGCCCGCGCCGGGAGCGTGTGCGGAGCATCCCCCGGGCCGGGCGGGCGGTGCCGGGGGCGGGGGCGGAGCGGTGCCGGGGCGGTGCCAGGGGGGGCGGAGCGGGGCCGGGGCGGAGCGGGGCCGGGCGGGGCGGGGCGGGTCGGGGGCGGCCCCTCCCGGGCGCAGCGCGAAGGCGGGCGCGGGGCATGGTCCCGGCCCCGCTCCCGGTGCCGGCGGCGCGGAGCGGGCGCGGAGCGGTGGCATGCGGCGCGGAGACATGCGGCTGTGCCTGCGCTCTGCCCCGCCGACATGGACCGCCCGCCGCCGCCGCTGCTGCCGCTGCTGCTGCTGCTGCTGCTGCCGCTGCTGCTCCGCGCCGCGCTCGGCGCTGCCGGCCGCCTGAGCGCCCGCCCCGGCAACGAAGGTGAGCCGCGGCACGGCCGGGTGACCCGCTGCTTTCTCGTCCTCCCGCTCCTCCATCCTCCCCCTTCTCTATTTATTTGTCCTCTTTTTATTTTTTTTTTTATTTTTTTTCCTCTCCGTTATCTCCCATCCCTCGTCTCCCCCCCGCCGCTCCCCGTTAAGGTGGTCCCGGGCGGCAGCGGCTCCCTCGCCCCGGGACCGCCGGGCTCGCCCTGGCACGGCCGCGGCCCCGCTCATCGCCGTGCGCGATGGATGGATGGATGGGCGGGCAGCCGCCCCACCCGCCCCCGGGGCAAAGTTGGCCAGGGCAGGGCAGCCTGTGCCATCCGCCGGCGGTGGGCAGCGGGGTGGGCAGCGGGGTGGGCACCGGCGGGGAGGGGAAGCGGCAGCGCCGGGAGCGGCAGCCCCAGCCCCGGCAGGTGCCCGGGGCCAGCCGCCCCTGCCCCAGCCCCCCATAGCCGGTGCGGGCTGGCAGCGGGAGGAGCCGGCTCCAGGGGCTCCCGGTGTCCCCCGCCGCCCTCTCCCCGGCCAGAGCTGCGAGCCCCTCCGCATGGGCGGGGGTGTGGTGGCTGCTTGAGTCCTCCTGTCTTTCCAAACTTTTAATTAATACAAAAATAAGGTTCTTGCCCTGTGAAAGCTCCTTTAGGTTCCCCGGCGGGTTTGTGTCGGCTCGTGTTATTTGTATCAGACACGTATCAATGTGTTAAAGTTGTGTGCGGTTGCAAGTGAACGCGTGTAAATTTCCGCAAACAAGGCAGGAGTGGTTTGTTTTCTTTCGCGGTGTTGATTTTTAACAAGACGTTTGCTGAAAATGCCTGCTAGGTTTCAGGGAAAAAATAACGACAGCTAGACAGTGAAAAAGTGATTGAAATACTTGAAGAAAAACCAACCCCCCCCTGCCCTTTCCCTATTAAAAAAAAAATTWAAAAATGGAGCTTTTGCTTGCTTGCACAGTGAAGGCACTCGGCATGACCAGGATGTCCAGTGCAATTATCTTTAGGGATCAAATCGAGAGGCCAAAGGTTGTGAAGAACTCCTAGCACCCAGCAACCACGTAAAACTTGCACCTGCTTGAGCTGTGTGTTTGTGTAGGGYAGCAGATATCGAAGCTGTCAGAGCAATTATTTCTCCTGGACAAATAATGCTGAAGTACTTATTGATATTCTGGGGGCTTGTGCGATCATCAGGCAGTGAGATAATCACTTTAAATGATTTCTGAAAGGAAAAAGAAATATTGTAAGAAATAAATAAGGAAAGATGCAAACTTTACAAGACCTGGGTAATCTTCAATCAATTGGTTTCATTGCTAGGAAGTAATTCCAGTACCATTGTACTAGGAGAGTGATATGTCATCTGTTTGTRTGTTTTATGTACATTTGTTGTGTAGGCAGTGCTTTATAGGTTATTTGAAGGAGTRTGCTTTCAGTAGTCACTTTTAAACCTCCAGATAGATGCTGTTTTGTACATATTGTCATCTCTTAAAAAATTACGTTCAGAAATGAAAAACCAGAGTGTTCATAGGGGTTACTGTTGTCTTGTTAAGAGCTGTTTGGGCATGGCTGTAGTTCTGTCAGTCAGCGGAGCAGCTCTGCCTGCATGGCAGTGGCAGACAGACACAGCCTGTAAACTGAGACTGACTATGCCAGAAAGATATTAGAGCTTTCCAGTTTGCAAAAAAAAAAAAAAAAMMCACCACTTTTTGTGTCTTTGTTTCGAGTCACTGGCGCTGGGRATTGAGAAAGGAGGGAAGATGTTGGTGTCATACGGAATGCATGCTAAGTGTACTTGTCCAAGGCAGCTCTCAGCAAGTGCTGCCTCCCTTCTCTCTTTTCAGCCTCAAGAGCTTGCACAAGATGAGCAATATTTTCAAAATAGGCAGTGAAAACAACAGTAAAAAGACAGTTASTGGAGAGCAACCTGCTTTTGCGTGGCTGTTTTTTTTTTTTTGAAGTATATATTTTGCTATGCCTTTCAAAAATGGGAATACTGACAGTCTCTTTTAAATAAAGAGATCAACTTTAAAGGTTTTTTTTTTAACCCCCAATTTAGGAAAGTTCAGTAATTCTTTTATTTATTTACACTATATAGACTGACAGTGTGAGTTTAGCAATCTTAATTATTATAATTTGCTGACCCACTAATTTGATGAACAAGTGTTAGCACGCAGCTTTAAATCATGTCAGAAGATGATGTTTTTTCTCTATTAAATAATCTATTTCTAACCACTTCACTTACATTTCTGCTGTTGTTACCATACATTTCCTCCCCAAACTAGAGATAGATGTTTCTGCATTTCTCTGGAGTATTTAGAAAAGTTTCCTTTTTCCGCCACTGAGAATGAAAAAAGATATATTTTGGACAGCGTTTGTTAATGTAGGCATGTAGATTAAAAAGTCTGCTTTTTTCCCTTACATTTTATATTAAAGCTACTGTTGAAATTCTCCCCATAAATTGTTTTAACAAAGGATGGAACTAATTTTTGGCGTGTTTATATAGCTTAGTCTAACTTCTAGGGGATGTAAATGTTGCAGTAGGCACATAGCAGGAGTATGTTGAGAGCTATCAGAGAAATATTTCCTGAATTTATTTGACTTGAAAGAATTATTTCTCGTTTTAAAATACAACTTCATTTAACATTTGCAATTAATATTAAAACTGATGACTGTCTGAGTTAGTGGTCATATGTCGATGGAAGTGGATGGAATGAAGGGAGAAAAGGATGAAGGAAGGGCTGAAGACAAACTCTTGGCTTGCTTCACTTTGTGGCGTTCGGTGCGTTCCTTTTTTTGCGTTTTTCTTGGAGYGCTCGAGTTTTTTTTTAATTTGCTTCGTCCCGGGGAAGTTTTATTTAAAGTTTTTTCTGGATGAAAAGTGAAAATTTCCTCCCCGAGTTTGCTTTCCAACTCTCTGCCGTGCTCACCAAAAATCCGCCCRCCTTTTACCTCCGCAGTCTCAGGAGCTCCGGAAGGTTCTCTGAAGTTCAGATTTATCTGTGTTTACTGCTAAGGTGTGTGCCTTTTTCTGCGGGGCAGGGAAACGTCAGGAAGATTTAACATCTCACTTTTCCCAGCTCGGAGTTYGCAGGCTGAACCCCGTAGGTGCACAGCCACCACGCGTTCTCCTCTTCCATTCTGCTGGGTATTTTTGCACTTAGCGAGGATTCTTTTTTTCCTTAGAAGGATGCAATTCTTATTCCGAATAATTCCTGTGGTATCAAGAAATCCAATGAGTTCTGTCRTTCTTTAATTTAATAATTTTTCCCTCGGTCTCTTCTGTAACTATATTGCCTGCCTGAGGGTACCAGCAACCTTAATTTCACTGTTTTATAACCCACAACAGTTAACACTTGACCTAGGTCATTAACAGGATTATCAGCAAATTTGTTTAAGCTTTTACTGACAACCTGAATTGCTTCAATAATATTTTGACTGTGCAGACAGGAAACTTCTTGTAACCTCTCAATCTAGCATAAAATTAATTTCTTGTGAACGCAGCGCCCAAAAGATCAATACAGTAAATCTGCTTGCAGTGCTTGGTTTCAAACAGTAAGAAGGTTCCAATCAGCCTCTCTTTTTTTGGTCTGCACTGGTTTTGGAGGTGCAGTTTCATCTTTTGTTCATTGATTACCACCTCAGAACTCTTGCATAACTGCACAGTTAAATGCACCATTTTATCCGAGCTGGTCTCTGTTAACGCTTAAAGTCGCTCAAGACAATTTWCTGTGCCTTTGTAGCAACGACAGCTCGTGGTGTGGTTTTGAGRAATGTGCTGCCTGCACGTGGAACAAAATGCTTGCCCAGCTCTTGCATGCAGTTTTGGGAGAGGCTGGCAATGCTGGGAACTTTCCGGTAGAATCCAAAGGGGCTGCAGGGGGAAATGCTTTTTACAAATCTCGCTTTGCCGTGTGTCACGTATCGTTAGGTCAGGGCAGGTCCTCGTTTCTTGTGACACAATTCCTGCTGGTGCCTCTGGCTTGCAGTTGAGTGTTTATCTGCAAAAGAAGTTAAGAGTAGGTTTAGAAGTCTTAACGTGATGCCTTTTTGAAATTTAGGTTCAGAGAGCTCATGTGGGGGCTGGAGGACTGTTTTTCATACAGCTGTATCTCGTTCGAAGYTTCTGCGCTTAATCCTGAGCTGTGCAATTAGACAAATAATAAACACGTTTTAAAATTCACACCGTGATGTTTTTAAAACTCTGTGCAACAGGAGAAGTAAATTGGGTAAATGCATCGTTTTCTGTCAACGTTTTTGATAGCAGGCTGCAACACGTGGAATAATTTATTTTCTTTACTGTTTGTCACTGGACTTTTTGTTGACTTACTCCTGTTTCAGTACAGTGCCTCAAAAAGAAAAATCACCGCGTTGGCTGTAGCAAACTTAAAGCAGGTGTTCGAAACACAAAGATGTGCAAATTGGACACAGCAATTAATTCTCATCGCAGTTAATTTGGACACAACGTATTTGCTGCCCAACGAAGCACTCAGGGCACAGAAATGGGTCAGAACTCTTCTGCACTCCCAGCTTCAGCAGATGGGAGAGCCTGGAACAGATGATAGGCACACTGAGTTTAGCAGTTGTTTACACAAAACCTTCGCAAACCAGGAGTGCMTTCTGATTGAACTTAAATTTTTCGTTCCCATCTGGGAGGATGTACAAATTAGTTTTAATTTTTTTTTTAATTATTATCTCCTGGAGCTAGGTAAATTGCCATTAGTATACTTACTTTTGATTCTGCTGAAGAACTCGCCAGCTTTCCTCTAGGAGCGTCTGTAATTGCTCTCGCTCTTGTAATCCCCACTTGATGAAAGTTTAGAAATTCGGCTGCAGGTGTTCATTCTCTTGTTTTCAGAGCCCTGGATTTTATCACCAGCGAGGGTCACTACAGAGCTGTTCCCAAATACCACAGCACTGTTTGTGGGAGTTTTATGCAGAGCCTGAGTTGGCTCCATGAGATACCTGTGACTCGTGGAGGTGCCACTGCTTTGTGGTTTGATTTTTTTTTTTTTTTTCTGTAAAAGAAAATAAAAATAAATAAGTATCCGGAGCAGTAATCACCTCCTTAATTCTGGTGAAGCTCAGAGTTCTACTCAGTGGAGTTGGTATTGGAACACAGAAGGTAATTTTGATACCCCAAGGTGCAAAATGGACTGGATGTTTCCAGAGTTGTTGGATAAATCTCCAGAGGTGGGGCAGAGGCCTTTCACTAACCCACTAAGCCTTTCTAAAACGTAATTCCAGCATCCAAAGAGTGGTTTTYCTGGAACGAAACATTTCCTTTCTTTTGTAAAGGTGTTGTTAATTTGCTGAAGCGCTGTTAAAAAGATATTTACGAGGAGGAAAAGACCTGCTGTAAGAAATGATACAGTGAAATAGAAGAAKTTTTTGGTTTATAAATGCATCTGACTACTGGTAAATGATCCATTTTCCTAAATATTCACCTCAGTGGTGTAACCCTTATTTCTGTAAACACTTTAGAGCAGTAGCTTTTTTAAAAAAAAATATATATTTCGGCTGTTCTAAACAAGAACCAAAACTTTTGAAAGAAAATAGGTTAATTCAGAAGATTAGATATGAACTCCTAGGGGTATAATTTTTGGAAACAGAGCATGGTAGCAATTTGTGGGTTTAGGATTGTCTTCCCCAGCAGTAACCTTGTGCTTTTTAGTTTCTTAGGAGCTTGATAAATCCAAGTGCAAGTCCTCGTTTTGCAGTGTGAAACAGACGTGAGATTAAAATTCAGCCCCTTAGACCGAAAGTTCCTTTCAGATTTCTGCGCTGAATGAAYGGAAGAAATAAAGATGTAGAAATAAAGATAATCCTGCCTGAAAGAAACCTTGGGATGGTGACAGGAAAGTTCCAGGCAGCCAGGGGGAAACACCAGCGCGTAAAGCCCRAAATTCGCAGAGATGTTATTAAATCAGACACGTTGTAAGCAGAAAAGTTCGTGCCGCTCTCCTTTTTATTTTTCATTAAGCTACCGTGTCCCGCTGTTTCGGGCAAAATATGGAGGAAAATCCCATTAATCTACTGGAAAAATATTGATGAAAGAAGAATAGCAGACCAAAGGAACAGTGGTTGAAACTTGCTAGCAATTAAGAGAACAATAGGCTGAATGTTCAGGTTCAGTCAGGGCAGTTTAGTGTAATATGGTGTGGGCATGCTGCTTTTTTTTTTTTTTATTTCCAGCTGGTTTCTCATAAAGTTTTTACATCTATATTTGGATAAAAAGATTTGCATTGCATTGGTCTCTCTCTCTCTCTCTTTTTTTTTTTTCCTTTAAACAATAATTAAACCTGCTAAAGTATAGCTGCCTAGCGTAAGAGGGCAGTAATTAAAACCTGAAACTTTTCAATTGGTGCCTAGGAATGGAGGGGTTTGTAGAAAATCTGCTGACAAGCTACTATTTAAATAAATTGCAATTATGTTTTGGTCCGTGGTAGGCTTCCCACAAGCTTTGTGCGGTAACAAATGACAACGAGTGACAAGGGATTTCTTAATTTAGTTGCTGAGAAGTCAGAAGGCAGCTAGAGGGGGTTTGTTCTGCTTGATTTTTTTTTTTTTGAGAGGCAAGGCTTTTTGAGAGATCTCTTTTGGAGGGGAAGAGAATAGGTAGGCAGAGAGGAAGTTGGACCTGAGTCATAGAAAGATCAGACCAAAATCCAAACTTTCTCTGCATAATGACGAAGTGAGGAACCCAGAATTCAGCCCTGACAGTGATCTGAACAGTGAGCAAGGCACAAATTAAGAAATTCCTCRCCTCCCTGAAAGTCTGAGCTGTGTTTACATTAGTGAAGCTCCTGACTATGATTTACCAGTGGTGAATTTCAGCAGAGGCTGCAGTTAAGAAAGGGTAGAGGTACTTCGACCATTCTATTTAACCTTTTTCTGACAGTGCTTTCTCTAAAAAAGAAAAAGGGGAAAAAAACCCAACAAGGCAAAGCAAGTTTTGTCTGTCCAGCCTTAATGTTCATGATCCAGAAGAAAAGACACAAGAAAAGAATTCTATGTTTAATGGCATTGCTTTTCCTGAAAGCTGGGTTAAAGCTAGACAGAAGGGTGTCCAAGAAATTGAGACAGGACTTGTCCATGCTATTCAAGGAAAGAAACACCGGAGAAGAGGCGTGAGGAACATGCTCAGTTTGTGGAATATAATGGAAACCTGAGCCCTTTGTGGTGGAAGCAGGAGACAGGGGGATGAAAAAGTGTCCTGGGGGTGGATGGGAATAGAGCAGTCATTTAGTCATTTACSTTTGTTATAAATATTTGTATTTCTCACATATGGAAACGGTGAAAAAAGATGTTAGTGGGGTTTTGGTTGCAAAGGCAGCAAATGAAGTCGGGGCAATTCCATTTTTCATGGGGATAGCTYAGCACACGTGTTCTGCATTAATTACCTCCATAAATTCTGTTAACCTGGCAAACAATGAAAATATCATGTTGGTGACATCACTGTGCTGGAAAATAAAAATGGTTTTAGCATCTYGATTTTCTCAACCTGACATTTGAGGAGATTTCTTATGCTATTGGCATTTTCCTCCTGCAATTTGCACCGTGGTGGTGTTGAGTCATTTGCTCTGTGGGTTTATTTTATCTGTGGAGTGGCCACGTAAGGACCCAAACATTTCACAGCCCATGCAAGCTGGAGCTTTTTATTCATGGAAGTAGAGAAGAAAAGCTTGACAAAACTATCAGGGCACGCTTGGGTATGTGGCTTTCCAAATGTAGCACTTCGGGATTCTCAGAATTGCTTCAGGATTCTTAACTTCTGGGTTTTAAACTTAGAAAAACAAAGCTCAACCAAACCCAGCTCAACTCAACTCTCTTCACTTGCAGGGGTTTTGTTTTTCCGTGCCCCATGCAAGGAGTTTCTTAAAAGCAAATTTTTTTTATGAGCTGTGGCCTGCTGCCAGTTGATTCACTTGGGGGATATCCCAGCCCCTTTAACAAATGAATAGTCATTTCCTGGACTTATGCTCTGGTCCCTGTCTCAAAAATTTCTGTCCTCAAAGGGGTATTGATCACTTGCTGTGATTTTGGTTGATTTCAGGGCCTTGAATACGTTTGAACTGCAGGAAAAATTTGTGGGAACTTTTAGTCACGGGTGTTGTGTGCGCCCAAGAGTCTTTTCTGGGACACTTCTTGGTGTGTAGAATTCTGGAAACTGGGCACGTCATACCAGGCTTGGAATTCTCAGCTTACCTTGAGTGAACTTGGCCATTATGGCTCAACATTTATTTTCCCCTTCAAGTTGCCGAAAGTCTTCCCAAGGGGGGGGTCTTTGTCATGCTCCAAATCTACAAGATCTTAATTCTCTAAAACTGGTGAATACTTGGAAATTGTTTCTTTTCCAAGGGGAATGTAGAAGTAAAAAGGAGTTAGATGTGCAGCGTGGTTAAACTTTTTTTGAGAAATGCTTTAGAACTTATTAAAATTATCTGGGCAATGTTTGCTGTTGAGTTTYGGCTAGACATAACACGTGGTGCCATTTTATGGGTTTGGGCACCCAGTGGGACTGACAAATGTGACACATCCTGCAACAGACCCACTTCTATTCTGGGCTGATGCAAGGCAGGGATTGGCTGGGTTTGGGTAATTCCATCTCACCCGYAGTTTCTGGTATTTTATTTTTTTTTTTCCCCTCTGAGAGGAGTAAACTTGGCTTTTGCAATTTAAACTCCCTTTCAACCCAGGAGCCATCATTTGGCATTTGCATATTTAACGTGGTGCCCCGGCGATATCAGATTTAATGCCAGAGTGGTAGAGTGGAATGAGGTTTGTAGGATTTGTGTTCGAACGTGAGTTCAGCTGAGCTGTAATTCAGGTACCTTAAAAGCTTCATGCCTCTTGCTTTCTGGAGGAGGCACTGGAAAAGGACCAACTGGAACTGTTTTGAAAAAATGCAGAGAAGTGAAGGCGACACAGTAATTTGGAACCCATTAGGTTAATCCATTTTTAATTTTTATATCCTTGTCTTAATGAAAAGAACTGGCACATATCAACTTACAGGAAATAGCCTAATAAAACTGAAACCTTATTAGGCCCCTTTGATAAACAGTGCATTCCAGCCCACCACCAGTCATATGTTTTTGCATACTTGGAAATTGAGCTTTGTGCCACTTTAACAATACCAAGAGAACTCTCAGGTTTCAAAGCAATAAAAAAAGAAATCAAATCTGCTTCGCCTGTGTTCATCCCCGAGAATGGATGGATGTCAACATAACACAGGTACTCCAAGAAAAAGCATGAAGATTTGTCAGCTTAGTCCTGYGGGAAGAGCTGCTGGTTCACGTGTCATCTTTGGGGCAGAAACAGCTTCTTGTGCTTGTTTTCTCTTTCCAGTAGCCGGGGAAAGTTGTGCGAGGTGCTCGGTCGGGAGGTTGGAGTGTGCAGAGCTGACAGGCTGCTGAGAGGGCAAGGTGAGAGCTCTCCACGTGCTGCCCTGCCCCAGCTGTGGCTTGGAGCCCTCCACAGCAGGGTGGGGAAACAGCTCTTGGTGTTACGTGCAGGCTCGTGTTTGTTTGTTTTCTGTTCTGAGTTGAAATCCGTTCAAGTTTTCCCTGCCAGGGAACAGAACGGTTCTGCARTTCTGCTCTCTGCAGCCTCTCATGCCAGGATTTTGGTTTTGGGGCTGATTGTCTTTGTCCTGTCTGTCCTGGAGGCTCAGGATGGTGTTGTCCCCTTGGGCTGAGGTTCACAGAGAGCTGTGGCTGCCAGTGAGCGTGGCCTGAGCCCCCKTGAAGGGACACAGGAGTGTCACCCATCCCTAGCAGCACCAAAATTCATGCTGTGTGCAGAGAGCAACGGAGCCTCCCTGATCAGCTCTGGGTTTCCAGTTTACAATCCATTTTATTGCTTTATTTTTCCTTTTATTTATCCCTGCCTTGCTTATTGCTGCCCTGCCTTCCCTCCTTCACGGCTGCCTTTTGGGAGAGGCTCCCAGCGAGGTTGCTGCTTGGGCTGCTTCGTTTTTCAGCTGTAGGAAAAGCTGAGGTGTCAAAATCTGGCCTCAGATGCTCTCGGGRGGTGTGGTTGATAAGAGAAGTCAAATCTGGGAGGAAAATTGAGTTCCTCCTCTTCCAAAGCTGAGGGAAACTGCCATAAATTTAGAATTTGCCAAATCGTCCAAATTGATGGTGGAAGCTTTTATGTTCTTTRGAAGCAATAATCTGTTGGGTAACTTGACATTATRTTGCTAGTCTTTTGTCTTTTCATAKGAGATTTGTAACAAAATCTCTTAATTTTGGAAACAGTTTTTTACTGTACATTTAAATGAAAATAATGGAGATTTGGTCTATGCAGTCCTTTCTGAARATTCCTGTGTTCAGTATTGGAGCAACTTCTTTTTAATTCATKTTGGTTTTCGCTTGCTTGTTCATCTCTTGCCCCCAGCCTGGTGGAGTTCTTCAGTCAGCAATTTAACCACAGATTGAACATGACAGTTGCCAAATTTGGAATGTTCTGCACAAAATCATGTTTGTGTTGCACAGTACAACAGCCCAGGCGAGGAGGGTTGAAAGTGCAGACCTCACAGCGCTGTGCATCTCCCAGGACTGCAGCCTGGCTTTGAGCTGCAGCAGAAATCTCTCATTTGGAAAAGAGTTTTTTTTATAAAATGGGCCTAACTGTTGGCGTGTGGGTTGGGTATGTGCTGCAAAGCTCTGCTGGCTGCTTTTGGGATGTTGTCCCGTGTGGCTTGGTGTCACTTTGCCTCCTAGGGTGTCCCAGGCTGGGGGGAGACAAAGCTGTAAAAGCAGATTTAGTAGATGGGGATCTGGATCGTCCCTGGTCATTTTCTTCTGAGCAGTGATAACATCTTCAATATTCAAGGGGAGAAATGCAGGACCATAAAATCCCAGGAGACCTGACTTTTATTACTGGACAAGCAGCAAATTAGGCTGCTTAAAACCAGGCTCCTTTTTCTTTGTTGTCCCTTCCCAAAGATTCCTTGGTCTGCCTTAGCCTCGCGTGATTTTGGCAGCATCAGTGAGAGAGCTGATCTTAGTTGSCGATTAAAGTTTTGGCCTTTCCTGAGCTCTGTCTGTCTGTGAGTGATGCTTCCAGCCCCAAAGGCACAAAGGTGACCTCCTGCCACTGCTGGGGCAGTGGAGAGTTGAGGACACTCAGATCTGTGCCCACAGGTGGGTGGAAATACAGGTGCAAGCCCCCTCTGCCGGGAAGGCTTCACCACTCCAAAAATGCACCTCAGGCTTTGCCTGACTCCTCTCTGTCCCACCCCAAAACCAAGTTCTGGCCTGACTTCCTGCCACAGAGTATTTTCTTTGCTGCTCAGGATTATATGGCACGTTTCAATTATGGACRTTCACCGTTTTTATTTCCTTTTTAGGTTGCGTAGCAAATTTATTTTTTTTTTTCCCATTTGTTGGCATTTTTTGGATCACCGACTGGTGTGTTTCTAAACTGACAGTTTGATGCCAAACAGGAAAAGATGTTTGGTGGTGGTGGGGTTTTTTGTGCTTTTTAAATGAGAATTGCTAATTAGTTGAAGAAAAAAAGATCATTTATCCTATGACATTGGCTATTGCTCTGTATTTCCTTGGTGAATAAGATGATTTGGAAATGCCTTCCAGTGGTGAAGTTGTTTGTAGGTGGTTCTCTAGATAGTGCAAGTTGTCTCCTTGCAGGCTTTCCTCCTCATTCCTTAGGCACTGAGGGCAATCTGGGAGTGATTCTACCTGGCACAACATTTGTTTGTTTATTTTTTTTTTTGGGTGGGGGGAGGTATTTATACATTTATACTGTGTTCAGCTCGTTGTAGCAGTTGTGCTTCTGGAAACGCTACCGCTTTTGAGACTGTATTCGGGAACCACTTCACTTTCACAGCTCTTTTCTTTCCCTGACATCATTCCTGACGGAACATGCTGTTAGTGAGCCTCGCAGCAGGCCCTGCTCTCCAATCTGGAAGCACTTTCTGGTAGCATGAGTGGGCCCACGTGTCAAATTCCACCCGAGCCCCCATTCGTCTCCTGCTCCATGCCACGAGGAGCAGAGTGAGGGGAGCTTTGTGTTTCGCAGCTCCAGTTGCTGGAAAGGGATTCATTTAACCCCCCGGGCAGAAATCCACACTGAGGGAGCTCATAAAGCTTTCCCWTGCAGTTTTGCACGGGGAAGGCCAGAAGAGTCAGGCAGGAGAGAGCTTCTAAAAAGAGAACATGTTCTTAATTGGCACTTGGCTGGTGTGCTGCCACTTGGCAGAAATAGCTGCATTTTGCAGTAGGGTGAGCGAGGCTCTTGTACAGCAGGACCAGATCGCTGATTTTTTCAGAGTCAGAAGTCYTGGCTGCTCAACTTAATACCAGTAGATTCTCCCTCAGAATTACCACTGGCTTTAAAGCCAGTTAATTACATGATGGGCAGCACTGCAGGACACTCAGATTGTTAGACAGCRCTTTACTTATCTATTTAGAGTTTTRTGAGAGCTCCTCTGTGTCTCCTCAGCACAACCAGGAATCCATTTCAAGGCATTCTGATGGAAAGAATTGTCAGTGGCAACAAMACTGTTCAGTTTAAGAGTTACCCCTGGTAACTGGCTGGTCAGCCTCAGAGAATTTTGTAGGAACTAGCTGGGTAATAGTCACACAGTTTTGCAGGAGGAGTGGAAYGAGGAGAGCAAATGGGTTGTGTGAGAAACTCATAAACTTCAGAAAGAGCCTGGAAATCCTGATTCTTTTTCATGTGGCCTTGTAAAACCCCCTCTTCGTTCCCTTCTGGAAAGCTGTAATAGAAAGGAAGACAAATTATTAGCTTTTTTATTTTTTTGGGCACCTACTATGCAAACTCTTCCTCTTCTTCTGTTTCCAAATTTCCCTTTTAAGAAGATGAGAGCTGTGGGCGATCAGCCTCCAAAGTCAGGACTGTGTCTGACCTGCAGTTASAACTGTCCCCTGCTCTTCAGTGGGACAGTTGGGTGTGACACTTGCAAAGGAAGGAAATGCATTGCCCTACAAAATGGCTTGCCCTCTAATTTTTGTCTTTACTTCATGCTTGTGTGGCTAGAGGTGCACACTTTTTGTGGGCAGTGCCACGAGAGAGGTTAGAACTCTCTTCTTTCCAGTTCTCGCTTCCATCTAGTAAATATGTGGCTCTAGGCATTTGTAGGATATTTAAATATTGGCTTTCATTTAAATTTAATTGTATGTGGGAAAAAAAGAGTGAGGATCACACTGCAAAATGCCTGCCAGTGATGATCTGCCTGAATATGTCTTCATGATACACTTCATTAATTGGTTCACAAAACAGACCTGACCAAGTGTTGTATTTTGTCACACTAAAGGATTTATCAGGATGGAAAAAAGTTGTAATGAGTTGATGTAGGAATCAAGTGCTTGTGTGAGGTTTTACTTCTTTTAATTTTTTACCTAACCATACAAATCAATGGAAAAAAAAATAATCAGGCAATGAATTTCTAACCCATTCTTTATGTATTTCTTCAGCCTTAGTGTGGGGAAATGCTATTTTCTCCTTCAATTTCCAGATTAATATGTAGTGTTAGGACATACAATGACAGAATGTACCAGTGCCTCTCCCTATCATTTTTGTCTAGAGATTGCATCTTCTAAGTTCTGCATTAATTATTTTCACTCTCTTGAGGCGTGCAACTCTCTCTTGAAGTCACAGGGAAAAAGAGTGTCAGAGAAGCTTTTATCAGGGAGAGGAAGGTGTTTTTTGTCAGGTTACTACTTGAAAGGAAATATGTTTCTTGCATTTTAGGTACTGTTAAAGAACAACACATCTCAACCAGGAGCCTGCTGTGGCCAGTGTGAAAACCTCCCTTCTAAGGATTTCCAAAATGCAGTGAAACATGTTTGAGTGTGGGAAAGTAGCTTGCCCAGTGGCTCATGTTTGAAGGAGATGAGAAAGGTGGAATGAAGGAGAGGAGCTGAAAAATTATTCTTGACTTCACAGGTTTGATCCTGATGTTTTGAATCTCAAAACCTGCCTGTCGTGGGGGACACTTGCACTGAGTATTTAATTGTCCCCCACGTCCTGTTGTAATGTGAGGGCAAAGCTGGAGCTGCTGGGCAGGTCTAGAGAGGGGAAATACCACCAGGTTGTGAGTCTGGTGCCTGCTTATGGTTTGCAGGTGAAACGGATGAGTTTGGTCTGAATTCATAAATTTCAGTGTTTTCGAGAAGCTCGTTTTTAAAGGATAAATATATTGCTTAAGTTTACTCCTGAGTGATTTGCCTCAGCAACTTATTGCCAAGTGATTTACCTCAGAAGCTGTACTTCCTTCACCACCATGCTCTGCAGATGCACGGCACRCATATCTGATTTATCCCGGGAGATCTGTGATCTGTGGGAATTTCCACTGACAAAAATGAGAAGTGCACTTTTTCCCTTTGAATTTTTATTACTGTTTCCTTTTTATAGATGCAGAGCTTGCTGCAGAACAGCCTGCCTAGGGCCCTATGCACTCGATAAAGGACTGATTTTTCTTTGTGTATGTGATTGAGAACTTAATTATTAATAAATTCAGAGCCAAGAAATATGTCACACTGGATTACGTTTTTTCTGCAAGATTAGTAAAGATACGTTGTTTATTGATGTAGATAAAAATTCACAATACTGTTGTTTTCTTTCAAAGGGGTGTAAACTGCAGGGGAAACGTTTTTCCCACATAGATGGCAGAGCAGCTCATTCGTGGTGGTACAGCACTGCATATATATCCATACACAACACACATGTGTGCACAAAAGTGCAGAAAATGTGTATTTATGGTTCTTTATAACATAGCCTTATTTCTAATACTGTACTCCTGTTTCTCCACACCATGTATTTTTTCTGTACATCCTAATTAATATTAAAARTAATTCCTTGATAGTTTTCTTTTTTTTTAAGTGGTGTCCAAAATTAAACAGCAGTTAAAAGGAGAATGATGAGATAATACAAATAGCTTAACTTAGCTGATTCATAGATATTCTCCCTCATTTTTTTTTTTGCTTCCTGCTCTTCTGTTTCCTTGGAGCACCAATACCCAGGACATCTGATCTGGGAGCAGTGAACCCTTCAGCTTTACAAATAGGGGCTCAAGCTGCTCAGGCTGCTGCAGTGGCCACCTCTAACAGCTCCATCATCCTCAGGTGTTAAAATTTCCTATCATATGTTGAGATTTGTTTCATTTCTCATTATCATTGACTTCCAAACTGAAGGAAAAAGGAATAAAGGAGGTGTTGGGGGGTGGTGAACACACCCAACAAAAGTTAGCTCGGCTTGCAGATAATAAACATTGAAGATGCACAGGTTGGTGCAGTGCAGACAGCATGGCCTTGTGGTGCATTAATACTTCATTAGTTTGTATTTATATATAGTCCTTTTTTTTTTTTTTTTGTACAGTACTTTGTATCAATTCGCCTGTTCTGCTTCATGTTGATAAAGAAATGATCCCACACTTAGGAAAGTGTGTGATTAAACACTTGGAGTCTGTATGGCCAAGATGAGGAAGAGAATTTATTTTTCTCCTTGTAGGAAACAAGTAGATACCAAAGAAGAATATCCTTTAATTTGGATGTATGTGTTTATTTTAAATACCTGTCGTGTTTAAGAATAGGCATAAACCCACTGCGATGTGATTGCCTGGAAAATGCCTGTCAGACTGTTTACAAACAAAATCTTCCTTCTTACACCGAAAACTGTTGCATGGCTCAAAAAAAAAAAAAAAAAAAAAGGTGACAGCAAGATTAGCAATTAATTGATGGGCCTCCTTAAAAGCAGGCTTGTCTGAACTTGTAACATTGCAAATAATTACTCTTGTATCTAACGTGTTACACGTGACATTTAGAAAACACTACAGCGAGACAATTTGACAACAAATKAGATCAGAAGGAAGGAAGAACTGCAGGAAAGACTTGAATCAGCTTTCGTTATTTATTCCCGTATTCTGAGAAAATTACAGATGCCAAATGCAGGCCTTTAATCAAATAATGATTAAAATATTCAGATCTCACCAACGCAGTTGGATGCATTGACCCAAATTTCAGGCATCCAAGGGGAAAACGCTGCGGTTTGTGCAGCTGAGAGCTGAGTCCTGTTCCCACCCCCTGCTGTAATTAATTTAGCCAGTGACCTATTGTTTGTTTTTTGTCACTTTCCTGCTTTTCAGGATTCCCCCGTCTGCCGTTCATGTTGTGTTTTAAGATAAACAAGACGATCCTTCTCATTTTTCTGTCTTTTTCTCCTGTGTAGCTTCACTGCCAGGCCACCTGAACAAATCAGCTGCTCCCAGGGTCCCCAGACAAACACGGCCCTGGTTGTGGGTGACTGGGGTTAACTGGGCAGAGGCAAAGCAAACTCACTCCTCTTCGTTTTGTCTTCTCTTGCAGTTAATCTGCTGGATTCAAAAACAATTCAAGGGGAGCTGGGCTGGATCTCCTACCCATCGCACGGGGTGAGTTCGGGAGCCTGTGAAACGGGAGAGTGCTGCTGCAGACCAACGTGCTGGTTAACCATTGCTTCCTCTTCAGAGGACGCCGTGCAGTAGGGCTGGGGCTTTGGACCTTCAAAAATAGTCTGCTCTAAACTTGCAATATGTAGTTTACATAGCTGTGGGGCCTTCTCTTTAGAACATGCATCACACTGCATGCAAACCCCAGGAAAACCTCACTCCTGGTGGAGCAAAATGAAAGCAGGAGGTGCACTGAGCAACAGCAACAAAAATTTCTCTTTAGGTACTGCTCCTTCTTCTGTCACAAAGTGTATTTCTAAAAGATAACATGGCTCTGCTTCATGGTATGACTTGCTAATTTATTCAGATGGAAGTAGTGGAAGGTGAAAAATGTGCGGACATAAGCTGCTGATGTAAGTACTTTGTAACTTTTGTGCTGAATTGTTGCTGAACCGTTCAAGTACTGTTCCTCACAAGTTGAAATATTACTAAAGAAATATCTAAATAATGTTGTAGAGGGTTGGTGGTTTTTTTTGTTTACCTCGTATCCAGATTTAATGAACCTAGGCATTCTATTTAAAGATTTAGAAGTGCAGACTTAAAGCATCTCTGCTCTTGAACTTGCTAACTCTATCATTTGTACATAGTTTTTGCCAGCAGTCTCTTTCTAAAAATTTTTTGATAACTTAATATCAGTGCATATCTATCTAGTGGTGCTGATATCTGGTCACTCCCTATCTTCATGTCCCTGTGGAATGTGTGTGTAGGAACAACCCATGGCTCTCTTTCTACATTACATAGTGCAGATATGCAAGGTGACTCTTGCGTTCCTGCATTCTGTTTCCCCAAACACAAAAAACCTCTTGGCAAGTTGAAACCCCGCTGTCCAGAGCTACCCTTGCTCTCAGAAAAGAGAAGTCTTTGCTGAAAGAAGGCACTTGAAGACCTGTGGCACTTTCTTTTGCTGCTCTTTCTTTCGTTTGTGGCTTTGGGCCTGCTATAGATTCACCTTTGTCGCTTGTACAGAGATCAGTGTTAACAGTACCTTTGCATCTCTGCCTTATGGGATTCATTTGCTAATACTTAAATTGTGCCTCCTTGATATTAAGCTTGATGCAGGTGTTTAGCAGTATTTAAGGATTAAGGTTTGGTTCATTTTCTGAGTTTACACATGGATCTCTCTCTGTGTCTCTGAAGAAAATTGTTCTATTCTCACGGGGAACAAGTGGGAAGAGGGTTCATGTTTCTTCCTCGTGGCTTTTTCTGCTGACTTTTCCCAATAAGAAACGTCTCTAAACAGGATGTCCAAGAGGGAACTCTCCAGCAATTTCCAACTCATCAGGGTGGGGTTTTTTTTTTTTGGTCTTCACTTGCATTTTTCTTTTTTTTGGGAATCCTTTCTCTCCCAGCTGCCTGCTGCTCCTTTGCTTTGCTCTTCTGCTCCATCCAACTCCTTGCAGCTGCTCTGCTCCCTGCAGCTGTGTCTCTCCTGCCTTGGATGCCTAAAGCAGTTGGTAGGGAATGATGCAGGGTATCATGGGGGCTATAAGGAGAACAGATGTGCTGCATTACCCCACCAAAAAGGGGCCCCCAGATCTGTCAGAAGAATTTTATGAGCTTCTGCAAGTTTTTGTCAGGTAAACCCAGCACAACTTGTTGTTTGTGTGTGTTTGTACATGCTGTTCCTATTTGCTGCAATATCCATGGGTATGGAAGCCAAAGTAAATCGTGGAATTTTACTGATGTTCTTACAAGTCCATGAAATTCTTAGTTAAAAATCGCGTGGCAGTAAATGAATGCAGATCATATGCTGTGACTGCTTTTGTAAGAGAACTGAGACTGTAGTCTTCAAAATACCTTGAAACTTTAAGCTTAAGTATTGAAATAGAAATGTAAAGTACAGAAATAGCAATGTTTATCCTATCCAGATTGGCATTTTGCTGTAAAATGGTGACAACTTGAACGTCGTGTGAAGGAGACGCCTTCCTTTTACAGCCCTTTATTTATAGTCAATTAATTAAACCTTGGTAAATACGGCTGTGTCTGTCTCTGAGCGAACTAAAATATGAACTTAAACTTCAGTGGAAAAACATTATAATAAAGATGTCACATCACACTGAAAGATTGCTAATAGCACAGCAGTGATTTACAAGGTAGAGCTGATAGAGCCACGCTCGAGACTGTGACTCACAAATGAGAATATTGGTGTTGTGCCAGTTCTTCTCTAGCGTGCAGCAGTGCTCACTAAATGTCAGTACAGCAAAGCTGGTGACTTACAGATTTTTTTTTAAAAGTAATTGAACTGAAGTGTTTAATAAACCTCCCGCTAAGTTAATAATTTTATCCTGTTGATACGTGATATTGATTGATTCTTGGCAAAATGGCCCAAACCGATCAGCTGTCATTTTCAGCGTTCAAGGCTTCTTCTTTATTCTTTTAAGTTGACTTGGGCATATGTAATCATAGCTTTCCAGAAATTCCTGAATATTCGTGTTAGGATCTGCGGCTCATTTGTATCCGGAGGTTTGTGTGTCCCACGTGAGAACACTGTGATGGCAGTGGGTTTAGACCACGGTGAGTAATATCACCCTGTAAGAATGTGATCCCTCCTTGAACCATCCCACACAGCCCCAGCCTTGGCTCCAGGAACACCGATCTGGTCAAGCTCATTCAAACCCCCTCAGTGCAAAGCGTTGGCCCCTCCAGAGAGCAAGGCAACAGAATTTAAAAATATAATAGCAGGTTTTGCTGATGCTTGAGGGTGATTGGCAGCAGCCACAAGGCCTCTGTCCTGTGCTGCCATCCCCAGCACCTGCCCAGGCAACCTTTTTGTGATGCCAATCAGTCAAACACCAGCTCCATTTCTATAGGTTTCATTAAAGGGGAAAGAAAGAAGAGCTGCTTAGGCTGCGCAGAGTATATTATTGATATGCTGATTAAGCATAATGCAAATGATCATTAACCGTAATTCACATAAATTGCAGCAGCACAGATGTGGGGGTTGGGAGGAGAAAGCGAGTCACTTTAATAATATACAATAGAAATGTGATGGATAATTCAGACAGGACAAAAAGAGTACAGTTTAAACCCTGCTCTGCATATTCATGTGGGTAATTGTATTGGTTTCAGCATCGTTTTTTAGTAAGAAAGATATATCTGACTCCCGCTCCATGGTTTTTTGGGAAGTTTGAAAAAAAATAGATACATTTGTGACACARTGGCAGCCCATAATTCTGCAGTCACGCAGCTTGTGACTCAATCTTTACAGGTTTATTAGTCGTATTTATGGACTTGAAGTTTTAGGGCATGTTTTTTTCATGTAATCAGTAGAAAAGTAACAGAGAAATCATGCTTATCTTGTTTTGCTTGTAGCTAGAAAAGAGAATGCTGTGGCATTTTTTTACTGTCATGTAATAGATAACTGTTAAAAAAGAAACCAAACCGAGTCAGGAAAAACAAACCAAAATGGAAACAACCCTAACAAAAAAACACCCAACCTCAATGTGTTCTGTACACGACTAAAGTTAGTAAGATGCAGGCAAAATTTAAAAGACTGATTAGAAAATAAAGATAATTTGATCTMAACAGCTTTCTAAATCCCTGAGTTTTTTCAGAAACATCAGATTTCAGAGCTGGCSAAACTTAGTACCTGAAACTTTTGGGTATGTGCTTGAGCTGTCGACTGTACATCGAAGGACTTTGGAATCTGGTGTGGATAACTTGACTTTTTCTTRGTGGTCACTCTGATGATCATTGGAACAGAGCAAGCTGATGATTTCAGCAATGGAAACTGCTTCCTAAGTGTTAGAGGGGAGAAGGATAACATTCCCTGCCTCTGTAATAGTTGCTGTTGTGCTGGGGAGGCTAGAGCCTGCGCGACTGAGATTAACGAGAGTTTTTCCATCAACCGAAACTGGGTTAGAATCAAAAAATATCCAAGTGAAAGTGAGGAAAATGCCTCCTTTCTTATATTTCAAAAGCCTGAAAGTAGTTAGTCACATTAGACTGCATTGCTGCCTACCCAGGACGCTGGCAGTCTCCTTGCCTTCATTTGTTCTGCTTTCAACAGTTGGCTGATGTGTGGAACTGTAAAAACTTTGGGGCCTTTTTTTTTTGTGGGATATCATGGCCCCAGTGGCGACTGCAGAAGAGTCTGACTTACATAAGCATGTGGAAATCCCTTGTGGCCAGAGGAAGGCAGAGGGGAATTTATGCAGTTATATCCTGGCTCTGATTAAGGTGCACTCAAATGAGATTCAGGAATCAATTGCTCAGGCCACTGTGACTGGAAAGTTTCTCTGTTTATCCAGAAGACGTTCTGCAGATTAATAAGTATTTCCACGAGCTGTGGAAATAACGAGGTTTGTTTTCCTGCAGCTCTGTGCCTTGCTGTTCATTGCATCCTGTGGTGTGGAAGGTTTGGGGTTTTTTTCAGTAGGTCCTTAATGCCAGTGGGTTTCCTCGTGTCATGCTTCAGCCTTCCCCKCGGCTGGGCACACACCAAGTTTCTCTTCCTTGCACATGTCTCTATTTTCACACCACTGCAGAATCTTAGGACAGCTGAGCTGTCAAAAACCCCTGAAACTGGCCAACAAAAATACAAACATTTATCAAATGCCCAATTTCAGTTTTCTCTCGATACTGATTGACATCTTAGCCTGTGCTCATTTTTTGTCTTGACACCAAACTTGTCAGCTTCTGAGCATAAAGTGGGCAGTGTTACTGAAATCACTGGGTGGTTGTGAAAATGAGTTTCAAAGTAAACCCAATGATATCAAACAATTGGTATGAGACAAAAGACTGAAACTTAAAGATAYCTCTGTAAAATAAAAAAAATCAAGCCTTTGTTTTCAAAATGAAAACAAACACTTTATGCTCTATACTTTCTTTTTCSTATCCATTAGCGGTGGAATTTCCTTAGCACTTCTTAAAACAATGTGTCCTGTTAAAATCGAGATTTATCTGTTTTGCCTGAGCTCTGCTCTGCTTACAGCCTCATTCTTCTCGTGCTGTTTCCCTGCCTTTCACAACTCGTGCATCGTGTCTGAAGGGCAGGCAGACTATTTTGACCATTGCGAGTCRAATGAACCCCTTGGGATTCTGGGTTTGTGATTCATGGACTTTGTTTCGTCTTGCAGTGAGTGGCTGATTGGAAAAATAAATTTTTTTGTTAATATACTCTTTTTTTTCCCCCACTTCACTGTGTGCTTTTGGGCTGCACTGAAAGCATATTTGTTTCACTTGATTCTCCATTTTTCTAGAATGATTAAGGAGACACTGTTAAGAAATAAGAGCACTTTTACTACAGCTTTCATGAGTTTTTCCCTTCACCCTCAGTTTTCTGTAATCAAGCATGTGCTGTTTCTCATTTTTAGACTTTTTGTTTCCTTCCTGCTAGAATAAAACTTTCTGAATGTATTACTCTGAAGTGAATGATTTTGCTTTGGAAAGGGACATTTAAAAGTCTGTCTGATTTTTTTTTGAACTAAAGTCTCTTCATTCTCACTCAGGGCCTTGAATCAGAACACGGTGGTGGTTTCTTGAGTTTCTGGGTGCTGCTTTTRTGCAAAATCTGACCAAGTAAAACCAAAATGATTTGTACTGTACTTTTTTCCTCTTTCTGATAGGTATTACTTGTAGCAATATAAAGCTACGGGATGGGCCAGATGAATATGTTAAYTCTATGAATATTGTTAGACTGATCACAGCATTGTCTAGTACTGATTTTTGCATAAATGTAAATTTTATTGATATCTTCAGAAGCARTGTGTGAGWAGTCAATGACCAAGTGTATTTTTGGTGTACTTTAGCTGGCTTTGACTTGTGCACTATCTTCTGYTACTTGCATTAAGCATGCATTGAAATGGGAAGTTTAAATCAAAAAACTTAAGTAGAGTTGACTAAATAAATGAGGGAAATGCTTTGGGAAAATATAAAAAAAAGATATTATGCCTATTACTTCAGAATTTTACGTATCCCTGGTCTTGTTAGGAATTGTTACCAGAGAGAAATGCCTTTTTAAAATGTGGAGCACTGTGACATTCTTAAGAGGTGTTTTTTTGATAATTGTAGTCTGCATTGCGTTCATTTGAACAATTCAATAGGATCATAACGGTGCTGTGTTTTGGTACATTTTTAAAACAGCTTTTAAGCTGATCTAAAGTAGAAACTGTGCTGGTTTCTATTCAGTGATGATTATTAAAGGAGGGAGAAAGGCTTCTTTTTAATTTTTTCCTCTTTTTTCCTATGTTGCTTCAAATTAGGAGATTTCTATTTTAAAAATGCAACAACAACAAAAATACAATAAGGGCCATATTTTATAATAAAAATATGGACACCCACCCTCCCCATATATCATTAGCCTCATCAGTCCTTTTATTTACTGGTAATAAGGTTGCTGAAGGTTGGATATCAGTTTCCTGTGGTTTCAAATAAAAAAGGAAAAAAAAAGGAAAGAGCAAGTTTTGGCTTCCATTCCAAGAGTTAAATAAAGATCTTATTTAAAATTGGAAATGCAGATATTCAGCTTCCAATTTTCCCTTTTGACTTTCAAAGCTTAGAAAAAACCATCATTCTCCTCATGGGCAGAATTTGGCTTCTGTCAGCATAAATTCAGGCCATTTGTGAGAAGTTCCCTCAAATGGTCTCATCTCCATGAGGTATTTTTCATTTTGTAAAGAAACSCTTACTTTATGATTTTATTCTTTTTTTTTGCTGAATTTATTTGCACAAACCAGAACAGAACAAAGTAAACACGGGAACTGTCATGAAATGCAATATTATTTATCACAGGGGCACAGTACAGTCGTTTTTAAGGCTGCTTTTATAGCATCAACTCCCCAAGACRAGCAACTCCAGTCTCCAGTTAAAAACGCCCATAAATGTTTTCTCCTGATAGCTTTGCTGTGGTTGTATTTATGATCTAGATAGTTTTGATAGGTAGTTTATTCTGGATATATTTTCTTTTTTTCCCCCCCAAATATCTGTAAGTATTCAGTACGAGATGATTGTCCTTCTAGAAGAGCATTTTCTGCTCTATAAAGTTGTGCTTTTAARAGGTAAATTGGAAAGTGGCCACTAAGGGCACGGATGGCTCTTGGGGTGAGCGAGCGAGACTTGTTGCTTGATTTCCCTCCCCCTTCCCCAGCCTCGTAGAGTTGTTTGCCAAGACAGCCTGMGGGCGGTGTTAATTAATTTCCTAATTTCGCTCGCTTCGACTCCCCCGGCGCGGCTCCCGGGCCCCGCAGCTGGSGAGGAGCGGGGGGCAGCATCCCGCGGGCGAGCTCGGCAGGCGCTGGGAATCCCTGCCGCAGGAACCTTCCCTTGCTTCCCTCCTGCGGGAGGATGGTGGGAGCGTCACCCATCCCGTTGCTCCCCTTCCATCCCGGCCGGCATCCTGCTGGGTGCCCTGCCGTGCCGGGAGGGTGGGGAGCTTGGTGGGGAGCAGGGCCAGCGCTGGGATAACGCTGTGCGCCACATSCCTGCGGTTTGCCGGCGCTGGTGTTGGTGTCCTGCTCCAGCCGGGGAGCGGCGTGGGCTCGGCCGGCACAGCCCGGCTCGGTTCTAGCGCAGCATCCCCGCTCCTGCTTCCCAAGCCCTATCCTGCCTCCCATCCCTGCTCCTGCATCCCATCCCTATCCCGCCTCCCATCCCCGCTCTGGCTTCCCATCCATATCCCGCCTCCCATCCCCGCTCCTGCTTCCCAAGCCCTATCCTGCCTCCCATCCCCGCTCCTGCTTCCCATCCATATCCCGCCTCCCATCCCCGCTCCTGCTTCCCAAGCCCTATCCTGCCTCCCATCCCCGCTCCTGCTTCCCATCCCTATCCCGCCTCCCATCCCTGCTCCTGCTTCTCAAGCTCTATCCTGCATCCCATCGCTATCCTGCTTCCCATCCCCGCTCGTGCTTCCCCCGCCCTATCCCGCCTCCCATCCCTGCTCGTGCTTCCCAAGCTCTATCCCGCCTCCCATCCCCGCTCCTGCTTCCTGAGCCCTATCCCACCACCCATCCCTGCTCGTGCATCCCATCCCTGCTCGTGCATCCCATCCCTGCTCGTGCATCCCATCCCTGCTCGTGCATCCCATCCCTGCTCCTGCATCCCATCCCTGCTCCTGCATCCCATCCCTGCTCCTGCATCCCATCCCTGCTCCTGCATCCCATCCCCGCTCCTGCTTCCCAAGCTCTATGCTGCATCCCATTCCTATCCCCCCTCCCATCCCGGCTCCTGCTTCCCGAGCCCTATCCCGCCTCCCATCCCCACTCCTGCTTCTCATCCCTATCCCGCCTTCCGTCCCCGCTCCTGCATCCCATCTCTATCCCCGCTCCTGCATCCCGACCCCTATCCTGCCTCCCATCCCTGCTCCTGCTTCCCGAGCCGTATCCTGCCTCCTAACCCTCTTCCCAAGCCCTATCCCACCTCCCATCCCTCTCCTCCTTCCCATCCSTATCCCTCCTCCCCTCCCCGCGGTGCATCCCGGCAGGCGGCACTGTTCCTGCGGTGGGATGCGGGCTGCTGTCCCGCACCTCCCGGCGCCCGCAGGGACAGGCTCGCCAGGATTTAGGCAGCTGCTGTGGATCCCTTGGGATGTGCCGGCCGCCTCCAGACCACAGCAGCGTTTCGGTCCTTGGTGCCCTTGGCTTGGTGTCTGGAGCAGGAGGTGTCGTGGTGAAACATTTTGTGCTCGTGTCCTGCTTTCAATCGGTGGCTGAGCCCAGTGAGGGCTGTGGGGTGGCTGAGGGCTCCCTGCCCTGTGTGTAGATACAATCACGCACACAACCTGCTGATGAAATCTMGGGTTTTACCCCGTGGCGTCTGTGGGTTGGTTTTTCCTGCCTGGCTGCTGTTCCTCGGGCTTTATTTCCAGCTGTTGGATTTCCAGAGGCCCCARAGGGCAGCTGGGAGTGATTCCTGGCTGGCTGTTAGCACAGGGAGGTGTGGATGAGCSCTGGGCTGCGCTGAGGTTTGTGTGCTGTTGCGTCAGACAAGTAGGGGCAGTCAACACCATCCCTCCTCAAGAGCCTGACAATTGATTTTAGTCGGACTCCAGGGAAAAAAAAGAATTGAATTGCTCTCTGTTCGTGTTTTTAAACAGAATGAAAAGCCTAACCCCGAAGTGAATCTCTTAAATCTAGAGGAAAGTTTCTGTTTACAGTAGCTGAGGCTCAGTTTCTGAATTGGATGGCAACGTTTATGTGCTGCACTTTCTGAATAGAAAAGCTAGGGAAAGGTAGGAATTAGTATCCTGTATCAATTGTTTATCTTGGAAAGCTAAAGGTAGATTTTGACCACTAATCCTKTAATTAGTGCCTTCGTTGATATCAACAAAAGCATTATAGTGAATTAAGTTGTTTGAAGTTAATTCACCCCAAAGTTGTGACTGATGGGAGAGGGTGATAAGGTTAGTGTTGGTTACGAATCAGGCTGCAGAATGGCACAAATCAGAATCTACCTCTCACTTGGAGCCTTTGTTAAAACTTTGTACTGAAATGTGCCTTATTTTCAGAGATATGGATTGTCAGACACACATTAAATTGTTGTTCAGAAGAGTTGCCAGGAGGCCATTTACTCCATCCAGTCTCCTGCTCGGTGCAGGACCATTGCTAAGGTTCTGTCAGGTCAGCAACTCTCGTTTTGGGTAGTGGAGTCTAGAAAACCCCTGAGGATGGAGATACCACAGCCCCTCCAGGCAGTTTCAGTGCCACACAGGCTTCTAAGTGGATACAAATCTGCCTGAYACCTCACCTGGATTTCTCAAGACATAATTTGTGGCTGTTTTCTCTTCTTACACCATCTGCCATCACTGAGAAGGGTTTGTGTGAACTCCCTTTCGAGTTGTTGCCGTCCATAATTAGATCATTCCTCAGCTTTCTCTTTTTCCAGGACCAAACCATCCCTGTCTTTGCAACATATGCCTTTGTCCTCTGTCTTGGTACTGAGCAGTCCTTTTAGGTCTGATGCCACGCTCACTGCTGTATTGGCTTCCTTAATGGGCAGGTTAATGTGGAAACCCTCAAGCAGGATGGTGGAAAAGAATCCAAGAACGGGATGAAGTGAGGGTGTAGGTGCTTTATCTGTGCAGCTGATCGAGTGTTTCAGTCAAGAAACAGTTCACAAGCAACACTGTAGTTTACATTCCTTTTACAACCCAGGGATTTAGCAAGTGTAAGCTGAACGGGTTCTGGAGGGATGGAGATTTCTTGAAACAGTATGGCTTGTTTCTTCACAGATCCTAAAAATGAGAAGTCTGCCTTATACTGGCTTGTGATCGAAAAGCTCTTATAATGGGAGACATGCTTGTCTAAAATCTGAAGGTTTTCAAGACCTTTTTCAATCTTAAGAGCTTTTTCCATGATAGCAAAAAATCTTATGATTGCATTTTCTGCCCAGAGGCGAGAGATTCTGTTTAAGGTTCAGTAACAGAAGTGCTTTTTGGAATTGAGGAGTGTTTTGGGGTTGGTTGGTTGGTTTGTTTGTTTGTTTGTATTTTTGTTTGTTTGTGGGGTTTTTGTTTGTTTTAAAAAAAACATTTTCTGGGGGTGAACAAAAAAAGAGGAAATAATGGCAGCTSAGCTGAAGGTGAGAGCTCTGGGTATGGTGACATTAAACATTCARTTCTGTGTGGAGAGATGTCAGGTGTGAGGGTGAGTGAAGAACCAAGATTGAAATCTGCAGAAGGCACCCTGGATTTAAATTGCTTATGGAGCTGTTTCTGCTGCCTTCCGTCTGGAAGTCTTGGAGCTGCTTTCCCGTGTGACAGTGGGGAATAAAGATGCCACAACAACCTTCATGTTCCAGAGAAAAGGCAGGACCCTTTGGCTTCTTTGAGGGGGAGAGAGCTTGGGTTAACTCCTGGCTTTCCCTGAGACTCTGACTCCTTCCTTTGTGTTTCAGAGATGGATTCAGTGACTTTTGTGCCTCTCATCTGTTCACAACTCTGCCTCCCTGAACCTCTGWAAGCACTCCCTCGAAGTCCAGACAGACAGGATTCTCCCTTTTCCGCTTTTCACTTAAACGTTAATGCAAAATTGAAATCCCAACCAGAGCTTCAGAAGTTAACTTTCTTCCTGCCTGTGGAGTTTGATAGATCATGTGCAATGCATTCCATCAAACTTATGGGATGTGTAAGCTGGCAAAGCAAACACTGCTACTGGAACTCGAGCGTTTACGTTCCCTGATAGCCTTGTGTTACCTGTTTAGCTTTCGCTAATATTTTTGTGACACTTTATTAATAAACATAGTGTATCCACCGTGGTAATTTAATTCCACTTTGAAACCTCGGTAATAAATGTTTGAACTGCAGAGCATTTATGCAGGAGTGTTTTAGCCTGGAGAAATGTTTAGAGGAGAAGCTGAGCCTCACTTCTGCTGATGGGACTGTAATTCAGCAGTGTGTATTCACAAGTAAATGGTTTGCAGATTAGAACATCCTCTTGCAGTGAAAACATCCAGAGGGTGAATGTTAATCAGATCTGTAGGAAAGCACTGCGTGGATGAAGGACAGGCAGGGCTGGTGAAGCAATGCACAAAATCAATGTGCAGCCCAGGTGGAACCTTTGCCTCCACCACGTAGTTTGCCAGAACCACAGGAGCCCTGAATGGTTCCTCCTGTAGACTGGGAACTCACTGGAGGTGTCTGCAAAGTGTGGGACTAAAGCAGGGGGTGGGATTGGATGGGCAGACAACAGTGGCCACTCTGGGAACAACCCCCTTGCTGAACATCAGCACTGTCACATTTTTGATTTACACAGTGTTTCAGGAGAAAGTTGTGCATTGTCCTGTGCTGCAGCGGAGGGTGGGTTGTGGGCTAGCCCACTTCTGACTTCTTGGAGGGTTTGGGGTTTTCATATTAAAGCATTGGTAAAGAAAATGTGAGCAGAAACTGAGAGAATGGAGAACATTTTGAAAATAGTAAGTGCTGAATGTTGGTGCTTCTAAGATTTTAGGAAAATTAAATGTGTGCTGCGTTTTGAGAATTCAGTCRTGGCATGTGACTGCACTAGTGCAATGTCTTGATTTAGAAGGTGGAGGGCAGCATTAAACTCATGGAGCTAATTTACTAGGTTAAACCACTATTAATAGAGACACAAAGTGAAAGGTCTGCAATTTGTGCTATACAGGCTGAAATGTAGTGGCTTTGAAGCCAGACCAAAGAAAATACAATTTTACTTGACTCGGAGTTGTGTTTTAATCTGACGAATGGCAGGTCCCACRTAGAAGATGTAAAAGAGCAATATAATCTGTTATGAAGTATTTAATGTGCATTAAATATGTAATTGTGTTTATGTCCTTTTAAAAACAAAGAGAATTCACCAKTGGAGCCAGGAAGTATCTGAACTGCAGTTGTGCCCTTGGACCCCTGTAATGCTGATGCACAAAAGTTTGTGGGGTTGTGTCTGCCACCCTATTTCACGTTAAGCACAAAATGTCTATTTAATTGCCTGTGACATGTTTGGAAGTGAACTTTTTTTAAACCACGTGCATTTTAAGTGGTGCATGTTAGAGGTGTTTACAAACACTGGCCAAGTGGGATGGAGGTTTGTTGAACCTGCTTTGCTGGTTGAGTCCAAGGCAGTGCTGTGACCAAGTGGAAACAGGTTTCGTCGTGGCCACTTGCAATGTGTTGCATTTAGGAATCGAGTTCATTTAGTAACTCAGGGCATGGTTTTAGTTCTCTTTGCCTATGCCTTGTTTAGAAAAAAATGATTTTAAAGGTAYACATTCTAATCTTTCTTTTGCATTCTTCAGTAAAAGAGATTTTTAATTAAAACCGYACAAGTTTTTTCTGTTGTTTTCCCGTTCAAATTCAGCAAAGGGGACTCATCCAAGRAAAACCTAGGAAATGAACAAGAAGCAATCTGCTTATAATTTCTGGGTTTTTTCCCCCCTCTTTTTAAATAAAGCAGTGATTATATATAATTTAAAGAAAAAAGTGCCCATTTACACAGTTAGAGTACTAAAAATGCCTGCTTACACAGTTACAGTATTAGAATTGAATCCTGCCATGTTTGTTTGATTGTTTGCCAGGCTCTTTTTTTCCTTCTCAGAGCTGTGAAATCTTCAAGTGCCAGAGTCCTGGGGGTGCTGAAGGTACTTCCCCCATAGTAGCACAGAAGTTTCACTCTCCACTTGCTTCCTTTCCCAAAAATTGTGTCCTCCCTCCATCTCTAATCCCCCAGAGCTTCACCTCCAAAACACCTTTGCACAATCCTTTCCACCCTTAAGGAATGGGAATTTTGCCACCCGCTCCCACGCAGCTGGAACTGCACCCCAAGGAACAACCCTTTTCCTGCCACCTTTTTTGTCCCTTTCTCCTCCACAGAGAAAAATTGTGGTTGCCAAAAAGGGCTGGTGTTTGCCTAATCAGATCTCTTGTTCCATTAGGAATGGATTTGTTTTGATTTTTTTTTYCCTTCCTCTGTCATCCTAAATGTGAGGAGAGTTTTATATTTTATATTTATATTTTAGCGTCACATTTTGTGCCAGACACTGTGGGACAAAGCCACGGCTGGAAAGGACAGAGGTGAAGCAAGAGTCTGAAGAGGAATCATTGGTTCAACATGACAATAAATGTCTTTGTTGGGAAGGCAGAATGAATGCAGAAGGGTAATAAGTGATCACTGAGGGCTGSTGTGAGCAATGGATGTAGTATTCCAGGCAACTGGAAAGGTTATGGAATGGCTAATGGCATTATTAAAAGGATAATAAAGTAAGAATGCCCAAAGGTCAAAGTAAATAATAAGGATATATTGTATTATCAGAGAGAGAATGGGCAAATAAAAAAAAAAAAGAAAAAGCGAAGAATCTTAGAAGTAACCCAGAATAATTTAATTAATGTGGAGTTTGCATAAAACCAAAATTAGGTTAAAAAASTGTTTCAGTGCCCACAAATCTCTAGAAATGTGTAAACCAAGAATAATGCAGGAGAGAGGACATTGGGCTAACTGACACTGAGAATGGTTTGGTATTGGGTTTTTTGGTGACACTTGACATTTTGTGCACTGACATGAACAGGGATACAGGGGAAAACAGGAGATAACAACGTGAGAGATATTAAAAAGGAGCAAGAGGAGATGGAACCAAGGAAAAGAAGAGACAAAGAGGGAAAAGGTGAGCCATGGACTGCTCTTGAAGCAGTGACTCCTTCCACAGCAGCATTTCTCCTTTTTTCTTTTTTTYCTTCCTTTTTTAAGTCTCTTTTTCCATGGTTCAGCAGATACTTTAATTGATACAATAAATACAGGTCAAAGATATTACAATATAAAGCAAAATGCTAATAGTTGTTTGCCTACTATGGACATAGGAGAAGCTCTCTGTGGTCTTTTCTTTTTTTCTATGAAGGTCACACAAATTGCAGAAAGCTTTATAGCCATGCACACATTCACTCTTGCCTGAAAAAGGAGTTGAAAAACAAATAACTCTGCAAAATTATGTACATTTAATACTGTATGCAGTATAAAATCATACACACCTATTTCATGGCCTTACTTATTATCTGAGTTGCACTAGGTCCTGAAAGTTGCAGGTTTTTAATCAGTCTGCCACACAAATCTTGTCTTTTCATCATGCAAACAAKTTGGTGTTTTTCTAGTGTTKGCACTTTAATTTTARAAGACTCRTCAAAAATAAACTTRTATTTATTAAACTAGAGCTTCTGTTGCTGCTATATCAGAGTAGCCAAATGCAATGTATGTAGACTGAGGGAAACACTTGTGGAAATCAGATTTTTATTGTACTGGAAGGTAAAAAAAACAAAACAGACCAACCACAAACCAAAGAAGCCTTGCCATTCCCAAAGAAAGCAGTAAGCATTAAAAAAATTCAGTTTAATTCAAATGAGGGCTACAGACCAGATCATTGTGTTGATATCAAGTTCTTTGTGATTGATGGTGCAAGAGCGAATATGAAATGAATTTGATAGTCATTGATTTTGTACTGCAGTCGATTGACAACATGCAAGGTGATCTCTGCCTTGCAGAACTTSACTGCTTTCTTATTGCTCTTAAAGGAAAGCTTATTCCTCATTTCTCTGCTTCCTACCTTTTCATTACTGTGAAGGAGTGAACATTCTGACCTTGCTCTCCTGTTCTGAGCAACCCATTTGGTTCCACTGGCACAGGATGACTTGGCCTGGACCACTTTCCTCTTTTTGAGACATGAAGTCTTCATTCAATGTCTTGCTTTTGAAGTTTTCATAAGAAAATAAGACTTCATGGATGATTACATGTATAAAAGTTTTGCTGGGTATGCAGAGTTAAAGTTTAGCTGATAAATTCCTCTGCCTTGCACCATTTGCCTTGCCCTGTGTCTCCCTTAAGCTCTGTTGCCTTTATTCCACAGCTCTGAATATTTTCAAACAGTTTCTTCATCAAACCACATGAATATGTTTTATTGTACAAACTTTGGCACTCAGAAAGGATTTAGACATTGAGTGTTCAGTTGCAGTTTTTGATGATAYTACCTCTGGCTTTTGGTGCTTGTAGGCATAGGAAAACTGTAGTAGATATTATTTTGGATATTCCTCTGATCCATTCAGCTCTGCTCTAAGGGCTGGCTGCGAGCAGTAGTCATACAAATATCTCAAATATCACTTTCGCTGGGAAATAGAAAAAAGCCACAATAGCATCTGTCAGAAGTGTAAAGAAAAGCAGTCACACACTATTCAAAATCGTTTAATGGTTAGAGTTTCTTGCTAGAAATAAGGGGAGTTATTTCAGACAACAGTTTCAGGGGAGATGTAGGAGTATTGTGTGCAACGTGAAAAAAACCAATCAATTTTGTCAAGCTTAGAGTCACAGTGTTTCTGATCCTGGCAACTTAATTCTGTTAGACAGTGAGTGATGTTCCATATCACAAGCCTGATCAAATCCTCATTTCCAGTAGGAAGGTGTAGTAATGCATCTCATTATTTCCTGAGGGAAAAGAAGAAACTGTGGCACACCAGCGACTTGTGGTGACATGTGATGTCAACTTGATGATTCCTTCTACTACAGAATGGTTTTTATTTAGATTTTTGTCTTACTAAATGTTGGTATGTGGCATAGTTACGCTGATCTTTGTGAGCTCACACCTTTGGGTCTTCCAGCAGTGTTCAAGTACATCAAATACATCCATTTTACTACTTTTTTGGTAGCATTAGTAAGCTGATTTCAGAGGAACAGCAGAAAAAAAATGCTTATTTTAAAGTATTCTTAATGAAATCACATTTTCTTCCCAAACAATTACTAAATCTAAGTGGGTGAAATTGTAGTAACAAGAGAAAATTTGTTCATTTCATAGGTGCTATAGGTCTCATTAGCATGATTTCTTTGGAAAAAAAAAGTTAAAAAAAAAAAAAAAGAGAAAGAAAATGCTAGCCAGGGGCTGACAGAAAAAATAAGGGTTTTAGGGGGTTATGAGAAGGTGAATAAGAAAGTAATTTTTAATGGGAAAGTAGTTTGCTGTTTCCTGACCATGATTTGTGCCAGTTGCTGGAGTGTGAAGTAAGAGTTAAAATTAAACAAAGGGTACAAAAAGTGAAATTCCTSAGGTATGAAGTTTTCACCTGAGCTTTTAGACTTTGAATTGTGATTTTTTTACTGTATCATTAAGCATGTCTGAAAAATACAGAGAGTCTTCATGTTTGGAGACCAACAATGTGTGTAACTGTTGTTGCTTTACTCCCTGGACTTGATAYTCAGATTTTCTGTACTTTTGAGGAGAAGCTCTTTAATCTCCTGTTATTGTAGTGTGACACATCCTAAACTACAAGATAATGCTTTATTGTGGTGGTTTTTGTAAAGAGCAAATTGGGTACCAGGAAAGAGCTTCAGGAAGGAATTTTTGTTGCTTAACTCCAAACYGCTGTTCAAGGAATGCTCCACAATAATCATTAACTCAATTTAAGACAGTATTGGACCTACAGTTGCAGAAGAGTTTTATGTAAGCTCTATCGTTACACTTCTCCAAAGGTCTGTCAAGTGTAACTTGCAGCAAAAAAAATCCACATATTTGAGTTTTTGTGGCAAATGGTGATCATTAGCCTGCATTGCATAGGAGTGTGCCATGGAATTTGCGGAGAGCGGAATAACTGTGGCAGGGAGAAGCTGGGGACATGAAAAATAAGTTGCAATTTTCAAGAGACACCACTGCTTCAGCAGCTGGAAGTGTAGCTGGAATTGACCCAAGACAAGAGTTTCAGTTCAGCAAATACAATTGTTTGAGTTTGGTGGAATTATCTGAGGAAAAAACTGAAAAAAGTAGCCAAAATTAAGCATTTCAATGGGTGAGTTGGATCATTTGAGAAAGAACAGCATTTTAACATGGAGGATTGCTGTGCTTTTTAAAATGTTATTATGTAACACCTCAATAAAACCGTATTTAATTTTAATTCTTATTTGGGGCATATGATCTACAGGCCATGCACATGATGTGTTTATGGCTGGTATGTTTATCAGCTGTCACACTGACAGATCCCATTTTTGAGTTTTAGCATTTTAATTACATGAATTTGACTTGAATTGCTTATGCATCTCCTCTAATGATCAAGTCAGTGTGTATCATAAATCAGAGGAAATCAGGAAAAGAATCATCTCTGGTGTTGTGTCTTTTATGACTTGGAGTTTGAGACGAAAACAGTTTATTTCCATTTTTTAAATTTGCATGACCCAGATGTTACTTCTGTGTCAAGAACAAGCGTGAGCCTCCATAGAATATTTTTGTAGGAACAAAACAGTTACCACTGTATTTCAATCCCATCCATAGCTGTTAAAGTTCATATCATTTGAAAAATTTATGGACAATATATTACAGGGGAGGCCTGCAGTGTGATAAGAGAGCACAGGATATTAAAAGAGATTATATATCCAAAAAAAAGAAAAGGAGAGATTTACTGAACTCGGGAAGTGCAGCGTGGATGGGGAAAAAATGAAAATGGAAAATGAGCTTGCAGATAAAAAGCTCCAAACAGTGGAAGGTCAAACTCTGACAAATTTGGCATTTGAGTGATGGATGGGGCTTCGTCCCTCTCCTGCTCCTGCGCTTCCTGCACAGGGATCAACTCCCTCAGTCCCCCCCTGGGGCAGCCTGCAGGTACCTTGGTGTCCTGGGCCGTGGTCTGTAGGGGCAGCAGAGCAGCGCAGGGTTGGAATACAGCTTTCCAGGCRTTCCTGGAAAAGAGAATTGCACTCTGTTATCCTGTTATGGAATAAAACAGCCGGGAGGGCTTGGGGGGAGAGTCTGTCTGTTGGTTTTTTAGCACCAGCCAGGCTTTTCACCCTGAATTATGTGTGTTCGCTGGGTGTAATGCACACCACAGCTCACAGCATCTCTGCATTTGTTCCACTTTGTCATAAGTACCTGATACTCCATTGTCCTGTGGGTTTTTTAGCCTCCTTGTGCAAGTGCAGTGAATAGGATTTTATCTTTCTTTTTTTGTCTAAATGCTGTTTCACTCCAAGCAGATGTTTTATGACAACTAATTTGAGGGTGTAACAGGGAAGAGACATGAAATAAAGCTGCTTGAGCGCAGCACTGTCTGGAAAAACAAGTAGAGGCATGTGGGGGAAAAATAATTCAACAGCATCAGTGCAATCCTAGTTGGAAAAATGAGTGTGTTTATTTTGATGAAATTTACTGAGAGAAATTTATTTAAGGTGACTGTGRTGTTACAGTGCAGTTTGTAGTATAATCCATTATATTCGTTTGTTTTGTGGTAAGATTTCATTAGTTTCTAAACAATATCTGGATGCAAAAAAAGCAAAGATGAAATGCTACATTTTCTACATTTTCCATGGTTTACCTTAACTATGTAAATCTTGGTGATTTGGGGTTTTTTTGGAGAGAAGCTAACAGGTCTCTGAGAACTGTGATTAGAAGGCTCTTTATGGTGTTAGACTCTTTGTTGGCTTTTTBGTAGGGAGAGAAATTTGTAGTCTGTAACTGCAAGGAAAAAAAAAAAAGAGGTGCCATTTCCACTTGTTGTGTTTAGCAATCAGCATGGAGATGGGCTGGAATGAGCTGCTTGTTTCATCCTAACTCTGTTCTTCCAAGGAATGCAGGTGGGCTTCCTGCTTGGCTTTCTCCTCAGGGCTTCCCTCATTTCACACCTCCTGACCAGCACCAAGAAGCAAAATCAATGGGGAAGTGCAACAAGTAAAACACTTTTAAGGGCACCTTTCTATCCCTTAGATGAACAGGTTGGATCCCTGAAGTTCCTGCACGTTSTGCAGCCTAATTTTAAAATTTCAGCTCATGGGGCTGCTTTGGGAGATCTTGTCTCAGGGTGCTTTATATCTCTTGCTGTTACAAATTATTTGCTGATAATCAGTCTCTTCTTTCTTAATGGGATTTTTTTAAATGAGTGCTTTTTTTGAATTTTTCCTCGGTGAATCATKTGAAGTAAATCCTTTTGCTCTTTAGACAGCTGTCATATCATTTTGGTTTTGTTTGAAGGAATGCAGTGAATCATGTGAAGTGTTTAAAAAAGTGACAGTTCTTTTTTTTTAAATAGTAGTTTATCAATTATTTTTTAATTGCTTGGGTCCAATGCAGCTGTCTTTCTAACTCAAGTGGAGATGGCAAAGCATCTTTGCTATCTATACTTGAAGGAATTGCACTGCAATCTTTATTTTTAATTCTCCTGTTTGGGAAACTTGGTGAACACCAACTTAGAACATGTTAGCTTGCTTGTCTCCAGTCAAAAGTCTGATGCTGCAGAATTGTGTGTGTCAGCTTTAGAACTCATCACACCATATAAACTTCATTAATATTTTAGGAATATCTGATTTTAATAGGAAAGTTATTTTGTGATTAATGTTTTGAGTAGTTATCCAGAAGACAACTTGAATTCATCTTTTCCTCCRTGTGTTTTCTTTTTAGTAACATCTTRCATTTTAACTTTTTTTTTCTTTTTAATCTTTGCTTTGATATTTTTTTGTGGTCCTGAATGAGGAAAGTGCATAAACATCCCCTTGTCTCCAGAAGGTTCAGAACTTGGCTGGCCTGGTTCCTGCATGCTCAGCACTGTTTACTGAGCAGTGGAGTATTTTTGGTCCCTGAGAGGGATGTTGGAGTGCCTGAAAGGAGGGATTTGTAGATGGTTTTTCCTGAGTAAGCAACGCCTGGAATTTGTGCATTAATAGCTCTGGCTACTGCTACATATTTTCTGTTGTCTCAAAATGAAGCATGAACTGTGTTGCCAAAGTGGAGAGTGTTTAGGAATTATCAGTGGTACATACACTTAGATTTTTTGTGAGATACATACTTCTGCTGGAAACGTTCAGGGTGGGTTTTCCTTATTTTCAGCTGGTTTTATTTTAAACCTGTAATTTGAATAGTTAAAGCAGCTGAACATAATAGGGGGTGCATTCATTACAATGAATGGAATAAAGCTCTACTTCTGCAAAACCATCCACACCTTTGGATGGTGGGATCACTTTGGATCCTGCTGGAATTAATGGGTTTGCTGTCTGGAAAATGAAACAGATACTTCTGAATTTGGAGGGGCAAGCGTTTTATCAATTTGGTTTTGTTTGCTGTTTGAAATGTCAGCGTTGGGAAAGTTTTCTTGCCTTAAGAAGAAGTCAGAACTGTAACAGGGAAAGTTTTAGGGACTGAAACATCTGTAGTTTTGGAGCATCAGAATTTACTTTGAGGTCGAGGAGGAGGAATTGTGCTTTTCTAAGCACCTTGCTTGGCAGTTTCTTCAAGTGAGGTTGCTGACCTTGTCTCTGAAGTTTTTCCTGTTAGCAAACTTGTTGTCAGGCTGTGAAATACAAAGGCATTGTTAAAAAAGAAGGAACACTGTTGACATTTTATTGGAAATTTTTAAAGCATCAGAAAACTTTTAATAGGAAGGTTAAATGTGGGCATTGTATTTTTTAAAAAAAAAGTAATCTTGAACTAATTTAAAGTCCACAATTAGTTGGGATCACAGGTGGCAAGAAGAAGTTTTAATGATAGCCTGGCCCAGGCCTTGAGGTAAATTATGCATAATTATTCATAACTGCTATTTTTGGCTTGCTTGCATTTGTCCTAGACCTCTGCCTGAGGAAACAATTTGAAATAATTAGTGTGTGAGTGCACTGACAATGATGAATGAATCAAATGCATCTGGTGCCAAACACGGATCTTGATAAGAAGCAGATAACTCTGGCAACTGTGGATTTTTTGTTTTCRGATTTCTGAGACTGGGAACAGTTTGTTCTTGCTGGGCTTTTTTTTTTTTTTGGTTGGTTTTTTTTTTCCCCCCAGACTGACATGTTCAACATCGAAAATTACCACTCACTGGGCCGTGATCAAAGCTTGGAATTCTAGCACTGGGAACACAAACCAGGTCTGCACGCTGTGTGTGCAGCCATTCAGGGCAGGGAAAATGAAGGGGGCATTAAGGTGGAACATTTTGGGTCAGCAGAGCCAGAAGTCAGCGCTCAAAGATGCATTGCTGATCTCATTTTGCACATTTTACCTCGATATTCGGCAGYGTAAATACAGCTGCGTGTCATTATCAGAGCAAAGCCAAAGCAGAAACAAGAGAGATTGTGTTCAGATCGGTTTGAACCGAGTTAAAAATGCTTCTGAAGTCTTCAGAGGTGTTTGTTTCTTTCTCTGGCTCGAGTGCTCAGTTTCTTGTCTGTGTAATTCACTTTGTGTGGGTTTAGGTGCGGGTGGACGTGAGGCTCTTTTTAAACGAGGTGTGTTTAATGAAGGGAGGAAACAGTTCATTTCAATTAATATGCCCTTATCTTCCTCACCAAGTTAGCACATTTTCATCTCACTGGACTAGTGAGACAAATATTTAGTACTTTTGAATTTATTCATAGTAAATGGATTGAAGCAGAGCACAAGGCAGTGTTCAGGTCAGCGACTCAATAACTGGGCTGTGACCAACAGTCTCTGAATGCAGAGATTATTTGGCTTCTACTCACTGCCTTGAAATTATAACACTCTGAGTAAAGTTCTCTGCAACAAACGTGGCTGCAAAGAAAGATTTTTTCAGACCAAAATGCAAGGTATAAATTTAGTGGAAGAGCTGACAACCTGATCTGTTTATTCACTTTTGCATGTGTTTCAGGTAAAATTGTTGCAAYGAGGATTTAAATTTTCGAGCTTGTYGACTGCTGCTGCGTGTGTTGTCTTTTAAAGGAGTTTCTTGGCATTTTATGTATTTGATTGGACCTTAAACTCTGTGTAAACTTGAATAGATGTATAGTAAGTTGTCCAACTTCTAGCTAGTCCTTAACCTTCTGCTTCTATGTAATKAATGTTTTTCTGGTGATTTTTCCAATGCCAATCCTAATATTGCACAAGAAACTTTTTTTGGGCAGTGCAGCTGAACTCTAATATGTTGTGGATGCCTTTGGCAGAATATGGATCTAGAGCAGCTTTCAGCCCATCTAAGCAAAATCCCTGTTTTCCTAAGAGAAGTTCTGAATTTGGAGGTATCAYGATGTGTGTGCACCCTGGAGCAGAGATGGATTTCCACGTCTCAAAGAGCATGAAGTTGTTTGACATCTCAGTGGCTTGGTGACAAACGAGAGGAAATGGTGTTGTTTTCTTCATTCCTGTCTTTTTGAGGTTTCTTTCAGTAGGTGTTACAAAGCTCTTTAGTGAAGAGTTTGCAGCTCTTGGTGGGTGAAGGTGTTAGCTGAGAGGGCAGTAATTTGTAAATGATGATTGTTGGAGCACTGGAGGAATGCCTTTTTTTCAAACTGGAACGAGTAAAATAATTWAAAAAAATAAGTTGTGAGCTCTTGTAAGTTGTTCAAGATGCTCTGTTCACTCAGCTGTACCTCCTCATGTGCAGTGGCTTAAAATGCAGTGAAGCTCAGAGTATTTTGTCAGTGTTCATGGATTATATCTGGACCGGTAAATTCAGCAGCCTTTTCCACAAGTGGCAGGAAAAAGGGATTTTTATTTTTCTCTAGGTTGATATCCTAACCATAGATTGCCCACAAATGTCCTGTGGCTTCTTGCCTTCAAAGCAAGGCCATCAGTCCAGTGTCTGCTTGTTCTGCTAAAATTTGATTTGTTCTGTTAGCTTTGCTTTTGTCACAGTTCAATTCTGCTGCTCTTTGTCCCAGCCCATAAAAATAAATATTTAAGAGATTTTTTGCTTGCAGTGGAGCTCCTCTGTGCATGTGTTCATAGCAGGCTCACTTGCCACCCAAAGAGGTGAGTCTTGGTGAATATTTCTCTTTACTTTGTCAGTGGGTCAGAATGATGCAAATAGGGATTTCTCAGTTGATGATTAATAAGACCAATTGATACTTCTGATAACGAAAGCATGGAAATGATATTGGGAATATCTGCTGTCCTCAGTGATGTATTTGCTGGGAGAAACCTGGAGGGTTTGATTTCCTGGTGGCGCAATGTAGGTGCAGACATCCATGGAAAAAGATGAAGAAAACTGCTGAAAATGATCAAATGTGAACTCCCCAGGGTGAAYGATGTTTTCTGAGGGAAAGAAGTGAGTGCTCCTATTCTGAGTAAGAAGAGGCAGAATATTTGGGGGTTTTGGTATGTTTTTTGAACAGTATTTCATGATGGGAAAATAATTTGTTGTAGATTTTCATGTCATTTGGGGTTACTGCTTTTTTAATTTTTATTTTTTTGCAGCRTACTCATTTCCCCCAAAAAAAACAAACTGAAAATGATAATTTCTCTGAGGCAATAGGATTGAGCACTGTTCTGGTTCTTTCCAGATGGAAGCACAGCGTAGATAAGAAGCTTCTTTGAGGAGAACATGTCCTTTGTGGTGGATAAACTTATTTATTGTTGGTGTCTGAAGCTGTCACAGTCAGTCTAGGGACTRAGGATGATAATAGCTGCCTTAAAGGTTATCTCCTTGTGCATTCTCACATTTGCACAGGTGCTGGGGGGTGTGTGGGGAGGGTTTGGTCGTAGGTTTTGTTTTGTTTGGGGTTTTTTGGGGGGGTGATGTTTTTTATATGACCTTAAGCAGAAAATCCTGGTTGYTCCTCCTGTATCCCTGCTGTTCATTGCCATGCCAGGAGCTCCTTGTGTGGTTACCCATCCTCAGCTACTAAGAGTTTCCAGGGCAGAGGAATGTAGGGAATATTTTCTTTGCCTATTTCCTGCATTATGGTGCAATGTGTTGTGCTCAAAAGTTATCAACTTTCAGGAAGATCAGTACATTTTTTAAAATTTTTTACCTGACTGCTGGATAATGTATTGTACTCCCAGAGGAAAAGAGGAAGATTTTGGATTGTGTGAGATGTTTTGGCTAAGTAAAACCAAACAATTGTACAGGTTAACTTAAACTGGCATAGCTTCCTGGATCCCAGGGTTTTTTTGTATAGATGTTTAACATTGTGCCATATTTAATATTTTCCTTTCCAGGTATAACACAAAACCCCCCCACACCAGATATTTTATTTTTGCAAAACACTTCTTTGGTTTTTTCTTTCTTAGACAATGAAAGCAAACAATGCTTTCCACTGAATGTTCTTAGGATACTTTTTTTCAAGTTTTCTCCACWACTTCAGCCAAAGACTGGAATTTCTGCATAGTTTTGATTGCCCTTTTCTTAGCTGAGGTCTCTCTTTTAAGAAAATAATGTCATTAGAAGCTGACTCAGTCCATTTGTACGTACAGACATTTGTATTCCAATGTTACAGAAACGTCCACTTGAATTTTCTGATCTGTAGTTATTTTAAACCAGGGCATTGCAGTTACTGTTCACCAGGGCACTTAGTCTGATAAAACACGAATTTCTGTTTTGAGATGTGTTGCATTCTTTTTTACTGTGATAATTCACTGTGAAGAGGCATGGGGCCCTTTTTCTGAAATCTGAGCTATAGAATAGCATCTACCATTCAAACAAAACTTTTTATGGGCAGAGATGAGTCATTCTTACCTATTCCTATTATGCCTTTCACAATGGAATTGGTCCTTCTTAGTACTACCCTCTTTTCAAGTAATAAATGTAGCAGCAAAAATACTTTTTCCTGAACTTGTCTGCTGCAAAAATAGTGCCATTATCTCACTTTCAGGAACATTAAACTTTACTTTTTTTTTTTTCCTTTGGGTGACCTACTTTGTAGGGTAGCTATTTCTTAAGAGTTCTTCCTTTTTCCACAGCTCATCTGGCCTGTTTTCTTTACTGCGTAAATCTCAGTTTCTTTGTCATGCGGTGCATTCTAAATAATTTGAATTCTAGCTAAATCTTCAATTTTAAGTTAGTGCCAGAAATACTAGCATGGATTTTAGCTTGTTTCTGTGACACAGATTTGTTTGATCCCTTCTTGGATCGCACATGTGCATTCACCCCAAAATCGCTGTCGTGATTGAATTAACACCATTTAAATAAATAAATGGCTTGCAAGCACAGCCTGGGAATATTTAACAGAAATCCTGTTCCTGCTATGAAGGGAGGGGAATGCTATGGGAATGCCTTCCCCTGCTGATGGAGGAGACAGGGCCCTTGGGGTACAGGCCGCAGGGGTAGAAAACGCCGATCGGTCCCGAGGAATCRCAGGTGGTGTTTATAAAAGTGCTTTTATGCAGGAACAAAAGGCCTTGCGCAGGTATCCGGGGCACCCTCTGCTTTCCCACGCTTGGCTGGGATCTGAGCTCTGTCCTCATCGTTTCGAGCAGCGACTTTGTGACCTGTGTGTGTGTGTGCAGATGCTGCGAGGTGCAGCTCCCGAGTTACCGCTCTAACCTCCCATCRCCTGCAGGCCGGCGCTGCCTGAGAGATGTTTGTGCCGTGCCGGCTGCTGAGATGGACAACTTCACCTGCACGCTCAGATGCTTCCCGCCAGGCACAGGGTGCCCTTCTGGGAACYGGAATGAGGTGGCTGTAAATAATGCAGGGAACCGGCGGTGCTGGACGGGCTGCACAGTCCTGGCTGCAGTGTCCGCAGAGGGGTACCGCTGTGGAGGGGGAAACAGGCGAGAAAGGAAGGATGTGGGTGTGGATGTCTCTTTGCCAAAGTGATCAGCTTGTGTTTGGGTCGTGGTGAGCTGATGGTGTGCTCGTGGGCACGGGAAAACAACTTTGCCAAGTGAAAATTTTTAGAATGTTGTTTCTCCTAAGGTATTTTTCTTTGCCAGGTTGACATGCAGGTGGATTTTTCTGGTGCAGGGAGCAGAAGAGAAGGCAGGAGTAGGGCAGAGCAGAACCAGCAGTTMAGCTGTGTAGAGCCCTGACTTCACTCATTGTGCAAGTTCAATCAGTTTTCCATGTGCTCGGATGCACATCTCTGTACTCTTCACAAGAAAAAYGCGTCAGAGAGGGAGTTTTTGGGCAAGGTATTTCGTTTGTGCTGTTTTAATTYGCCTGAGACAGTGGTTATTTCTCAAGGACAGTGAGTGAATTTTAATTTATGCCTTAGAACATTGTGTTAAACCATCTTGAGAAATACAAGCTGGCGTCCAAAACGTCCCACCTTGAATGCTGCAAAATTGTCACTTTTATTTAAATTGCCAAGCTCTGCATGGGGAGGCATCCACTTTGCTGTAGTCATACTGAGCTTGGCTCCAAGGAACGTGATTGTCTTGCCTCTATATTCCATCACCTTCACAGCCTTCTGATTTAATTTAATTCCTAGCTTTTGGAAAGCTGCATGGATTTACTTCTCTCTCTCTCTCTCTCTCTCTCTCTGGCCTTGCTGATCCAGGCCTTGGCCTGTCTGGTTCTTCCCCACCCTTCCAAGTGTCTGGGAATATTTCTGGTACAGACTTTGTATTTACAATGCCTGCTTTCTGCCTGACTTCCACTCTTTCTTTGTATCTAAGTCTCTTGAATCAATCACAGCTCTCTTTCCTCAGCTTCTTTGCCCATAATAGTTTCTGAATCATGCCCACTTCTGCATTGGATTTTGTGTAATTGTTTATTCTCTTTTCTGATTGCAGCAGCAGTGTTCCTCAGTTCTTGCTTGTCACTCACTGTCCTCTTGGTTGCCTGGTCTTGTAAGCCTCACATCATTTTGTCCCCACTTTTCCTCTCCCTCCTGCATTTCTGGTACTTCAAACTTTTTTCCCCCCCCCCTAAAAGATGTATTTCTGTTTTCTTTCCGCTTGAAAAAATATCCTTGCCTTTTGAGACAGAGCAATGCAAACAATTTATCGTTTGTTCTGTCTGGTTAGGGTTCTCCTGTAAAAAAAGCTGAATAAACTGGGATCATTCATACATATCCCCTGAAAGTTTTGTGAGAACAAATTTCAGCTGTGGGAGGCTCGTGATGAGGCTTTCTGTGTGATTAATCTCATGCGTGGCATGCTGATATTTCTGGTTCTTTGCTAACATTACAAAAACTTCGTCCAACTTGTAGAAAATGGTTTTGCTTGCTTTTCTTGCCTCTCACCCCTGTACCTTTAGGGAATAAAGCAAGGCCATTGCTAAAACCAGTACGTGACCCTGAACCACAGCAGCAAAAGTAAACAGAGACTAAGTCTGGCCTTTTTTTTGAAGGAGCATCTGCCTGTGAGAGAGAAAATAAAAAAAAAAAACAACAAAACCGACAYTCTCCAGAACAAAATTACAGTTTGATACTTGAATTCAAGGGCCTGCATATGTGAAAAGTAGCATAAATCAAAACYAAAYTGGGCTTTTGCTGTCTCGTCACCCTTTTTCAAAGCAGAAGGCTTTTGTCTTTTAACTCCAGCATTTTTGGTGGGAAACTGAGTTTGTATAGAGTTCAAAAATTCTTTAATTAAAAAGAGAAATTACAAAATAAGGATATGTGGTATATAGAGTATGGCCTTTATAATAAAAAATTATGCCTTATTATTTAAAAAAGAGTATTTGTATTCTTAATTTTTGGACTCTCTGTCCACACAATTATATTTAGCAGAAGTTCTAACTCTAAGCAATATCCTCTAAAACGATGATGTAACTAGGCATATAAATAATATTTTATTATTTTCTTTCCAAAAATCTCTGCATATAGTGAATGAAATGTTAAATCTGGTTAACTTATATCCAGGCATGTGAAGCATGATTTTTCAGGTTTGTCACTGACTTTTTGTATTCACTTTAAGTAAATAATTGCTGTCTTATCAGTAATGGCAACAAAATGATTTTCCTGTTGGAAGTGGTTTATTTATTTTTTTTTTTTAATGGAGTGAAAAAGGTGCAGTGTAATTACAGTAGGCACAGTTTTTCATGTAGTAGGAAATAATATTGCGTCTAAATTTAGCAGGTTGGAATATTCCAGAACGTTTAATGCATAAATTATAAAACTCCTGGGCATAATGTGTGTATTTAAATATCACCTGCATAAAATACTTCTGTGWGTTCAAAGGTGTGTTGTGGGTTTTTTTAGTTGTATTTCTTTTTCCCTTGACAATTGACATGGATAAACRAATTTGCATTTTTGGTATGTTTGGRGCACAAATTGCTATTTTCATGACAAAAACGCCAATCTCGACAGTTGAAATTTTGGTGTATGAAATATGAGGCTTGGTGCTGTCAAAGATAATGTGTTTATTTAAGAGTTTATTTGTTTGCCTAACTCCTTTGTTGATGGATGTGGCCCCACTGAGGTTCATCAGCAATAATTTCAATCATTATAATATCAAAAATGGAGCTCTGCTTGTTATGATTATCAGCTTCCTATGTTTCCATCTCTTTCTTYTGCTGTTGTAGGTGGCCTTTAGGTTCAGTTCAAGCTGTAGTTCTCCTTTCCCAAAAGATTTCCAATTGGGATGTTGGCTCTGGGACATGTGAATACGAAACAACAACGAAATGCACTTCTGAACTTCACTGCACATCAGTAAATCTGTGTCCCCAGCTGTATTTCATGGCTTATAAATCAGCAGTGATGCTCAATTTTTCCTGTTTCCTGCGGCTTGAAGCACATTCTGAGTGTTTCCATGTCCTGGGTTTCTCACTAGGTCCTGTCCATCTTCTAGGAGAGAATTCTGATTCCAGCAGTGGAAAGGATTCCTGACAGCTCAGGTTCTTTGTGGGCTTTGAATTTCCTTCTCACAACTGGGAATCAAGTGACTAAAACTGGAAGGCACTTGCATACCTGTAGTAGCTCTTCTAACCAAGTATATGAAAATGTAATTTTTATCTCTGGTTTATGAGACTTCAAAGACTTAACTCCCACGGAAAGTCCGTGATGGCTTTATCTCAGAGGCTGGAAATTGAGTCCTTATCAGAAACATAAATAATTTGACACAGTTCCTGACCTTGGGGGAGGAAAAGACCACGAGGATGAGATGGTGTGAAGGTTGGTTTGTCTCCCATCCTTTGAGTTGTGATTCTCCCATTCCTGTTGAGGTCATTGTCAGGACATTATGGAAGGCCACGTGGTTGCTACCTTGATGACAAATACAGGCTCTCATTGTATTTTGGTGCTRTGTAAGCTTTAACCTTTAGAGCCAAAATTCAGCAAAATAAATAAAACAGTGAAATCCTTGTTGGATTTTTTTTTTTTATTTTTATTTTTATTTTCTTCTCTCTGCAGTCCCAAATGCAGAGAACTGAGTCAAACACACATTTATCGATGCACATTCCCAGCAGGCTTTCATTTTATATTTAGCTCTGTGTTTTGTGTTAAAAAAACAACAAACCTCTCTCCTGTGCAGTTGGTTTGGTTTGGAGCTTTTCACATGCCTGTAATCAGCATCTCACTGGGAGCAGTGCAAGCTTAACTTTCTTTTTTAACCACAGGACCTGGAAGGAAGGCAATTTTGATTGTTTGAATACAAAACCTGCAGTGCAGTGCTGTTGAGTGTGTTGACATCCAAGCTGGTTATGACAAAGAAATGAAGCTTGAGTAAATAAAAGTAAACTGTAGAAGTATTTTTGGCATTACAGCTAATGAGCACTTTAGAGTAATTCTCTGAACCATGTTTAATCTCTGCAGTAAAGGATTGATAGCAATGATGATAATTAGTGTAGCGTGTTTCTGGAGGCACATTGTGCTCCACTGTGCCACAGTAAGCTGGAAAATGAAATATAAGCCTCGTATTTACATGCAAGGTCTTATGGAGGAATTTGGTGAGCAGGATTATAGGCCAGGGGTTTATGTTCCTGCTCATGTCTCTCAACCTCCCACAGAGCAAGTACACAAATGCACCTATTTAATGAGATTTGAATGTGAGGTTCTTTGTGAGGCTTCCCTAGAATATGACAATATTTTTAGTATTGAATTATTTTTTTTTTTTCCCCCAGGGGTTTTTTGTGTGTTTGGGAGCTGTTTTATCTAATGAGCTTCTGTTTGCCCCAGACTGGAGTTGATTGAACCTGAAAGCTGTAAGAGTATGATTAACTCTTTGGGGGTTTTTAATGCTTGGTTGGTTTTGGTTTATTTTTTTGTTTGTTTGTTTGTTTCTACAGGTAAACCTACATATTTCTGTGACATGTTTTTCACAATTGCCAGTGCGTGCAGCTTGTCAAATAATGAATGAGAGTTCTCAGAAAATGGTGTTTCTCCAATTTACTGCCACAGGATAGAACTATCCAAATGAGCTAATGCCACTGCTCCTCAAGAGTCTCTGGTTAAAATCTTGGCTGAGTCACTCCTGTTTATTTATCTCATATTAAATTAGGCATGAGTTCTTCTTTCATCCCTAGCTTGACATAGGAAAAGTAATCGTTTAATAATGTTCTAAAGCCTTGAGAAATCAAAAGTATCTCAGCCAGAGGTTGAGAAGATATCTGGAGTATCTCCAGAATTCCCAGTCTAATTACTTTCTTCTTCTTCAACTGAAACAAATTTATCTTTAGAAAATATGAAATGTCAAGCTCTGAGTTCCGGTATTAAACATATTTTTCAATTAGAATAACTGGAAATATGTGCACAGAACTAACTTTTCCTAATTGTACGGCGAGGAAATTAATTTCCATAGAGTTACAGTAAAAATATAATAATTGCCATTTCTCTTTTGACTCAGCAGTTTGACAAAAGAATAATCACCTTTTTGGAGGTATTTTTAACTTAGCCTTTTAAGCATAATGACTCTTCTCTGATTTTAGCATGTGCTTAATTTTCAAGATCCTCTAAGATAGGTATATTTGAAAAGTAGTACATGCGCTATTTTTATTTATTGCCATTTTTTACAGTGCTTTGGATTGGAGGAAACAATATTCTGCTTTTTCAGGTGTATGCCATAACTATTTTTGGCTTGTCCTCATTCAAGGGAAGGTATGATGGTGGAGAGAGGATTTCAGATGCTGAGGAGTTTTCAAGGAAATTGTAGCTGTGTTGCCTTCTACAGGAATAAAGAGGCAATCTTAGGAGAAAAAAATGTGTTTTATTGACAACTTAGAAGATCATCGTGTGGTTTAAATACCTCTACTGAAGAATGCAGTTTTCAATGAAAGTCTGGAAGGATGAATGAAAAGGATGCCTCCTGAAGTTGTTATAAAGAAATGATGCTGAAGATGGAAGCAGGGAGATGTGTGAGTGTGTAACTGCCTAGCTGAAGGATATAAAAAAGAAAATTGCCATATGAACCAAGTCAAACCCAAAACAACCCAAATACCTTTAAATTATGGTAATTACACTGAGCAGCCTTTTATGGAATTGATTGTGGGCTTCAGCTGTCATGGAAGTTGTTTGAGGTTTCAAATTAAATTGTTCTCCCCTATGATGTTACGAAGCATTAACTGTGTTTCACTCCCTCAAATGAAACATTCCCATTTCTAGATTAATTCTCCATCTGGGTCGTGCCAGGAAGTTGAAGAAGGTTCCAGTGGAGCCAAGGTCTTTCAGAAGGAGCAGAGTCACAGTCCTTGCCTTTATGTTCAGGATTGCATCCAGTGCTGGGATCTTAAAGGAGGTTATTGTGTTGGAGGATCCAACATTGCTGTGTCTTGTCTTTCTACCTTGTCAGTTTATCTTTATTCCTGGCCTGTGCAAGGCACTGCTTGAAGGAAATGTTGCTCTGGGAGCAGCTGGAGTAAGGTTTCCTGGTTTTGGGGTTTTTTTTTTTTTGTTCAGTCCTGCACTTAGAAAACAAGCAAATATTGTTTGGATTAAACAAAAAAAAAAGTCTGCTATGTAAAATTTGCACAGAACTCCATATCCATCTTTGGCTTAATCATCTAAGAACAAGTCAGATTTTCTGTTTTATATGTATTTGTGTTACTTGCCCTTGTGCAGTAGTACTGCCAATTATATTTATTAGCCCTAAATATTAAACAGCTGGAAGGATTCCATTGTATATAAATAAGACATTTGAGCCCTGGAAGGATGCCATTTCTAATACAGCCAGCTGGTGCTTTTTACAGTTACATTCAGCACAACACTACTGAATTTCACTGTACATTGAGTGTTGTGTTAATGACAATGGGAGAGCGTGGGGTGCTTTGGGATTTCTGTAGGAAATGCCATTGTGTAAAAATACACTGTTTTGAAAGACTGACTAGCAAGGAAATGCTATATTATGCACCTGTTTTGTGCATTTTGATGTAAATACTTTTTTTTTTGTTTCTGTGTTTTGCTGGCAAATGCAAAGCTGCAAACTGCAGAGGCTTTTCAAATGTGAATTTGTAAGCGTTCTTGTGCCACAGATGTTTTCCACTTGCTCTGTTGTGGTGGTGTTTTCCCATTTAAGCAATGGTTTCATGCTTAAAAATTCCTGCTTGGTGATGCTCCTGAAAGCATTTGCTAATGATTTGGGGTGGTTTTTTTTATGAAGGCATGATTGACTCTTTGTTACAGTCCAAGTAACAATGAAAATTGTAACAAAAACATTGCCCCACTATTAATTTGTTCCGAACCTACATATTAGAAAACTGAGGCGTAAATGTGGACAAGGGATATCTTCCTCTTCACCTAACCAGCAAATAGTTTGGAGAAGTGGATTCTTCCCATTTTTGATTGACTAAGTCATGATTATTTCTTTGTGAAGGTTTGCCATCACTACTTGTGCGGCTACATCCAGCTTTAGGTGAAGCAGAGGAGGTGCTGGAGAACCTCGTGCTTTTTATTTCTGTTATTATTAAATATTATCAGAAGCTACCCGGTTTGTACAGTGCTTTTCTGGGAGTGAACGTTCAGCACAGATTTCAACCGTGGGGACTGCTGCATTGAGAACTTCCCACAAAATCTGCTTAACCTGCGAGATCAATAAGATTGAAACCTTCTTCTCCGGGAGACACGGAGCCTAGGAAGAAAATAAAGCTGTAAATGCTCTGCTTGTCCAAGCTCCGAGTTGGGTGTTGGAATTCAGATGTTTTCCTCACGGGGGTGACCTTTTTACCTCGCTGTGATTAAGAGGCTTTTGCTTGCTGAAGGGTGAGAATCAGCTGTCCTCACCAGTTTGGTGATGAAGTGCTCGCCCGTCTGCCAATTAGGGATGGAGGGAAAAAAAGATGATTTTCCTTATCTTTCTGCAATTTGGTTTAATTATTAGTTTAGTATTCGTGTGATAAGGTATGTACTCTTGCTTTCCCAATATTGTGCGTTTAGCTTCTGTAAGACAGTTATTTATTATAATATTTATTTTATTTTACTTCCCAGTTCTTTAAAAATTCAACTGGCATTACTGCATGGAGCACAGATCTGATTGGTTTGGATAATTTGGGATAAATTTGTATCTAGTTATGTGGCAAAAAGCTAGATCCAGTTTTTCTTGGGGAAGTTTAGGATCTGGATGCTCTTAACGAGTTTCTCGAGCACTCAACAGACAAGATATTAATATTTTGCCTGGGTTGTAGTTGTGAAACTGTTTTGCTTAGTAATGAAGGAACCCAAGTTTTAGGTTGAAGCTGTGAGTGTACCAAAGTGGGAGAGTTTATGTGGTGGTGATGAGAATTCCACTGTGTCTGTAACTTAATCAGAAAACTCTTGCAATGCGACTTACTCTTCCATTTGCAACTTAGATAAAAAAACTAAAAATAAAAGCTGTGGCTAGAGCCAGTGGCAGGAGGTAATTTCATTGATTTTTGAATGCCAGATGGACAAAAAAAAAAACCTCCATGGTACTTTTAAAGTTTCTTAAACTCCCAAACCGGATCGTTTTGTGTCCTCTGATCTCAGCTAGTTGGTATTTATGGGCCTTGAATCAGCATCTTTGGTGATGTTAGGAGGGAAGTTTCCATACTGATGAGCTGGTCTGGGATGCATTCTTCTGTAATATGGTCATTACAGGGTTTTTGTTAATAGCAACCTTCCAGAGCTCTTGCATCCTGCTACCATTTTGTTAAGCTTTTATATAGTATGTGGGAAGGTTCTGTTTTTTATTTAGACTTGAATGATTTTATTGCTCACCTCAAGCTGTCCTAAAATGTATGTTAATTTTTGTTCTCACTTGTGATCAGAATTTTAGCTGTTGTTTACAGGAAACTCTCCCTGAATACACTTTTACTTTCAAGCAACTGGAAAAGTTCTCTGTGCATTGGCTGTGAAGTTCAGTAGGATACATTTGAATTATGTTCAGCATATATGAAATCTTGATTCCCTTACTGATCTGAGTTTGGACATATTTAACATTACAATAAGAGAGTCCACAGAGATTTAAGTACGAAAACAAAGGAGGCAGCAAAGTTATTTATCTTGTCTCGAATCCTGCAGCCTGCTTCCCAAATGTGTGCTTCAGCACCATGGAAATGTTTGAAATATCAAAGAGTGTGAGTTATATTTTCAAATAATTAAAGTAATGAGTTCAAAGTAGTCAGAAAATGACCTGTAGGTGTTTTGGGTTCTTTTATAAAGACACAAATGTCTGTGATGTTTTGTCTTTTCTGCTGTGGTTTCCCTCTGTCCAGTAATATTTCTTGATTTTTCTGGTCCTTTCATAAAGTCTTACTTATCACAACATATTTTCCTTAGGAGATTGGGTTTCACCAGGAATGTCAACTTCATGCTCTTACTGAGCGCTTTCACTGAGCTGTCAGCTGTAACTTTTTTTTCCCTTTTCTTAAAAAGAAATTATTAATATCACATAAAATTAGTCACTGAGGAAAACACTAATTCTGACTGGTGCTAGCATAATGTAGAATAATAACTCAAATGCCTGCTCATTAGTCACCTCAGTGTTTACAGAAATTGAACATGTATTATGCAGCTTTGGAATATTTCAGCATTTTCCAAAAATTCCATGAGACCTCACACACCTAACTTTAAGCACAGAATAGAACACTTTGATTTTTTTGCTGGGAAATATAGTTTATTTTGATATTTTTTTTTGTTTCTTTTAAAATCTTAATAGAAAGATAGAGTTTCTTACACTCATCCTAGGAGTTTTCAAAACTGTTCTTGGCACATATGTGAAGCCTTTGCCATCTTTTTGGCATAACCTCTGGAGAAAATGGAAAACAGTCATACATGCACTCAAGTGTGTGTGTATGCAAGGGAAAGGAAGATCTCACAACAATTTTTGAAATCAGAGGTGAATTTTAACAATTTCACAGAGGAGCAGAGGATTTCAAAGGCTTGGGTGGAATGCAGACTTCTCTGTCATTGCTCAGCAAGGCATAATAGAGGTGATTTTTGTTTTTTCTGTCTGAAAACTGTGCTGAATACTAAGAGCCAGTGGATAAGAGCAGGGTCAGTTTTCAGTATTAGAACAAAAAATGGTTTTTCGGGTAGAATTTGAATGGTGGTTCTGCAGAGGCTTCTGTGAACACCTCATAGTGAAGTTACACTGGAAAAAGAAAAGCTTTTAAAAACCAGCTTAGAAATAAGCACTGATTTGCCTGCTGTGCTCAGCAAGGGAGGGACATCCCAACATTCCCAGCAGATGTGGAGTTTCAGTTATGTCCCATCCAGCCATGTTTATGTTAGAGGACAGCTGGACATTACCTCAATGATGCTCCTACCAAATCATGGCAGTCAAAACACCACACCAAATTTCCCAATGGAAAACGAAATTGTAAATAAATATTGTCATATGTCGCCTGAGAATCTCAGTGGAATCTCAGGGGTTTGGCTACCCGAGTTTCATAGGTTCCTTGAAAAATTATAAAGCTTTATTTTTATATATAACTCTATTTTTATTATACTTTGTAATTTAGGAGTTTTATACCAATGTGGTGCTGAAAGAAAAATAGTTGTTTTTTTCTTTTTTGCAATCATGCAGTTGCATATATGTTGTATTGAAAATCATAAAATATCCATTTCTTATTGTAAACTTGTAAAAAGATTTATTTTTTTTTTATTATGATGGATAAAAAAACCACAAAAACTAAGGTCACAGGCAGGATGAAAGCATTGAGATCACTTATGTCCTGGCTTCCCACACTGGGAGGGAACTTTTTATTGGGACTGCTCATGACATCCTAGGGAACGTCCTACATTCACTTCTGTACATTTCCTTTTGTAAAGAAACTGGAAGAAATAAACCAAAGCCATAAGTCCAGCACAGTGCTGGATCTTGGAAAAGAAAACCCTTTTTGGCCCAACTTTGTCAGTCAGTGTGACAAGAGCACATGAGTTTGACCCTCTCACTGGGGATCTCGAGGTTTTCCTCCACCACTGAAAGCAATCTCTTGTTTCCTGTCATTAACAGCACCCAAAGAAGATTTTAAAAAGTTAAAAGCAAACAAAAGAACATTTTCCAAAAGCCAAATTCCATGCTGGAAAGGGAGTGGTGCTCTGGCACTTCTGGACATGTTTCAGAAGGTGCCTGAAGGCATGAGAGTGATGTGATATAAGGACTGTGTGATATGAATTCAGAAATGGCTGTCATAGAGTCCCTGACACTTTTTTGTAAACATCTTCCTAAAAAAATTTTGAATTTATTATTCCTGTTGGACTTCTTCACTTCATAGAAAAATCTCATGGGTCATGGAGGGAAAATTGTCTCAGTGTTTTTGATGATCTGTTCACCATTAAGGTCACTTGGCAATACAGAGGCTTGCTGGGAAGAGTTGCAATGGTTGAGCAATGCAAATGTAATGCTTGCTTTTTACTATGACCATAATAATTATTGAATTCCCAACTGTATTTGAATCTGGTACATGATTTGGATGCTCCTCCTGTAGTTTTGGTGACTTATTTAATCTTTTTCTAATGCAATAGCTGCAATCTCCACAGTTTTATAATTGCTAAAGTACTTTGGGCAAGTTAGCACCCAGTGTGAGAGTGCTGTTTCCCTTCAGCATTAAATGATGGATTTAAAACTTTGTGTGGTTGGACTAACACAGACTTCCAAGCAATTGGATCCTCACTGAAAAATATTGAACTGATAATGGCATGAAATTATTAATTGAAACTTCTAGGTGAAGAGCACAGCAGTGGTGCTACCTTTGTCTCCTCCATCTGCATTCAACTGTCTGGGTAAGCTTGTTGGATAAGAAGTTTATGACAAAAAAATGGCTAAGAGACTTGTTCAGAAAACTAACATCTTGCTGTGGGGATATTTTTAACTCTGCAAGTTCCTGGTTTTGTTGCTATCTCCCACTGGACATTTAAAATATGTCGAACTGATTATAAACTATATGGCAATGATAACCACTAGATGACTTATGAATCAGTGTGAGCAGCTTAAAATGTCTGTAAAATTGGGTTTCATTACATAATCTTCTCTAGCTTCATCCAGTTGTTGTAACTGAATTTTTATTTGTCCAGGTAAGTCCTCCGGATAGCTCAGTGCATCCAGCCTCGCTGGAGGCAATCACAGCATCTGAGTGGCTCTTTGCAGCAGGGTTGGATTACTGTGCTTGTGCAGGGACATCTGCCAGAGGAGAGTCCTCCCCTCAGCTTTGGGAAGTTGGCAGGGGCTGGGAGCCAGGGTCCAGCTGCCTCTTCCGCAGGCAGGAGCTCATCCTTGGGTGGCGGGGCTGCCACGTGGTGCCAAGCTCTCAAATGTGGTGATTTTGACTCAGAAAGTCCCTGTGCTGCTGGTTTTTTTTGGCAATGCAGCATTTTGTGGTGTGCTGCAGCATATCAGCGGCTGTAGACACATCCAAGATTGTGTTTTAAACTCTGTTGAACCAGTCAGGAAGAGATAAAACTTGTGTATAGTCAGATCTGTAAAGTGAACTACAGTAAACTTTGTTTCAATTAAAGGAAGAGTATTTACACTGCTTTTATCTGCTGGTTTAATAACGTGGATTAAAATCACATCTTCAGTGGTGTGTGGACAATTTCGTTGTGCAGACCAGCTCTTAGTCATAGCAAAACTTCCTTAAATCAGTGGGTTGGGACTGAGGACTCTCAGATGCTACTCTGATACGGCCATGTTTTGGGTTTTTTTCTCTTTCTTTGTATATGTGTGTGATATACATGTATTGTAAACCCAAGAGACTGTAAACACTTCTGCACCACACATTTTGTCCTTGTAGTGGGAACGGTTCTTTTCTCTCCTACTGTCTGCACCACACTAAAGTCCTGCAGCAGAAGGTGCTCATGCAAAACAAGTAATTTTTAGATTGAGATCTTAAATAGAAAATGGATGTGACTTGATTTTATGAAGGAAGATGTTTTTGTAGTAGAAGCTCTTCTTTGTCTGCCTCCCCCAGGAGTGGCAGTGATTTCTGACAACATCCACACTGCATCTCCAGTTTTTGTTTGGACCATGCAGTGGCTCTTGGTTGTGTGGGGCAGAATTTGTGTTGTTTGCAGTGTGTGTGGGTGACAGTGACAGGAGGGTTTCTGTAGCTGTTCTGCTACCCTGTCCTCTATCAATGTACACCTCATTATCACATAATTTACATCTTTTAATTGTGTAACTAACTTGGAAGCTTGGGACAGAAGATAAATTGGTCCTAGCCATCCATTCAGGGAGAAAGCAAAGAAAGATACATCTTAATGTCACTTTCTTGTGTATGGTAAATGACTAACAGTAAATATTTACTTCAAGTACCCCAAAAAAAGATTTTTTTTTTTTTTTCTCCTGTGGTTGGTAAATATTCCTCTCTGGTAAGTGTGACTTCAGCAATCAGGTAGGATTGGTCTGTTAGTAATTCACAAGTAGGAAGCCTCTTCCTTCACTGTCTGGGTCAAGAAAGTTTGTCAGCTGAGGACTGCTGTAAAAACAAATCATGCCCCTGTGTTCTTCAAAAACCATTCTAGTGCCATAGCCTGTCTAGTCCCCAGAAGAATCAACTAATCAAGGTATAGTAAATTGGTAGTAATTCTTAATACCTCCAAAAAACTGGGTTGAGCTCGACTGTTTGTTCAGAGTACATTTATCCCAAGCAAAGTCAATTATTATGGTTTGAATAAATGTGAAACTGGAACATTTTATTGTGACTGTATGGAATTTCAGTTGGAGCCACTGGCTTTTGTTTCATCTTTGAAATTAAACTGATTCTAACAGTGCAAATGTGGTGTTGTCCTTGGGAATCTCTTCCATTTGAGGTGAGCGGAGTTGTAGTAAAGACAGGCTGAAATCATGATTGAAAGGACAGCAATGTAGAACAGCACAGTTTAGGAAATCACAGGTTTTTAATAATGCAAAGCAGCTGCAGCATCTCTTTCATCCACCTTGAAGTAACCTGGTAAAAACTGACTTATGAATGGTGAATTCTGTGTTCATTTAAGATGTTTGTGTTTTAACAGGGAAAAAGTAAGTGCAAGTTCAACCAGACTTTGACGTCCAAGCAAAGTTCTTTTTGCCTTTTCACCGCTTTTGCTCTAAACGTGGTTTTCATCGCTGCAATCATTAATGCTGAAATATTCTCTTTTCCTCCTTTGGTTTTTAACCCAGTGGGAAGAGATCAGCGGCGTCGATGAGCACTACACCCCGATCAGGACCTACCAGGTGTGCAACGTGATGGATCACAGCCAGAACAACTGGCTGCGGACCAACTGGATCCCGCGCAACTCCGCCCAGAAGATCTACGTGGAGCTCAAGTTCACCCTGAGGGACTGCAACAGCATCCCCCTGGTGCTGGGCACCTGCAAGGAGACCTTCAACCTCTACTACATGGAGTCCGACGACGACCGCTCCGTCAAGTTCAAGGAGCACCAGTTCACCAAGATCGACACCATCGCGGCCGACGAGAGCTTCACCCAGATGGACCTGGGGGACAGGATCCTCAAGCTGAACACGGAAATCCGGGAGGTGGGGCCCATCAGCAGGAAAGGCTTCTACCTGGCTTTCCAGGACGTGGGCGCCTGCGTGGCCTTGGTGTCGGTGCGGGTGTACTTCAAGAAGTGCCCTTTCACCGTCAAGAACCTGGCCATGTTCCCGGACACGGTGCCCATGGACTCCCAGTCGCTGGTGGAGGTGAGGGGGTCGTGCGTGAACCACTCCAAGGAGGAGGAGCCGCCCAAGATGTACTGCAGCACGGAAGGGGAGTGGCTGGTGCCCATAGGGAAGTGCCTGTGCAACGCCGGCTACGAGGAGAGAGGCTTCGCGTGCCAAGGTAACCGTGCCCTCCGTGGCCGCCGTCCCGCTCTCGGCAGGGGCTCCCCGGTGTGTCCCCGCTCCCTCTGTTGGGTTGTGGTGGTTTTCTGCGGGCTCTTGGGAGAAATGAATTAGTTGGCAAAATGGCCGGGGAAATGGGGTTTATTTAAGCTGCGTAAATAATGTAATTTGCTGAAAATGTTTGATAAGAGCCAACAGTTGATTTTTAGGCACACGTTGTGTAGCAAATCTGGCCTCTCTTACCACTCTTGGACTTTCTTTCGGTGTACTATCATTTTTTAAAAAGTGATTTTTTTGTTGTTTTTTTTTTTAAAACTTTATGGCTCGATGTGTCGATTCATTGAAATTGGTTGGGAAAAAAACCCCACGTGGTGTTGTTCCTGCAGCATAATTACTCATTGCAGATACATTTGGAAAATCAGTAGCTGGGCTTTCAAATTGAGTGTTCATAAATACTCGTGTGTGTAACTCAAAATAATTTCCTCCAAACTCTCGATTTCTGCAAGCTGTGGCTATGTGAATGCTCCCAAGAACAAGAGTGCCCCAGGGATTCGGAGTTTTTACAGAAATGGTCCTTTAAATGTTAGAGGAATGCATATTGTATTTACTAATTTTCGTATCAACCAAGACGATGGCAGCTAACATTTCTATGCTTTTTACAAAATTACATTTTGAAGTTTGGTGCTAATTCAGTCTTTTTCACAGAGTGCCTTGAAGGGTGCTGGCTGTGGCAAAGGGTCTTCCGTTAAATATATAAGTAAAACTTAAACAATAATATCTGGAAATCCCATGGATGGAAGGGGAAAAGATGAGATGTTTACTGTGGGGTGTGTGTATGTGTAGAACAGAAATTTAAAGTCTTCTGAACCTGGCTGGGAGATTGGCTACTCCTTTTTAATCAGTCCTGCAGCAATAATTGTGTCAAACAAGTAAATCCTGGGGAGCTACCAAGAGCCCACCAAACCACAGCCCGGTTGTTGTGAAAAGTGTAACTCTAATTAACATGGCTTTTTCTCAGAAAATACCAGGGAGATGTGTGGGGAAAGGGGTAAGAGTGTGCTTGCTTTGATTTCTCCTTTAAGTAGATGTTAAATAACTTTTGCCCTTGAATAAATTGGGTAGCCAAGTCTGAGTGGGCTTTTCTGAGGTTAGATACTGGTATTAAGAAAAAAAACATAAATTAAACGTTAAGAGCTGAATTCAGGGGAGGATATTTTATTGTTCAGGAATGCTTTATCCAGGGCCTCCTATAGCTAGACTTAGAAATGCTAAAACATGAGTGAAATTCTTTTATCCACTGTGTATGATCTTGCTTACTGCAGAGCCTGTGTTCCTGTAAGTGGTTGAAAGGTGTTGGTTTAGAATTCCAGTTGCACAGGAGCACAACAAGACAAGGGCTCCAGAAAGCACCAGACTACAACTGAGCAAAAGTGAAGCTAAATAAGCTAAACTAAATAAACTTTTATTAAAAAACAAATTCTCAAATGCTTGGGGCAGGCAAGGCAGCTTCTGCTGGGCTCTGCAGGGATTAGGAGTGAGTTCACATGGATGTGTGAGTCTATCATGATTTGGAAGGCAGAAAATCAAACCATAGGACAAATATATTTTTCTATTTTACCTTCTTTTTTCTCCCATGCCTTTTTATTATTTTATTTTTTTTATTGCTTCCTCACTCACTGTTGATCAAGGGGATTATATATGATGAAGCCATTAACAATAGCGACAGGTCCTTCTGGTTTATTCTGATTTAACATATGATGTTCTACTGACTTTTATTGGAAGTCATATCGATCATATTCTTTCAGTGTGGTGTGATTGAAGTGGCACTCTAAAAGCAGTAACTCCAAACCTCCCATTTGTCAGCATTGATAACTCAGCAGGAGCTGGAGAGCTCGGAAAAACAGTTCGGTTTTGACCTCAGGCTCAAGGCTGCTCCTGCATCTTTCCTTTTCTTTTCCTTCTTTTGCTCCACCTTTTAGGGTGTTAGGGTTTCAGGATTTTTGTGTTTGTTTGGGTTGTTTTGGTTTTGTCAACAGTAGGGCAGTAGAATCAGGATTGGAGCATCTGACAAAGATCCGAAATGGTGTTGGAAGCATGGGCTGGAATGAAGGCATAACTTAGGAAAAAGAAGTTTCAGTTGAAGTCTGAAGGGGTAATGAGTAACAGAAGTTATTGTCTTCCCAGCAGTTGCAAACATTTAACAGCTTAGTGTGTGTCACTGCTTGATGCTGCATTCAGACTGTTCCTGGTTTTGTTTGTTTCCATAATTCTGTGTTCATAAACAATGTCACTTTGCATCAGCAGGAGATTATCACTGATGATTAAAATGAAGGAGCTTAATGGCATAAAATCAGCCTATTTAAATTGCATTAAGAACAGCTTTTCTTTGTAGTTAAAAAATTGGGCAGAGCCGTGGCCTCCCAAATAACACAAATTTTACCAATTTCCTTGACTGCTTTCTTTTCTCTGCATAACCAGGAACAGCTGACATAAAACTCATCCCATTTTTTGTTATTGGTGCATGTTTTTAGAACACTTTTGTATGTGAGCTCTGAAAAGCCAGCTCAGCTGATAGAATATTGTTCTATGCATTCTGTTGACTTATAAGCATTTTACAGTAAAATCCCTACCTGTCAGTCAGTGAAAGAGTTTTACTGTGACCATCCTTGTCCTCTTCACCGTGCGTGTGTGGAGCAATGATTTCTCAAAAGTGAATTGTAGACCTCGCTGTGAGGAATTCTGGTATTTGGGATGCACTTTAGGTTAATAAATCTCTATTAAGATTTAATATCTCCTCTAGCCAAGACTTGTGCACCTGCTCAATATTTTGGAGCGATTAGGTTTGTCTGAAGTAAAGCAAGATGTGTTGGGGAGCAGGTCGGAAAAGCCACTCTTTCCTACCTGTTTCCCTCCTTAATTAATACATTTGTTAGTTACTTAAAATTGTATATGTCATACACTGTAGACTGTTATTACAGCTTTGTTAGCACTTGCTTCATAGTTATTGTCTATTTATTTAATCTTATTGTAATATTTCATGGCTGAACAGGACTCCTTCCTCACAATGTCTTTTATAAATTATATTTTCGTGCCACTTTGATGAAACGACATCATTATGGCATCTTCTCTCTTAGAATTAGTATGTTTTAATTAGGGGGAAAAAAACCCCAACTGCCAATCTACTGCTGACTTTTTAAGACTAAAGTGTGAGAAGTCTTTCTTGTAAGAAAGACTGTGTGCAACAGCTCCCAATGACCAGTCACTTGTTAATTTGTTTATATTTTGACTCATTTATATTTTTAGACTCTTTAAGTTTTTGTGCCATATCTTGCCTTGTGTGGAAAACAGAACTTCTTGCTGTGTTTAAGCCTTCTCTTTTAGAGTCACTGGGATAAGGTTTTCCATGTCCTTGCATAGTGAGAAAACTATTCCCTTTGCAGCTTCCGTATTAAATTTCAAGCTCTCTTGTGTGTCTAATATCTCTAATACCTCTTTTTTGAACTCTTTCTCTCTAGTAGTGCCTTGTTTTTTAGAGGACAGACTAACTGCTCTGTACCTCAACTCATCCTTTTTGACTGCCTCTGTCCATATCCAAAGTAGACAATGTGATTTTTATGGAAAGGGCGATGAGGCTTGTGTGCACTGGTTAAGTTTTGAGTGCAGGAGGAGATTAGACAGTGGCTTAGTGGTTGGAACAGCCCAAAGATGGAGCAAAGAAAAGGAGCATTCACATCACCTGCCCAGTGAGGGATCTGCATGTGGAAAAGCTGGACTCACTGTTGTTTTGAACACTACAGAGGAGCTAGATCTCACCATCTGAAGGTTGGTTAGTTGGGGTATTGATACCAAAAAAAGATGGGAAAATGTAGGATAAATGTCAGAAAAAACAATCTGCAGTTCTGTAATGATCTAGAAGATCAAGTGATCTAGAATGATCAAAAAGCACACAACAACACTTTCTGCATGGTGTTGTTTCAAGGTATAGTTCTAAATTTCAGTTGCTGCATTTGAGTAAGTCTGAACTGTAAATTTCCTATGTAATACTATGAAATAAAGCTGTAAGTTTTAACCACGAGTGACTGATACATTTTCTGTAACCAAGCCAGAAGAAAAAATGTAACCCCACAGTTCTTCTTTATGTATTTAACTTTTAGCTATTAATCAGGTGGATTGAATGGGAGAAAAGGGAGTGAGGGGTAAAGGAGAGCGAGGTTAAGTTCATCCACTGTGCCTGCTTATTGCAAAAATGACTTCACAAAATTTCCCCTAACACTAAATTTTTCAGTGCTTCAAGTTGTGCCGTGAGCATCTCCTAAATCATATTTCTCCCTCTGAGTTTCTGGAGATATGAAAGGAATGCCATCTGTGGCTGCTAAATCTGAACCATCACATGCATTCCTTAATTCTTTGAGTGGAATGACTGCTGTACTTGAGGTAAAAATATATAAAACATCATTAATACTAAGGCAGCTTTCTCCAGACTTCTTTTTTTCCCTCCGCTTTAAATAACCATTTTGTCTGTGCATAAGTAAATCTGATTTTTACTTTCCTAGATCAGTAGGAAAAAATGATAACTGTACATGGAAAGGGACAAAGGTACTGTGAGGAACTACTCAGTTTTGTGCAAGTGAAAACAGAGGAAAGGCACAAATTCTTGCTGCAACTGCAGAGTTTCCCTTGGGATGAGTTCAGTGGCTTGGATGTGTTGCTTACACTGCAAAAGTGTGTGGCCTTCACTCTTAGGCTCTGCACAGGAGCAATGAAATAAAATGTAGGCACTGATCATATGGAGATCATAGGATAATAATGGAGCTAGCAAGAAAGTTTCCTTTTACATGGAATCTGGCAAAGCTAAGGATGCAGATTTTTTAAAGCAGAGGTCTGAGTTGTGTTTTATATTCCTTTGGTTTGAAGTATTGTTTTGATTTTTAAAAAGCAAGAGAGATGCTTTTTAAAAGGACTCTTAATCTTTCAAGCTAGTAAACTAAAATGACAGCAGCTATAAATTATGGATCACTTTATTTGTAAAATATTCATTGTTTTTATCCACTTTACATTCTATAAGTACATAAACAGAGCACAACAGTGAAGGATTTACCTTCCTGCTTAGAATTTATTTAACTCTTACGAAAGTTATGTCGAAGAGATCCAGATGATTTTTATGGGAGAAGAATTATGTTGCACTGAATACTTCCTAAAAATCCCAGCCAACTTTTTATGTAACATTTTCTGACTGTTACAAATTTGGAAGACATTCTCCAATTTGTACATCATAAGCAGTAGATATAAAATGCAAGTTTTTAAGGCAGAATTTATTGGGCACAATTTTATGGGTTTTGAGCACATTTGTCACACATCCTGAAGAAAAAAAAAAGAAAAGAAACCTTCTGAAATTACTGGAAAAGAGATTTCTTTCAGTCCTTTTTAGTTTCTTGAAAAAAATCTTTACTAAATTTCTTCAAGGTTGTGATAAAAGTATTTTAAAACATGATTATAAATATTACTACTAAGTTTTTAATGGTTAGTAGCTTGAATGTAACATTACTGTTAAGGGTTCTTAGAAAACTTAGCAATACATCCCTCCAAATTGTTCAGTGCTACACTGTCAATATATGACAGGACTAGATCATTTAGAATTGTATTTTTGTATTTAAACCCAGTTGGGCAATGGAAAGGTTCGCTCAGAAAAAATGGAGCTATTTGCAAAAGTGTTAATGACTCACAAAATACAACTTGATACAGTTGTACGTTTGTTTAACCCAGGTACCTTACCAGTGCTTGTTCTGCCACTTTGTGGGGATGTTGGCAATTTCTTCCTTGTCTCCCTTACCTGCTCTTCAAGCAACAAAATGACCCCCCCACACTCTGACCCCTGACAAAAAACCCTCAACATACACCCCCCACAGCCTGGAACCCAGACTCTCTCCAATTTAACAAGTTTGTGAAACATTTCCTTCCTCTTTTTGCATAGAAATTTTTGCTTTAATTGTCTCAGACTTACACGTTCAAGACCACCACTGCTGGATTTTTGTGCAGGATTTTCCTGCAGGTATCTTCTGGATCTCTGTCGCAGGGAATCCTAAGGGATCTCGCTGGCATTTCCTTAACCTTTTCGTTTTAATGGGTTCACTTCTTTGGAGGCTTTTGAAAAAGATTAAAAGCCAGATAATTAGTATCACCCTCAGCACGTTTTGCTTGTAGTGTCTTGGGTGATATTTGCATCCATGCTTAGGCTCAGAGTTGCACAGAGATTGTGTTTTCAGTGGGAATTCACGGAACATTTTCCCTCCGTTTCTCTGCCACTGGCTCCGTGTACAGAGCTATTTGACAATCCCTTATTAGTTCCAGAGTGAGGCTTCTAAAGGCTAACCAGGGGCTTGCATTACCACTGACAGCTGGCACTGGGCTTTAAGTGGAGAGCAGTAGAGTTTTGATAACACACAAGGAAAACGCTCTCAGAGTAAGAACCGTCTTGAAAGACGAGCACGAGCCGACAAGAACATTCTACGTGTCTGCTGCTCCTCGGTGGGAAGCTCGAGATGTTGTCCAAACATGCTGTTGGCAGACATCTAAATAACCAGCGATTGAGAGCAGACTTTATTGAGGCACTCAGCCTGAAGGAGAAGCACCAGCATTTGCTGCTTCCTGGATTACAAACTGGATAACAGGAGCTGCGTTCGGGAAGCCTCGTCCTCCTTTGCGTTTGAAATGGAGGTTTTATTCTTCATAGCACAGCGGGAAAATGATAACTTGCACTTCACACAGCCTGTTTGGGGAGAGAAGGGGGGAAGTTCATTGCCTGGAATTTGTTTGTGGGTTCAGCTTTTAAGGACCTGCCTGCATCAGATACCCTGGCAATCGGTGGAGGGCTGGACCTAAACAATGACAAATCCTTCCCAGGTCGGGGAGGTGAACTCTTTCGCTGTCATGAATCTGTGGTGTTCGGCGGTTGTCTACTGTAAGGTTAAAATTTGATGTGATAATTTAGAACAGCTGCTCTTTGACAGGAAGATTCACTTTCAGCAAGGGAAGGAAAAGCCATATGGTGAAAGTTGATGCTGTGCCAGGCCTGAATAACTGCAGGAGTGATACAGGACAGTTCTCTTCAACAATGTGGTTGAAATAATGCGTTTTGCTCGAAATTGGTGTTTCCAATCTGTATGCTTGTTTGAATCATAACTTAACTGAGCCATGAGTCCTTGTTTCGTAGTTATTTTTATATAATACTTTTTATTAACAGTGATGACTCAGTGACAAAAAAGGGTGGTGGGCTTTAAAAATACACAGCTTATTCGTAGCCCTGTCCACACCACTCTTTGTGCTCTAAAAACATATCAAAGTTTCATGGAATGATTGCTTCAAAATTTTCAAGCAAAACAACATGTGTTGTTAGAGGGTGTGTCTCACACCTGAGTTCAAATGCCTTTATCAGTGTATTTAAGAATTCACTTAAGTGACACTGCCTTTATATAGGTAATTAAAATGCCTTTCCTTCTCTTAGGAAAAAAAAAAAAAAGATAAAATCTCTAAGGTCATTATAGTAAGGCAGTAAAATATGTTGAAATGGTCATCTGTTACCCAGCTGAACTAAGAAAAGACATGAAGTGTAGCAAATATATTAAAGTCAAATATTAAACATGTTCTTTGATGTTTTGCAACCCTATACAGAGGTCACTTATACAGAATTTGACCTAACCTTTATCTCTGTAAGAGGTGATTCTAAGATTTAGGCATGCACATATAGAATTGTTTTATTTATTAAATGTATTTTGCAGCATTTTTTTAATGCCACATTAAGAGTAGAGCTCTCTGAAGGTCTAACAGGATTTTTTTTCTGATTTTGGTAATGTGATCCTAATACTGAGATGACAGCTACGGGCAGTTTATTTTAAGAAGCTACTCTTCAAAATCTGTTCTAGGAATTTTCAGGTTTTCCTCCCAAAAGGATAATACGGAAAACTAAAACAGAGCTGAGGGACTGTGACTTGAAGTGGAGTCAAGGTGTATTAGCCACGAGCACGAGATCACTGTTCCAGCTGTAAAACTGGGGTTGTACTGGGGAGGAGGAGGAAGCTGGGTGGGAACCAGGACATATTCACTGGAGAAGCAGCTGTTCAAAAATCTCAGGTAACCACAGCTAATGAACCTCCTGTTTCATAAATTAATAGACCATTCCTTCAGCTGCTGTATTTAATCAGTGTATGATGTCTCTGATTTTTTTGACTGTGAAGAAGTGTCCAGAATTTTCACCTCGAGCTCATATGGACGGGTATTTGTAAAAACAGAGGATGGAATTAAGAAGACATGAAATTTTTCCTGGTGCATGGCATTTAATAAGCAATGCCAGTCATACTGTGTGAGGGGATGAACTGACAGGGAAATTACCAGTAAAAGGGGAATCAGCTTCTGCATCTTTTCTCTACCCACACTCACCACAGCAGATGGTGGAAGAAAGCTAAAAGCACTTTTTTTTTTAAGAGGGTCAGAATGGGAAGGAGAATGAGAGGAGAGAGAATAGAGAGAAAAAATCACCATAGGAAAAAATAAACCTAAGTAAGATGCTCTCCTGAGAAAAGAAAGAATACTGATTTTAATTCAGACAGGAGTATGAGTCAGTGTATTTAAAGGAAGATGCATATCTCTGTGCAAGTTTGGTCTGTGCCTAACTGCTAAAGATATTCATGTTTCAGAGGAAAAGATGTGGTGGCTGCTTCAAGTCCATGTTTGGGCATATGATAGGTCTCACATGGAATTTCCTGCAAATAATTATACTAGAACTGGAATAATGAGTGTGTTACACTGAGAGATTTAAAGCTGATGTGAGGTACAGTAAATGGGGACACATCTCCTGTGTTTCTCCTGTCTGAATGAAGCTGCAGGCTAGAAAGGGTTTGTTGTTTTCTCAAGAGCCTTCTTCTCAGAGGAGGGCCTGAATTGTCTCTCTGAATATTGTCTGGCCAGCATTTTAAGAATGTTTCCTTGATGTTTCTTTATGTCACTGAATTTCCAAGGGCTCTGAGCATATACCTGGTAGTTTATCAGAGATTGTGGAAATGACCTGGGAGCTTGGACTAGAAAATCTCCAGAGGTCCCTTCCAACCCTAACAATTCTCTGATTCTGTAACTTTTGAAGCCAAAAGACTGCACCTTGTTCTGAACTCAGTGGACTGGTTTTGGGTTGGTGTTTTTTTTTTTTTGAATTTGAAAATCTGTCCAATGGATTTAGCCCTTCTCTGCAGAGTCCTTGGTAGAGGCAAGGCCTTGTCAGTGGCCACGTACACAGACATAGCTTCCCTTTGCAGGGATGACTCAGAGGTGCAGTTTCTCATCTGCATCCTTTGGGAACAGCTGCTTCCTGCCATATTCATGGGCAGGCAGCTGCCGTGGCCAGGGAGGAGGTGTGTGTGCAGCACAGGGCAAGTCTGAGTCCTCCCGCTCGCTGCTTTCTTGAGCCGCTTACGGAAGGTGACAGCAGGGAATCAGGTGACGAATCCCTCAGAGGTCTGGAGGGAGAGGGCACCAGAGGTTCTGGGGCTGGGTAAAAGTTAATCCTTGTTTGCCCTCACACTGCAGCCGTGCTACTGATCCCTCCCAATCCGCGGCCTGTCCGAAATGGGACGATGATAACACAGCTCGCCGGAGTTTTCCCTCAATCGGATTTCCAGTTTTGCTTCTGACTCACATCTGCAGTGTGACAACAACCTAACCTTTTAATTTTTAATCTCTTCCCTGAACGAGTAGACCCTGCTTCCCCCCCTCAAAAAAATCAAATACTAGGCTTTAATTGAAAAATACACAAAGCGCTGCCAAATCCTGTGGTAAAAGCAGGTGTTCAGGCACAAGCCTGTTTAGTAAAGAGCTTATTTAAACATGGATTAAAGGCTTCTCTGGAATTGAACGCGTTGGTTTTTTCTGTGCCATAATTACTTTCCAGAGCCAGTGTGTTGAAATTACTGCCTTAAAACCTCTAGCATGCCCTCTATCCCAAATTCTCTTATAATTAGGGATTATCTTATAGCTTGTCAGTTATCCATCTGTTGGGAAGCCTCCTTGTCTGTGTTGCAGTTGTGACAGTCAAGCTGTTCCCTCCCTCTTGCCCCTTAGCATCAGATCCCAGATGTGCATCCACAGATAGCACATCCACGAGGTTGAAAGTCATCCAACCTACAGGTGTTTCCTTGGTTTTTGTATGGTCTGGAGAAAAGAAGGCTCAGGGGGGACCTTATCTTGGCTCTACAAGTGCCTGAGAGGAGGTTGCGGGGCAGCCTCTTCTCCCAGGGACCCAGCAAGAGGACACAGCCTCAGGTTGGGTTTTTTCACTGCAAGGGTGGTCAGGCATTGGACTGGATCCGTTTGGTCAAGTCTGTCAGATTCCCAAGGACATGTGAACACAAGTTTATGCATTCATTGTGCTGTGGGGTGCGACTGATTTTGTGGGATGGTGTGGGAGACTCTGAAAAAAATTCTTTGCTGTTGCTGGGAGCCAGGACTTTGGAAATGCTCCTGACATCTCAGAGGTGAAGTGTTTTGATACAGTTGAGGCTTTTGGTCTTTCACTGCAGATTGTAAATCTGATTTGGGGCGTTTCAGCTTGTTTTGTGGTGTCGGATGATGTGTTTGTTGACTTTCTATAGAGTGTTTGCATTACTTGACAATCTCTCTGTATCCAAAGGTTGATTTAAAAACAAACCAAGGGATAAACAGTGTTATGTATTCTCTCTGCAAACAATTTAGAAAGATTTACTGTTTTTGGATGAGAGTCATGTCCTGCAGTACATCTGAGGAGGTTTCTAGCTGAGGGAAAAAAGAAATCACATCATTTTCTCCTTCCTCTAGTAATTACGAAGATTTTTTGGAGTGAGATGTACTTGACTGTTAGGTACTGGAGACTCCTGGATGTGAGCAGGATCATTCACACCAGGTCCCATTAGGAGTTCCTTTCGAAAACATGAAGAGGTGTGACAACTGTGATTTTGTATAAAGATTGAAAAAAAAAAAAAAAGGGTATTTATGAAGACAACTATTGACAGAGGTATTGAACATTCCCATTGGAGGGTCATCAAAAGCCTGCTTGCAAGGCTTTCGTAACTTCCAGTAAAGCGTTTCCTAACAAATAAAGGCTTGTTCGTTCTGAGGGAGTTCAGTTGAGGAGAAATCAGTAAAAATGCCCACTGGCTCTGGGACTGCTTCTCCCTGAGGACCAGAGAGGTGTGTGGAGAAGGCAGGAGGGGTTCCAGTGCAACCAGAGCCTGCTGCACCTCCTGCACCAGCAGCCGTTTGTAACGCCAGACCATTCATTCCTTCCTTGTGTGCTTGTTAACATAACTTTCTGCTTCCCCTCCTCACGCTGTGATGGACCTGAAGACCTTGGCACAGGCTGCTTTTTTGTGCTTGTGTGCTGCGTTCCTGTGCTGGTGAGGGGGAGTGGGTGGGTAGGGAAAGGCAGCTCTCCCACCCCAAAGGGGTGGGCTGGGGATGGATGCTCATTGCCGGCTCGCAGTGGGAGCCACTGGAATGTGTGACAGAGACAGATGATGGCATGCTGGGGTCTGCCAGCTGAAAGTGGCAGGGCCCTGAAGGAGCAGGAGTGCTTTCCTCATCAGCACAGCTTCATTTTTGCCTTCTGTAAAGGTGGGGCGTTGGGGAATTGCCTGTATTTTCTCTTGTCTTTACGTTTTAGATGCAAAGTCTCTAACCACATGTTAAGGGTTGTTGCTTGTGCTGTCTCTGAAATCAGTTGGGAAGTTCCCGTGGATTTGATGGGAAGAAGTCAAGAATTTCGTGTGTCTTTTTTGATAAAATGCCGTTCCTCTCAAACAACAAGGTATCGCTCTGCGGTTAGGAAAGCAGTGCAATACATTAGTGAATAAATTCATTTTTGTATTTGTGAAATACAAAATCACAGTATAAATCACATCCTGGAATTTGCAAAATTATGAATTAATCAATTGCTTAGCTAATTTAGCAAGAGAAGATCTTTAGCTTTGTCAGTCATTCAAATTCACTTCTAATAATATTAATCATGTGGCATTCTTTTGGATTCCAGTTGGCCAGCCTCTGCAACTAACATCAACACGATCTTCTAAACATTTCAGTGAAGTATGTCACATTTATGTGATGCTAATTCAGTTGCATGTTATCCAGTTAGAAACAAAGGCAATTGGCTGTGTGATTTTACTGATAGATGGAGTCCAACTTTCAAATTGCCAATTTAATAAACAAATATGCAGTTAAAGAGATTCTTTAGCCCTTATTTAAACTAAAAATAGTATCTTAGAAAACAATAAAAAGGCAGCAGCTGAGCTTCACCGGCCCAAGTGTTTGCAATAATTTTGCTTGTTTAAATATAATTTTGTCCAGCTGAAGCTCAGGTTAGATAGGTATGTACACCCTGGTGTTTTTACAGCTCTCATTATTCAGGATCCAGTACTGCCATTAAGAAACTTAATGCCGTGTTTGTACATCAAGGCTTTACAAAAGAACTAAATGTTTTTTATCAGTTACAAAAAATATCACCCGTGGCCCACACATGTTTTGTTACCGCAGAATTATGATAACCTGAAGGCTTCGTTTTTATTGCTTGTGGTTTTGTGTTTTACAGAGTCCTCGTGGTCACGGTTTCATTATAGCTGTGTGCATGAAAAACGCCTCAATTAGCAATATATTGAAATGGTTTGCAAATGCTTGGCTCGTTCTCTGTAATTTAGAAGTTTGCATAAATTACCGCATTCGCAGGACTCAACTTCCAGCGTGCCTGAGGGCTTTGGCTCTGCTCTTCTGGTTCAAATCAAATGCAAAGCTTAAGAGAAAACCTGTCCTTTTCTGCCCCTTTTTTTTTTTTTTGTCCTGATGTATATTTTCTTTCTGCCATACCTAGATGTACATCTTTGTACAGATGTATAGAACATGTAGATACATCCCACAAGGAGAAGAACTGAAAGCCTGTTCTTTGCATGCCTTGGGAGAGCAATTTGCAAAACGCAGCACGGGGAGATTTATTTGGGAACATCTGGAAACCGTGGGGGTGAGGCCCGAAGAGGCCACTTGTCCCAGCGTGGGATGCTCCACCTTAGCCTGAACAGAAGCCCCTGCTGGGGCTGGCAGCCTGCAGGAACCGAGCTCGGTGACCAGGGAAAGGATTTGGCTCGCAGGTCGTTTCTGCCACAGGATGTGTTGCCCTGTCCTTAATGCCAAAACTTGCCATTGAGGAATTTGACCTCGTGCAAGGTGTGCTCAAAAACGATGAACAAGAGTTACAGGCTTCACTTCAAAAACCATAGAACTAAAGCAAGAAAGAAATTGCATGGACGTGAATTTAATTGACTTGATGAATTGATTTGTTGGCATAAATAGTAGTTGAAGCTTTTAAATGTAGGAGGTCTGTTTTAAAACTCGGTTTTAAAGAACAAGCTACCAAGGCGCATGTGTAGTGAAAAGAGTCAAAACTTGGTGCTGAAATTAAATACGAGTATTATTTAAAACCCCTAGCAGCTCTTGTGTCTGTAGCCAAAAAAATGTGTATTTGCTGGGCTTAAGCTGAACTGTGATTGGAATACTGAAATTTTAGCAGCTTTTTTAGGCTGGTTTGCCATGAGTAAAGCTCGTAACTCATTTAGAGCACTGCTTAAAAGGAATTATTCAAATAAGGCAGTGAATTATTATAATCTGAATGGGTGTTTTTTCTTAATACTTTATAGTTTGCATCTTCTCAGCTTTGTTCATAAGTGGTATGTATTTTTTATGAGAGCTGAAACGTTCTCTTTTTAAGTGGCAGTCTCTTTAATTGTGAAATATGAGTGATTTTAATCAGATGCCAGTCCCTGGATGATTTGTTGAGCTGAGGGGCTCACCCTGCAGTTTTGCCCTCTGCAGTTTATGTGTTCATATCTCTCTCCCACCACTCCCCACCTCTGTTTCCTTTCTTCAGTGTCCAGTACTTGCACAGCTCACCCACATTTCCCAGTTTTCCTTGATACAACCTTTTCCTATCACCTGGACTCGAGTGAGCTCAGGGACTGTCTGGGTGCAGCTCATCCTCTTCACTCAGGAAAAGCCTTGCTTCTAGAATTTCTGATAAATGTACCTCAGGGGCTTGTCTAGGGGACCTGTGGCCACAGGACAGGGCAGGCAGCAACAGCCCTGCCCAGGTGCTGCTAAAGAAAACGGATTTTTAGTGAGGATGGACTGAGCCACAGCTTAATGTTATGGAAATGCTTTAGCTTTGTTAAACGAGAGATTTCCTGCCTCCCCTGCATCTCATTGAATAGTGTCTCATTCATATTTCATCGTGCTGATGATTATATTTGCAAAGAAGTCTCTTTGTTTAATGATCAGTCGGGGAATTTAATTCATTAATCTCAAAGCACTCTGTAGCATAATAAAATATCATCAACAGTTTACAAATAGAGTACTAAACCAGGAAAAGATGCAGTTGTTTGGTCATAAAATAAAATAAATCTGTCACCCAGTGAGAAACAGAACCCAGATTTCTCGAGTCTCATCTCTCTGCTTGCTCCATGAACCGTGGCCACCTCATCACTGTTTGAGGATGATAAATGCCTCCCATTTATAGGAGCATATGCATGTTCTGGAAATACAGTAAACAAAGGAGCCTTTCAGTATTAAGTGAGAGTATTCACAAGGGGCCAAGCCTGTGGTCCTCATGCAGACAAAACTCTTGTGGGCTTGAGTCAGGATTTTGCTTTGAATGATTGCTGGACCAAGCTCATAATGTGTGTTTCAGCCTTCTCAGGGGAGGAGAACAGAGAGCATGAAACAAATCAGAAGTGAGGTTTTGGGTGGTTTTTTTTTTTTTTTCCTTTAGAATGAAAAAGAATAAATGCAGTATCACCATGGATGAGATCATACGAGCAACCCCCTGCAAGAGAAGTGAGGTGACTTTTGCTGTTCCTTTCCTTTAGGTCACTTAATAAGTTTTAACTTTCATAGCTCATCTGCCTTTATCTGCTTTGGCATTGCTTTTATCTGCTCAAAATTGATGTAGGAACGTAATGGGTGCTGTTCATTATGATTGTCCCTCAGATAAATGTTTAGTGAAGGGTCTCACATCTGGTGTTTTAGCAGACACACTAATTGTGCTTTGGTTTTGAAGGTGAAGTTTCAAATCAAAGGTAGAATTTCTTAAAGATCTTTTCCAACCCGAATGATTCTGTGTCGCTGTGATTAATTCAGTTACTGTGATCTCCAGGCCACTCTTTAAACATCTAGAGATGAAAAAAAGTACTGTGGATGGTTTTTTTTAAAAAACACCCACACAAAACTCCCAGCCTTTACCAGGAAATCGTTCTGAATGTGAAGGTTCCATAGACTATTTTGATAATAAAGAATTTAAGAATGATTATGTTCATCTCACCTCCTCCATCACACAGTTCTGAGGTGAAATCATCTCTTCCTCTCTTCCTAATGGCAGGTTCGTAGCTGCTTGAAAGAAGCCAGTGTTTACATATCTGTGTTTTCCTTTGGCAATATAATCTGCCTTTCATTTCTGTAATCCTTGTCCTTAACCATTTTATGTTTATCTTTAGACATTTCGTACAAAGAAAAACGAGCTATTCGAGAGGAAATGGAATAAAATAAATTTGAAAATAAAAAATTAAGCCATGTACCATAAAGTACCTTCAAAGACGAGATTGGGAAAGGTTATTCCTTATCTAAAGGTTTTGGTTTTTTGGTTGGTTGGTTGCTTGGGGGTTTTGGGTTGGTTTTTTTTTTTTTGGTTGCTTTTTATCATTTTGAATTTGCTGATGAATTGCTGGCAGCAGTGAGGCTCCTTTGACTGTTTGAATTTGCTTGTGTGCGTTTTAGAGCAGAGCTTTTAGCAGTCTGTACCTATCCTGGGTGTTTGCGGCTGCATTTATCTGCCTGTGCCACACATACTGAACTGGGGCAGCTGTGAGATGCACAAATTCAAATTTAGGATGGTGGCAGAGCACGATAATTTTATTGAAATATTGTCTGCAGCCATGAGCAGTCTTTCAACTCTCTCCTACCCATACAGAGAGATCTTACCTCGTGCATGTACTGTCACAGCAGCTCAATGTTTTTTATTCTGTATGTAGAATATGAAACAGGTTAGAATATCAGAATCCGTGATTCAAACACACTCCAAAAAATGAGTGTTTTTGAAATACCAGGTGCTAAGCTTCCAATAACCCCGTTTTTTAGGATGACATTCTTGGATTTGTACGCTCCAGCATGGGTGGTTCATTTCCTTTCTCAGTCACCCAAATATGTATGCACATGCACACATCCTGTCAGCTTTGAGGAGGGATTTCAGTCTTGATGGAACAGTGTTTCTGAGCAGAAAATTGTTTGGTGAAGGATTTTCCAATCAGTTATAATCTTGTGTGTCTGAGTAGCTTTGAAGTCATTCTGGTTTTGGAAAAGGAATGCATGTCCTGCTTCAAATATTGAATGCTCCTACTGGAACCATCTCTGTCCAAAGAGGAATGGAAGCCAAATTCAATCAGGGATAACTTCCCTATTTATAAAGGCATCAGAGTTTTAAATGGGTCTTGTTGGTACCATTAGCAAAGGTGTGACTGATGTTTAAATTTTAAATTAAATACTAGTGCCAACTAAGAGTTTTATCTCCTGGAAAAGAGAAAATTCCCACCTTTCCATTTCCGTTCCTGTTTCTATCCTAGCAGTACCAGGATTAAGGTCACACTCCTTCAACTTCCTACACTACCAACTAATGTAAATTATCCATAATAGGATAGGATGTGATATAGTGGTTTTATCCTCACATTTCCAGAGGACATCTCTGGTTATTTCCTTCCTTCAGTCTGTTTTATTATTGTCTAATTGCACTTTAAGTTATGGGAGTTGTAGCCTTGAGGCCCTGTGGGTGCTGAAAATGCTGTTAAAGGTTGTTTAATACAAAAGCACCTTCTCTGGCTCAGGAAGTGCCTTTACCACAAATACCTGGAGCCTAGGAAAATATTCTGAGGAAAGATCAAAAACCATTTGTCTTGTTGCAGCTAGAGATGGTCTCGAGTAACGACAGAAGTCTGATATTATTTTATAAAATACCTGTTGTAGTAGTTCTTACAGTTGTAAAGGTGTTGGCTATGAAATGTTATCCTTAAGAAGAAAAATAACTTTGCTTCAAAGTGGCATCATATTCAGGGCCATGTTTCTTGTGCTGTCACCTCGTGGTGCCCAATATATGAATATTAAAAGGGTAACATTGACCCAACTCATGTTTATGGTCTGAATTTAGGGAAGTTCTTACTCTCCCATTTCCACCAGTGGAGTCTAACCGAGATTTGAGTTCCTACTTCCAACATAATAGATCTGAACTCCAAAAAGTGGAAAGCAAGGAGCAGCCCCAGGGATGTCCCCCTACCCCCATGTTTTTGGAAGAGAGAAGGGTTGTGTGTGTCTCATGAGACTTAATTTTGATGGAACTGAAACTTGCTCCTGTTGTATAGATGCATTTGATAAATAACTTTTATGGTAATAAAGCACCAGGAGGCAGGGAGAAGGATATCAAGCGAATCTTTATCAAACCTGTCAATATCTCAAAGTAAGGTTATTTCCTCTTCCTTGGAGCTATGGCAGAGAAGTCTGAGGACAGTGAGAGAAACATCTATGAGGAGCCTGGATATTACTTTCATAGATACAGATATGGTAATATTTTATATTATTTTTCATTATTTTTATTGTGTAAAATGAGTTTTACTCCTTCATTTGAAAAAAAAAAAAAACAACAAAACAACCAACCAACCAACCAACCAAGTTAAAAAAAATAAGACATGGATTTTCCAAATGATTAAACCATTCAACTAGCTGGAATACCGGACCCAGACTTCCAGAGCTCAGTACTGGTATAACATTTTTTTTTCTTTTTGTGCCCTTTCTCAAACAGCATAATTAATCAAGGCACTGTTCTCTGATAATTTCTGTGCAAAGTAATTTGCTTTGTTCTTGTCTCTCGAGTGACAGATTGCTGAAGCTGAACCTCTGATCGGGCGCCTCTTGGACAGACAGTTTCATATTTCAGGCAGCATTTACCTGCTCTGGCTGACTTGATTTATAATAGCTGAGGTTAGTGGGAAATTAAAAATTAATTAATTTCAATGAATTTGTGATCAAGCAGAGTGGCCCGAGCTGTGGAGGTGCTAATAGGCTTCTCCTGGGTGTCCCTCTCCAGCCAGCTGATCCTTTAGGATGAGGAACATGCCAAGGTAGGCAGAGGGTCAGGGATCTGGGGTTGGTGCTGCAGGTTAAGGAAGGAAGTGTGACAGCATGTTAAACACATTAATAGGACAGCTGAGTTAAGCCATGTGATTCCATGGAATGTTTTTAAAATTCTTAATTTTAAAAGAAGAAAAACCAAAATTTTCTTTTTTTTTTTTTTTTTTTCCAGAGAGTTTAATTGAGGTTCTTAGTGAGGTTTTCAGGTTTGTACCCTTCTGATGATAAAACAGAAGGTTCAATTAATGTGAGGCCAACTTTAACTCCTTTCCAGCCTTAAGGAGGCTGTGATTCTTGTAGCACAGGGTTACATGGGGTATTTCTGATCCAAACTGGGGTGGAAGGAGCAGGTGTCACTCACGGGGATGCTCAGCTTCCATTATTGCTGCCGTGGCTGGTGGGAATGCAACCACAGCTCTTTCTGAGCAGCCTTGAAGGGCACGGAGTCCTCGGAGGCTCAGAACAAATGGATGCATTATTAACTACCTCTCCTGTCCTCACTCTACACTGCATTTCTTCATTTATTTAAGGATCTGGACAGGGTGAGAAAAGCAGAGGAGTAAGTAGGTAGAAATCTAATTTCATGGTAGGGATCTCTTAGATGCCAAAATATGACCTTTTGTGTGTGACTGTACCATATGTAAACGTTTATATGTGGGCACATATAAATTTTTTTTAAAAAAACAGTTGAGAGATTTCCTTTCTGTTGAAGGAAGGTGGGTTGGCTGGAGCAAAGCTGTGAACAAAGATGTTTTACCTTTTCCAGAGTTATTCCCTGAAAACCATCCATTTTAAAATACCAGCGTGAACATTTTTGAATTTAATATCAGCATGAAGTATTTCCTAGCATGTTGTACCATCAATGCTGATTCAACTGTAAAAAGGCATGGCAAATATAAATCTGTTCATTTAAAATTTTACTGGAACTGAATATTCAGTTATGTACATTTTGCAGAGCGTCTTAGAAGTGGTCCAAGAACTATAGGTTGAAAACAAAATGCATAAAATATATGAATATTTTTGTTTTGGACCCTTCTTTCCAAAAGGTTGATGGCTGACATTTAGATTGTGATACCTTTGATTTTTGACTGGACGTTTATCAGATATTCCCGAAAACAGAAATTTATTGTATTGTGCTAAGTTGTGAGAAGAATTGAAATAAGCAGAATTTTTGCAATGATTTCTCTGTATGTGGTCACTAGTGAAATATTCAGTCAGTATTAATTATAACTTTCTCTCTTATGCCATTTCCAGAATGCTCTGAACATAAAATGAGTACATTTAAGATGAGCCTGCCCATAACAGTTTGGATAAATCCCTCAAGTTCATCTTTCTTAAGGAAATGTGGGAGTCTTTGGGGTGTTTTTTCCTCCTCCTCCAATCCTGCTCCCAGGTGTCATTCCCAGCCATAATGAAAGATTTATGCATTGACAAGTGTGGAGGTGAAGCTGTGGCTAAAGCAGTGCTGCAAGTGATAGCCCTGATCCCAGCAGGAGCTGCTGGCATGCTTGCATTTTTGGGAGGTTTTGCAAAGTTTCCCCTCGTGAATAACCATAAATTATTGCAGGGAGACTTTGCTTGTGGAAGCTGATGTCACCTCATCTGGCCTGGAGATTCCTGAGCTATATAATAGAAGTTAATCCAGCACATTTTTGCTCAGAGGATCTGAAAGGCTTTTATTAGATGGGGCAAAAAAAGAGGATTTTCAGGCTTATGAAATAAGAACAATTACCATCAATTAATAGTTTGAATACTTATTCCTTTCTCCCACAATTTTTTTTTTAACAAAGAAAGGAATGAAGAAACCCTACCCAAACAAAGAAAGGGAAAAAAAAAAACCCCAAAACTTTTCAGGAGTCAAAGTAAGCCTCAGTTGCTGTGATTGTGCTGTAACACAGTTAATCTCTTGAGAGCTGTGCCATGGATTGAATTCATCAAAAGGAGAATGTGTGTCAGAAATGACCCTGTGGATAATGGGCAGAGATCAGGTCCTGGTTTCATGGTGTATTAAAAACTAAAGGCCAGTTTCAGGTCTCACTTATAAAGAAAAGAGGGGAGATTACTGAGTCAAGCAGTGATGTTATAAATAAGCCCTTGCCTTGATTAGCACAGCACAGGCTGCACTGCCAAATATTTGGGGTTTTGAAGGAGCTTCAAAAGCCTTTGCTGATAGCAGGGAGATTCTCAGAAGAAAAAAACAACAAACCAAAACGCAAAGTGCAAATCGTAAAAGTTTGAAAGAGGAAATCTAGCTCACTGTATGCAAGAATGGCTTCCCAAACCACAGACTTGGGGCTTAAAGATTTTCAAATTCTGAAGTGAAAACACTTGTAAGCTTGAAGGGTATTTAGCAAATACAATTAGAAAATAGTGGTGAAGATCAGAGAGGCTCCTGGGCTCAGCCTCCTGTCCCCAAACAGGGTGAGAGTGGCTGTGTTGTCATTGTCACCCTACCAAACCCTTCAGCTGTGCTTCCCTATTCTCTATATTTAGAGTCAAAGGCACACCAAGGTATAGCAGCTTGCAGGATTGGAGTGAAACAAGTCTGAGAAGGAAGGTTCAGATGCATTTAGGAAATCTCTGAGATATCAAATATTTTGTAGACGTGATTTGTTTCATACTAATTTTATCTTGTGGGGATTAGAGTTCAGCAATGAAGGAAATAGGTGTTTAGTATTGAAAAGAGAAGGAAACTTGCTTTCTTGAGAACATTCTGGTTCCTTTGGGCCACTTGTGCACTCCCTCAGGCTGCTGGACCATGAGGAGCTTCCCCAACATCTGTGCCAGTCTGTCCTCTTGTCCAGAGGTTGTTTACTCCTCGTTTCCTCCGAAGATGAACTGCAAGCTAAAATGTGGGAAAGGATGAGATGGATGTTCAATGTTTTAACTCCTTCATATACTTCAGTTTACCTGATGGTTTTCATGCTGCCTGACAGGTTTAGGAGACTGATATGGAGGCAAAGACTGTCAGAGGAAATCGTGCAAGGGACAAGAAGTGGAATGATAATTGTGGGTTCCACATTAATTTCAGTTATTAGCAGCTCAAGGTCAGCTCTAATGAATCTGTTTCCCCAAGGTTGGAATGAAAATTGCCCAAACCACTAAAAATCCTTCTCCATGGCCAAAAAGCAGGGCCTGGGCACGTGTGGTTGGACATGGAAGAATGCATCAGTGCAGTTTGTGTCTTCTGGGGTGAGCAGGTAACGCCTTCACTGAACAGAGCCAGCTGAAAACGTAGGGCACAGGTAGGAGTTTGCTGCTTTGCCTCATTTTGCAGTTTGTTGTGCCTTTGAGAGAGAAAAAGTTGCCTCTTTCAAGAGGGGGGAACCTTTGAGAGACAAACTATTGTGGTTTTGGTGTTCCTGACATATAGGGTGGGGGGAGAACTGTATGTGGAGCAGCAAAACAAACACAGGAAAACTCGTGTTCTTTTTGTGATGTGGAGTGTAAATAGCAAGTGCAAAAACGAAGGAGGTGTGCAGTATGGTGATTACTGACCTGGTAATTTGTCAAGCTCCCCATCCATAACATTTTCGCACTGCTTCACTACCTTATGGATATTACATTTTGTTCAGACCCTGAGATCTTCTTACTCAACCTTTAAAGTCCTTCAAGAGTAGCTGACCTTTAAAAAATATTTAAAACAAAATGCCAAATGAGAGTTTTGTTAAGTGAAACTCTTCCCTACATCCTTTTCCTCAGATATTATGCATTGCTTAGACACATTTTATGCTCTCTTGCTGTTACAACACAGCCACGTTTGTTGGTAGAAGCTGGGGAGAAGAGGGGAAAAAAAAACCTAAACCAACCCGAGACTGCTCTTTTTCTGTGGTAACTAAATGGTAAATGAAACTGAGTAAAACATGTAGCAGAAAATTAGTAGAAATCAAACTGGACCAGTGGGAAAAAGTAACCCTATCCTCAGAATGCCAAATTCTGAGTTACAGAAAATGTTTCAAGGCCTCCAGAAGTAATTTAAGGAGCTGGTGAGCAGCGTTATTGTTTGCTTTGTAAATGAATTCAGTTGGCTGCTTGCTGGTGTGGGAGCTGGAGTTCTGGGCTGGCAGTGTGCTGTGCATTCACTGCAAGCATGTCATTCATTATCTGTGCTTATTTTATGCAGTGGATAAATCAGACATTACCAGGCCAGCAGGCAGGAGGGAAATGCATAGTAGGAAACAATCCCATGCTGGACAAATGGGAAAGGAGGGAGGGGAAGCAGAGGCATGAGCTGGGTGACCTAGGTCTGTTCCATCTCCAGCTTCTGTGAATCTACCAAATACGCTCAGGGGGGCCTTGGGATATTCTCATTAAAAAGAGGAGTCAGCAAATACTCCGTGAGCCATCACACTGCAATTCCCAATGGGAATCACAGAGGGGAATGACAGAAGGGGAAATATGTGAGGAACTGGTGGGCTCAGGCCTTGGTGTGCCAGGCACAGGGAGGGCATCAGCAGGACAGCGTGGCTTGACCTGTGTTGGTTGAATTCAGACACTTTCAAAGGTTCCCGTGACAAATAACGGGGAAACACACTGCACTTGTGATGTGTCACAGCCTGAAGATCTGCTTTGCCACTCGCATTTGTGTTTGGCAAGAATATTCTGGTCTGTTTGGCTCTGCTTTTATGGGCCCTGGCTCCTCTTCTAGCAGCTTTGGTGAAACTCTCCTTGCTGTTTCCTTAGACCTTACATGAGGCTTGTGTACTCTTTTTTTTTTTGGCTTCTTAGATCTGACCTGTGATGTGGGTCTGGTGTCCATTTCTGGTCAGGGAATGGTCTAAAACAGGTTCCCCTGGGAGAGCAAAGCAGGTACCACGCCGTGCTGGGTTTTTGTTGTCCTTCCTGTCCCTTTTCCCTCAGCTTTGCCTGCCTCCCTGCTCTGGGACACAGAGCCCCATCCTTCCCCCTCTTTCCATCCCTCCTGGCTGCAGGGAGAAGGGGGCATCCTGCCTGCTCTCCAGAGGCAGCCTCCGGGCTACCTGTTGGAGCCTATGGATAAGGAAGGAGGCACTTCAGTGCAAACCCCAGAGGCTTTCTGGTGCTTTCTGGCTGCCAGCTGGTTTCTGTTCGCAGATAAACCGAATTGCCCAAAGCCTCATCAGTCAGGAATGTGAAAATTCAAAGTGTTCAGGTTTCACTGCTTGTTACACACTGGTTCTGCACCTCTGCTGTGCTTCTCAGTCGTCGGTGGTTTGCAGAAGCTTTGGGCATAATTTTGACATGAAGTCATTGATTGCACTGGTTTCAAGGTATTTCGTAAAACTGATCCAAATCCTTGAATAAAACCAGAAATGGGGTTGAAGGAAATCTCTGATGGCACGAGAGTTATGTGGTCTGTGTTCTGACAGAAGCATTTCACACCCCCTTATTTCTCACAGCTACTCGGGGCTGAATCCAGACCCTCCAAATGTCAGCCTCTCTTTGTTAAAATAGGTGAGGAACGTTCTTCAAAGGGATTTATTTATTTTACTGTGCTAAGAACTTTCTAAACAATGTCAAGATATTATTTTGGTTATGTGCATCTGTAGAGGCTGTTTAGACATTGTACTGAAACGAAGCTATGAAGTCCATTCAAAACCAGACCAGCATGCTTATGGCATGGAGTATTTCACTTTCAATCGCTTCTCAGTCATTCTAATAATCTAAAAGAAATGAAAAACAAAACAAAAAGGAAGGAAATCCATAGCAAAAAATTCTAATGGCAACTTTAGAAATGTCTAAGCTAAAGATGGAATAAGACCTGCTTGTTCTGTCTTTCTCAGTGTTGATTGCTCCTACTTCCAGTGAGTTCACGTGTAATCCATACATCTGAGGCTGGAATGGGGCAGGAAGTTGTCTTCCTGCCTTTCTCTGCATCTAGAGCTTTGCAAAAACGCCAACACTTCTGCCAGCAGAATCACTGTATGGCTGGAAGGAAAACACTTGAATCCCTTCCCACTGCTGGTATTAACTAGGCTGAGTCAGAAAAAACCCTGCCAAAACCTGCTCCCTTTCACTCCAAGAGTGGCATGGAATTGTGTGGTTTTTGCTTGTGCTGAAATGCTAATGGCCAAGCTGCTGTTGTTTCAGAAGAAAAGTGCTTTATTGTCAAGGGTTTGAGCAACTCTACCAAATCCCCTTCCCATATTCTACAGCTGGTTCTGGTGACTTATTTTTGGCCCTCAGTGTTCCATCTCTACAAAGGAGCTAATGTTCCCTATTGTGGTGAGAGCATTGCAATTGCAATCTGGTTTCTCTTTGTGATACCCAAATAACATGTTGGGCTCACAGAAGTGCAGAAAAAGGAAGAGTGAGGATGCTGTGTCTTGCATCAAAACTTTTCCTGGTCCCTTTTGCAGCTGTTCTCTTCCTGCTTAGGAGAATGTCTGTCTGCTGCTCCTGTTTCCCTTCTTTTTTCCTGTACAAATATTTAGATGTTAAGCATATCCATAAGTTAATAAGGACTGCGATAACAGGGGAAAGCTGTGTCATGTTCCTGGGCCTTGAATTCAAGAGAGGAAACCTCTTTTTAATATTTATGTCGGTGACCCTTTTAACTTTAACAAGTAAATGTTCCCCTGGAAGAAGAGTTCTCCTGCTAAGGTGCTGTTTTCCCAAAGGATTGACACAGCTTTGACAAAGGATTGACAAAGATTGAACAGGCTTTGGCTGTGGGTAGTTACTCACTGATATTTTCTTGATTCACACAGCCACATGTTCTGTTCCTGAAAATATTGTGATCTGTCTTGGGTGTGTGTGGGGGGAGAGGGAGTGTGGAATAAATAATAAAGATCCTTCTTTGAGCACATGATGTTCTAAAGTAAAAGTTGTGCAGTCGTTGATACTAAACAGTGAAAGCTTTGGCTCTGTCCAAGGTTTTTGGAAAACCTTTTTTGAAGTGAGAATTAAAAATGTTTCCTATGAAAAACAAATGAATTGCAGTTTCTCTGCTGGTTTTCTCAAAGGTTTTCATAGAGAAATCCTTGATATTGCTAAATTGATGCTAAGTGAAATAGGCATATGACAATTGTGGAATGTGACAATTGTTCTAGATAGCTTTAGCCTTTGCACAGTGATGCTTGCATGTACCTTCAAAATGTGCTGTCTGAAGTCCCAACAGGGCTTCCCAAGGGCTAATAGGATACTGTCACTGTTAAAACCAGGGCTATTGTAAATGGCTTATAACCTTACATGTACTCACATGGAAATTCCCTTGGGAACCATTGGACACGAGGAGGGAATGGTCTCTCTTTCTTTCCTTTTTCCCCCCCCCTCTTTGTTTTGGGTATTGTTTATAATGAGTTATAGATTACCTTTTCATTTAAGGGACTTGAGAAGCACAGCAAGACTGCAAACTCTGTTTCATGCCTGATTCAGAGAGGATTAAACATAGCACTGGAAATTTGTTCTTGTACATCCCTTGCAGCACTGAGCCTTGTTGAGGCCACTGCCGTTGGCCTAATAGACTCTGTCATTGTTTTCAGCAAAATCAATTTGAATCACTTGAAAGGAAAAAGTCCTCTGATGCTCCACACTGGCCTTGCAGTGAACATTTGAATTGTTTAACAGCACTTGGAGCTGATTGCCATAAATTTCATTCCTAAGCCACGTGCCATGCTGGGGTTTCACACCCAGCCCTCCTGGGTTATTGATCATCCCACCTGCCCCAAGCTGGGACCTTCAGGGAGGGTAAAAGGGGACTGAATAGAAGAGTTTTATTTTAAATGGTTGCCTGCCTGTGATGAGAGCAGTATTATCTGTCTTGTATACCACGTGGCTGATTAAAACCTGAATAACAACACATGCAAAGGTGCTCTTCTGTTTTCCACACAGTGGTTTCACATGGTTATGTTAAATTAAAAAAAGCAGGAGCTCCAAGCAGCAGTGAGTGGTAGAGACCTGGCTGAACCGCTTGGATGTTGCTTTAAAAAAAGCCTTATTTTACAAGTTTGATTAAGTAAGAGTGAATTTTACTGAGCTTTCTGCATTGGGTAGGAAGATTTATGAGAATAAGCTAAATGGTGTTCTCAGGAAGCCAAAGTTCCCACAGAACGCAGGAAATCATGTATTTTTTTTTTCTGTAACACTAAAGAGAGCATTCTGCATTAAAAGGCATATCTGCAAGTCACTGATGTTCTGAGGGAGTGCAGCTGTGGTACTAATCCAGACCACTGTAATTTTACTCCCCGCTATAAAAATAAAATAACCAAAAGTGGATTTACATACATCTGGCAAATATTTTTCAATAAATAAATTTTATTTATTTTAAACTGAAGACTCAATCAAGACAATTAATTTTACTCTGCAATCTTTAAATACTCCCCCCCGTTGCCTCCCCACGTCATGTTGTTTCCAAATAGGTCTTACAGCTCACTTCCAGCACGAATATTCCAAAAGCCTTGTTGTCATCTGACAGGTCTTTGTTTCTTTCTTTTTTTTTTTTTTTTTTAATCTTAAATACACTATTTGGTCTGAGAAATTGATTTCTTTTCTGGAGCAATCACTGCAGGCTTTTTAGTGGGTGCACTTGTGACGTTGCAGTTCGTGGCCAGGCTCTGTCCCCGACAGAGGTTAACAAAGTGCAAGCACTCAGGTGAAATGGAAACTCTGATTTAAGAGATGTTGTTCCAAGCTCGTTTTCGTAGTTGCTGTTTAATTTGCAAAATGTGCACATAGATTGTTACAAGGGATTCCAGAAGATCACGTTTTGGCTGAAGCTGTAGCAGCAGCTTTTTTCCCATTATGAGCACTCTCTGCCTGTATTTAGTGAGCATTGCAGTGAAGGATTAAACTCGGAGCTTTTAAGGCAATAACATTTTTTAACTGATTGTCCTACGAAATGACCTTTCCTCCTGTGGAATTTTATAGACTGGGATTTGTTGTAGAGCGTGATAGCGGCAGCTGAGGGTCATCTCTTCCTGGGAAAAGCAGGCCCTTGGGTTTAAAGGGAAGGTCCCACTGTGGATTTTCTACCTGAAGTATTTTTGTCATGGAATGGAAGGCTAAAAATTGAAAATAATCTCTTAAGAAAGTGGATAGAAAAAAAACCAGGGGTGAGTTCCTGAGCTACAAACCTGGGCTGTGTTCCATTGCAGACAATTATGAAAATAATGTTTTTACCCAAAAAACCCCAAACTTTTCAGAGTTCCAGGTTGCTTATTTTCGAGCAAATAAGCAACACTCGTTTCATTTAGAAAGACACAGACCTGAATATCTTAAAAATATGCAGACTCACCATTTGTGGATGAGTATCCTTTGCTTCAGCAGAAAGGACAGGATGAGTTTGAAGTGTTTAAAGTGGCATTCAGCTCACATCAGAGAAGCTAAGCATTTGTCTGGGGGTTTGTGTTATCCTCGGTAGTGAGGTTATGATTAGATGATGAAATAAGAATGTGAACCAACCATTTCTCAAAGCAAGTGTTTGCATTACTGTGCCTGTCAGGATAATGGTTCCAAGGCTGTGGTTACATCTCAGGAAGTGTTAATATTGCTAGCAAACAGTTGCATTTAAAATTATCACCTTCTCTTTTTAAATTATGGAAGCATTTCCACATGCCTTGTAGATTTTCACACAGAGCTTTTTACTGTTAGGCAGTAATGAGCTGTCAGCTTTTTACAATTTCTTACCACTTCACATTTCAAATATGGATCTTTATTTTTCCAGATTCAAGGGACCTAAGATCAAAACTGTCTTCCTTTCTAATTTCATTCCTTTAACAGCAACAGTTTAGTGCTGTTTACCTTTTTTTCCAACTGTGTAAGACTAGAAATTAAATACCTATTTAGTTCATCTACATTTAATACTAATTTGCAGTAACAACATGATAAAAGACAGAAGTTTTTAAGCAGTAGGGGGTTTAGAATTGTCTTGATCCTGCCTGAATAAACCCTAAATTAGTGGGATTAACACAATTGGATCTGTGTTTTACCTGGTAAAGACCCTCCAGGGGATAAAAATGGCAGAGAGGAGGGGAAAAGGCATTCATCTAGAACAGCACTTAAATATATGCCTTGCCCCCTAGGATATAGGTACAAGCTTAAATTAAAGTATATTTTAAACACACTTCCTGAATCAGAGCTGTAGAGAGCAAGAGCTCCTGGAGTACTCACAATAAAGGGTGAAAAATAAGGAGACAATGAAGTCAGGCAAGAAAGAGGAGAGGATTTAGGATTTTTTTTTTTTTAACTATGAATAGTATCTGTTATAGAAGGAACAACCAGTCATGCCAGTTCATATTTTCAAAGCTTTGATCTCTAACTTCAGGGCATGACACTTCTGTCTGTCTTTTTCTAATGGGGAAAAAAGTGGCTTGTCAATGAAAAATGGTTTGGAGTTCAGGAGAAGGTTACAAACCTGAACTTTTGGTAAATCTAAACACAAATTGGAGAAAGAAATTCACAGCATCATGATTTTTTTTGCAAGTTAAATAAAATTGATATTCAAGCAAAGCTGTTTCTGGAATTTTTGTGAAGTTTCAGCTCAGTTCACCAAGTTTTTAATCTTCACGTGAAGAGTAGCACCACCTTACTTTACTGGGTAGCTGTTTATGCTTCACTGTACAAACAACAACAACAACAAAAAGATTCACAAATGGAACTTGGTTTTGCTTTTAGGAGCTTCACAGTGGCTTTGTACTTTTTACAGTGTGTCTTTGTGGCAGCACCCTTTAATTCACCTGAAACCTTTCAAATTGGGCTATGGTAGCTTTGCTGCCGAATGAAGATCACCCTGAAGACAGATTTGTGGTAACTTTTCTTGGCCACCTTTCCCTTTTGGAAGATGTGCTTCTAATCCCAAGCACACCGATTCAAGGCATATTTCCTGGTTTAATTCCAGTGCTCTGCTGGCTCCCCATCAGTATCCAGGCGTGCCATATCCCTGGAATAAAGGCAGCACTGAGCATGTGGTGCTCTGTAGGTGGTTTCAGGTTGAAGAAGCTGCCTGCTTTCAGGTGGGAAATCAGCCTGTCAGCCTGAGTTATGGAAACATGATTAGTTTAGCGAGTTCATTAAATGAAAACTTTTGCAGCTCTGGGTCCCTGTTGCTCGCTGTGAAACAATCCAGTTTTTCATTCCCTGAGTAGAATACCATGTGCAGGCCCAGCGGGAGCACATTCCAGATTCCCCATTGATTTCCTCTGCCAGAAGGTGATTCTGGTTGGTGTCATGTGCAGTATCTGTATTATCAGCTGCCTTTTGTCTTGCTCTCTTGCCATGGTATGAGCCAACTCGTGATGAGGTAAAATGTGGAAGACCAGCATGCAGTGACATGAATATCTCATGTAATGACATGAATATCTCAACCAGATTATCACAGTTGCCCTTAAAATATTCTGCTCAGTACACTTAAACGTGGGACATTTGCAATCCAGAAGGTTGAGCCCCATTAAGAAATCTTCAAGGCTGGATAAAGAAGGGATGCTCTAGCTCCAGATGTCGCTGTCTTTTGCTATTTGGAGCAGCTAAGGAGCTTCCCAGGTGAGAGAGAGTGATGAATTTCCCTTACTGTCAGCAGGAAGCTGAAATGTGGTACCTGTTTACTTTATCATTGCTATTTGCTGCCCTCATTCATAACCTAATATTTCCTCAGTGGTTGCAGTTAGGGACAGAAAGGGCTGCAGGATCTGGCATCAGCGTGCTGTGCTGTGGCCCTGTAATGCAGACAACATGCTCTGAGAGGTCGTTCCTCCCAGAAGTGCTGTCTTGTGTATTTTTCATATTGCCTTTTCCTTTTTTTAACAAGCAGTTTTATTACAAATAAAACCAAAGTAAGTGCAACTATTTATGCAGGCTTTCAAGGGCACTTTCAGGATGTTTATCTGACATCAATATTCATTAGGAGCCAGTTGTCTTCGGTCCATTTTGTGCCTCTTAAGGGGCAAGATGCTTTCTGTTGTTATTTATTTATATGTTTGCAACTGGGAGGAGTGACCTTCTTCCTAATGAAACATATCCTTTTCTGTTTTAAAAGTGGCCATTTCTGGCTAAAAAGCAAACTGTTATCAGTCAGGTATGGATTCTTCTCTAAGCAGTCGGCAACTTGCTTAAAAGGTTGTGCAGACCCGTCTGCTACAATAGCCACTCTCTGCTTGCCTTTAATATGGAAAAGGTCAATGAGGTACAATTGCTGAACTATAATATTTACAGATAAAGCACCAGATATGCCTAATTTAGAAAAGAAACATCGTGAGCTTTCCGTCATTCATTAATTTTATACTTTCCTTTTAAGCAGATATCTGCAGATGATTGGTTAAGGGCTTAAAGATTTGTTTAATAAATGCCTGGGCTAAATGGAGCTGAAAATTCAGAGGAATGGCTCAGTTTGCTCGGTGTTCAGTGGAATAAGCTGGGGTGTCAGCCAGTTGTACGCACAGGATTTTTGCTAATTGGTCACAAGTGACATCCCACTGTTCCTGAAATGAGGGCATTCATCTTCAGGAGTGTCCTACAGAAGGGCAGAGTTTTATGTGCATCCCCTACACCACTCCTGAGGTGAGTGTGTATTATGCCTTTTAGGTGCTGTTGGCTGTCCTCATCAATTTTTAGCTTAAGCTACAGTTAAAGCCTTTTAAAACCAGATAAGATGCCAACGCAGGAGTACTGAGGATAGAGAGGATCAGCAGCACTGTGCAGCATCTCAAGCATAATTACATGCAAGGCTGAAAAATATCCTCTTTTCAATCTGTTTGGGCATGTTTTAAAAGAAGGATATATTGCTTTAACGCAGTAAGTACACCTCATTCCTTTTAAATCAATGCAGGTGGCGTTTCTTGACAATAACACTGTTTTGCAGATGTAAATTACCTCTAGTTTACTATTTTTTTTAATATCCTATTCTTACATTTGAGAATTAAAAATTACTAACCACTGTTTTTTTCTCAAATTCCCTGCGGAAAACTTCTTTTTCCCCTTACTCAGTATATATTACATTGAGTCAATAAAATCCCCCAAAAGGATTTTATTATTATCTAGTAAGACAAGATGTCTGGACCTACTGTGTTCTGCCCTTTGGCAAGTGCAGGGTACCCCTGATCTGTAAATGCACGAGGTGGCATTAAATGCATCGCTTTTCCATCTCTGAAAATCCTTCTGGAATTCTTTCAGGGCAACACTGTATTTCACCAAAGCCTCACAAAAGTAACTTATCCCTCAGAAATGGAGAAAAATACCTCCAGAAGGTTGAGACCTTTGTGCAGAGGCAAGCGTCGCATCAGGCAGCACGTCTGCATCCTCCCACCGGCAGCGTGGGGAGAGATTGAATTCCAGATCAATAGGAAGGCTGCCAGGGTCCCTGGAGCAGAGCAGGGACACATTGTCAGCTTGTCCCTGCTGCCTGTTGTACAGCTCGCACAAATCAAAGCGCTGCAGCACTGACAAGTGGTGCTCCTGTCCCCATCGATCCCGCCCGAGTGAGCTGTCCTGGAGGGAATGGTCCTTTGTCACGGTGTCACGGTGTCCTGGGATTGGATTTCAGCTCCATTCCCATTCCCAGTCCCATCAGGGCAGCTGTTAGGAATGGCTGGAGTTCAGGTGGATACCCACCTGCCTTGCAGGAGTGAAGGTGGTAGAGTGCTCCCTGTGTGTTTTTATCCGTTTGATCCACAGCCTGAGAGAGGAACCGAGTAAAATTATGTGGGAATTATTGGCCAGAAACCCCAGATGTTGGTGAACCTGCCCCCTTGGTTCTTCCAGACATTCCATGGGCAGCCAGCAGGACCAAACTTTGAGGAGTTTACCCTCAAAAGCAACACGTGCAAGTTGAAGATGAAAATTAAAGGTGGGGAACAGTGGAGCTGTGTTGGTTTTGGAAGTGCTCATTTCATCACACACTGCTCTTCAGCAGAGGTTTTCGGACTTGTCATGGTCTTCCACACCAGTTAATAGACTTCTAGATCTTAAGTACTCCCAGAACTTTTCCCAGAAGGAGGATGCACTGCAGGAGATCAGTCTCCAGGGATCAGTTGTTACAGGAATTTAGGCACCACCTTTTTTTTTCCCCTGAGTATGAAATAGGAAACCTAACCACACATCACTTCATGCAATTTTTCTCTTTCTCAAGCAAAAATCAAATTAGAACAGCTTGAGTAAAGTGGAGGTTAAACAGCAACTGAATCAAAAACTTACTGGAACATTTATCTATTCTCAGCATTCCAAAGTAGTTGATTTGTATTGGGATTCAGATTTTAGTGCTGGAAATCTTTTGCAGCTTCAGCACACAATAAAGGCAGCTAGGCCTTCATCTTGACTTTCATCATTGAGTTTCTAACTCACAGAATAAAAGAAGCCTACAATTCAATGTTTACCTGCTGTCTTAATATTTTTTTTTACATTTTAATTACTACCTGCAATTTTGATGTTCAGTTTCTGATGTTCTGACTAAGAAAAGGATTGAGGGTTGTAATTTGCTGGTGAGGGAAAAGGGAAAAAAAGTATTATTAACTTAGAGATATCTGGGTGGGACTGTGATATTCAGATACTATGCATTTTATGTCTTTATAAACTCCAGGAAGGAGAGAGTGAAGAGTGTGGCACTGGTAATGTTTTATAAACTGCTTTGCATCTGTTTTGCACTGGTTTCAACAGCTACGTGTCAGAGAGCACAAGAAATCCAGCTGATATTCCAGCAGCAGGAATGATCCTGCAGCGTGGAGTTTGGGAAAGTGATCTGTAGTAAGCTGATGGTCATATACTGTGCAAGGTTCCCAACAGCTGAAATGGAGGGTTTGATTGACACCATTTCTCCTTCACTCCTCATCACTGGAGTTGCATGTGGGAGCTGTTGGATCCTGAAGCGTGTGAGGACATCTGTCACGGTAAATCTATTTTTGAACAGAGCCTCTGTGCCAAAACTAGGCAAAATTCTGTCAAAGTACACTTCTCTTGAGTTATGTGGTCTCTACCATTAATAATGACTCTTTTGATGGGTGGCACAGGTAGATGTTGTTTTCAGGACACAGACACTGAAGCCTTCATTATTTGTTTTCTTTTGTTTTTTTCTTTTTTTTAAATTGCCTTCCAAGGTCAGTATGTCCCAATTCGAGCCAGAACGAAGAGCCATCCCTTTATCGATTTACTCATTGACCGATTTTCTGCAAGCAGCACTTAAATTCTTCTGGAGTCTGCTATTAAATACCCTTTGGGCGTTTCCTATTTGCAGCAAGCTGATTTCTGCGAGCTGTCCAAACATCTGAAGTTGAGCTGCTGACAGTGGTTGGTGTAGCCAGCTCTGGGCGCCTCCAGAAACCCAGGTTTAGCTCCAGCATGTAGAAGTGATAAGGAGGAGGTGGTGAAGAGATAAGTCGCAGCTGGCAAGTGGAAGCAGAGGCAATTCTTGGGTGCCTTGCTCCATCTTTGCCTCGCTGCATAACCTAAAAAGCGTTTTTCATCCGGGCGGGGTCTCAGCTACCACAGATACACAAGAAAGCAAACGCCCTCCTGCACAAATGTCCCTAAAACAGTGACAGAAAATACAAAGTGGCCTCGTTGCAGGTTTTAGAGGCTCCTCCCAGCCCCAGGGTGCTCGGAGGGTGCTGCTGCTGCTTTGATGAGCAGACTGTGGTGCAGAAGTGGTTATGAGGGGCTCAGTCTTCTCAACTGATCAATAACCAAAACTGTTCTTTCTTCACTAGTCTGTAATGACAACTCAAATCATTCCATCTCAGCCCTTCCTGTAAATTTACTGGCCTTGGGATGTGTGTGGAGGCAGTTGAACTGTTGTTTTCTCAAAAGATGAAGATAAGAAATGACTTTGTTGACACAGATTTGAGAGAGACCTTTTTGGTCTTTACAGCCACGTGCTCTGGGATGGCCCTGCTTGAGCAGGAAGGCTGGGCCAGATGCCCCAATTTGGTCCCTTCCAACCTCACACATTTTGTGATTAACTCACTGGTAAATGGAGCTCCTAAGGATTATGACACTTTTTTTTTTTTTAATTTTTACTTTAACAGAAAATATATCCAGAATTATATATGGAATCCAGTACTCCTGTGAGTTATTTATTCGAAGCTCTTTCCAAATCTATTTCTTAGTTATGTAATAAAATGCATTAGGATTTCAATATCCTAATAAATTTTCCATTAATGCCTTGTGAGGAGTGAATAAGATTGACTGGTAATTGATGCTTCATTTTAAAATTAGAAAGTTAAAAAGCTTAATTTGAGGGCAATTTCCATTTTTAAATCCAATATAGCATTTTGGGAGAGATGCTTCTAGACAGAGTGTCAGTCTGACTTTGGTACTTTTTTGCTTTTTGTAAAGAGGGTGGTTGCATTGCCTGGTGGTGTCTTGCATCAGAGTTGTTCTGCCTTAGAGGAAGTTTGATGACTGAACACACTGTGAAAACTCAGGGGAAAGAAAGACAGAGGAAACAGAATTGTTGCTTTTTATGATAACTTGGTGTGCCAAGTTTAGCATTATTTTCATGTTCTATTTTCTAGATTATCAACTAACAGGAAAATTTCTTGTTCCTAACCCTTGTTTTTACAAATTATTTTCTCTAGATAAAAGCTGTAAGTTGACTCACATGGACATGAGAAGACATGTGATTGACATGAGATAATCCATAGTCTGCTCCTCAGGAATTTCTGAGGAATATCTTCTTTATAGATATCCCTTCCAGGACCTTTCCAGTGATGGCTTGACATTGAAAAAGTAACGGACATAAATGCTATTAAAATGTTTTTTAAACTTAGAGCTGCGTTTGTAAACAAGAAGATCTAAAACTAGTTGGGAAATTCTAATCTCTAGTTCTTGGGAATCTTCCCTGTTATCAGTAAATCATAACACTGATAAAATACTCCAGAAGAGTGAGGAGGCTGCTTTTTAGGTTGGGGGTTTGGTGTTGGTGTTCATTTTTCTGCCCAAGTCCTGGTTTTAGTTTTGTAATGGCTCAACCACTGCAATTGCAAATAATAGTTGAATTGAACAATAATAGTTTTTAATTCTACGGAAAGCCTCAATATGGTTTATTTTCAATGTGCATTCCAGAGTCTTCCCAATTTAGTTCCCAGGTTATCCTGCAGGAGAGCAAAAGAGAGAGCTTAGCAGAAAGTGGTTTTTACTGTTGTCTAATTGTAAATTTTTAATGCTTTTTTTGATATGTGGGAAAGTTGTCTTAACATTTCCCTAGGCATTTTTATGATAAATTTAAATATTTGGTTCTGGCATCTTGCTTGATGTAAGAGCATCCTTTGCAATGTAATATGGTTGGGATTAATATTTTTCACTCATCAAGGAGTAAAATATTTTGTGTTTTGTTTCTCTGGAGTGTGTAGTACAAGATTCTAAAGTGAAGTGTGTCATAGGTGATGTTTTGGAGGAAAAATATTTATTTTTATTATGGCTATATAGGTGACCTGTTTAATAATGGCTCTGTTGTATCTTTCATTTTTTTCCTTAGTTTTTTTTTTATTTCCATGAAAAGGTGAGAAAATGGCTAAATCCCTGAGGTTTGTGTGATTGAGTTTCTGGCTCCCTTGGATCCTTTTGAGAGCTGAATCCCTCTGGCTGTTTCCCAGCTCCCTGAGTGTGGCACCAAGCTCTTTATACCTGATGGAGAGCAGTGGCTTGGCTATTAACCGTGGTGTGACTGAATGCCTTTTAATGTGCTGTACACTGATGAGTTGTTTCTTTTCTCTATTTCTGCTTTTTTTTTTTTTGTAGATGTGTGAGCATATTCTTAGCAGAAGTGATTTGTATGAAATGCAAATGTGCCAGTTGTCCTGGCACCAGCTACCTTACATAACTCCCCAGAATGGCCAGGATTCAAGAGAGAGCTGTGTTTGTGCAGGTGCTGAGTGCATTTTCAGGAGCCAAAATGTTAAAAGTGTTTGTTGTACTGTCGAGAAATCATTCTTTTAACTTGCAGTTGAGATGAATTATAGATTTTCAAACGATGCTTGTGCTATTTATGTACTCTTTGCAGCAAGTTTGGCATGACTCTGGTACTAGTCAGTAGAGGTTAAAAGGCTCTACCTGTTACAGGTTAGAGAGTGACCTCTCAGATTAAATAATTTGGTATGGATTTAGTCTTAACAAGCTGGAGATTATGTGGAACAGGGTTTATGGCTTGCTGGGGACAATGTTCTGAAGAGATCCAACTGGAACCAAGCAGAGTTCATGCCCAAACTGTAGCTCTGTGACACCAGAAAAACATGTTTTTGTCAAACCTCGATCAGAAACCAGAGTGGGGCATGCCAGGATCCTTTCCTTTGCTCCCTGAGCTGAGAAACAACAGAGAATCTCTGGGTTTCAAGGGGCAAAGAATCCAGTGTTAATGTGGTTTTCTAGATTCCCATCCCTACAAAGGAGATAATCCTCAAGAACTGGTCAAAGATTCCAGACTTTTACCCAGTCTAATTCACAGTGATGAAACAGGTTTGTAAGCCACCTCTACCTATAAACATGATTATAAGCACTGCAGCATGCCCATATGCTTGCATGAATGCAAAGAGGCTTACAAAAGCAGTATTTGGCAGCAAACTGTAGGACATTCTTTCAGCCTGGTGATGCTGGGGCGTGGTTCCAGTACAGATGCAGGTCTTTGCCACTGCAACTGCGTGAAGTGCAGGCTTTTGTCTCCCAGTTCCTTGCAGAATAAACGTTGCTGGTGCAGGCATTCATTAACATCAAGACCACTGTGTTTGCCTGCTCAGTGCATCACACTTCGTATTCTCTGCAGATATTTAAGGTGGCCCATGGAAAGGGCTGTGAATGCCAAACAGGGTGCAGCACCATGGTGCTTCATTCCTGTCACAGAAGGCATGTCACCAGTTAAATACTCATTACATCCAGAAATTGTGTTTGGCACCCATTTAGGCAGATGTTTAGAATGAAAAGCAGGTTGTGAATGAGATGCCTCTCGCCCCATGACTGGCTATGAAAAATGTGTTCATCATTAATGGAGGAGAGATGCCGTTGTTTCATAAATCTGACAAAGCTGGGATGATGTTTTGGTGTTAGAGGATGTACACATCAGTGTGTGTGTGCATGGTAAAGTTTAAGACCYGTGGCAGTGCAGTGGTCATAGAGACCTGAGGGGAAAAAGCAAAAAAAAAAAAAAAGTCAAACTTTTTGGGTTGTCTTTTTTTTTAATACATATTTTTTCATTCCTTTCAGCATTAAAGCATTTTTCTTTCCCCTCAGTGTCAGAGGCTGAAGCCTTCCTGCACTGTGGGATTTGTTGGATTGGGAACCTTGCTGCTGTAACAGGTACAGGAGTAGCAGTGCAGGGCATTTCATCTGCTCACTGGACTACATCAATATATAATGGATAKCTTTAGGTTTCAGTGTAGTGTGGTTCCCTTAGAGTGGCCTAATTGGGTGAAAACTCTATTTTAATTAGTCGGAACATTCATGCATCTTCCGTGAGGTTGTCATCAGGTACCTTTTCCCRGGAAGATGATTTTTATTAAGAAAATTCATTTCCAAATGGTGGTACACCGTGCAATAGGTTGTTTTTAAAGCCATATCTCTGCAGCCTCCTGTGGGGGGAGAGAGCTGAATTCTGGATTTCAATGAACTGGTCCTGTCATTTTTGAAGTTGTTTCTTGGGGGGAACGGGTGGTAGGTTTTGGTTTTTTGTACTTGAGTATAATTTACAACATTTTATGTGTAAATTTTTTTAAAGTATAGTTCAGCGTATTTTTGGTATATTTGTATGATTGAGTGGGTTTCAATAGAATTATTTTTATAAAAGGATAATGTCTTCTCTCAAAGTTCAGCTTGTGGCCACAYGAAGTTTATAATGCTTTTACAGGAATATAATATGAGAGAGAATGTAGTCTACCAGCCCAACTTYTTTCCTTAGAAGCTAAATCTTTGGAATCCTGGCTGATTTTCTGGCTTGCTGCACATTTTGGTAACTTTTCACAGTGGTAAAAAGCGAAAGGATTTTATATCCTTTTTGCATCATCCATGAGAATCTCCAATTTGTGGCATTTGACCACGGAAGTGAATGCAATTCAGTGTATAAAGGCTGGTAGAGTTAAAATAAATCAAACTACCTCTTGCAAATGTTAATAGCTTAACAAGCCCCTTAGGCAGGAGGGGGATTTTTSACAGACAAACTCTCTCAGTATCAGGCCCTGTGCTGTGAGGAGATACCTTTAGCAGTTTATCTCGAATGTCCAATTATTAGCACTTGTCACCAGGCACTAATCCTCACCYTTCCCAAAGGAGAGAGCGTTTGCAGACATCCCAGTTCCACAGCAAACTTGTTTTCTTTAGCATTCCTGGGGCACACGAGGGATGCCTGGCTTGGAGAAAAATCGTGGTGGTTCTAAACCCACGGAACTCATTATGTAGAATGGTTTGGTGCATAAGCAGAGGTGCTGAAGAAAAGTTAATAAATGCGCTTTTAGTCCTGAACAAAAGCCCGAGCCTGGGAAAAAAAGGGGAGGAAACAATAGAATTTTTTACAGARTATTTGAATAATGAGATCAGCACGAGACTGCATGTCGAAGATACCTTTTAGGCAATTTAGGTACTTAGGCTGAAGAGCTATTATTGAGCCACTGAGGACCTAGAAGTGCAATGTTGCATGAGATTACGTGCAAGGATCATTTCCTGCACTTCATAACTCTGTCGCTCACTGACAGCAAAGAGAAAGAAACTTTGTTGTGCATGGCTAAAAGTTTGGGCTGATTTATGTGACGTGGGTGCCCAGCTGGCATGATCTATGAAAACRGCTCTTCTCCTCATGAACTTCTGGKTGTTTTGCAAGAGGTCTGATGTATTTTGAGCAGCTTTACAATCTGCCCTGTGACAGCTCCAGTGCCCAGCCAGTGGAGATAAATTGGAGGTGGCTGGCAGTGAAATCTTAAAAAATGTGCTGACATCCCAGCTGAACCACAGACAGATGATTTGATTGATTTTGTTTTGGGGTGTTTTTTTTTTCTTTTTGGTTCCTGGCTGGAACTTGGGTTCCTTGCTGTCACTCGAGGCCCCTCTGCTCCCTAAGCCTCAGGAGATGAGGGTTTTTAAATTGATATATGCTGAAATAAATCAGGGTGCTCTTTTCACTCAGCACCAATGCTTCTGTTGCAAAGTTTGCTGGTTTTCTCCTGCTGCTGCACACAAGAGGCTGGGCAGCTTTTTCGGAGTGGTGTGATCTCAGATGCTGTAATCTGCAGTCAGCACTTTCTCATCTGCCTCTCTCTGGTGTTAATTACAAAGCCTTTGCAGCCTGCACCATTGCTTCTTTTCAACTGTGTTTACTCAGGCTTATTTCTGAAACTAAATAAAGGAGAAGGAACTGAAGAATTAATACTGGCACCTGCCAGTGCTTGAGTTAATGAGCTATATGAAGGAAAGCCTTGTGAAATTTCCCTTTTTTTTTTTTCCTGGTTTAATTACTCTGGTTGTCCTATAGCACCAGTCAGCACTCCGAGTACTGTTCATTTATTTGCCACAAGAAATCCCATCAAAAGAGCTGCTTCCATGTGTAGTTTTAACCCTTATATTTATCCCAAGATCTGATGCAAGGAAGGAGAGAGCCTGAGCCTGGCATTTCTGCCTCTTAGAATGGCAGGGTTTCACCACGAGGTGTTCCTCTGGGATCTGCGAAGGCAGGAACTGACCCCTCCGTTTTTAACTGAGCCTGTTCCTTGCAGCTCTCACTCCACTCACAGAAGTTTCTGACCATCTGAGTGCACCACTTTATTTGTGGTAGCTGCTGCTTTTGGCTGTTGCATAGAAAATGATGCTTGAACCCCAAATCCTGCCYGGGGTGCAGCTAAACCCATTTTGGAAGGGCCGAGTGCTCCTGTGCTGAGTGTTCAGCAGCAATTTTGCAAGTTGCAGTTTTTCTTTGGGTTTTTTTTTTTTTTTGTAATTTTTTTTTTTTCCCCCCACATGACTTATATTTGAAATATAATAATGGYTGAGTGGCACACGGTCAGCTGAGCTGCATTTCTGTCTTGCTGCTCCCTCACACTGTGTTTTTGTGCAGGCTGGCCAGTAATAGGCAGCAACTCATCCCTGTTCCACGCAAGTGAGTGTCTCCCTTCRAAAACGTGTCTTGCCTGCTCCATGTAAGCAGCTTTTTGAAAGCCAAAGCCCAGCCCTGTGTCTGGGAAGCCTTTTGATCTTAGATTAAAATAATGCTCAGCGTGTGAGGGCGAAAGTCAGGATGGTGTCCTGGGTTTTGGAAAGGTGACACGGGGAAACAAGGAATATCAAAAGAGTGTTTTGGCCCAGATGTTCATCACGTAGTGGCTTCATCCCTCCATACAGACAGTGAAATAGCATGCTCAAGAGGATGCTACTCAGGAGGAAAACACCTAATTAAAGGAAGGCATCAGTGCAACAGGYTAGAGTGCCAAAGTGGCTGTTTATCTGAATTGCCAGCAGCTCCCTGCTAACTCTCCATAAATGTCAAAAAAAACTGTCCATGGTAGTGTTTGCCTAGCATTAGAGAGGCAGAAAATGCAACTTCCAGGCTCCTTGTTTCTAAAGGTGTAGTATAACTATGCTGTGAGTACAATAGGATGTTCCTTTTCCCATGTGTAAAAAATAAAATGCCTCCATTTTTTGGAACGTTTGTTCAGTTTTTACTGCCACAAAAAACACACTGCATAATTTCATAGAAAACAAACTGCATCCTTGTCATGGGGCAGCGTATAATGGCTTCATCAAACATTTTATTTTTAAAATGGGAATTGCATCTTTGACTTTCTAAATTTTTTTTTTTTTTAATTGCTCAGCATTGCCCTTMTCTCCTTTGGGAGTAGTTGAGTTTTTATCTTTTTTTTTGCTTTGAAGCTGTTTCTTCTTCTGTTTGTGAGAATTAGATCCAATCTTCTTATACATTAATGTTTCAAAAGTAAACCTATTTTAGTAATGTCATCATAGCAGCCTCTTTCTAAAGCACAGTGGCAATGTAATAAGGAATCACTGCATCAAAAGGGACATTAATTTTCTCTGTTAACTAAAAGGAAGGAATTTAACTSGTAAAGATTGGATTGTTTGTGGTATAGCTCTAAATAAAGGGCTTGGGGTTGCCTGTGGTGCTACCTTGACAGCTTTCTTTAGGATTACCAAACACACACAAAATAAATAATCAGGGAATTTCTCCTAACTTTCCACAGCCAGGTAGATATAYTTCTGCTGTAATTCACAKGACTCCATCACAGTATTTATTTTTTTGTTCTTGATACTTTTTTTTCTCATTTTTGTCTAATGTAATATTGGCAGTTAAGACTGAAGCATCTCACTGTCCTGCCTGAGAATAAGAAYAGTAGATTGTAGATAAAGCTTTGCTCAATCTGAACTCTACCTTTAAAATCTTTCTCTTTTCTTCTACACGTTWTTTTTTTTACAAGACTCCAAGGTATCTCATTTATGAGAATATTAGGATTAAAGGACATAATTGAAGGATATTAACTTCCAATGCAGTTACATCACTTGAGCAAAAGGAGGGCCCCTTATCTCTCTGTGGCTGCATGAATAGCACCAGTTCAGCATCTGCCACGTCTATTTAAAATAATAATAACGAGTTTAGCTCTTAGGAAGGCGAAAGATGAACAACAGCAGCAGCTCGTGCCAGGATTAGAGCAGGGAAGTGCTGCCACAGCGTTTCTCTGCCRCTCTGCCAAGGCACTTGAGCTTTAGCTGGTGAGAACAAAGCTGTGCAAGCCATTGAAATTCCACTTTTAAAGGCAGGAGGAGGCTCCCAGGTCCCAGCACACGTGTTCTCAACATGTGGGTCCCAGCCACGGCTCCGTGTTTGCTGCCCACGCTTGCCGCTCTGATGGCTGACAGGGAGCAAAGGCTTTCTGCTTCTTTGTTTATGAGAAAATCACGTCATGGCAAGGGTTGAAAGTAAGATTCGGAGATACCGAGGCTTAAAAAGAGCTTCTGGGGTAATTTTGTGCTCGGGTTTGTGTTATTTGCATGATAGCACTGCTGGTTTTCCACAGTAGTTCTTTGTCACATCCAACCTGGAGACCCTCTGCTCGGAATGATCTCAGAACCTCCTTTGCCAAATCGTKACGCTATTTGTTTTTAGTAGTTTCCTTTTCATCTTTTAAGATGTTAGCTTTAATTTCTTGACCACAGGAGTTTTTCTCTTTCACTTGCCTCACTTTTTTATGAATACTTCTTAGGCTCTTACGACTAATRTTGAATTTTAGCAGTGTTTTTCCTCTGGTTAGCTGTTGAAACAGCTTTTAAAAATTCAGACTTTCTGCAGAAATACAGCATTTTGTTTAGTGACATTTTCTGGACAGAGTTGGTGGGCATTTTTCATATTAACACTGTGCACATGCACTTCACCACACTGGATGGAAGACTGGACATGTCTGACAACACCACTCCAACTCAAAACCAGAAATATCACCACCTTCTCCCTAAGATGGTGTTTTCCAAAGTTTGGAAAGGAATGTAAGATGTTCTGGTTGTAGCTTCGCTATTGCTACTCCATGAAGTTCAGAATTATTGACCTTGAAGCAACACATCGTGCTCCATCCCCTCTATTGGCTTTTTTCTGCAGAAATATTCCCTTGCACAGCTCTTTATGGCCTTGGTTTAGTACTGTCTGCTTTTGGTTATCTATCTCCTCTTCTTGATTTCCCTGAAGTGCCCCGCGTGGACTGACTGAAGATTCAAATCCATTTATCTGGTCTTGTCAGCTGCATTTGCCACATCTGCGCTGGCATTAGCCCAGGAGGTTTTATGGGGAGAGGTGATATCCTTGGAGCTGCCTGGTGGTCCTTGGGGACTCAGATCCTGCCTTGATGACATTCCAGTGTGTCTCTGGATGTGGTTGCATTTATTTCCACATTTAATGTCAATTAATGTGCTTGTTTTACCAGTTTACTCTCTGTCTCAGGAAATGTTTGTGCAGGTTGTTCTACTGTATTTTGGCAGTGCTGTTCCAAAGACCATTTTCTTTTTCTCGTCTCACAGAAGTCAGAGCCTTTCTCTTCACATAAAACTTCAGTTTATAATTTTATTATAACTGATCATCTTTCTCTTTCTTGTTCCTTGTTCTCTCCTTTTAAATTCTCTCATCCATTATGAACTAAAGTTTGCCAGCAAAATGAACCAGAGAATGTTGTTTCTTCTGCCCTGGGTCTTAGTATTGGTGGCAGAAAATTAGTGGTAAGGATAATGAAGGGATTTCATTGCTTCTTTAGCTCAATTAGACAGCAGATGGCTAAAGGAAATCAACATACTAATGCTGAAAGTGATTGTGTTAACTTTCTCATACTTAATGTTTAGGATTATAGAACAGTAAATAATGGAATRTATAAGTGTTCTCCCTAATAAGAAATTCCCACAACTAATTTTAGTGCATGAATATATTAGTTTTTATACATTTCTCCATATATATCTATATATATGTGTGTCTGTGATTAACAAGTCTTTAGGAAATCACAGAAAGTTGTTCTGGTGGTATAATTGCACAGGTGAAAGGAAAAGGAGAACGTAATGAGAACACAAATGTGGTGTTTTGGTGTGGTTTATTGTGCACTCTAAGGTGACCAGCTAGGAGAGACCAAATGTGGGAGAGCTGTCACAGGAGAACACTCAATGCTCAACTGAGAAAGCAAAGTGAAAAGATAGAAAAGTCCTGGGATTCTCTTGTGGAAAGAAAATGCGAATGGAAAAATAGAGCAAGATGGAACTCAACAGTCCCGTCCTAAAATTTGGAAAGTCAATAATCAAACTGCTTCTGTAGAATTTGTRTGGTTTTGGCCTCTTTCCAGTGTGTGTTGGGATTTTCCCACAGAAATTTCAGAAACGCCAGAATCAGTCGTTTTGCAATACATGTTTCAGCACAGATTTTTATCTGTGTTTGTCAGGAAATTCTGTTGGCTCGTGTCTGTTTTTCTATGAGATATGCTGATGTCCTTATTAGCGAGAACAGCTTAATCAGATAATTGCAAACACATATGGGGACGTTATTCTGATTTAAGAAACCCTTACTTGGATTTAGTGCTTGTATTCTTGTTTAGCACATCAGCAAGCTGTCTAGCTTTAGATGAGGTGGTTGTTTGATATTGATTTATTTAAGCTACTGCTACTCTTGATTTCAGGCTAATTTTGTTTTCACTGAAATTGATTAAGCAGCCATTTAATATAAGCTGATAGAAATGACTGCTAAGCAAAAGATGTGCAAAATACCAAATAAAAACCTCCAAAAAACCCAAAGAAAAATGTCAAAAAACTTTTTATTAGGTGCGCATTAGAAACAATGTTCCAGCTTCTGCAAAGGGGGAGCGATTTTATCTTATTGCTGACTATAAAAATACAAAGCTTCAGATTAAAGCGTGAAAGTATAGCTAGGGAAAATATTGATACACAGAGGTTTTTGCTGAAAGATAAATGATCCAGTTACACTGGTGTCATTCTGGGAAATGTAGGGACCACCACAGATGGGGATCCCACTGGAATGGAAGGGGACGAGTGGTTTTCTAGTCATTCTCTTTCTGACCCTGACCAGTCCTAGGTGCTTGTTGTTTGTGATCTGCTTTTCTATTCGTGAATATGTCATGGTGCAAAAGTATTTTTTTATGGGTTTTAAAGGCCCATCCAAGAAATTTCTGGCCCCTGAGGTGGGAGAGAATAAGGAATGACCTTACTGCAGAGCTAGAGGCAGGGACCTTGAGGGGAATTCCAGTCTCTCCCCAGAATCAAGATCAGTTTTAACTACTTTTCTCATGCTRGCTGGTTATTCATCATTTATGACCTGATCATGTTGCCTTTCACTGGTGTCACCYCTTTTAARTTTTCCAGAGGAGATGGTTGTTTTTATTTCCCCCCACTTCTTCTTTTATGTTTTCTGTTCTTTTTACCTCTGAATTTAGTCACTGCTTCAGTGGCTGATCAGTCATTTGGGATCTCTTGGCCTCAGACCTGAATCCTGTTTTCCATATGTGGGCAACAAAAACAGCCTGTAGAGCAACTTTTTAATAACTTTTTCCATTATTCTGTATGCTAATTTTGCCAGTCTCAAGTATATAATTAGAGAGATAAAGTCTACAGATAGAGCCAAGCCCCTACTAATCTCTTTCCACTACTCAACATTCCTGCAGCCGAAATCAGGCTGCGTAGAGGAAAATGCAATTCCAATTTATTTTAWTGGGAATTCAGGATTTTCAGATCGTGGCTGATTAACGCTGCTCCCGATACCAATTTGTTGTGAATTATTCTCGTTTTGCATAACCCCTCCTCCCCAAACATATTAATTTGCTACTTAAACCTGCTGCTGACAATTAGATAACCAAGGCTGTCACTCCCAAGTTTTTCCCCCCTGAACTTGGCAGGGTTTTACTGGCCCTTTTCTCCCTCACCTCTGGGAGTCCATCCCCAAGGAKCCAGTGTTAAATTTAGCGAGAATGAAGGCTGAATAATCACTGAGCTGCTCATCCAGGCCAGCTCTGCTCTTGCTTAAGTTGGAGCAGTTTCAAGATCCCTCACAAAACTGAGTAATTTCAGTAATCTGGAATTCACAGAGTGCTTGGCTGTGAAAATAACATAGTAATTTTTTCCTGTCTRTTAGGAGGGATATTACTTAGATATTGCACGCAGCTTCTGCTTTTTTACTTAGATTGTGGTATCTTAGTGCAAATGAATGTTGAGGTAGTAGGCTTAGTTGAATATAATAGAAATTAGATGGATAAAATGCTAATTAAAAACTTTYAGGCTCTCCTCCTATTGTCATTTCATGATTATTTCCTGCTGTTTTCTTTATATCCTTAAATACTTCCTTCCCTCTGTTTATGGTCCTGTAGAAAATTGAACTTAGTATTTGTTCACAGGCTCAATTTTCAAATTGTTTTGGTTGTACAAAGCTTTCCTGGGGCAGAAATTACCTGATCAAGAGTGGCCCTTGAAATGGCCACAATTTTCTTTTTTTAGRCCTTTTCTCGGTGCAAGTTCCTTGTAAGAAAACCTGAAGTGGTCAAAGGGTATTAAAAAATGCAGAGGGAGTTCCACTGTGTCCTTTCCCACCTGTTTCAGATGCAAGGGGGAAAATGGCTTGGGTTTACCTGGTCTTTGCTCCTGGTGCAGCTTCCTTGAGGTGGTTGATCGTCAGCCATGCACCAGGAATCCACCATGGATAAGCATCCCTACTTTCTGAGGGTTTTATTTTCCTTGCCCTGCTGCTTTGGAAGTTTTGTTACGTGGTTGCAGAGGTTTGGGATCGTGTTGCCTTAACCTTGTGGGGTGATCCCTTTGTAAGGCAGGAGYTTTAGAAGAAATAATGTTTTTTTTATAGAACATTGTCCTTCATGACTAGATGAGCCCTAACTCCAATTCTGATTTTGCTGCGCCATAGATGTAAAAGATGCAGAAATGGCTGTAATAAGAATGAGGTAAAAATACCCAAATCKTATTGGAGACTTTGGAGAGTGCATGAAGCAGGGGGCAGCAGGAGATTTTCAGTATTAAATGCCAATCTAGGATTTTATAATGTGATATAAAAACCTGATATTTTCAAAAGGGTCGAAAGGATTGCTAACAGCAGTTTCAGTTCTCTAAGCAGTCATGTCTGTGAAATCATCTTTCTTTTCAGAGCTGTCAGTACTGCAGATACACAAAGACTGATAGGTACAAATCATCCTACAAGCCACAAGTCTGGAATTTCTGCCCCTGTCCACCAGGCAGCTTAATACAAATGGTGAATTTTAGATAATTATTTTGCCCCCTGCAGATTCAGAGTGAAAGAATTGTAGGGTGCACGGGAAGTGCTCCGGGTGTCCCTCTGTTCTGGGAATTACTCTTCCTTCTTGCCAATAATCATCCATTGAGTTTAGATTTTGCTTCTGAGCTTTGGAAGTGGCCACCTATCAAACTGGGTGTGAGTCTTAAATTGATCATGATAGTATTGTGCTCTGAGTAACTTCTGAGGAAGTTGCCACTGCCACAGATAAATCAAAGCAAAAGGAGGGTGCCACCAAGCAGTAATATTTCCAACTTGCAGGGTAGCAGGGAGGATTAACATGATTCAAGACAAATTTACAAGCATTGCATCACTCTTTTCTAAACTGGGACTGTTGGCAGCTGTTAAATCAGCTGTAAGTATTGCAGCTCTTAAGTTACATTATTCCTCAAGAATAACAAGGCTGGCTGCTGCTAGCCTCTTTCAAATGTTTGCTGTACACACATTTAACCCAATCTTCACTGCAACCACGAGAGGAAGTGGGAAAAGAGCAAAAAAATTCATAAATGGTGAGTTGAAATGTAGAAGCAAAGTTTTCCTTGCTGGGGAACAGTTAGAAAGTGAATTAYGGCTGTATCTGAAAGTGACTGGCTTCTTGGCCAGTGCAAGTAAGTGTTCCATGAACTCMTAATTCCTGTCCCAAGTGGCACAGAGCAGCAGAGAAAATGGTGATGGTGCTGGAGTGAGCTCCCTGTCCCCATTCCTGCCCTTGCACTGCTGGCCATGCCTTGCTCAGCAAATGGCATTTATTCCATCAGTGCTGAAGGCACTCCAAGGGGAGGCTCACCGCCCTGTGAATTGATAAGGTGGGAACGAGATAAAGTGAAGGGCTGCGTGTGCCATTTCCTTGGCACCAGGTGGGGGTGTGAGTGCTTCCCCAGCTGCTGTGGGGTGCTGTTGGATCTGCGGTGCCAGGTTGGTAGCTGTGGGARGCTGTCACAGCCTCACCTCGGGATGTCAGTGCAGCAGAGCACAGCACCGATGGCACTCCTGTTAGTGGGAGATCGTTTCGGATCGGTTGTGCCATAACAGGACATTCTGCTAATGCCTTTTGACAGGGCCTTCAAAATACAGTTAGGCTTGCCTATCATAATCACTTGTTGTATATTCCTAATCTGACGTACAGGACAGGCAGCAAGCAGAGGAGGAAAGAAGAAAAAACCTGTCTAAAAGTTTTACTGGCTTACATGGACGCTGAGTTTTATAGTGGCCTCAGAGCATGTTTGTGAGTGTTCTTGTTGTTCTGAGGTTTCTGTCATCCTTCAGCTGGATTCCTCTGTCTGAAGCCCAGAGCCTTATATAGAAGAAAAAGTGTGTATGGGATGCTTGCAGCTGACATACACACTTATTCTGTGGGTTTGGTGGGGAAATGAGGGTTCATGATCTGCTGAACCATGGCTTTGCAGAAAGACACAGTTTAAGGAGCTTCTTCCAGCAGTTCAGTGTTATCCCAAGCTGAATCCTTGTGCAAGCTCTGGCTGAGCAACACCAAAGCAGCAGCTTGCCTTGGGAGATCACACTGCATCCCAGCACAGGGCTGGGGCTACTTCTCTTATTACTTTAGTTTTCGAGAACAGACTTTCTTGAATTGATTGCTTAAAATTGGTTGGGTTTATGTGCTATTTTGTGCTYTTTGGCTGTAAGTTTAGTGTGTAGAGCATCCTTGCTTCTGGATTCTCTCTTGTTCTTTAAAAGAATAGAAATAAATAGAAATACTGASTGTGAGACTTAGCCTAGAACAAAGAAAGTCTTTTTCACTGTCTTGAGATTTTGTCAGAAAAAGTAAAATAGATCATTTAGGAATGGACCTGTGATCAGTGTTTTGCTAAGCAAAGTAATCAGATGGAGTTTGACTTCYCTATTTCCAGGATAAAGCACAAAAAATTATTTGAGCTCAACTGCAGAGTGCATGGCTCAAACCTCTCAGTCAACTCCAAAGAATTGTAGTGGGAGTAGTTGGGAATATTCCAAGTAGGGAAGAAACCCACCCTATTCTGCACCAATTGGTCCTGATAGATACAGAATGTCAAATCTCGTGGTGGATTCATCCAAGTGCTTTCAGCTTTTGAGGGGTTTGTATGTCCTTTCAGCCTCCTTGGTTGCTGCTTTTGAATGTTAAAGCAAGAAGTGGGAAAAAAAGTGATTATAAAAACAATGCTGTAGTTCAATCCGTTGTGTTTGCAGTATTGTTCCCTCATTCAGCAAATGGCACGGTGTCTGTACACTAAAAGCTTTTGTGTGAAACAGGGAAGAGTCGTGAAGTGCATTTTAGTGCTGCTCTTTGCTTCTTTTCCCCGCCCAGTGCCGTGGTGATAACTTGCTGCTCCTGTTGAGCTCCAGTGGAACTGGAAACTGTTAATTGAACACGTGGCATTTGATACCAGGACACGGTGTCATCTGTTAGASAAAGCACAGTACTGGAAACTTCGTTTCCTGTCCCTTCTGATGAATTTTCTGCATTGGGAAGTGAATGCTGTTGGAGAATATTGAGGTTTTTTGTGTTTATTGCTGTTTGTAAAGCTTCCCCTCCACAAGAAAAGATTTTATTCTCTAGCAAATACCCTGTAAAATGCAATACATCAGATTCTTTGTTTTCTAAACAGGCTGAGATTCTACCCCCCTTGGATTCACACAGGTAGCAGGCAAGTGAATAAAAATGCTGAACTGTGGGATTTTTTTAATTTACCTCTAATTGGGTTTTTGTTCAGCGGATAATTGCTTACCCTGCAAAGCCAGACATTTTTAATACATGCATAGAAAATGCATGTTAAGTAATTAAGAATTTCCTTTTAAAAAGGAAAAATACCAAGGAGGAACRGGCAAGAGCTAAAGCACACGATGTAGAAATGCACTTGAGTGTTTGGGTAGTTTTGCAAAAGCCTGGGGCTTTTCTTTTCAGCTGCGAGGAGATTGTCAGTTCACAGATGTCCCCAGGGGCTGTAAGTGTTTAATTTTCAGGCTTTCTGCTGGAARGGTGAAAATACAGTCAGTGCAAAAGGCACATGGAGGGAAGAGGTTGTTCTGACAGCRATGAAGCCCTAATGTTTTGGTGTTCTGTTTAAAGCTTTTCTTCAGCAATCACTGRAACCTCTCTGTGCCTGTCCCACGTCCTGTTAAACATGGTAAAATGCAGACAGTAATGTCTGTTTATTTGTGTTTATGTGTTTAATGGCTTTACACAAAATCGTCCTCTTTTTGCACTAGCAGGTCTTTTTCCATCTCTGCTCTTAYGGAAACATCCAACAAATTTAGCAGCTCTTACAGCACTGAGGTRTTTGAAGGTTGGAACTGATGGCTTAAGTCTACATTAGCCAGGAGTATGGCCAAGCAGGAGCAGATCAGTGGCTTTAAGCAGTTGGTATGAAGGACTCAGTGCCAATTCCATAACAATTTCAGCATGTTTTATTCAGAATATGTCTATCAGGTCYTATAGACTCCCTGGAGCAGGGAGTCCATCTTCCATCATACCTGGAATAGATATGTTTGTGTGGTCTGGAGACACTTTACACTGTGAATCAGACCATGACAAGAGGGGGAGAACTGGGATTTTGCTTTCAATGYGTGGCTAAAATGCTTGTATAGATGCACCCATTAAGTGCCATTAACAGCATCACCAGCAAAGCAGTGGCTGTTTCCTTGATACACTAAATTATATCCCAGATTGTGTCAGCCAGTAATGACAGTGCCTTAAACCGTGGGGGTTTTGTCATGCAGGTTTAAGTGCCTGCCACTGCAGCACCATTTCTCTTCCTAAGAGCTTCYCTTTCCCAGCACCACCTCTCAGGGAATTCAAGAAGTCATATGTCAGGGGTTGGCAGGGAAAGCAGCAGTAAGGGATTCAGGAGACCCTCACTGAGGCATCAGATTTCAGCTTTTCAGCTCCTGTTAATATCAGTGCTTAAAAATGTGAACTTTATTTTTGGTTTGGTTYGGGTTGGGTTTTTTTGTTGGTTGCTTGGGTTTTGGAATGAAGGACAGTGGAGCATCTCCAGTGTTTGCTTCCTAAACTTTAAGGCTTCTGTGCATCTGGTCATGTCTTGCCCCCAGTGGCTGAATTCAAAAACGTGTGTTAAAATTGGGCAAACAGTGAGCTGTCTTTTGGATACTTCTGCAAATGAGAGAGAAAGTGAAAGAACCAACTTGGAGGCATGAGAAGGTGAGAGTTTGTGAAAAATGAATGTATAGATATTCTAGTCACTGGCCATTAGCTGAGCCGTTTTATTTTTATTTTATCAGCATGTGGTGTATTTGGTGTTATAAAATTGTCATGGTTTGAACCCGGCTGACAGCCAAGCCCCTCCCCAGCCCCTCACTCCCTCTGCCCTGGTGGGATGTGGGAGGGAATCAAAGGAGCAAAATGAGGAAACTTTGAGATAAAGGCAGTTTAATGGGGGAAGACAAAACAAGGAATGGATTCGCCATTTCCTATCAGCAGGCAAGCRTTCAGCCATCCCCAGGAATCCATGGGACATCCCTTTGGCCAAACTGGGTCAGCTATCCAAGCTGTGTCCTCTCCCAAGCACTGGTGGGATGGGGTGAGAGGCAGAAAAGGCCTTGGCACAGTGCAAGTGCTGTTCAGCCGTGAAAAAAAAACCAACATTGCTGAATTATCAGCACTGTTTTCAGCACAAATCCAAACCACAGCCCCCTAGCAGCCACCGTGAAGAAAACTATTTCTACCCCTAGCCAAAAAGCAGCATAAAAATAGATTGTCTTTCTTCTGTCAGTGGGCTGCTTGTGCCAGGTACCAAATTAACAGCTCAAGAAACACAAGCCCTCTCTTTTTATCGACAGAATAGGTTCAGCGAGGGGGTGAGGAACACGAGCTTCCCCCACTCTGCTCGAGCGATCTGCCTCAACCCCGACCTGGGAGCGCATCWCTGAGGGGAAAAGGCATTTGTTAAATTTCTTTTCCAATTAATCTGACAGCTCTGCTGAGACTCCCAACAGAAGTACTAATTCACGCAAATTGCGGTAGTGGACCTGTGTCRTCGGGGAGCTGGGCTGAGCTCTCTGGAACATCACCCAGCCCACCAGGCAGCGTTTGGATTAGGAGGTGTCACTGGAAGAAGGAACATTGGATTTGGAGCCTGTTCTGCATTAATTTTTTTTCTCATAGGATCAGAGACAGACTCCTGGATGTGCTAACAAGGGTGGAAAGTTGCAAAAGAACACTGAGCCTCAGTAGATGCATAATCATCTTCCCTCCATCCCTGAGAGAAAATYCGTACCTTTTATATGTCTGAATGAACTGTTTTGACTTGGGGTGTGTGCATGGACACAGGGAGCTGGGAGAGATGTTCCATGCATTGCTCAAAATAAAAAATAAAACCAAAACAAAGGCCCAAATGTGTTAGAGAGCAAGATACAAAATGTAGTCCAATCTATAAATCAGTTGGTTTCATCAGACATGTTATGGAAGGAATAAGAGCATTTTCCACTGGGTAAATGACAGTGCAGAAGCAGAGATGAGTATGATCAAAGGATCAGAAGATATTCCTGTAAGAGCTGATTGAAAAGTTGGTGTTTGTTCATCACAGAGGAGATAAGTTCATGATAGGTCTTTGTGAGATGAGGAATGGCTTGGAGAGGATATATCAGGAGCAGCTGGTCTTCCTCTCTTGTAATAMAAACCAAGGGCTAAAAAGCTACCAAATTTGAAGGCAAATTGATGGAAAGATGAATTTTTTCACTTCACATTGGCTACCTAGACTGGAGCAGAATGTCAGAGACATCACTGAGACCAACAATTTGCAAAAAAAACCCCAAACATGAAGGGACAGCACAATGAAGAATTAGCATAATTAGTCCTTGTTAAAAAAGTAAATTAACAGAGATATCTGACCTTATGTTTCTAGGTTTTTTATCTGGGTTGTAGGTATGAGGGTGAAATARTGAGGGACGGCAAATGGTCATTCCCTCTTGGGAATGCTCTTGCACTTCCATGTGGTGCTGCCATCAGATGCAAGATGGGCACTAGGTCAGGACTAGATGTCATCTGCATGACAATTCATTTGTTCTTCTTTATTTATAGTGCCTTTCCTGCTCTGGACCTGTTAATCTGGCCTGCTTCAGGCACAGGGAAATCACAGAAACATCCCCAGGCTGGGAAAGTTGTTTTTTTCACTCATTAGCTCAATCTAGCCCACGAGGATTACCAGGCACTATCTTGATTTTTCCACTGAGCTGGAGAGGAAATGCCTTATCCAGAGCTCGTGGGCTGTGGGACAGAGGCTGCCAGGTCTGTGTGCTTTTCTCTGGGGAACAGGAGGGATTGGTTGTTCTTGTTTTGATTTTTTTTGTAGAATTCTGACATAGCAAAGACTAAACCTGAGCATCGCCACAGTTATCCCTTTGCGGCACTCTCGGCCCGAATTAATTTTTATTTAAAATTTACTCCTTGAAGCTGTCGAAATCCTATGTCTATTTTGCCTTTGAGGAGTTCACAGGAGTTCAGGGAAAAAGTGTTTCTCTGCTTTTTAGCCTTGCCAAATGATCATTTAAAATTCTTTATGTGTGTATTTGTACAGCCTTTTCTTTTTCCCTGTTCAAGTTGGTTCTGGTGGGTTTTTCTCTGGTATTTCTTTAATTGAGATTTTACAATCTAAATGACAGTGCTCCTTGAAGTAGCAAGTTATTTTTCACCTCTCTGTGGATTAAATCAAGTTTTTTTTAAAAGAGCAAAACATGAAATTGCTTTGTTTGACAAAATGTTGGCTTAATATATCTCTCTGTGTCCAGGCTTTGAGCTGGGAGAACATCTTATTTAGGGAAAATGAAAGCTAGTGCTTATAAACATGAGTTTATTACATTCCTGATTTAAATACTTCAGCGATTCCCTAAGTATGGGTGGAATCAAGGCAGATCTTGGAGTATTTTCCTTTAATTCTGAATCGAGTCCGCACTACTCAATATCCTCCTGTCAATGAAAGATTCCTTTCCCCCAAAACTGACTGCAGAGAAGCCTCAATGCCTCCTGGCTGGAATGCCCTGCACAAGGAGAGACACAGGAGCCTGCAAGGCACCACGTGGAGATATTATGGGCTGTGGCTGGAAGGTGCAGTGTTATTCCCTCRGGATAACGCTATCTCTTATGTACACACAATTAATATGTCTGCCAGTAACAGTTATTAAACAAAGAACAGGAATTGTTTCTGCTGAATGGCTTGACCTGGGAGTAAAGCCAATTTAAAAAGCATCTGATTAAAAGATGTTAAGGTCACAGATCGCTATAAAATATGGAGCGGGGAGGAAAAAGCAGAAATTTACTCATGAGTGAGATTAAATACTACCGAACGGGGTTTTTTTTTGTGCTGGCAGCAGCTTTCAGCAAATTGTTGATTTCTCCTCAGAGTGGGCAGCAATGTTCTTCCCCCAGAGGGTGTTTGGGAGCGGAACAGGTTCCCCAGGGCAGTGCTCACAGCACCAGCCTGGCAGAGCTCCAGGAGCATTTGGACAATGCTCTTGGACACAGGATGGGATTGTTGGGGTGTCTGTGCAGTGCCAGGAGCTGGACTGGATGATCCTTGAGGGTTCCTTCCATCTCAGGATGTTCTGTGATTCTGTGATTCAGATCTGCCAGTGGCTTTGGCTGTGATCCCTGAACTTTCCAGGCTGCAGATGTAAAGGTACAGATGATGCATTTTCCCCTCTGCAGTAGTTTCCCCCTCAAAGAYAAGTTATTGTCATAAACAGTTGTGCTTTTTCAGTGCTGTTGCACATCTAATAATGAAAGGAGCTCACTAAGAATTCAGCTCAGTCTTGAAAACGCAACTTTTAGTTTCGTGCCTTCATTTTCAGGGTAAAAAGTATGTCTTGTGCACAAAAAAGAAAGACAATATGAGATTGTATTGATTTGCGTCTAAAGCTTAGCAAAAAAGTGGCTGTGTTGCTTCTGCTGCTGCTCCCATTCAATGGAAATATGAATCACAAATGCACTGTAATTTTTAGAAGCTAAGTTGGTATTCAAGCAGTTAAATGGAAGCCCAGGAGAGAGAGAGGGTGATACAGACATATACAATGCTATAGATTGTGTGGCTTTTCCAAGCTGCTCAAGATGGTTTCATTGCTCTGAGGAGTTTTGAAGGAAACCTACTTTATAGAGCATTGTTTTCTGGTGAATGGGGTGGCATAGTGAACAAAGAGGGAAAAAAAGAGCTGTGTAAACAGTTTTAAAATGAGCTGAAGAACAGTTCAAAAATATAAGGCTGTGTGTGGGCATTGAGCTTGAGCCACTCAGTAGGATTTTAAGGAAAGAYTGGACRTGGCACTTAGTRCCATGGTCTCATTGGCATGGTGGTGGTAGGTGATAAGCTGGACTTGATGCCACAGTGACATTTCACCCCTGSGCTGTTCTAATGAAGAGCAGAGGAACAAAGGGAGGGGAAAATTCAGCTGGAGGGTGCTGGACACGCGGTGCCAGGGATGTGCAGATCCACTTCCAGCRCCTCGTGGTGCTCCAGCCTTGCCTCAAAGCACAGGCAGCTCAGGATCCATGCATTGATGTTTACAGCTGGGAATTGGTGGGATTGCTCTSTGTGGAGGGGGCTGCAGGATCTGGATACTAAAGTGCTCCTATTTACTAACGGATTTATGTGTTGATTTAAAATTAATTTCAATTAACAATTTAACCCTCAATTAGGACAGTGTTTTCATCCCAAACAGATTAGTCAAACAGAGGGAAAATTCACTTTGCTATTGAAAAGACAGTCACATTTCTTTAATCAGTAGCTGCCATAGATTGTTACATGTATTTTTCTTTCACTGAGTTAAGTTTCCCTGCTCTCTGTCTCTGAGACAGACTCATCAGTTATAGCTTAAGGAAGTTCATTTTCATGCAGGAACAAGGACAACCAGAGTCCCGAAATCCTCACCAGTAGGAGACTCAATAAAGTCATCCTGGCCTCACACTCGAATTWAAGAGACTGAAATCAGACTGTGTTTTAAAATACTGCAGTTGGGAGGTGTCACGAGAGTCACCAGGACCAACAGGCTTGAGGAGACCTTCCTGAAAAAGCAAAACCAGACAGCCCTGCTGTACAATTTATATCATGTATGTACAAACTCCCAAAGTTTCTTCAATCACTTCTAGTGTGCGAAGAGGTTTCTCTTCCTGGCCCGTTGCACTTACTTCTTCTTGCTTTGTGAGGGAAAGAAAAAATTCTTAGTTTTTAGAAGAAACTGTTGRGAAAGAGCAACTGCTGTTCACAGCTGGCTTCCATGCTGAAATTACAGATTCTGCAAAGACTTCCTATGCTAATTCCCGTGCTATTTTCAACCTGACTGAAACCAAAGCCATGGTACTTGCCTCAAAATGCCAAACCTTCTTCTATCAATATATGTAATCCAAGTTATCTGACAAATTAATGCGTTTGGGGTAACAACTTAGTTTTTTCTCTCTTTTGTATCAGAATTTAAAAAAATGACTAGGAAAAGAATCATTATAGTAAGTACATTGACAATATTTTTCAATGGCACCTCCCTTTCTGAGCTTCAGTTTCAAGTATGATCACATTATTTTTTTTTTCCCCTTGGGGCTGCAGTTGTGAATAATCTTAAATTGGTCTGACAGACAAGGACAGAAAGTGCAAGACAGCCTGAGGGGAAGCCATGAGATTGGGATGCCCTTGCTAGGGCATACTGGGACAGCAGGAATCTCACTGGTTCACTCCATGCTGCAATAGCAGAAGCACAAAATAATGGAATCATGTGACTGGGGTGCTTCCTGCAGGTACCTCTTTCTTTTTCCCTGGCCCCATACCACCACCACCTTCTCTTAAATGAGGTTTCACCTGAGGGACAGAAGAGACATTGATTAATGGAGCATTTTCTCTTTTTCACCCCACAGAATCTGCTTCCTATGCAAGCTTGTTTACTTGTCTTAAATTCATTGCTTTATTCAAATACTGGTGGTAGGGCCTTTTTTTTTTTCCCTGTCATTACATTAAGCTAGCATATATATTAATTAAAAAATAGTACTGTATATAATCATAAATACATCTTTGCCTTGTGTGTGTCTGCCCGTAAATGTAAAAGTGTCCCTTCAAGCTGGGTAGATATGGTTMAGCAAAACCATTGGAGTTTAATATCTGGTAGTAAGTTTCCAGGAGAAGTTTTGATAAAAGTGCTGTGTAATTAGCAGGGCAGATGTAGGGTGATGTTTATTCCTCACTGTGTTTGCTTAGTTGCTGCTGTTGGTAAGAGCAGGATTGGCATCCATCCTTTCCTGCCTGGCTTCTTGTCTCAGGGCTGGGAACAGAGACAGTGAAATCACTGGAATTTCCTCCTCAAGGTACCCCATGGGGCAGCACATGGGAGGGAACGGGATTTGAGTCGCAAAAGGCTGCAAAAATACCAGCTAAACAAAAAAAGCCAAGTTGTTTTCCTGCTGCATTTCCTCCTAATAGGGTGGTATAAGAAGGACTTTGGTTTCCTTTAATTCAAGTTAAATGGGGATCCCCAAACACCCTTTGGGGAGAGGGGAACACCAGAAATGCCAGCTGAGGGTGGACAGGCTGTGCCGGGTCGGTGTTGGACTCCGGGACCCTCCCCACAGGGTCACTTTTAGCAATTCTGCTGGAACAGATTGCCTGCTGATCCCATGCCCCAGAAGCTCAGGATCGTTTCCCCAGGCCTTGCACGAGAGCTTTTGGAGCAGGAGGTGCCTCTCCCAGCTGCTTTGCTGGCGTGGAAGTTGGAGGGAGCAGCTGCAGCCAAGCGCCTGGATCTGCCAGGCCTGGGAAGTGCTGAAGGGTGGCTGGGATTAGCACTTCCCTGTGAAACACTCCGTGCTTCTGCTGTGCTCAGTGCACTGGGAGGAGGCTTTCCTTTAGTAAGGTGTTTCAGAGCAGGACAGAGTAGTTTTTCTCTCATTATTTGCCAGGGAGTTTCACTCAGGTGTTTGGCACCGGGAGCTACCCAACAAATTTGCCTTGCCCAGGTGCTCATTTAGGTTCTGGTCATGCTGCAGCTTCCCTCTCTCCTCCATCACTTACAGAGATGCTGGGATATTTATTCACATTTGTTTCCACCTCAGGCTGCCCATCTTTGCTCCTTTGCCCGTCTTTTCCACCTCACTGCCCTGACTTTGCTATTTTGGCAGTGCACGAATGAACACAAAGAGACCACATAGTTCAGCACCTCAGATTTTGTACTGTGTTTATGAATCAATTCATCTCCATAAGCAAAACTGAAAAGTGTGTCCCTGTTCAGGCTTATCCCAAGAACCYATTCTTTTTGCTTCAAATAAGCATTTCATTCAGTGACAGGTCCCTGGCAATTTTATCTAAGCTTGACTGTCTAGGCTCCAGACACAAAAAGAAGTCATGGTTTTCTTTGTATTCCTCTTCTTTTTAACATTATATCTGTAATGAGAATATACTGGGGTTTTCATAACGTGCTTGTTGTGTTGGGCAGTGTGTGCTGAGGAACCAAATTGTAGCAAGAGCTGAATGTGTTGTAAGATTTGGTCCTTTTTTTGTTATGTTGGGGTAATAGAAAACATCCTTCTACAGACCATGCAAGTTCCTGATGGTATCAGAAGCAGCTCATTGAGTCTGATGCATGGTCCTTCAGAAATGGAATAGATCTTTCACTGTTCAGGTTATTTCCTTGCATTTGACTTTCTTAGTGCTGACTTGATGAACTGAAGAGGCATAGTTTACAATTAGTGTGCCGTTGTATGCAAATATTAGCAGAAGAGAGAGGATAAAGTTAGTTTCTTACGCAAGATAGGGCCAATATTTTGGCAAATTATACAGAAGAGAAGAAAAAGAAGTGAAGTTCTCAATATGAAGCTTGGAAAATGTTTCCTCTCAGTGGTGCAAAACACTGTTTTKTTTTCCAGGCAAAATTAAATGCAGATGCAAGCTGATGCATGAACTCCGTTCTACCAAGAGATTTTATTTCTGTCAGCTCTCACTATGAGAAAACTCTGTAATTTTAGACCATAAATGTCTGCAGACTGTGATCTGCACATGGGCGGGTTCCAGGGCAGTAGCCACCTGTTAAAATCAAGATGTCCATGGAATTTAAAACCGTATTCCTGGGCTTTTTTTGCAGCCTGTCGCCCCGGGTTCTACAAAGCCTCTGCAGGCAACGTGAAGTGTGCCAAATGCCCTCCTCACAGCTCCACCTACGAAGATGCATCTCTGAACTGCAGGTGTGAAAAGAATTACTTTCGCTCTGAGAAAGACCCTCCATCCATGGCTTGCACCAGTGAGTAGCATCATTCTGCTCGGGGCTGTCATTCCTGCTCCTCCATCTGGACCTCAACAACAGCTTGCTTGCTTGCTTCCTCCCACGCCCCATTGCAGCCGGCCATCCTCTTCCTCACGTGTCTCCTCACATGTTGGACAGGCTGTGGTGGGCTGGGTTTGTGTCTTTCTGTTTTCGTTTTCTCCTTCTTGCTCCCTGTCAGACTCGAGGAGGAGAGCTAGTCCTGAACTGCACCCTGAGGTCTGTTTATAGGAAAACGTGGTCCTTGATAGTCTAGGTCTGTAGTCTGGTGAAGTGTTTCAGGAGTCTAGTGAAGTATTTCAGGAGTCTAGTGAAGTATTTCAGGAGTCTCTATATCGCTGTTGTCTCTGGGTCAGAGGCAAATCACGACACGAAGCATGATCCAAGAGTCGGTGAAAAGTGGCATTATTTATTAATATAAAGACCTTTTTATACCTTAATGTGCTTGAATGTCATAAGGTCATTGGCCCTTTGGCCATCCACCTCTCAGGATGATTGGCCTGGGTGCTGCAATGCCTTACTGAAAATATTTCTCTAGACATATCATAACAATACTACACAACAACTCACAGGTRCACGATAAGAAGTCCCGTTAGAAAAACGTCTCTGCTGTTTACATAGCTTCTGTGAGAAAGGACAGGTTCTCACAGGATGTAAAATGCTAGAGAATTTCTCTACTGAAAGCTTTTCGGCATCCACAGTCTCTACAGGAAATAACCAGAAGAGTTTGGTTATTGGTGTCTTTTATATTCCTGCGCCCTCGTTGCTCCCATTTCGGAGCGCTCTTAGAGAGAAAACCCTCATTCCTGTGATCTCCCGCTTCCTTTCCCAGGACCCCCCTCCGCCCCGAGGAACGTGATCTCCAACATCAACGAGACCTCCGTCATCCTGGACTGGAGCTGGCCCCTGGACACGGGGGGCAGGAAGGACGTCACCTTCAACATCGTCTGCAAGAAGTGCGGGGCCGGCGCGAGGCCGTGCGAGCCGTGCCGCGAGGCCGTGCGCTTCGTGCCGCGCCGCGCCGGGCTCACCAACACCACGGTGACCGTGCTGGACCTGCTGGCGCACACCAACTACACCTTCGAGATCGACGCCGTCAACGGCGTGTCCGGCCTCGGCACGCTCGCCAGGCAGTTCGCCGCCGTCAGCATCACCACCAATCAGGCCGGTGAGTCTCCTCCCGCTTGCCCCTGCCTTTGCTCGCTTTCCAGAACTCGCTCTGACCTGTCCGGATATTATAAAATACTCGGCTCGAATGTTTTGTAGCAGTAAAAGCAGGAACAAACCCGGCGTGCGTTTCTGYCGGGGCAGCTGGCAGCGTGGCTGTTGTGATTAGCTCCCAGCTCCCGGTTAATGGTCTCTAATAGCGGGCTCACGTGATTCCTCAGCCAGAACGTGTTTTATTAATAAAACCAGATTTTAATAAAACACTTGTTCCGATAATCTCCAACATAAATTACTGTAGTAATGTCAGTGATTAATTTTGATTAAGTAGAAGTGAAAAAAGGCTTTGATGTTAGACACATGAAAAGCTAACATTAAATTAGAGAGGTTTAAAACACAGCTCCGGTTGTTGTTTTTTTTTTTTTTTCCCTTTACAAGTTGTCTCACCAACTGTGAATTATTGCCAACATGATGGGGGTGTGGAGCTGAATACTGAATTAGATCATGGTGTGGTGGTTGATGGGGTACAAAAGGACTGCTCTGCTTCTGTGGAGACATTAAAGTGTTTGAGGCCCTGCGTGAGCCCTGACTGTTGGATCASAGCTTTTGTCATCGCTGTGCTCTTCTGCCATTTGCTTCTCATTTGACTTGGTTCCGCTCATCTGAAAGTTGTGAGCAATCTAGACTCTTCTCTGGCACTCGGTGAGGTGTAATTTCTTCAGGAGCAATGTTTGCCAGTGAAGGGAGAGGCTGGATGCTGAGATTCCTGTAGTTACGCTCCGTGCAGTTCACCACCAGGAAGCTCTGTGCTGAAAACATGCATGTGTTCAGTGAGCCTCCTCCCACGTCCTCCCATCCCACACCATGTCCCCAAAATACTTCCGTTTCTGTCTCCCTTAGATCACAAACAAGTTAGCATTGTTCTGGGGAGGCATTCTCCTGGTGGGCTATGTCAGTGCAATGTTTTCCWCTTTACAGGATGCATCTCTCCTCCTCAGAGCACAGATCAGCAGTGGTGGGAGGCGGAAAAATGTGAGAACAGGCTGTGTCCTGACACCAGTCACTACATTTCCAAACGCTCTGGAGGGCTGTCTAACTCTGCAGTAGGCAGGCTGAGGTGAATCTACCCAATCAAAGCAAAATCACAAAAATGTGATTTTAAGGGCAGCTGCCTTGGTGGTAAAAATGAGGCATTGTGCATCTTTACCTCACATGAACCAGACAGGCACTGAGTGGTGTTATGTTTGCTGCATCTCTGAGCTCCAAAGGCCTGCTGAAAACTGAACAAACATTTCTTTCCATCTTTCTCACCACACACATGGGCATTTCTGCCCGTGAATCCATCACCAGCCTAATAGATCAGAACGTGCCTAGAACTGATTTTCTGTAGTGTAGCCATGGGGAGATCTGCCAGAGTGTGTTAACAATTCAGCTGATGTGTTTGGAGTCAGTCASTTTGCACAGCAGCTCCATTTTTGTACATAAATGGGTCATATACAGGCACACAGACACATATTTGTAATTTACATACACACACACACACACACATATATATTAAAATATATACACAGAGAAAAGGTGTCACCTTAAATGTTGCTGAAAAATTCACCAATACCTTTACAGTGACTCTGAGTTCCAGAGCCTGTAATTAACCATCTCAGTGAGATTTTCCTGAAGGTTTTTCAAACCTGGTCTAGAAGTAAAGTGTGCTTTGTTGTCACTTGTAAGGCTGGAAACCTCCAGACTCTCATTCCACTGGTGCTGGGAATTCAAAGAGGTTMATGCATTTTACAGTACATAACTGGTATAAAGTCAAGATCTGGTTCCCTGAATTGAGGGAAATTCAGAATTGTTTCAGAAAATGGATTGATTTTTTCCTTCCATTCTCAACTTTGCTGTGTTTTTATTGCAATTTATTTTCCTTCCCTTCCAGCAAAAGTCAATGAGGAGACATCTCTGGGAAAAAAAAAAAAAACCAAAGCCAAACCAAACACAGGTCTTTTGCAAAATCAGGCTAGACAGGTATGACACTGCAGTATTTCCAGTTGCTGTAAGTCTTTCTATCTTTGGTGTGGATGTAAAAAAGAAAGGGCAAATGTTTCTGTTTAATTTAGTTGATCATCCCCTGATATGGCACTGTAATACATGCCTTCAGTTGCTGYCTGAATGAGCAAAATGAAAACCCTGGGGAGGGCAGGTGGAAAAAAAGGGGGGTTAAGTCTGTGACCCTCTTTTTGTGACAACATTTTCCTGGTTTGAGCAGCTGCTCCACATCAATCTGAATATTCTGTCTCAAAACCCCAACACTGCACATGCATCTTCCTGAGCTCTCACCCCTTCCATTACTTCTGATGTTTCAGTCTTCCTGGTTTCAGCAAAACAATTATTAGCATCAAAGTTTAGTGAAAACAATTAAATTTTCTGGTTTTTTTCCCGATATACTCTTGCTGATACCAAATTTTTTTTTCCCTAATACCTCAGTTCTTTATTGCTTGCCTGCTTGATAATAAAATAGATTGTTTTCCTTTGATCGCTAAAAGCACACTTGTAACAGCTTTAAATGTAGCTTTATGTTAGCTTAGAATTTAAGGCCTTTTAAACCAAGGTCTCAACAGTGCAGCTGCRAAGGGTGGTAGCAACTGAGTTCAGCTACAATAAGGCAATGTCGGTACTAAATCAGCTCCAAAGAGTTTTGTGCTGTCACATATGCTGGCACCAGGAGGGGAACAAAGGGGATGTGCTGTAACGAGAGAATTCCTCAAATTCTGTCCTCAGTTCACCACAGCTCTTCCACACCATTCGGGTAGGACTCAGAGAGGTGCCAAAAGTAAATAAATTGGGGAATAAAGAGGGATCTCTGCTTACCTGCTGTAGAAGGAAATGCAGAGGAAACATAGAAAGCGTTTYGTGGGCCAAATTTCAGCTAGAAATGTCAGTATTTTCGTAATAGCTGTAAAAAATGATTATGCTTCTCAATTGAGAGTCTAACCCTGAGTTTTGGCCTCTCCACAGCTCAGTTGTGCACCTGTAAAATGTTGATTCCTCTCCCTGTCTGGGACTTTTTGTAGAGGAAGCTTTGAGAGTAACCACGCCTGGATCCAAGCTGAGGCATCCTATGCACAGCTATATTATAAATAATAACAAAACCCCACATCCACCTTCTATCACCTCAAGCTTCCTTGGAAGAGCAGTAGTTTGATTATCAGGGTTCTCCTCCTTTTATCTTTTATATTTCTAAAACACATAAAGCAGAACAAGCCATTTMATTTGTTTAATTGTCTTGCTTAATCACTTCAGCCATGCATGAAAAGCTGTAGGAAATGAGTTTGTTTAAGGGGAAGGTAACCAATAGGGCRCTACAGAGTTTTTGCAAGGGGCCAGGATGCAAATTATTCAAAAAACCCTTGAACTTGAGAACAAAAGTAACCTCTAGGTAGAGAAATTAGGATCATGAGGAGTGTTAAAGGGCAGACATAGCTGGTTTGTAGTATCCTGATCTCCATGTGCCATTGAGCATCCCAAGCCACATGTTTAGTACAGCTTGGAGGGATAAACATTTACAATGGAGAAAGAATCAGTCAATTTTTCAGTCCTGTTTTAAGCAGAGACTTACGTGGCTCCTCGGAAGGCTTGTTMAAGCCTCCTCAGTACTAGAATTTTATTTGCCTGATGTCTGTGGCTTCAAGGGAATAAGTTCAGCACCAAGCTTTGTTTCAGTGCTTGCATTTGATTATTTGCAGGTACTTTGATGCTATTTATGTGCTCAGCCTTTATTCTGTTCAGCTAGACTGCCCTGTCTTCAGSAGCTCCCAAATGATGTGTGATGCTCCCCGTTTAAATAAAATCCATATTTAGAGAGGGTTGTGTGCACTTTACAAGCTCCATCCCGAGGCAAGTCCCTGAAGTAGATCTGTCTTCTAAGAGAGACAATTTGAGAAAGGCACAGATGTTCGGTGGATGATATATTCCTTGCTTTCCCTATGGTCCTTATAAAAAGGACAAGGAGATAGACTTATTAAAAGTGAGCTAATGACATGATGTAGGGAGTCTCTGGTTCACTGGCTGTTATTACAGCTGTGCCCCATTACGTGCTGAATACCTAGGACATGCTTGTTTTGTGTGAATGACATTTATCTTTCGGGTTTCAAACATTCCCGGCATAAATAAAGATTTTACGCTTTTCAAATGTGTTTTACAGTCCGGCCCAGGGGCTATTCAAGGATCGTTTTGACTCAATAAAACTCCTCTAGGGATATAAAAGGGAAGTGTTTTAACAATGTCACTCCGTGCATAGCCTGTTATTAGCTGGAGATGTTCTGCCTGGCGGAGCCTTTGATCCCTTTTCCCCTGAACGTCAGGGAAGCTCTGCCAAGGCTTCTGTGACACACATTGGGCTCWCCAGGGCGTGCACAGTCCTCGTGTGAACGCTCCTGACCTCGGGCAGAGTTCGCAGGTGAAGTTTGTGKCTCAGATATTTTTTCACTTTCAGAGCTTTCCATTGGCTTTTCCACGGATCGTGGTGAAATTGTGGTCAGCAGTCGGGGGATGATGGTTTTCTTTGCTTGCTTGTTATTCTTTAACACGAGGCTTTTCTCAGCTAATRTCTTAGTTTGGTAAAAGAGTAAAAATAAAGAAATGCAGGTAAACAGGTTGCTTAGTCCTCTGTTAAATAACAAACCTTAGACTTCTGTCTCTCTGTTATCTGAGCTAACATTCTCAGTAATCACCGAGGGAAATTGTGTTCCTCCTGATTGTAAACAGAGCTGTCAATTCGCTTTCTGAAGCAATTCCATCCAGGCAATTTGCAGGCTAGTGACAGATGGAAAAAAGTGTTTCTTTGGGTTTGGGGACTATTCCTGGAGTGGGAATTATTAACGTAATAATTGTCAASTTCTACAGCAGAAAGAATCTTCTTTCAAGCATTCCTTGTAGTAAACGATGCCTCTATGTACATCAAACAAAAATATATTAAACCATCCCAAAATTCAAAAGAATGTGGAAGATGTCAGCACCTTTCAAGTCTTTTCCATTAGAGGTTCTTCTCCCCTGGTTAAGCTTCACAAAAGCAATTGCTCCAAATGACAGGGGAAGAAGTTTGAGAAATGTCTCTTTTCACAGAGTGTTCTGACCAGGTTGAAAAGACTCTGATGGAACTTACCGAGAGGCCAGTACAGGAGATCTTGCTGATTACTTAAAAGTAGAGAAATGTTTTATATCATAAATTACTTATTTGAGGGCCATTGYCTTCTCCAGTTTTGGGTAATGGCATTTTGAGAGACAGTTCTTACGTATATTCTAACATTGTGCATGGGAYTGCTCTGCTTGAGGCAATAATCAAATTACCACCGGAAGGGAAAGCCTGCTCAGCACCCGAGTGTTGATGTTCTGAGCATGGTGAATAAATTCCTCTTTCTGAAAGCTTCACGCCAGGAAACACGAGGCTCTAACACCCTGCGAGGGAATGCGACAAAGGGGCAGGGCAGGCAAAGAAAAACAGTTTATTTAAACTGATACCGTCTTAACTCATTCAGTAAAAACATGAACTACTGCAAAGCTCCCACCATCTCCAGCTCAGCAGAGAATAGAAAGAATAACATTTGTGTTCTGAGCACCTTTGGGATGAATCCTTATGGAAGCACATATAGAGCATTTGTCTCCTCTCTGGAATAACAGCTGTGGATGCCACGGCACCGTAATTTTCAGTTTCTGAAGCGAGTGCCTTGTGCAGCCTGATCCTTCCCAAATGGACATGGCATTTCCATGACTTATTATACACGTGTTAAACACATGAGCAAGTCAAACATTCTGTTTGCTCCGTGGAAGGCGTTTGCCATCTCTTTTAATAAAAAGAGGGAGAAGCGAGAACACGATTGTGCTACACTTAATGAAGTTTTCTTTTAATTTAGAGTTTATTTGTAAAAGTGAGGAATGATGTCTGATAGTCACGTGTCCAGTGACAGCTGCTGCCCAGAAGGTTGCCTTTCCCTGCACTTGAGAGGGAAATCAAGCAGCTGCCTTTCAGTGTCATTCCTGCTGGAGCTGCTTGTTTTCCCCTTTGCAGTTCCCTGCCTTCCTTTTTTCCCAGCACCTGTGAGATGCCTGCAGCCACTCTGGAGCCTGGAACCACAGGCTGGATCCTGGAACCACAGGCTGGAGCCCACCAGTTTGCAGATGCATTTGGGTACTTCTGCCATGGGGGAGGCAGTTGTCCATGAGAATAGCCGTGAACAAACCAGTTTTTAATTTTTTTTCTGTTTCTGGGAGGAATGTGCCCAGCTTTGTTTCATCCACAGGTAGCCTGCTTCTATTTGCCTTTGAAGTTTTGTCCTATTTCTTTGCTTCAGCGTTTTGACACGTGTAAATAAATGCCCTCTCCCRGAAATTTGGGAGCCTTTTCACCTCCTTCCTTATGATTGCTGGATCCTACTCGGATCCAGCCTGGTTCTGGTGTGAGGGTCTTTTTGGGGTGGGGACGACTGGAGGACTCCCTGATGCCTCGTTCCTGGGGACGGGGAAGGCACGTCACCTTCTGGCTGATGGTCACCCAGTGATGTCACAGCATCAGGTGACATTTTACAGCCCAGGTCATAAAAATATTATGGAGCCTGCTTCAGCTCGAGGAAAAGGTGCAGGAGCACAAACACAGGTAGTGTGCTGGTTTAACTACGTGTCCTGGAGATTAAAGGGCAGAGGACTGTGTCTGCACACGTGTTCAAGAGGTGGGGAGTTGTGTCTGGGAGAGGAGCGKGCAGGGTTTAGCAGGTTTCCAAAGTGCTGTTAAAGTGGGACTGTTTCCTCCTCCTCCTGCCTCCTGGGAGGCACCTGGGGACCCAGGGCTGGCTGGGCCTTCTTGGAATGTGCCCGTGGGATGGGGCTTGCTTGCTTCAGCACAACCCCAAAACAGTTTTTAACAGAGAGAGTTAATAGGAGTGCAATCAGAGAAGGTTTAAAACAGTGCAGGTCCTGCAGGCTGCTGTAATAAACCTCTTCTATACTAATCCACAGAATGGATGTTGGAGATGTTAAAGAATCCAAGTACAAGTGTAGCTGTTCACTGACTGCACATTAATGGGATCGTGTCAGGGAGGTGTGACATCATTATACTGATTTGCAAGGCTTTACTCAGGACTCTGTCAGGAATTGAATGCTGATTGGCGATGGAATTGATGGATACACCTAAAGATTAAAGGTTTTTTCACAAAACCCGAGCTGCTGGGTGGTTTTGGCGTGAGTCAAAACGTGTGTGCAGCATCATGAGCAGTGCCAGCCTGAGCCATGCACCAGGGTGAGGTCTCTCGTGTCCTGGCTCTGTGGATGTGCCTCCAGAGTTCCAGAGAAGCTGCCTGGAAGTGAGAGATCAGCTTGTTCATTCAAACATTGGTATTTCTGCTTTGAATTGTGTGATAGTTTTGTGGTTTGGATGCTGGTCCTCTAAGACTTAGAGATTTAGGTTGGAGTCCCAGAGGATCCTATTGCCAGAGAACACAGATTTAATTTTCAGGTTATGATCTTTATTTACTGCTCTTGTTCCACATTGCCTCCTAGGGGCATCATAGACATTAAAGAAAATTTATATGTTGTATCAGATTACAGTATTATGATTAGATAGCAAAAGCATCCGTTTTCAAAAGAAAGAAAAAGGAACAAGCCTTCCATTTGTTCGGCGGGGCAGAAGTTGAAAATTGAGTAATACAGTCAATTCTGCTTGGTCACCATCTTTCAGCATAGTTTGGAATATCCTAGGCAAAACATATTTTACTCTCGTTTGCAAGCAAAAGCTGGAACTGAGCTGTGAGTCAGTTCAGAATTAAATCCTCTCCTAAAATTTAATTTGTGATCTGGAGACCCAAGCCGGGAACAACAGGACTCTAAATGTTTCAGCAGTTGTACACACATGGCTTCCCGGAGCCGATACTGAGCTCTCCCTGCCACAGGACAGGGAATTTTCATCCACTACATACATACATCTGTGAGCCACTCACATATGAAAWCAATAACCGAGGAACAAGGCAAAAGTCAATAAGGAAATTTATATATAGCTGCTATTAAACTGGAGGAAAACAAATCATCCGTTGGGGTCAGTTTCGCTGGGAAATCAATTGGAGCAGAGTTTTATTGTCGTCCCTGCAGATCCTTCGTGTTATTTGCTTGCACCTTTAATAGTCATGAGTGAGGAGGTTTTTACACTTGAGCCTGAGCTCCCTGAATCATTGTGTTTGTTACCTTTTCAACATCCCCGTTCCCAGTTGGCACAAATGCTACCTGACAACGCCGAGCGCTCCAGGAGCGTTTCCCCTTTTAGCTCCAGGGAGTTTCCAGTGTTCCCGTTAAGCGCTTGAAGCAGTCAGGCCGGGAGTGCCGGACAAGTTCTGACCGTGGGATGTGTAAAAATGCCTCTACAGGCACTGCACGGGACTGCTGGGGCTGAAACTCTTCATCTGTGTCCACACAAGCCTAAAGTTAATTATGAAAAGCCCAGCCCAGGTCTTATTCAAGCGAAGAAGTTAAGAGCCCTAATGCTTTAATCAAAATATCAATAAAAATGTAAATACATAGAGGCATACCAGACATGGGATTAATTAAAAAATCACTGAAACAGCATTAATTCATCTTCTTAGTCTAAAAAAGTACTCTCCTTGTTTTACCTTTAAATGCATGTTTTGTGAATGATAAACTAATTTAACCTTTGCGTTGCTGTTGGTACTTCAATGTAGTTTTTAACACTTCAATTAATCCTAAAAATCTTAATAATGTCTCATTCTTTGCTAACCCAGAGTGCAAACTTTGTGTTCTCAGTGGGGGCTGCAGACATTTAAAATATTTGTTCTTGCATTCTGCTCATGCACAATCTAATTGTCTTTTAATTTAAGATAGAAAAATCATGGAAATTCGATGAAAAATGGCTATTCTTATTCTTATTATGTATTCCTCTTCCTTTTTGTAGCTTGATTTTGAATTCGATCTCATCCTATTGTGGTTATTTAATTCTTTTCAGGAAACAGGAAACACTTGGTTCTCTCTTCCTCATATGGAAGACTAAAGGTCTTTGCTGAGCATGGTGATGCCTTCACTCTTTAATGGTTTATAGTGTTAACTTCCTTTAACTATGATTTTTGTCTTTGGTGGATTTTCAGACTCTTCCAATTAAATAGTAAAGTACAGTAACTGAGCTGCTTTGCTGTTACAAAATGGAAATTCAGGCTGACTTCTGCTTAGACACTGTTTAGAACACTTCTACATTGTATTCTGGGGGTGCATACAAAAAGAAATTAATTAAATGGTCCAAATATCAAGTTATTTCTCCCAACTACACCCTAGCCCTGGCTGGGCCCATATTCAAGTTACCTTAACTCTTGCTGTATCTTAAATTCATTGGTTTAAGCATAAACCTGGACCTTATGTGAACAAGGTATTTTCTTCAGTTGGGTTCAAGACTTCCAACACTTTCCAAACCCACCTATTTCACAGGTATAGCAGAAAAAACCCGAAAGAATGCATTAAGATTTAAAACTTTGACAGTYCAGCTTCTGGCAGACCAGCAAAGAAAGGTTTTGTGCTGGGAATTTTTTCCATTCTACCTCATCTTGGTGTGGGATTCAAGGTGCCTGAAACATTATGTTCCCCCRATTATTTATGTCCCCTCCATTTGCCCATGGATCCAGTGGGATGCTGCCTCTTCCAGACACTCTCTGTGTGCAATTTCCAAGCAGCTTTGGGAACCCTAGGGATTGGGAAAGGTATATGAATGTTTTATAATGTTATTGATAACTGCAGAGCAGATGTTTTCTAATAAACTGCTGTGAGATAAGTTACTGGGAGCATCTGCAGAGATGTGTGCAATTGAGCTCAAAATAATTAATACTGTGTTAGAAGAAAGCTGTTTTGTTGGGGTTTTTTTAAAGCATAGCTGTATTGGAGCATGCAAGATTCTTTCAGCCTGCCCTGAGAATCTGTTAGAGCAAAATTACCATAATTTATTAGGGGAGAAGCCATTTCTGTTAATCATATATTAATTATTCATCGAATCAGTATTAATTTTACCTTAATGGGAAGTGTTACCAGCTGGGTACCGGGCTTGACAATCTATTCGCATACATAGGAAAAGATAAATAGCCTGACTTAAAAAAAAGACATAAAAATGACTTAGGAGAGCGTAAAAGCAGCAAGTATGGATAGATGAGTTCCCACAGAGCTGGCTGCAGCAGGGAAGTTCAGCCTGCTAAGCACTTTGTGTTTTGGCTCCAGCACTGGTTTGTGCCTGAGAGGAATTCGAGAGGAATTGCTGAAGGATGTTAGTTATACAAAATCCTGTCAACTCTCCCCTAATGCTTTTCRCCTCTTCGCCAAGCATAGGTCTGGTGAGTCTGAGTAAAATAGACTCTTGCCCATTCTGCTTGAAATAAGTGAACCTCACCAAAAAAAAAACCCTTCAGCAATYGGTTTTAGGAATTTAAATTCAGGATAAATTCCTCCTTCTGGGAAAAARTAAAAAAAGTGCACGTTTTTTGTGAACCGTGTGAAATGTGAAAATGCTGTTGAGGGGATGTGTTCAACCTGGAATGAACATGAAAGAGTGGATCCTCCACTCAGAGGATTTCAACATTTAGATTATAACTTGGGACTGGAAGGTGGATTTTGCTGGAATTTTAGCAAAATCAAAAGCAGAATGAATTTTCCAAAATTTATTTCAATTAAAACTTCTTATTTATTTTTTTTTTTTTTTTTTTTTTTTTYCTCCTGGTTATTGAAAGTTCTTTTGCAGAAATGAAAACCTAGACAGAAAGGGCACTGGCTAAAGCATGCAAATATGGAATGCCTGTAAAGTGCAGCTAGTTTTATATGAGCAATAAAAGCTTCATAGGATTTAGCTGATATTAAATTGTTGAGATCAGCACTAGAGCCTTTTTATTAGGATAGCAAATGCCAAACTTATAAACACATTTTATTTACATGTTAAGATAAAAGGCTGTTTATTAGTAGAAGATTTTTTTTGAAATGACAGTTACAGCCTTTAGTGTGTGATCTGTAAGATGTAATCTGATGAATTTTGGCCAAAGCCATGGAAGAGAAGCATTTGGAGTGGGAAGCCAACCCAAAAGAAACAAAACAAAACAAAATTTGAAAAATTGCATGGCTTTCAGTGAGTCCAGGAAACCCAGACCTGGTCTTGGAACAACATAGAGAGCTGGGTGGTCTAAAACTGAACCCATGTTCAAGAATTTTGGGTAATTATGATTTTTTGTGTGTTTTTAACATTGAAATTATTTCCAAGTCGTGGGTGGTGGGTGAATCTGTGGCATGCAATCGGTTGTCGTGCCTAACCCTGATCAATGGAGATAAAAAAATGACGTTATTTTGCAGTTTAGGGGTTTTTTTGAATTCAAATTTCRTTTTCAAAGAAATGTGGTAAAGGAGAAGTGTCTATGGGAGCAATTTTTATCCGGAGAACTTACCAAATAATGTTGCCAGAGGGGCTGAATTGTGCTGATGGTTATTCCCAGCCATGGATACCAGGAGCTCCATGTGCTTAATGCATCCCAGCACTCTTTTTTGCACTTGCATATGAAAATGTTATCAGAGTTCTGCAGGGTCTGGTGACGATAATACCTCAGCATTACAACAAATAGGTGGTTCTGCTATTTTGCTCTGTGTTTTGGTACGTGGAATATATTTCATTGCTTACGCTGTAGTAGCAGATCGAAACTATCTGCTGCCTTGCCGCCAGCCCTGCAGTGGCAGAGCAAATCCCAGCTCGTTTTCCACRAGGCCAGTGTGCTCCCAGGCGTGTGTCCCACCGCCGGGATCCGGCTGCTCCGTGCTGCTCCGAGGCCAGGCCTTTGCCCCGCGAGCCTCTTAGACGGGATCCGTGCTCTTTGCCYGGGGGTTGGAGCAGAGATAAACCGGATCTGCTTTTCTCCCTCCCCTCTGCAGCTCCGTCCCCCATCACGGTCATCAGGAAAGACAGGACGTCCAGGAACAGCGTGTCCCTCTCTTGGCAAGAGCCCGAGCATCCCAACGGGATCATACTGGACTACGAGGTCAAGTACTATGAAAAGGTGGGGAGAAAGATCGGAGAAAAATCAATTTTTCTTAGCAATGCCGGGATGAAATCCTTGCATCTTGCTGCGTTAAGGATTCAGAAAGACATTCACTCACTGTCTCAGTGGCACTGAGTGTTCAAACTGCTCGATTTGTGCTRATGAGAACATCAGGAAATGCAAAGTGAGATTATTAAGTTGTGTTCTCTACCAAATTCATCCCCAAACACATCAGAACAAACACAAGAGTAATGCAGTCAATGTGTAGTTCCTTTCTTTTCTTATTTTCYGGCATAAAACTTGCTGAGTTCATGCTGTCAGTGTCCATACATTGATCTATCAGTATCCTGTGGCACRAGCATCTTTTACATGAAAACTATTTGGAAAATGTTGGCCAATCTTTTGGGCTGGTTTGCACTATGACAGCTCCCACTTTTTATTAATAACTGAATTCTTCATAAACTGTAAGTAAATGACTATAAACGAAAGAAAATCTGCCGTTAAACAGGTTCTGCTTTTTACTGACTTTTTTTTTATTTACAGCTGTTGATTGATACATCCTATCTAGATCTTTATTTAGRAAAAAAAATAAATCTTTGTAATAGAATGTTTTTAGGAAGTCTTACTGGTAGAATTGAAAAGACCATAAATTACTGTGCAGATTGAGAAGTGTGGTATTAGCCATTTTTTGACAGATSAGAGATACTTTTTGATAGAATATATTCCTACTGGAGTTAGCAAACTTTGAAAAAAGAAGTCTGAGCATTTACTAATGCTCTTCATATCCAGTAATCAGGCTTATATTTCACACATACCAGAGAAGTCATAGTGATAATATCCTCTAAGAGAATGCTGTTAAAAATGCTCCGTGAGTGTTCAGTTAATCCTTAGAAAGTTTCCTCAAGGAGCTCACCAGTGGGACAACGTGGTGCTGATAGTTCCTGCCTGATCTTCAGCTGAAGAATGGGGATCAGAAGGCTTTATGCTGAAAAGATTTCCCCCAGATTTACRTAATCATGTGTGACAGGGACTTGGGAAGACAAATGCCATGGCTCCCAGTATCCCCCTCTTCCTCCTTCTCCCCATGCTGAGCCTGGTGCCGTGTAGTGTGGCACATCCCTGTGCTCAGCTGGAATCAGCTGTCCTGGCTGTGTCACCTCCCAAATCCTTGCTCACCCCCAGCCTCCTCATTGCTAAGGGAGTGGAAAAGACCTTGGCACTGTAAGCACTGCTCAGCAATAACAAAAWTATCTCTGTATTATCAAACCTGCCTGTTTGCAGTGCAATTCCCAAAGCCACGTCCCAGCTACTGTGAGGAAAATTAATTCTGCCCCGGCCAAAAACAGCACAGGTGATCTCTTGGGTTTTAGTTGCTCCAAAGGGAGGGATCTTTTCCCTGCTGTGTGCATTCAGTTAATTTTAATTAAATCACCAACAACTTTTATTTGTGTTGGTTTTGGATCTTTTTATCTTTCTGCACCGAAATTGGGTTTTCCTGTTYGAGAAAACTGTCGTCTCTCAGTGCTGTGTGCCCGGACAAAGCGTGCAGCTCCTGTTCCCGCCGGGTGTATCCACTCTCACGGAGCAATCGGTTGTCACAAGACAGCTTTATAAGACAACCCACCAGTCTTAGGAGGCTGATCTTGCACATGTGTTTCTTCCCTTTGAAGTCTGTGATCAAGAGTTCGTGTGCACCAGACAGTTTTCTTAAACCAGGGAGCCAAAGTGCTTGACAATGGGAGCCAGACCATTTAGAGCAAGAGGCTTTTAAAATCCCAACCTTCTGGCACCAGTGTTTTTAATGTGGGTTCTGCAGTCCCTTGGGGAGTCAGAAGCCTATTCCTCGGGGTTTATGAGGGGGGAAAAAAAGAAAAAACCAATCTGTTGTCAGGAGGCTTTAATCTATTGTGCTTTTAAGCTTTGCAAATTATAATAGGCTCAAAACCAATGCTCTGTTAAACCTACCTGAGGCCACAGCAGCTCGTGCTGGACTGTTACTCTTCATTCCTTCACCAAACACCTTTGGAAGATGCTGCTTTTTTAGTCTGAGACCTCTAAGCATGCTTCCTTCCCTCCTCTTTTAAAAAGAGAGATTTCTTCTCAAACTGCTTCAGTCCATTTGCTTTTCTGCTTCAGAAATCACCTTGGCTGTGCTCATCAGGAAACCCCACAGCTGGGAAGTGGCAACTGCTAGGGAATAAACCCTTCACGGTGATTCCTCCTGACRGGTCATACCTGATTGCTGGTAGATGATTTATATTGAGCCAGTCTTTTTCATCCTGCTGGTTTTCAGTCGATGTACCTTTTGTCATCTCTTAGAAATTAAAAAATAGAGCATTAATAGGGTCGTACAGGTCAGTGCAATTCTGTCATGCATCTTGTTCGTGAAATTATTTTGGTAGGCTGTCCTTAAGGTATTTAGGATGCTACAATAGATTTGGAATAAAAATAGTATGTCATGTATTAAATTATAATACTGTGTGGTTTTTCTAATGCATTATTGACTTGAAATATGTGGAAAATATGCTTTTTCTGCGAGGGTAATTAATTCACCTGTTCAGTTGGGATTTCTTCACCAGTTATTGCCCTTGTGCAGCCAAAAAARCAGAGCTTTATATCTTTCTAGAGAAATTAGTACCTACAATTTTAGGAAACAATTTTAACTTTTTRGAATGAATCATAGAATGGTTTGGGTTGGAAGGGACCTTTAAGATGATCCAGTTCCAASCCCCTGCTATAGGCAGGGACACTTTCCACCATCCCATGTTGCCCAAAGCCCCACCCAGCCTGGCCTTGGACACTTCACAGCACTATGACTTGAGTGGCAATTTTTCAGAATCAGGGTTTGGAATAGAACTGTATTTTTTGTAAAAAAAAAAAATTCTTTAAAGCCTGATTATGAGGCCCAAGTCAATATTTTTTCAAAACATTTAAAATAAATAAAATCTTCTTTCAGAGGGAGACTATATGGAACTTCTAGGTATTTTTTTTTATGGTAAGGCATAATTTTTTATGTTAAGTTAATGGTACTAAATGACACCTCACTTTAGTTCATTCACATAATGCTGTGCTGCATTTTAAGTGTCTCAGCCACCAAGGTGCATAAATAACAAAGCCATGTTTTTTCTTGCACAAGCCTTATACTTTGTTCCCTCCTTGTCCTTGTTCACATAATTATGTCCTCTTGAAGGAGTATCTTGTCATGCAAAGACACAGAAAAAAAGCCACCTCTTAAATACCACTCATAAACTATTAATTGTTTCAATTAAACGTGTGGCTTACAATTATGCTAACTAAATCACCTACAGTTTATTAAGTTGGAGTCTTCCCCAAGCAACGAGTGAAATTCAGCTGCAGCCTCACATTGGTAAAATAAGTTTGCTTTTGCCATCACAGAAATTGTGTGATCAGTAGACTGGTTACAGCCAGCACAGAACTCCGCACTTTGTGCTCTTTCTGAGGCTGAAAAAGTCCATTATATGCACTTTGTTGCTCTTAAACTCTTCTTATTCTGGCTTTGAGTGCAGGTAGGCCATGTGTAATCCACAAGACTTGTAGGAAATGTCATATCCATGTCTGGCAATAAAGGAAGCAGTATCAGGACCGTGGCCTCGTCCCAGAAATGTGTAGTCAGGTTTTGGCCCCTCAAGTGTACATGAAACTGGTGGAAAAAATGTTCTTCCTTGTATAAAATAAGCACTCTCTGTGCTTATCTGGAAAAGGACATACCATTCACTCTTACTAGTACTGCCACTATAAATTCAAAATGTCTCCAAAATATGGGTTTTTTTTGTAAAAACATAGCATAAAATTATAAAATGTCATTTGCAAATGAGACACCAACAGTAGTGGGATTTGCTTCCCAGCAAAGGTTGTGTCTGGTAAACTATGCAGAAATATTCAGGAGGAATATGCATCCAAGTTCGAATTTATCCTCAAACAGAGTGTTTGATTAAAGTTCTGCTTGGCAAAAGCTGACTCTCCTTTTTGTGTGTTCCTTCTGCTCATGGCAGCTACAGAGCTGTATCTCTGAAGTTTTACTTTATCCACAAGAAAGATAAACTTGGGCTTTTATGTGGTGTTTCACTGATTTGATTACTGCTAACATAAAAAATGACTTACAAAATATGTRTGTAAAAAGCTTCCCATAAACTGAGATACCGTGACATCCTCCATACCATTGTTTTAAAGGTTTATTTTCCAAGTTCCAGTGTGGATTATTAACAGACAGGGCCATGACTATATTTTCTCTTGCACGTATGTATCTGCACCAGAAGGAAATGTTTGCATTTCATAAAAGCAGCCTGAAGCGAGATCAAAATGAATGTCCAGTCATAGCATACACAAAAGATGTTGTGTTTTAAAGACAAGATTATTATGTCTTTGAAATTAAAATAGTTGCCTACATTCAGCCGAATGATGAGATAAAGCCTGCAAATTATAATACTAGGCCTTTGTTAGTTCAAAAATAAATAATTTTACACAAGCCTGTTAACTCTTAGAATGTCTTCTTGTAAATTTTGTCCCCTGGATTTATAACAAGTAACTTTTTAAAAAAATATTGGGAACCTCTGAGGAGGTCCAACGCTGATTTCCTTTTTAATTTCTAGCGTGCAAAGAAAATGGGCCRTGGTAAACATTTTTACAGTCATTCTTTGAAGAGTAAGTCCAGCTCACCTTATCTGAGCTTTTGATTCTGGAGGACAACTTTTAGGCACAGGCTTAGCTGCTTTTTCTGGTTCCTTTCTATTTTTCTCTTTTCTTTTTYTTTTTYCCCCTTCSTTTTTTCCTTTCACTGTGGTTTCTCACGGAGCATAATGTCGAATATTACGTGGGGATTCTGGCAATTCCCCTAACGGTGCTGTAAATGTTCCTTTTTTTCCCTCTGCATCAAAGACTGCCGAGAACGGGGGTACTTTAGGCTTCTTTAGCGCCAAAGTGAGCAGTGTCTGATGTTCACCTACAGCCCCAGAGTATCCTGGGCGGAGCAAACACACTCAAACGACTCCAGCCGCTTGAACTTCACGCGTGGAGGCGAAAGGGCCTTGGCGAGGAGCGCGTTGAGTCCTTTCCAGGCCCCTGGGCTCGCGCGTTGGCACTCCAGAGCTGTCGGAGCTGAAATGTCAGGCCCTCGCGAGCGAAAGCCATGCCATGAAACATAAATGAGAACGAGGTGAGATCCTCGGCATCCGACGGGCCGGAGCTCGGTTGCTGCCCTCGGCCGGGCGGAATTCAATGGCCGTAGTGTTTTGCAGGCYCTTCAAAGTAAAAGGACATCACATGAAATCCCTACCACCTCCAGAATGAAAAAAAAAAGAAGTTCATGGTGGGGAACCTAAACAATTGAGATTCTCACAGTTTCCCACATGTGTGGCCGCTGTCCAAGATTTTTTTTTGTTTGTTTCTGAGGCAGTTCCAGCTGCCATATTTAGGAAGCCAAAAATGCTCTTTTGGTGCAAGATGGCTTTAGTAAAATAAGCAGTACCTCAGGCTCCAGATGCATGCTTAAATGTTAAGATTATGTGCTTCCAGTGGGACTGAGACATACTTTTATCAGACTTAGCTTTTTACACGGTGCGAAGCGTATCCAAACTTACCAGATTACGAACTAGTCCTCCTCTTATTTTATATAAAAAACATTATGTCAGAAATAGGTGACCATTAAGCAGAGTATGGTTATGAACATAGCCCAGGACTGAGTTCAGTGAGGTTTTGTCCAGATGAGGGTGGACACAACTATCTCATCTTTTTTATAGCATGATAGAAAACCAGTCAAATCTGCCTTTTTGCTGAGCTGAGGAGCCCAAGTGGAGTTTCCCTTCTGACTGTTATAAAGGTAACCACTGTCTTGTAAAATGTGAGGCAGTAAAAACTGCATCCTGCAACAGCTCTGCAGGGCCCTAAAATGTCTAAGCTGGCCTGTTACAACTTCCAGTTCAGTGCAGTAGGCAAATCTGATTTATGTTTTTTAAATAATGTCTTAATCATTTTCTTGTTGTATTACAGACCATGGACAAAACGATGCAAAGCCRTTTAATAAAATGTCATACACTCAGCATGTCTAGTATTTGATTTATAACACAATACCATACAAAATCTGATGGTTTAAGATATCTTGTTAAAAGATCATTGAAAATGGATGTTTGTGCAAGCRTTTGTCAGGCTGCAAGTATTCAAAAATATACCAGCTCTCTCCAGGACATTTGTAGTAATTGAGTGCCAACCACCTCTTGCTTCTGGGGTTTTTYTAGGGTGTGGTTTTAATCCGATGATTCCTTTTTTCAAAAGCAGGAACAAGAGACAAGCTACACTATTCTGAGAGCCAAAGGCACCAACGTCACCATCAGTGGCCTCAAACCTGAYACCACCTACGTCTTCCAAATCCGGGCCCGGACTGCAGCTGGATACGGGACAAACAGCCGCAAGTTTGAGTTTGAAACCAGCCCAGACTGTATGTATTGGTTCAAATGGTTTATCCTGACACCCTGAATGGCTGCTTTCACTCTGCCTAGCAGAGGAAATGTGTCTCATAACTATTTATGATGTGTCTGTCTTGGTAGCGTTGCTGCATAACTTTATATTTTATCATTAAACTTGAAACACACTATAAAGAGAGCACCAGAACTATCACAGGTGGTATTTTCTCCCCTTCCCTACTTCTACCTCAGGCCAGAATTGATACCTTGCTAGACCATGGCCCTTGACAAGGGAGGAAATTTGATAGGAAAAACAAAAAGTAGTGTCAAGCCGAACCTTCCACTTGGCTTCCATGTGTATTTGAGATATGTTATGTATTTCATCCCCACTCCTTCCTTCTCCACCTCTGCTCTCATTCTGAAAAGCAAACAAGCTTCATGTTTAAAACATGAGTTACAAAGTGCTGTTATGGTGACTTGCAGCTTTGGCATGCTAGTTGAAACTAGAACCTGAGACAGGACAACTACAGGAGAAACTCCTTGAAACTACAAGGAGAAAAAAAGTAGTTGCAGACATAAAAAATTTAACAATTTAGAGATTAATGAGTTTTCTCTGCAAAGACCTAAGGTCTGCAGTCATCCTGTCATTGTACAGCAGTCTAAAGCTCCATGCTTAGGGCCCACAGGGAAATACCCAACCTAAGGCAGAAAATATCCCTTATTTTTTCCTGTGGACATCAGTGTGCCCTGGCTTTTCACAGCCTTCCTGTGGATACTGTCAGGCTTACCTGGGAAAATTAGTTGCTTACAGCACTTTCCACCATACAGAAGGGAAACTAAAGATGGTGATTATGGGATTTCTTGCCAAGGAAAAATTCCTTACTGACCATAACAAAAAGTATGTATGACATACATGACACGTATGTTTGTATTTATGTATATATTTATAGCTAAGTATCAGTTTACCAGCAGTTGCTACAATTAGCAAGAGTAAAAACCAACAGTAGCAGAAAAAACTTTGGGAAATTGCCAGAGATGGCTGGRGTCTTTATGTTTCCTTCCCTTCTATTTATTTATTTGATGAAAAATTATGTACTGGATGAAATATCTGCCAGGGGACCAAATTCTRTATAATGTTCCCTGTATGTATGTCAATTGTGCTGTGATCGGTGTGATGTGTGTGTGTGGGGGAGATTATTTATTTTATCTAAGGTTATTTATAGATATTTTTGTGTTGGCTTTGCAGCATTCTCCATTTCCAGTGAGAACAGCCAGGTGGTGATGATTGCCATCTCAGCAGCAGTGGCCATCATTCTGCTCACGGTCGTGGTGTACGTCCTGATCGGGAGGTGAATTTGTGGACTGATTTGTACTTTTTTCTCCCATTTCCATGTCCCAGAGGGGCYCTGGTGCCCATCAGGGTGTTGTGGCACGGCTGATTTTTCAGCCTTCTCCTTTGTGTGCTGCCCAGGAGCCCCAAGCACTGCCTCACAGTCAGTAATGAGCCTGCTCACGTTAGCAGCCCCAATCATGCAGCAGTTGTTAAAAAACGCTATAAACACATTCTCAGGCAATTGTAAAATTAAACTGTAGGGGTCAAAAATCAACAAATCCTCTCATTAGCCAATTTCCTCAAATTCCCTGAGAACATCACATGCCTCTATAGGGCACAGAGAATGTAAATATCATTAAACTTTCAAACAGGCATTTAATTGTGCAGGGAAAACATTTTATTCTGTTTCCACCTGCAGTTAACACATAAAATTCTCTATATTATGTTTTTTTTCTCTGTTGCTTGTAGATTCTGTGGATACAAGAAGTCTAAACATGGCACTGATGAGAAAAGACTGCATTTTGGGAATGGCCATTGTAAGTTACTGAAGCCTTTTCATGCTTCCAGACCTGTTGAATTCATCCCCTAGCTAACTGGTATTTTTCAATTAAAAAAAAAATAAAAGAGCCATACCTCACTTTAACCGAGGTGAAATTAGGAAGAGAATTGTCTCTTCTCTTGTGGGTAAGGAGATTTTCCCCGAACAATTATTCTTTGTTTCAACTTCTTTCATCTGTGTTCGGGTTAATAATGAGCAAAACATCACTGTCTGTGTTCAAACAATACCTGTGATATTGATTCTGCTGTGCATCACTGAAGTGCAGGGTGTACCTGAAACTTCCTCATTAGCAGCCATATAAAGCATAACAAATAKATTTTTTTTTCCCCCAGAGCAAAAYATGAATCAATTAGACTTGTCTTGATGACCACTAAAGGGATTGTGAAAATTGTTTGCTTGACAGAGTTGACCTACTGCTACTACTACTAAAAATAATAATAATAATAGTCATCTGATCCTGGATCCTCTCTTCAGTGTACATAACTGTGCCACAGTTTTCCACAGCAGAGCTGTGGATCCAGAAGATTAGATCACAAGCAAAGCTCTGTACATACATCCTTTAAAACAGGAATAAATTAGTTTTGGAGCAGGAGAAGCTGAGGGGAAAAGAAGGTGATAGCCTAAGGAGTGGGGGGATTTTTTAAAATTTTTATTTTATCACTGCATTTTGGATTTTTATAACCTTATAGGCAAAGGTAATGCCCCTCACAGACACCAAGACCAGAAATGCCTTTTTTTTCACCCCCATAATTTGTGATGTCTGATGAGGATTTGTCTAATAAGAAGCAGCAGTTCATCTTTGAAACTGTTTCAGCTCCAGACAAATGTCCTGCTACACATTTTAAACCATGTTGAACCATATATTTCTAATGCTTAGCGTGCTGTAACATGAATGTGGAGTTTTTTGCACACAACAGTGGCACTGTACCCTCTGAAGGAAAAGAGCTGTACCTCAATCAGGTGCCTCCTCACCAAATATAAGTGAATTAACATTTTAATGAGGGCTTTACCTGCAGTAGCTGGAAATTAGAACTGCTTCCCAATCCTCGTGACAATGGAATAACTGTTCTCTGACCGCTCAAATTATCATTATTTTAAGTTTTCAGCCCCTCCTTGTCTCCAGAGAGCCGAGAGCATGAATATCCACAAAATGTGTCTCCTTTCCCAGCCCTGTGAGGGGATGCACAAGCTGGAACCCTGGCTTTGCTCCGTGCAGCCCAACAGCTCTTAACCAGCCATTCCCAAAAAAATCCCTACGGTTACATGTGGCCCATAGAATTAATGCTTCATCATCCAAATTTAATGAGGTTATAAAATAAAAGCAGCCAGTAAAATAAGTGTCACAGACAAATAGCAGGGCAGAATTTGCTCTCCTTACTCCCACACAATGGAAAGTTGCAATCACTATTCTTAAACATGTCAGTGCTGTTAAATTCCTGTGGATTAAATTGCTTTTAATTTGGCCTTAGATATTTATGTACTGTTTTCTGAGAAGTGCCATGCTGATTCACTGTGCAGTAAGAGCTGAGACAATCACGGGCCTGGCATTTCTGTTAGAAGTTCTTGAAAGTGGTTTATTATAGGTTTTGCAGATATTTTTTCTGYTAGGATTTGTGTGTATGTATGTGTGTGGCTGTTGAAACTTTACCAAAACTGCAGTCTTTCCCAAAGAATAAGAAAATTGCTCCTATGAACTAAAAAAGGATAAAGTGACTTCCATGGCTGTCGTAAACTTTCAGCATCTTAAATACAGCAGCTGGTTTATTTCAGTCAGTTTACTCTGAATTACTTTTAAAAAGGCTCCAGCCACGAACTATTCCCTGCAGCCTTATTACAAATCCTATAATATTACTTCAAAGGAACAAAAACGTTTCACCTCCTCAGATCCTCTCCCTTTGCCTTCTTTGGCCGGGCCTTTTTTTTTATTTTTTTTAATTTTTTTTCTTTTTTTCCTTTTTTTTTTGCTACCTTTAGGGCAATTCGCGCCGTTAAAATGAAAATGTAAATTACTGCGTTTGCACAGAATGAGCTGTAAAGTAGCGCAGCTTAACACATGTGCGCGTGTTTATTATCTGTATTTCGTGACAGAACCCAGTCGCTACCACGGGCTGCCCTTCATTATTGGCGTGAAGGGATTATTCTCCTCGCAGCCACCATCACCTGAGCCTGGGAACCTCTGGGGTCGGCGTTAAAAAACCTCAAGCCGAAAAAAAACCCCGCGGTGCAGAAGCCTTTTAATTGTTATTTTTATTGGGGATGCGAGGGGGGGGGGGGGGGGCTGTAATGCGCGTTCAGCACGGACGGGAAGGAGCATTTACAAGGGTTTTAACCAACAGCAATATACAGCCAATTACTTTTTGTTTTACTTGCGAGTAGTTCTGTAATCATCAGGCTCTCGGAGGAAACACAGTGAGCTTTTAATGCCGTGCACACGCAGCCCTTGTGCTGGGAGCAGGGCTCTTAGTTGGCATTGTTTTCAAGGCAATTAGCTTGGGAACTCAGTCTTGTCCTTTTTTTGGTCAATTCTGAGGCCAATAAATCTCCATAAAATTGRTTTCTTTCTTTTTCCTTTTTTTTTTTTKAACTTCGGATTGTTTGATAAAAGAATTTTATGCTCTAACTAATGGTCCAAAGGTATTTTTTCCCATCTGTGTAGCCCCAGCAAAAAAGGTTTAACTATTCCAGCAATCAAAAAATTGGAAAGGCTATTCCTGAGTGGGTTAAAGCAGTGTTTGTAGCAGGAGTTAATATCTTTTACAAGACCAACTGGTACAGTTAGGGAAAGCTCGAATACATGTCCAGGAATGCAGGGTTTGTGTCAGAAGCAGAAAAGTTCGAGCTGGTTATTTCACTTTTTGTTAATAAAAGATATTTCTGTTGTAAAATGAGTACAACAGAGRCAGGCACGGAAGGGGCTGGGTGCAAACACGAGCAGGGCTTTGAGCTGGGGAAGGGGAATGAGGCTCTGCTTTTGCATTTTTATGTAGCAGCCTGGGAGGGGTGAGGAGTATTTTAATATTTGAGGAGCAGTTAAATACGACAAGTGCAGATATATTTGAAATGGGTTGTCAGACTTCTCTGCAATGCATTAGTGTCTGGTTTCGCTCTGCACAAAGATTCCTGAAGAGCCATAAAAAAAATCCTCAGTTTGATTTGAAGAGTAACTTTTCCTCCTRTTGATTTGGTTTCTGTTGTCTCATGAGATTCCTTTTAAAAGGATTACTTAAGTCTAAGTAACATTTTCTCTCTGATTTTTTTTTTTTACACAGTGAAACTCCCAGGCTTGAGAACTTATGTAGATCCACACACATATGAGGATCCCAACCAAGCTGTGCATGAATTTGCCAAGGAACTGGATGCTTCCAATATATCCATTGATAAAGTAGTTGGAGCAGGTAATGACCACCAGATTTATTGAACTAAGGACAGCTTTTKGCCATGTTTATACTGTTTTATATCTTTGGGTTTATACTTGTGACTGGGAAGAAAATGTTCTAAGGTCCTCAAATTAGAAGGTCATATTTACACCTGATTTCAGTGCACGTGAAAAGTTAAAGGCACACAGTTTTATATTTCTTTTTTTTTCCTCAAAGAAAGATAGCAAGACAGTTTTCCAAAGGACACCAAGCCCATCCTTGGACGCACCACTGTTGGAAGGAAAAAAGATCGTTCAGTCTCACTTTTATGTTTCTCTTTAAAATCTATCAGCACAGCACAGAAAATGCTCTCAACTGAGAAGATGTTTTCTTTTTTTGTTTTTCCCCCCTTAAAAGGACTCTTGGCTGTTATGCCTTGAGTGAAGCCACAGACTCATTTCATACCAGTCACCCTGCATCCATCAGACTGCAGTGACCTTCGGGCATTGGATTGATTTTGGCCACTGCTTTGGGTCTGAATTATCGATTCAGGAGGGAGGGGACAGTTATTGTCTGTCCAATAACTGATTGTCTGAGCCACGGAGATGCCATGGATTGTTGGATTTACAGAAAACAAAACTGGTGAAACCATCAGATTTTGTAACAGAGGAGCCAGATTACAGGAAGTCTCCTTACACTGAGTTGTCTGAGCTCCTGGTAGGATGTGTGCTTCCTCCTTGGAGTGGCAGATTGTCTCATTGAGCCAGAAGATCATGGAGTGTTACCTTTCCTCCTACATTAGAGCATTTAGGAGAAGTACTATTGATTTTTAATCCATTGAAAAATACTAGTTCCTTTATTATTGATTTTTTTGCTTCTCTCTAAATACACGATTTCAATTAAAACCATGAGGTGTGAGAGGCAGACTCCTAGTGCACAGCAAAAGTTTTTCACTTGGAAAAACTGTAGAACCCAAGGTACTGCACTCAGTGCATCTCCTGAACCACCCAGCAAAAAAAGGAACAGTTTTCATCCTCTCTTACTGAAGCTACTCAACTGTCTGCAGTTTAAAGTTACATTATTTTATGGAAAGGTAGAATCTGTGTTCCTTGCTGGTTTTAATTTTGCCCCACAAGAGTGCACTGTTCTCCATCATCTTCAGTCAAGGCAGCAAAGCTCTGCTTGCTGCACTTAATAGTGAATTATTCTGGGGATAGAGAAGGAGGTTAGTCTGAAGTTAAGTCCAGGAGCAGTGTGTTTCCCTGTAAGACTTTGAGGAGCCTTTGCTCACAAGTGTAAGCTTTCTAAATCTGGGCTGTATGCAGCACATGAATCTAGAAAAGAAGTTCCTAAGGATCATGCCATGTTTTGCAGCTCGGTGGTTCTCGCCTATTTTTAGCCAAGATACCCATTAGAATAAGAAATAAACCAAAATTTGCCAAATATGGCCCCTGAAAATGGAGGAAGAGGCTCCAAAAAAGGACCAGGTCCTAAAGGAGTCAGGTGTTTTAAGAATAAGTCTCCCTGCTCCACTCCAGTGGAAATCACAGGTTATTCTGAGTTGGGARAGGTCCCACAAGGATCATGGAGCCCAACTCTTAAGTGAATGGCCCATACAGGGATTGAACCCAGACCTTGCAGCACCCTGCTCAAACCAGCTGAGCTCAGTGACAGAGGCTTCCCGCAAGCCTTTGACTTTGAAACTTGGACTCAAATGATAAAACCACCGTTTTTTGGACACCACAACTCAGATTCACACAGCCTGAAGTACATATGGCATCATAGTGAGCATTCCCTCTTAGCAGTCGCTTGAGGTGCCAACAGGAAGAGCCAGGAAGGGAGGAACAGATGAAAATCAGGCTGTGGAGCGCTGGGAGCTTCCCAAATGAGTTTGTGGCATCACTTTACGCTGCTCTCACACTCAGCACGTGGCAGCTTTTACATCCAGAGTGAGTGCCTCTGAGGCAGCTTCCTCAGGAACACTCCTCCCCTCCCCARAACCAGAAAGGCATTTCCTGCCTCTTTCCCGAGTCAATGCCTTGTTTGAGTGAATGACTTGGTCTTTGCCTGCCCTTGTCCTTTGCCAGGCAAGTGTGAATGAAATTATAAAAGGACAGTGATGTGAGAAGAAGGGATGCATTTAACTGCCTTGGAGTGTGACGTCAGAAATGAGACCTTCAAGTCAGGCAGGCAGTGTTGATGTTCTGAAGTACTCCAAGCAGTTTGTCACAGCTTTGGCCAGGAGTCTCTGGGAGGAGAGGGCAGCTTACACAGCTTTGAAAACACACACAARTGCAACAAGGAAATGTTCTTCTCCAAAAGAACCTCAAGAAAAACACAAGGGGTTTTAGTGGGAGGCTAAGCGTAAGAAAATTGAGGTCAGGAGCCACTTTTTCAGATTTTTTTCTTTCCAGTAATTCTTTCTTTTAAAATAACTCACTCACTTTTATGGATTCAGTTCAACAAACCACTTAAGAAGTTTAAATCCAGTTGGGTAGTAGGAGAATACTACAGAAAATACTTTCTTGATTTGGGGTAGGTTTAAGTATGCTCTTTCCAATGAAAACATTCTCCAAGAAAGTAAACCCACTTTATATTCAYAGACAGCAGCAAACTTCATTGCTAGAAAGGGCCCAACTTTTATTCTCTTGCAGCATCCACTGGCCTTGAGGTACTTTTGGAATCTGATTAATCACTCAAATTCTAAATTGTTTAGCTGTGGCTAAATGGGACTGTGCTGATGGACATKAACTGTAACCTTTTCCTTCCCAAAACTTAAACAAATATCAGCTGTATGATTCCAGTTTTAAAATGAAGGATTGATTGCTGGGCAGCTTGCTGAAATCATAGCTGTAGTCTCCTCTGACAGTAACTGTGCAATAGTTCTAAAGGGTGAGCTTGTTATAGCTTTTTGGACCATTAAAACATCAAGAAAATGGAGTTTGAAGCTGGGCACTGCAAGATTTATTTCAAGCATTTTTTTTTCCCTTTCTTCTGTTTTCAAGATGTGCTTTGGTCTTCCCATTTTGTGGTGCTCTGACAGTGTTGAGCTGGGGTTGGTATTTGAACTCCTGCTAAAATGTACTGGTCATTTTGGCTTGCACAAGTTGAATGCTTTTCATGAAGCCTGAAAAGAACTCAACGCCCATTAGTTACCAGTAATAGGTTTTAAAATTTGTTTTCTGAGCTGCTGCCTGGCCTGGCAGCCTGAAACACAAACAGTGTTAAAATCAAAGGAGGCCATGTCAGTGCTGGTTTAGTACTATACATGTACCTAAATATATATCCTYCTTTTAGTGGTTATTACCTACTGCAATTTTAGCAGTTAGCATTTACTGCGCTACTGTAAATGAAATAAGTTCAATAATTGGGAACTGTGCTGTCTGKTTTTGGTAGAAATGAAGAGTGTAACGTTGGCAAGGATGCATAACTACTCTGAAACCTCTGCATCACTCTGTTAACCCTCCTGCTCTTGTCTCCAAGTGCATCAATGGAAACAAAAGGGGTATTTTCTGACCACATTTGTGCATTCCTCTGCTCTGCAGTAATCTGGATGTGCAGTGTAAATAAATGACATTGTGCAGTTTCATAGCTGGAGTACCCAAGCATGGAAATGTGAAGCACTTGTCCAAAGGTTCCCTTTGGAGCTACAGTTTGTGGCCCAGCAGTAAACACCACACTTGAGGGGCTTTTGCTGAGTCCTGAGTCTTTCTTGAATCCCTRTGAAATAACTGCATTTCAGCTTTTGTCACTTTTCCACTCTTTTTTCCAGGGGAATTCGGAGAAGTGTGCAGCGGCCGCCTAAAGCTGCCTTCTAAAAAGGAAATTTCTGTGGCCATCAAAACCCTGAAAGTTGGCTACACAGAAAAGCAGAGGAGGGATTTCCTGGGAGAAGCCAGCATCATGGGACAGTTTGACCACCCCAACATCATTCGACTGGAGGGAGTGGTCACTAAAAGTAAGATATGACAGGGACATCAGCTGGGCATGGAAATGTCGTGGAGGTACCTCCCAACCTCAATAATTCTGTGGTCTGCTGGTTGTTCAAAGAGAAAAAGTGAATTGAAAGCTAGGTCATCCAGGTTTATGCTCTGCAAACCTGCAAAGGCTTGCTCTGTGAAAAGCTCAGTAATAAATTGGCAGGTTTAATAAACTCCAGAGGTTCAAATTGCTCCGAAATGGCCAAGAGGCACTGGGYGATAATCTGGTAGGAGTCACGGAGTCTGATGTGCTGAGGTTCCCTAATTGCAATCAAGGACTGTGTTCTGCTTTCAACTAAATCATTGGATTTGTCATTAGCACAAATTAATGAACAGCCTACCTGGTGCAGCAACTGGTACTAGTAAATTATCAAATAAGTCCAAACTTTTTTTCCTACGTGGTTTTCATGCAGGGGAAATACTCCATGGGATACCYAGTGTGTAGCAGCATGAGGCATTTTAAAGATGCAGAATTCCAGAATTCATAAATCTTGGTAAAAATCTCAAAAAAAAAGTCTTGGGGCTTTAAGCTGTCAGTAATAAAATTAATTTTATTTCTGTGATTATATATATATTTACTTAAATACATTTTCTAAATCTGCCTTTGGGTGTTTTTGTTATGGATTTGTTGTTGGGTTTGATTTTTTTRTTAAAGCATATTCTTGGTCTTTGTTTATGATAACAAATCACCTTCTCTTTTTGAGACAAAAAAAAGTAGTTGAAACCTYCATATGCTTGTGGTACCTTCCTGGAAAAGTAATATATTTCAACAACCCTCTTCAGCTACACTTTCTATATTTCTATTGCAGAATAAAGTGATAAATTTAGTGATCAAATTTATCTACCTACATTAGTTACTAAGTGGGAGATCAATACAGTTTTATATGAGGTGATCTTTAAAAAAAAAATCAGGAATGCTCCAAGATTTTTCAGGAGAGTGGAAAAAAATTGATAGGATATTTCCTAGTTCATCCTAGAGGGCCCTGCTGGCMAAGCAGCTCTTTGCCATTTCAGTGAACAGCTTGGAATTTGCTGGGGATGTTTCCAGTTTAACTGGACAGAAACATAGCAAATACTTTGGGTTTAAGTAGATGGTTTTATTGGTTTTAAGAAAATTTTTTTTTAGTTTGTGTGATTCAAGGTTTCACGAACACAGGTGTGAAAAACTTCCATAGCAAACTGCAGAAAAGTATAAGATAAGGTAAAAGTATATGGCATAAAGTAAACATAATAGTAAATATAATAATTTATTTTGTTTAACAGCCTACAGGGTGATAGAAGGAGAAGAAGCTTGTGGGTTTGGGTTGTTTGATTYGGTTTGTTTTGTTGTGTTGTTTWTTTTTTTTAACAAACCAATGTACTGTATCAACAAATTRGCTGGTCCACCCTCAGTACAGGTCATGCTTGATAAGCAGGAGATAARACCTTTTCTTCATTAGCCAAATTCTGCCTGACAGCTGGCCCTTGGCAGCGACGCCCTTCCCACCCTGAGCAGATCTTCTGACCCAGCTCTGAATTGTCACCATCCCTGCAATTGTCACAATCCCCGTGACAGGACCATTGAGCGTGAGAAGTCCCCAGCCTGGGGTGGCTCTGCTTGGCCAGGGGGACACCCCACAAAAGGCTCCACCCTTGGCTCCAGTGCAGGGCTGTTCCTCTGCTCCTCCTGGATTTCTATCCCWCATTTCCCATTGTGCCCTGGGCACGCTGCGGGCAGCAGTCGTAATAACCAGCGTGCACGTTCTGCTCAGTTTACTAATAATTTACAGCAATTTGTAGCCTGTTGGTGTAATAAACTTGGGCAACGCTGTTGACACGAGTTGTTATCATGTTTGAATGGCTGTGCTTTGATAAATGGACGCAGAGTGTTCTTCTAAAACTCCAGAGCATGTGCTTCTTGTTACGGGCACCTTTCCAAGTGAAACCCTGCACTTGGGGCTTTTGGAGCATGGGTGAGCAAGGCAGGAAGATGCTCCTGTAATAAATTGAAAGATAGTTTTTCTTACTCTAAGTCTTCTGATAAGTCTCATAAAACTGACTGAGTTTGTACAGAAACCAGGCAACTGTCTCCTGGTTTCTAAGTGCGTGGCAGAGTACATGGATTTATTATGGAAAGTTTTGGGTGCTGCTCTGCACTTGAAAGGTGCAGCAGCATCTTCTGTGTGTGACCAGAAATCCCTTTGAATTCATGTTACACACACAGTGCAAGTTAGGTACTTTTGCTTTAACTATGTGTTTCTGGCTAACAAAACTAAGCATAAATAGGTTTTTTTTCTTGAGCTGTTACACTGTTAGGTCTTGTGTCTGTATCATCTCCTGTATAATTCAATATTAATATTTTGCACAGAGTATTTGCTACTAGTTAATGGATGGCTGTAAATTACTCATTAGTGTGAGTCCCACAGTAAAACACATCATTTGTACCACAGAAAGAAGATATTTGAACCCATTAACTCATGCAAAAAGGACAAAGGATTTTCCTCTCATTATATTAAACTCATTCTTTGAAATYATTATTGCTCTTCTAAGATTTCTATTTGGTAGAAGTTTTTTTTTGAAAAACAAACAAAAAAGGAGACTTGTTACCATTTCCTTTGCTTTTTTAATGGCTTTCTTGTTCTTAATTAAACTGGGTGGTTTTTTCAAGCCTCATCCTGTTCAATTTTAAAAGCTAAAATTTTACCATGCCTCCTATACAATCTGCAGGCCTTTGTCATACTTTTATGGTCAGATGCCTTCCTGTATTTTATGTGAAATAATAATTCATCTCCTTAATAACTTCATGCTCTTACCCACCTTTCTCTCTACCACAAAGACAAAATAAGCAAAGCTTTAAAAAATATTATGAAATAATAAAAGCCATATGATGGTAAAATATGATCAGGGCAATGACCTTTGTCTGAAAACTTCACTGTCATCACTTTAATTTTTGCATTCRTTTCTCTCCAACATGTCAGAGTTGCATATAAAATCTTGGTGATGTTACAGAGTACCCTAGGGTGGAAGGAATGGTTTCAAAACTGGATCTGAATATGTATGGCTGAGTTTTGAGAGATATTAAAGGCTTTTCAAGGATGCAGGGCTGTTTCCTTAGAGCTTGCCATTGCATCTTTTACTTTCTTTCTAAGTGTAAAATTATCCTTGAGGTTAGGAAGATTTGGACACACTCCTGAAATGCTTGGGTTTACTGGTTGTATTCAAATGTGTTCATTCAAAAAGCCTGACCCCTGTAATCTCTTTGCAGGTAAACCAGTTATGATTGTTACTGAGTATATGGAAAATGGTTCCTTGGACAGCTTCCTACGAGTAAGTGCAGTGAAAAATTAAATTATGCAGAAGAGGCTTTTGTTCTGAACTTGTTRTGAATTTCCTGCCACTCCACTCTGATCCATCATCATCTCTTGTTGCTTGCTATTTCGTTATTCCCATTTGGGTTTGTGAGTATCCTGATGCCCTCAGAAAGCCGCGAGGGGGTTATGCCAGTCCAATTTGCTTGCAGTAAGCATTAGTCCGAAATTAAGACAATTTTGGTTGCATTAGTATGTCACATCTATTAAAAACGAACAAAACAAAACAACACTCTGGCACACAAAAATGAAAGTTGTTTTTCTGGAGGCTGAATTATGACTGTAATGCACTTATGCTTATTGGTTGGTATCCTCGATGTCTTAGCAAGCGATTTGCAAAATGAATGGATTTGTGGAAATGTTATCAGTAAACCAATAGTACTGAGCCAGAAGCGAAATACGAAAAGTTGAGAGAACAGTCCCATACCTGGGGATGTTAGAAATGTTTGGCAAGCAAAGTTTACTGGCCTGTTTTCTTTTTCCAACCTTAGACATGCTAACACTGTTGCTGATTTATCTTTGTTTTCTGTCAAAGCTGGTAGCGAGCCTAAAAAAACGCGAACGCTCCCCGTGTCACCAAGATTTACTTGTGGCAAAACAAGAAATGAAATCCCATCTGAGGGGGAAACACTGGTTTAATTTTAATTTGTTAGGGCAAACTCAGCTTTGGCTGGGAGACTGCTTTGGTTCTGCCACGGTTGAGTGACATTATCCCCCAAATTCATAACATTGAACTAGACATTTAACCCCAAAAGGGGATATATTGTCAACCTTAGTTTCAGTATGTACTATACATGTTATGGTGTCCACTGGAGCATGTAAAATACATATAAATAATGTGTCAGTATGGCTGAATGAAATATATCTGTACTGAACTGTAGATATTTTGTTTAGGCTTAAAATCCTTGAAGAMAGCTCTGAGGAAAGGAGGGTAATTTCTGACTGCACAGAACAGTTGTTCAGCTTGTTCGTTCGTTTGAGTGTGATTTTTCTTTTTTTACTACTGTTGTGTGGAAACATAGATAAGAACYTTGTGCCTCATTAATATCACAGGCAACTCAGGCCATATAACTCTTTTTATAAATGCCTTTTGAAACCAGTTAAGTTGCTTTCCCCATTGAAAGGCTATCTGAGCATCTGATTCTGTTCATGGTTAGAAACCTTCTGGTTTTTAGCTAAATCTTTTCTAGGGTCTTTATAAATTCTCTTGCCTTGGCTCTAATAAAAAAAAAAAAAGGCTTCATGACAGGGAAATGCTAAGAATCTTTTAAATAATTAATTTCTTCMTGAAGGAGAGACTCTAAGCATCCACTGTGTCATATATTTGTCTAATGTTCACAGTGCTAATATCACCCCTAAGTGCACAAATCAAAAATTAAATGGATGCAATCAGTCTTGCAGAGTGATTCATGTCAGATCACCTCACATGGCAGAGCCAGCTCCCATATATTTCATAAAATTCCAGAAGCAGCAGCATGAGGAGTTGGAGAGCTGCCCATGGGGATACATTTACAGCTCTGGGGAATTCAAGAGCTGGACTACCACAAGCTGCTGTCCTATTGTCTGTGTATCTATATATCAATATCAAAGCTAGAGGGATTTGTACAAAAGAACAGAATTTGTAAAAGTTGGGAGATTTAAACCATGCCCAGAAGTAGATGATTAGAAATATATGCAACCAACGGTTTCTAGGCTAAGTCACGATGTGTTTAAGTAAATTTTCATGTCGCTGAAGTCACGGAAAATTTTAAGGAATGAGTTTAAACTTAATGGAATTTGAAAGCCACTGACTCGGATCAGCGTTTGCTTTTGTTAAAAAAAAAAACTTCTCGTGTAATAGAAAACTTTCATTAGTCCATTGGGGAAGGCTTGGATTTTCACTAAAAAATCCTCTGGCCTTTCAGGGGAGTTGGACATCTGTTTCCCTACTGCTCTGACACTCCAGTCTCAGGAGCACACACCACTTAGATTTATGCGCTGCTTTCACGTGTCCCACCTAGGAAATTAAAACTCTGATGACAGCTAGGAGGGGAAAAACGAACTTTCATCTGAATTGCAAATCTGTCCCCTTCCCTCGGCCGACTGGGAGATTATCCAGCGTGGTTCCACGCGTGGCATTTAMATCACAACGCCTGACTCACGAGCCCTTCGTTCGAGGAGCTTCCAGGGTATTTAGCAGGAAATCTGTGCGAGGAGGAACGCGAGCAATGCCTGAAGTGACGTTTCCAATGTTTTGCAGAAACACGATGCCCAGTTCACGGTCATCCAGCTGGTGGGCATGCTCCGGGGCATCGCCTCTGGCATGAAGTACCTGTCGGATATGGGCTACGTCCACCGGGATTTAGCCGCTCGCAACATCCTCATCAACAGCAACCTGGTGTGCAAAGTCTCAGACTTTGGTCTCTCCCGGGTGCTGGAAGATGACCCAGAAGCTGCTTACACCACGAGGGTGAGTTCCTGGGTCTCTTTATCCTTTTGGAATTCTCGTTGGTTGTAACAAAGCCTGAACTCTGGTGGAGTCCCTGAGAGAACAGCCAGCCTTGTGTGGCCAGAGATGTTCAGTAAACCAGCAGCTCATCACTGTTATTTTTTAAATCATATCCCAAAGAAGATAGAAGACAAAGAGTTTGGTTTCTGTTGGTAGATTAATTTTCTCAAAGTGCGCAAAATTCTTGGTTCAGTTTCTTTCTTCTGGTGTTGTGTAAAGGAGTGAGTACCACAACTAAGGCTTAAGTTCTTTGGGCACCCAATAATGTAAGACTTCATGTGTGCTTTGGGCAGTTTTAGTTGCACTGCTGATTTAGCTCCCACACAGTAAAAAAAAATATCCTACCCATCAAATTTTTATGTGTGTTTCTTCTGGTATGATGGGACACATGTCTGATTGGAGCATACTGATATCCCTGTTCTTCAAGGGTGTATCATTTATACTTGCTCCTGTACCTCTAACTGAGTAAGAAGTTGAGTAAAATAAAAAATGAGTCTTGCTTAACAATTTAATAAACTTCCATTTTTTTGTGGAAGCCTTTAGCTTTATGTATATATGTATATTACACTGGGATGTCTGGTTGTTCATGTTAATGTTATGCAAAGTGGATTTTGTTAATTTCAGAAAAAGTGACATTAATATCCAGCTCCTTAGTCAAAAATAATTTGCATTGCTCCTAGTAATAATCTCATCTTCACTGTACAAATCAGATTAGAGTGTATCAGCACAATCTTAATGTGGGTTTTCTAGGGCTTCCTTCATTCCTGAACACTGACAGGAGCAATTAATAATTTTAGTAGTTTCCATGCTTCATGATTGACATAAAATAACATGTGAGRAATGAGTGAAGAAATCCTGGCTGTTTTCTTGCACATTGTATACACATACATTTATTTATAGATACATATTTATCAATCAGACCTTCATAACTTACCAGGCATAAAGACTCTCTTCTTTACTTGACCTTTCAGTGTTTTCTTTGACCTCTGATAAACTTTGTCATGTTGTTAGAAATATGCAATATACACCACTTCAGAGAACTGCAGAGATYTGCCAGGGTTAATACAAAGAGACATTAGGAGGAGAAAGCAGTTTTCATTCTCAGTATAGTCACAGCATTAATAAGTAAATATTCCTAGAAGCGAGGAATATCAAAGTTCAGTTGTCTTATTCACAAATTGATTTGAGTGTGTAAATTAATCTATAGTTTAGTAAAAGCATTTTGTGTGCTCGCATTAAGAGCTGAAGATTTAAGTCCTGGTTAAGTCCTGGTTAATTTAGATGAAAAAATTCCGTGTCTCCCCATCAAACTGCAGAGCTGTTCATAAGGGGAGTGCAAATGAAGCTGTCACATCAGTGACCTGTCTGTGGTGGCTTGGACACATCAGGGTGCACAGGCTGTCAGTGCTTTCAGCCAGTGCTACATTTGAATTTCCTCTGACCTTCCTCCTCTCCTTCTGCAGTGTATTTTCTAAGCCTACCTGCCTATTTGCAATTAGATAGTGAAATCAGATGGAAAGAAGCTGTTTAGTAAAGTGTAATCATCTGTGTTCAGTAAACTCCATCTGGCGTTTGTGGTGTGCATGCAAACTGCTGCAGGAAGATGCTCAGATAATTAAAACCTTTCAAATACAACTTAGGACAAATCTAATTTCTTTTCCAAAGTTGCTTTCTGWGAAGATACCTGTGCCACAAGTTGACTCTGAGAGAGGAACAGGGGTATTTGCTATTCATCTTTTTGCTCAGTTTTCCTTTAACGTGAATCTCACGTACATGCCAAGGTTTCCAGGTGGGATGCTTGATCCCCAGCTTAAACAACTGGATAATGTAATTATCTACATTCTCCATATCTATTGACCCAGATGCAGAACAGAGCTTCACTGCACTGGCAGAGAGCTGAGCAGTTCCTGTTCCTGCTGCTTCCTCATACCACGGAACACAGGACCATTTCCTAGGCTGCTCTTAGCACATTTTGSAAACAGTAATTATATGACAAAGCCAAGACAAAGATAGTGCCACTTCTAAAAATAATGGCATCATCTCAAACTATTTCATGCCTAACGATGGCACTATCCCAAACTATTTCATGCCTTTAAAACTAAAGGATGACAACTACTGTATAAGATCTTCGAAAAGATAAAAAAAAATTAAATTATAGCTACCATTTCAAACATTAGCATGTGTATTATATTGATGGGTAGAGATTCTTTCCTCTCCTCCATTTCTTCCTATTCCCACTTGTCCATTTTAGTATCAGTGGTACCAGAGAATTGCTGCAAAGATGGATATTTTATCTATTTAGGCTCCTTTTCTAGCCCTGTTTTCCACCTGTAAATGTCAAAGCCTGAGAACGATTCCATTGCTTTAATTAATAATTGCAAGTCAGGATTGATCTACCCTCAAGAAGCCCGGTCAGGCCTTCAGGCTTTCAATACACACCCCTGACTGGGTGAATTTTATGTTGTGCTGCTCTCAGAAGCCGTGTCTGAAGCTTTGCATAAAGGCTATGAACATGTATCCTTTTATATATCAATAATTTATGTATCCCTTTATATATCAACGCATAATCTCTGATATTCAGGCTATTGTACAAGAAGTCTGAAGGACAATGTGCACGTGTGAAATAGAGGGGAATCAGGAGTTGTAAGAAACTTTCTGACCTGGCAGGGTCGTTTTTTTTTTAACCTCCTGAATTATTGTCACTGGCTCGATAGCACAAAAGGCCTTTGGCAGCCTGGGGTCTGCCTGCTTRCAGAAGCAGGAGCCAGCATGTGAATCAGGCTGACTGACTGTTTGCATTTTTTTTTTTTTTTTTTAACAGAGTCTTTGTGCCTGAGGGGATGTGCTGTAATTATCTACGTTCTCCATATCTATTCACTTTTAATTGAAACGCCGAGATTGTATTAAAATTGTCATTGTCAAATGGATCTGTTTTATCCTTATTATTTTTAGCTGTCTCTGTGACAAGTGGGTGGACTAATGACACGGTGTGAAATGGAAGTAAATTCAAGCCATCACAGTGGTAGAGGGACTGCAATTATGTCTCTCAAAGACATAATATTTGGCTAATCAGTAGATGAACTCTGGCTATTTAAGCACGTAGATACATCACCAGTGGTCGTGGCATTTCAATGTAAATGCAGCCCATGCTGGACAGAAATCAGTTGTATTTTCCCTATATATATATGCAAAATCACAGCAATGCAGTCTGAGTGTATTGAAGGGTGTGGTAGAAGAGGGAGCAAAACCCCATAAATACTCTTGCCTGATAAGCACAAAGGAGAGAAACAGTGTTTTGTTATCACTGACTACTCAAGGAGGAGATAATTTCAATACAAAATAGTCATTAGTAAGGGACTGACAAGTAGCATCAGATAATTTTCAGGTGTTTAAGAAGGTAAGTCAAGCCCATCTCWCTCACATCAAACTGTCTTGTTCTGTACCAGTAAAACATCTCTTAAACTCTCCTAAGTCCTGATATAATGAATTAATGCCAGGCTTTTATCTTCATTTTTCTCCTGCAAAGTTCTTCCAGTAATTCAGTTAGAATACATTTTTCTCGATTCTCTTCTCCCCAGGCCTGTGGCTTAGGTGCCTGTGGCAGTCACCCTGTAACAGATTATAAATCAGAATATTGGAATGGGCTCTGAAGTCCTGGGAACAGCTGCCCTGTGCTGGAGTGCCAGACGTCCTAGAAATAAATTGAGGACTTCATTGAGTTTAGATGAATTACGTGGAAGAGCCAGGTACTGCAGGAATCACAGCCCCACCTAGAGAAGATAAACCTCCTAGTTACTGCTGGCTCACTGATTTCAAACCCTGAGAGAGGTTCTCTGACCTAGACTGCCCRGGATTTCGAGCTGCAATAACAAACTCCCACAATTTCTAATCCTAAAGCTGTCTTTCTGCTCAAATTCAGGGAGCTTACTTGGCTTCATGGTGAGCATGCCCTTAAAGGGAGACCATGACAAAAATACATAAAACCTGTATTTATCTTCAGGAAATAATCAGTAAATATATTGCAAGTATTAGCAGGTAGTAGTATAGTAATTTTAAATATGAGGAGGCTGGGGAAAGGGGAATAAAAAATAAGAGAGGAGTAAAGAAACACATATGGGACCTTGGTTTTCCCAGCTTCAGCTCTGTGGTCTAGCAGAAAGTGCTTGGTTTTATTTATGTGAAGGTTGTTTATGTGAGATACCTTTGATACTGCCAAAGGATATTACAAAGAATATCCTGATTTCTGGCAAAGCAGGAAAATGGAAAGGTTATTTATATGTGTTCAAATGAGGTGAGTATTTCTCAAAAGTAGTGGAGAGAAATGAAAAGGCATTTGCTACTGCTGAATGATCACCTGTTTTTAATTTCAGAATAGATTATGTGAATTGCAGCAAGTATTATAATTTTCAAAGGTAATAGCAGTAGAAAACCATATATTTAGTTYGATAAAATTCTTCAGATTTTCTGTATATATTGATGTTTGGACAGCTGTCAAAATCATCTGAATGTTGCATAATCCTTTTGGGGGAATTGTTTTTGTGTTAAAATGCTTATTTGTCTAAAAAAGTATTTACCAGAATTTTTTTGGCTGTTCTTGTTCTTAAACTATTCAAAAAAATGTGTCTTTTTAAAAATAAATATGACACTTTTATAACAAATAGGAGAGCAGAATAGCAGAATTACAGTTTTACACTCTATTCAGTGGTGGTTGATTTCTTTTTTTAACTACATTTTAATTAATATTTTATTCTGTTTATGGTAATGCTAYGTGTATCTGTAGGTTTGTACAGGACTACAGCTGAGACTTAGCAAGGAAAATTTGAAAGCCACTGACTCACACTCCTCATAATGTGAACCTGGGGTTGATGCACCTTCCTTTTTCAGTAAAGCAAAGCCAGAATTTGTTTCATTGAGTTTCTAATCTTTCTGCAGTAAAGCAATCCCAAAATGTTGGGAGACTAATTAATATATGTAATTTTTTTTTTTTTGCAAATGTGTTTCTCCAGTTGTATAAATGAGTTTTTACATGAGATGATAAAGCCCACATTTTTCTGTGTGGTATCTGGCAATTATTTCTCTAGGGTTCAACAAGATGGGCTGCAGTTTCGTATCAACATGAAATTACAAAAGTGAGCCTGAAGTCGTGGAAATTCACATTTTTAGAGAAATGAAAACTCAAAAATGTTGCTTATGAGGGTCTGCTGGGCAGGGCTCGGGCACCTTGGCCTTGCAGATGTGTCAGTCCACTGAGTTTTGAGGTGACTTGTGAGCCTGTGGGACAAATGGGTCTCATTAGACATCATCTAATCAAGATGTCTGATTAGGAAGTGCTTTCTCTTCGTGGTGGTGGGGTTTTTGTTGGTGTAGATTTAGGATATGGCTTTCCCCCCCAGGACTGACATTCTTTATTGGAAACCAGAGTTCACTACTGGTGTGCACAGAAAAAAGAGAGATTGATTTCTTTATCAGCCTCACATCTAAATCTGTAAGTGGATTTGTTGTGAAAACACGAGGATACAGAAGAGCTTCCCTTGTTTCTTGGCCGTGCCTTGGGCTCGCTGGGGGACCTGGACACTTGTAAAGGGAGTATAATATTGCTTATTAATAGAGTATGAGAAAAACAAAGTCCTTTTTATGTTCTTGGTACTGTTCTGGAGCAGCACTGGGAATTGTGAATAAAGTTATAAGGAGTGGAAAATACAGTGTACTTTTTGTGGGTAAAGAACTTCATTTAATAGATTATATTTGCAAGAGAGAGACATCAGGCTCTTCATCTGGCTTCAGTGATAAAACAGTGGTTTTAAATACTCCAGTTTTATTTTCTGTGTCCTAGTTTTTGGTCCACAAGTGATGTGGAAATTCAGTGTTTTCCTAATTTTAAGGGTTGTGTGTAAAATGAAGGCTTGCCTTTTGGTAGGGAGCTCTGCTAAACAGAATGGGATCCCTGTAAAGCATATGCCAAGATAATTCCCTCCCTGACCTTTGCCAAGCCYCTAAGACATCTCTAGTGCTATTTTGGAGGTCTAAATTGTAGTCTGAGCCAGGCCTGCCTGTGTGGTTTATACTTAATCTGATTTGTGCAATATTTGCCATGAAAATGAAGATGCTTAGGCTTCAGCGTATGTAGACTATATTTAGGTTTCTAATTAACATTAATGCCCRCATTTCTTTTGTTAACCAAGCTAGTCAGTCTAAAGCTGGTGAGTCTCTGGCTATGCTCAGTGCAGGTACAGTTTATGGGAGTGTAGATGAAGCATTAATATATTGAAATCTTTTTTTCTTGCTGGTTCCTCAGYGTAAGTAGGAGCACTCTGTTCCCACACAGGTTGCTGCGAGGAGAGGGGTGTGACTGCAGTATAACTGGGTGTCAGAAGTGCTGCAAAGAGCTGGTCTGGTGTGAAATCTCAGAATATATTCTGTACATGTTGAGCATCCCTGGGACTGGGAATAACTCTAAACTCTCGTAGTTTTCTGTACTAAAACAGATTCACTCCAGAATTGCCTTCACCAACAAGTTTTGCAYCTCCGTCTTTTAGAACTTTATTCTCTAGGTGACTCCCAAATCAGTACTAAAAAAACCCTGTCAAAGCTGACATCATCCRAAAGTGTCTCTTTCCTCTAATTCTCATATTTTAGAAGCTCAGCTTGGGGTTCCTTGTGTGCATTTTACTAATTTGACCTATGGCACCAAGTGGTGGCCCTAGCCAGAGAGAGATGTTAATTGTACTGGTAGCTTCAATTCAAGTTTAGATCATTTAATGATGGTTTTCTTCTCTTACGACTGTAAAAAATGTTCAAGCTCACTCCCCCAGCTGACATTTTTGCACTTTTCCCTCTGCACAGATGACCCCATCTGAACCTGACTTTCTATGCCTGTCTCAGGAAGCTTTGGAATGGGAAATTTGTGCGTGTGGTCACCGTCGCTGCCCTGTGCAGCTGGAGGCTTGGCTTTAGTGAAACAGAGCAACTTTGTGGCCCCTCATTTTCCTTGAATGTCCTAGAAAACGTGGGGTGAAAACATGGGGAAACCACGCAGGTTCCACGCCGACAGGGAATTCCCTTGAGTGCCTTACAAGTAGCCAAACCCAGCCCTCTTGTGCTGTGCAAAGGGACCTGGGTTATAACCAAGGACCTTGTGCTAGAGTTTTAATCTTTAACGCTGTATGACTGTCATGCCAGTTTCCAAACATTTTATAACTGAAAATCAACCAYGCTTGACTTGCCATTTACTCTTATCTGTGCAAATTATGCTACACATTTATATGTATATATATAYACACACACATACAYGCATAAASTATGTATGCTATRCTATATATTTATGTTGTATATAGATAAATCCATAGTAAATCTACTCTATATCAGTAGATTTTGCACTGAAATGTACTTTAGAGTGCACCAGGTGCTCCGAGGACAAACGGCAGCAGCGTTTTCCAGCTTACACTGATTTTTTTTTACACCAATATAATGATAATTGAGAATCTCAGAGATGAACTAATCAATCACACACAATCATAGTCGTTGCAGGACAGTCAAGTGGACTCTTTCGCTCTGTTTTGCTCCCAGGGGGGCAAGATTCCCATCCGATGGACGTCGCCAGAAGCCATCGCCTATCGGAAGTTCACGTCGGCCAGTGACGCCTGGAGCTACGGGATTGTCCTCTGGGAGGTGATGTCCTACGGAGAGAGGCCGTACTGGGAGATGTCCAACCAGGATGTGAGTATCCTCTCAGCTGAGTTGTGTTCTCAAATGAGGAATCAAGCTGGGAAAGGAAGCCGAGCATAATGGAACCAGGCGGCTCTGAGTTTTTGGTGTTGACGTTGAATACGATGTAGAGATGAAAATCTTCGACTCTCCATTCTCGAGTAAAAGTTTATTAGAATTTAACAAATCCACCATCTTTATAGCAGAGTGTTTTGGACCTCTGAAGGAGCATATTAGAGAATTTTATCCCATTGGTGGTTTGCTGTAAKATGATGCAACCAATTCCACTGCAATGAGGTCACTGGCTCATTGTTGGAAAACCCTCCTACATTTCTGTTGATCCCCTTTGGTTCCACTTGTATAATATTCTATAGAAGTTTTCTGTGAATGTCAAATACACAAGAATAAATTGCTCTTGGCACTTGTGAAAAAGAGAAGCGAAGCATTTCTGCTAAGAGTTTAATGAAACCAAAATGCTTCTGGAAGTAATCAATGGATAAAATAGAGAAGTAGAGTGATCTGATTAGGCAACTTCCAAGACAGGTTTCTTTCTTGTAACATTAGTTAAATGTCCAAGCCTGCAATCCAAATGATTAATGGATCTCTCCCAGTATTTTTAAAAGAAGCATAACATCTCCCCAAATAAGATTTTTATTATATCTATTTTGGGTTCTTTTTCTGTTGTTTTATTAATTTTAGATTTGTTCCACAGGAGTTACTTACGAACCAAATTTTATGGAGTTCAGTCACTCACACAAATAGATTTTCCAAGGAGCTGGTACATATTGTTACTAGCACTAAATTAAAAAAAACAAGCCAGTAACATAGTTGTAGTCAGACATTTTCTGTAGTACGTTATGTTAAGGAAAGAGAGAAGAAAACTTCCTTTTAAATGGGTACCTCTGGAACCCAAGTCTCTGCAGAAAACTATGTGTTTCTTTTAATTGGTAATGAATGTTTTTTCTATTGTTTGTGGAGTTTAATGTATCCTGTTGTGCAGACTGATATATTAGTGGAATGCCTTTAATAATATCACATGAAAATCAGAAACAGAAGGATTAACCTATTTATGTGCCTCTCCTTCATGGCTGCTTAAACCCTCAACTGTTCTCTTGTCCTTGTTCCGATTCAGAATAGTTTGTCCTGCTTTTCAATTAACTGATCCAGATAAAAAGGAAAGATTAACAGAATATGGCTTTATCATTCTCTACTTTGAATACATGTTTTTTTTATTCATGTGGCAATAGATACTGTAGGCCTGATCAAGAGGTGTTAGACTCTAGTGAAAAGGCTGTATTAAAAAGCTTCTGAATAGTGTAAATTCTAAATCTTTTTTGTGTGTGTGTGTCAATCTGGAAAAATTATAGACAATCTAGACAAATGTTATCAATCTAGGTAAATTATACAAGCATTGGGCTTGCACTGCATAGTAGAAAGTGTATAGTTATCTGTGAGGTGAGTTGTAAAAGTGTTCTGTGGCCCTGTGAGATCATCCACAAGACCTTTTTTCTCTGGGTTCAGGATGTCCTGTGAGGGGGCAGGTTGATTTTCTGCAGGGTAGGTTGATTTTTCCTGTTGTTTTTCTGAGTGCAGTGTCCACTGGAGAATGTGGAAAGCACATGTTGCTAAGGGTGATCGGAGGAGACATAGTCAAGACCTTTTGAAGTTTGGCACACTTAAGCAAGCACTTCCTAACTGTGCCTTTTGTTTAGGGACTCAGTTCAGCTGAGTGTGRGTTTCTGAGATCCTTTCCACACACTCACCTTCTTCAAAGTCACAAACTGTATCTCAGCTCCCCTCTCTGTCTGCCTAATCTGCTGCCTGGTTTACTTTGCAGATAAACCAGAGGCATCGCGCGACGAGACAATTAGCGAATAAACACGTTTGTTTAAACACAGAACGTCCACACGAACCTTCACAGGGCTGATAAAAAACAAAAACGAGTCTCTCTAAGTGCCTTGAAGTCTCCCCAAACTTTTCTCCTCGCGCAGGTGATCAAGGCTGTGGATGAAGGGTACCGCTTGCCGCCTCCCATGGACTGCCCAGCTGCCTTGTACCAGCTGATGCTGGACTGCTGGCAGAAAGACAGGAACAACAGGCCCAAGTTCGAGCAGATTGTCAGCATCCTGGACAAGCTGATCCGCAATCCCAGCAGTCTGAAAATCATCACCAACGCGGCGGCAAGGTGACGCATTCCGTCTCGCGTGGCGCTTCTGACCGCTTCTGTCGTTTTTATCAATTCTTCGCTGCTATTTATCCCATCGGTGAAAATTTTTTTTACTCTAAGATTATGAAAACCGTTTGTAAGGTCGAGCAGAGTTTTGTGAGAAAAGCACAGCTGGCAGATTTGGCCGTGGTGTGGTCTTCCTTTTCCTCCTGGCCTTGGGTGGTGTTTTAAGTGCTTAGTGTTCCGTAGGTTCCAGCCAGCCGTGTTCCTAAGTATCTTTCTGAATCGGGTCCAAACACACTTATGCTCTTCTCTGACAAGTCATGTTAACTTTAATCATATGAATAATCTTTTTTTTTTGCTTTCARTAGTACTCACAGTCTTAAAAATGCACTTAAGTTCCCTCTTAGATCAATGTGTTAACCGGGAATTAATTTTCAACCTGTGCAATGTTCCTAATTGCACTAAAAACATTCATTTTTTTTAATCCTGGGTTTTCAACACGCTCTGGAACACCACTGTGATGAGATAAGAATTATCTCATTGAGAGAGAGCAGCTGAAGAGCGTGTTGACACCCAAGGGCATAATGAGGATGTGGTGAAAGAAGAGCTTTAGTTAAGTAGGGTTAAAGTGGGTTGGTTTATACAGTGCACAAAATGTCATACTCTTACTGAAGTGATGTAAAAGATGTAAAATTATTTTCAGCACGAGTGCTCGYGCCAAATCCTCTGTCAGCAGAGCAGGCAGAGCCAGGGAGAGATGCACTCTGCTCCTCTGCTGCTTCAGACCCAGGCCCTGGAGGGTGCTCTGTGTTGCAAGAGACCAGAGCCTGACACGAGGCAAGTTTCAAAAGGGAGCACAGCAAAACCTCCYTCTCAGCCCTTTGCTTGTGATGCAGCACACTTCTCACCACGGCAATTGGATGGGAAGGCACAGGAGGGAAATGGAGCAAAGGCAGTGGAAGGARCTGCATTGATCCTGCAGCCTGCTGGGAGACTGGCAGGGACCTGGCCTCCTTTTTCCTGGCCCTGGCTTTGTGCTGCATCCTGAGCTGGAGACTGACCACTCTAATTACCTCCCACTGCCACTCCAGACATGAGAAAAAGAAAGCAGGGATGGGAGGGGAAAGGCAGTCATACTAATGGGCTTTGCTTTTAAAATTGTATATTGACAGAAGATGATTTGCACACTAATTGTGTTTCAGTAATTTACTTGGTGAGCCTTTAACACATAGGAAACCAACATGCTTACAGTAGCAATTATTTCTGTTACCTGGCAGGTGACAGAGAAAAAAACAAACAAAACAACACAGCACGCTGTTGTGAAAAAACCCAAACTGTTTAAACACCATTTTCTCAGCCAAGTGCATTTCTTCCAAACACCTCGCACCCCTCTTTGGCAAACTATTGGTGCAAATAATTATTTTATAGGGATATGCTGCAGCCATCTGCTGAACAGGGGACCTGGGAATGGTAACTACCTTGTTTTGGTYTGAAGGTTTGTTTGCAGAAACCAGTTCTGCACATTCTGCGTTCCAAACAGAAGCAAAATGTTCCCTGTTTTCTGTCCTTCCAGTTACWGATTTGAACCACAGCAGAGCTGGGAGCAACGTGGACCCCTCATTTCCAGTTCCCTGTTCTCAGCCTCTAATGGAGACCAAACTCAGTGTGAGCACTGTGCTCACCTGCTGGGTTCTGTGCAGGAGCTGCACAGTGTGACATCGTTCTCTTCTCCCTCTCATGCTCTCTTTGSTCCTGTTTCATTGTGTGCTTCACTGGCACCAGCAGCAGAGGCTGCACATCCCTAACACAATGCCCTGCTCTCTGCTCGTGGGGAGGGAAGGRAGGGAGGGAGGAAGGAGACTGCCTACATSGTAGGGCACTTCTCCAGCTGCTTTAGGAGAGCTCTCAGTAAAGTGCTCCCCGTGGCAGGCTGCTGCTCTGGCTTTGATACGGAGCGCATTTCTGAGGAGGGGAGTGCCAAAGGGGATTYTATTCCTTCCTTCCTTCCCAATTACCTTTCCACTGCACATTCCCATCTTCCTTTCTGCAGCTCCTCGCTCCCTGGTGACAGACAGGGGACTGTGGGCTCTCAGCACAGGCGAGCCCAAGCCCTTCCCCTCTAGGAGTGTGTTTGTTGCACTTCAGGGAACGTCTGATCCGTGATCTCTCCGCCTCCCTCTCGCCCTGCCAGGCCTGAAACACAAATGAGGGGTGCTGGGCAGTGCTGTGCCGTGTAACCACTGCCCAGGCAGACCAATCTCAAAGCTCAGGAGTGGCTGAAGATCTGCAGGCAGCTCCACACCCGCTCTGTGTCCTRCAGACAGGCGCTGGTGGCAGGTGACAGCCACTGGTGCTGCTGGCCAGGRGCTGAGCGTGGAGGCTCAGCATCAGCTTTTGACAGACTGACAGAGAAAAATGAGCGAGAAAGTCGAGAAGCGAGACTTGAAGTGGGCTTGTGCCTTGCCGTGTGCAGAAATATGTAACTGATAGGACAGGGCTGTGAGTCAGGGCAGCTCCTGGAGAGGGAGGCACGGTGGGATCCCTGCCAGTGCCCTTCTGCTGTCAGCAGCCAGAGAGGGACAGGCGTCCCTGCAGAGGTGAAGCACTCAGTGGCTCAGCCCCGAGGGCTCAGGAGATCCCATCGGCTCMAAGGGCTGCTCTCAGTTGTTATTCGAGGCTGTGGCACTCCCACCCCACCTCTCCTCCTACCCATAATAAGCAATTAATCTAAATTAGAGAGGTCCCAGCTCTCTTTTCCCCGTGTCTGTGGTGCTACTGGAGGAATGCTAAAGCTTTATGCCCACCATATGCCTGTAGGTGTTCAGAATAAACTTGGGCAGGAGGAATGTTTAACCTGACGACGTCTGCTGCAGATGCAAAACCTGTCTCTTCTTACAGATTTTAGAGCTGATGTTTGTTTAAAATAGTCACAGCCCTGTTGTATCCTATKTAAAAAACATCTTGGTGGAGGTGCAAAGGATATCCCTGTCCTCTGGGCGCTGGTTGCTGTTAGCTGACCTCAGCTGAAGGATGTGCTTGGCTGTACATCTGATTSCAGGCCACAGCCCAGGCACGTTTCACACTAATACCTCACAGGAATAGAGAAGAGGAGTCAAAGCCTTCAATTCTCTGTTCCCTTTTCGGTTTTCCATCCCTTCAGGCCACTCCACGGCATCTCATAATTCCTCRGTACCCGAGGGGATGTTTTTATCCTCATTGATCATCGCTTTGCAGACCATTCTGCGCGCTTTTGAACCTCGCCTTGACAAAAGGTTTTTGTAGCCTGAGCACAGCAAACGTTTCATAATACCTTTCCTGGTGCTGTGTTTCATCTCAGGTTCACATGGAAACTCCATCTCTATTCCTTGTAAAGTACAGGGTACGGCTGATTTCTTTCTTACCTGTCAAAATTCACTTTTTAATCAGGTGGCCACCTTGAGCTCTTGCTAACAAGACGTGCCCTGGTTATGGACACATGGGGGTTTTGTGTCCCTTAGGCTGCCTGGAGTTAACCAGCTCTGTAAGGAGCTGCAGGAGCAGAACTCAGTACGAGTCATGTGGTTTTCTAAAGCACAGTCTCATGATGTTTTTATTTGATTTATGTCTTGCTGTTCTTTCCTGTTTTCTGAACATGATGTTCATTTTTCTAACAGAGTCCTTAGGTTGTTTGGATATCTTTAGGGTGGAAGTGAGTTCATCATTCTTCCARTTTTGATCAAGTTCATTATTTTTCCTCTTGAGCTTTTTTTTTTTTTTTTCCAGCCCACTGTGTATTACTTCACATTTGTGAACATTTCATACAGATACAAAGCAGATGGGAACTTTTCTCAGCTTGAGCCGTAGAGTCTGAATCACTTCACCCACCTGCAAGTTGGTGAGGCTGTGGTCTGAAATAGCTTTTTAGCTGTTGTTTCATTTGTGTGGGGAAAAAAATGGAACCTGAGTCATGCAACTGGAAATACTTTGTGTACGTTACAAATCTTAAATGGACTCATGAAATTTTTTTTATCTATTTCATTTTTTTCACTTATTTCTATTTATTATTTTTTCTTACTTATATTTCTGATTCTGATTCCTTAAATATATATATATATATATGATGGCTCTCTAGATTTACAATGTATATTACCATTTTATATATATATGAATCTTACTCTTACATGGCCATTTGAAAAAACRTATTTAAAACATAGCGTGCAATTTAATAGATTTAAAGCATTTCTGTGTCCCAAAGTGAATTAAGCTGTCAGAGGACAGTGTGATCTTGAGGTATAAGGGTTGTGACACAGGATTCAGGCAACTCAAACCTTGTGGCAGCTTTCCCATGGTTGCTGCGTGTGTTCACATCTGGGATGTAGGGGGGGACTGGAGTCACTTCATCGTGAACCTGCTCTGAAACAGGAACAGCCCWGTTAATGCACAGCCCCTGCCAGCAAAAAGCACTTGAAAAAAGAAAAAAAATTTGAAAACTGTTTCTAATTCCAACATATGACTTTTAGAAATTCTGAGTTTCTGCCAGGCCTCTGATTGACTGCAAAACCGACACGGAATCTGCACAAGAAAAATCCCAACCTGCTTGTGTGCTTGCTTTTGGTAAAGTGACAGTCAGAGTCAAGCACTGCTCCTGGTGTTTCTTTGTGCTGCAAGCACATGTTTAGGAGAAGAGAAAATAATCTTTATTGAGTGGTCTGTAACCATCTTTTKTGTGTTTCTAGCTGCATTAACAGCTATGTCTAAGTGCAAGAATTGCAAGGCTTTGTCTCGTATACAAAATGCAGGAGAYAACCAGCTGATAGTCTCCGTGTACAAAAAGATCACCATCCTACCAGTTGCTCAGTTGGCAATTTTGTTGATTTCTTTGGGCCTTCCTGGAAAATGCTGCTTATTTCCCATTGTGCATSTCAGAGAAATGAGATTTTAATGGGGCATTTATCGTTCAGTACTTTATTCCCAGTTCTTAGGTAGCCCAAGCATCTGACATGGAATGGCTTTATCGTGTCTCACTGCTTGTGGGGACTTCTGTAAAATTATCTGGAGGTTTTTGCCCACTCATAAATAAGGTGCTGGTAGCGTGGTTTGAAAACACATTTGTGAAGCAGTTCTCAGTTTGGAAATGCAACCATCAATTGTTTTGCAAGATCTGTTGGACCTCGTTTCGTTTTGGAAAACGTCAAAATTTCATCCGTTTCGGAGGCAACTCCCTTATTGGGAGTTTTTAAAAAATGATGATTTTGTTTAGCTAACTTCTCTGCAAATTTAAATTACCTTTCTCACAGGAGAATTAATTAGCAAGTTCACCACAAATCTTTGAAGAGGAAGGTGTTACTTACAGGTTACCCAGCAGTCGTTAATAGGGCCCAGCCTCTGTTTCTCCTGTCAGGGAGCTGTCAGAGAATCAAAAATCTGATTCTGTGTTCTTACGTTTAGAAACTCCTGAAGCAAAGTTTTATTTTGTAATTTCAAGTGTTCATTTCAGTCCAACTCTCTGCTTTGGATAACATGATAAATGTTGTGTGTTGCAAAATGTAGGATTTCTGAAGACATACAAATTGAAAAGGTGACTAAAAATAGGGAAAGCAACCCAGATCTTTAAAGAAATAATTGTGCTTATATATATTTAAAAAATTAGAATTATATTTATGCTGATTTCAAAGTGGAGATCATTATGCATGTTAACTAGGCAGCTTTTCTATGCATAGAACTTTGATAAAATTTAACCCCAAATTACTTTTTTTTTCCAGAATGGGGTACCTCATCAAGCTCAGCCAAGTTGTTCTTGATTTACAATAATGTATATGTAGCTTGAACTAATTCTTTGTATTTATGAGTGACACTTAAGTTACATGGACAAAACCCATTAAGATTTTACTGAAAGCTCAGGACTGAATTTAAAAAAAGTGCAGTTTCCTCCTTGAACTTCACTCTGAGGCCAAGACTGTATATTCCATACTATTATACGAATTTTGCATCTTCCATTAATTTCTAATTTCCAGTTYTGTGGTGAGGAAGCAGAATATCTGACTATAGAAATAATTTTAAAAATATCATCTACGAACAGTTATGTGGGTTTTCTTTGATCCGAAAAAATACATTCTTTTTGGTAATTCATGATATTATGTAAATATTGGGGGGAAAAAAGGCATTATTTCTGGATTGTACTGCAGCATTGCAGGTAGATTTGGTTTCAGACCTCTTGTTAGAAGTTCTCCATTTAAAATTCAAGTACTACTGCTGCTGTTACAGCTGAGGCTAGAAAAGTCACTTATTTTCAGAAAAATCATAGCTGAAATTCTYTTCACGTATYCCAGAAAATTYRGGGGGTCAGGGTGGGTTACTCTTCCTGATGAAARAATGTGTATGAATAATTAATTCCTCGCACATTCTTTTACATGTTAGCAAGTTCTTTACAACCCTATCTTGATTTTTCTTAAATTTCTTAAAYAGTATTGTTTGAAATACTGGCTGGAGTAATTTCCTTGAGCAGCCTTGGGAAGAGCTGTTCTTTGTGAGTAATTATTTGCAAGGGTTTGTAGCTAAACGTGTGCTCTGTTGTCTGTCACTGGTGTCACTCCTGGACATCCAGGGACAGCGTTTACAATTTTATATTTGAAGTTTGCTCTTCACAAAGTTTATTTCCACTTAAAGCCTGAGGATTTGGTGGAAMCACTCTGGTGTTCTAGCTTGGTAGGATATTTATGATAATCGAACTCCAAAGGAGCAGTGAAACAGGCCAAATAAAAAATTCATGCTGCTCCTTTATGCAGCAAATTTCAAGCCCTGTTTTTAGAAAAATATTTGCAATCAAATTGCTGTTTAGATTGGCTGAACATTTTGTGGAGAAGTTCCCTTTTTTTTTTTTGCCATTCAGGTCGGAAGGCTTCAGATCCTTGACATCTGTTGCTGACCTGCTGTAATGTTGTTTGTTTGCTTCTCCCTGTCAGGAATTTTGAGGATGGAGGGCCGAGAGGAGATTTCAGTTTTCCTTGGATGTTGTCAGGGTCTTAACAATGGGGTCCAAATTYGGCCAAATGCTGTGTAGAGCAAGATTATGTGTGAGTTTTAAACTTCCTTTAAAATCCAGCAATATCATCTGTGTCCTAAACCAGACTGTCTGCTCTAAAAGAATTCAAGCAMTGTAAACTTAAAACTCCAGCTCTCTCTCTGAAGCCTGTTAAACATAAAATAGWGAATTTATGGAGGGGGGCAAAAAAAAACTTAACTACAAATCACAAAGGAAAGCAGAATACAGTAAATTATACTCCTTGGTGTCTAAACATGGTTTAGATTGTACAGGAGTTTGAGGAGATTTTTAGGGACYACAAGGGCAAGTCGTTCACAGCAAATGGTGGATTTTAAGCATTTTAAGAGCTCTGTAAGGCATTTTTCTCTCCCTTTTCTGAGGAACCTACAGATTGTCCCACTGGTTGGCATTAAGGGTCTGCCAGCCAGCTACACATCCCTGGAAATGGCCATGTGCCTGAATTTCCTTAAAAGCACAGCTTGAGCTGTGTCATGAGGAAGAGAAAACCATTCCAGACATGTGCTGGTATTTTTCGCCTTCAGTGGTTTGATGGTGGGGAAAAAGCAAATGAAGGAGCGTTGATACAGCCAGGCATGTGATTTATTATCCCACCAAGATGCTGAAATGATATAAAATCATGGAAAAGCATGTTCTGAAGAGCAGCTAAAGGAGTAGGGAAGACTGAAGGACTGGCCTGTGGGGCAGTTGAAATTTTATTTGCTTGTTATCCTAGAGGAAGCTGTGGTAAGTTGGTTTTTGGGTTTTTTTTTTGCCAACAAGCAACATGGAGCTAGAAAACAAGAAATGTTGACATTGCAAATGTGCCACCTTAAGAGGTAAATTGTACTTTAGGGACTAAATTACAAATTCTGCTAAGAGTACGTTAAAAAGGGGCATGAAGAGTTGGAACTCCAAAGWTTTTTATCTTTAAGGGATAATCAAGTAAACAGCATAACTCTACTTCTCCTTGGCATGTCATTTATTTACTAGTTTTCTGTTGATACACGTATGTGTATATGATTCTGATTGCTGTAGAAGATAAAACTAAAATTTGCCTTCCATGCCACGTGTTGTTTTTGGGGTTATTTTTCTCTTGAAACAGAATTCCTTTTAGCCCTGAATTCTGTGCTTCAGCTATAATCATAAAGCCCATAGGATTTGTGTTCAAACCAGGCTCACAGGGAGCAATTTCACTTTACGAAATCAGCTTTTAATTACCTAAAATTTGCCACAGGAAATTACTTTATGTTTTTTTTTTTTTTTTTAAATGCTTTCCTCTTTAAAAGAAATTGCCTGTGGAAGGGAAAGTCCAGATTTAAAAACTGAGGGTCGGTTGTGTTGTTTGGAGGAAGGGATGGAAAGAGAGAGGCTCCTACGACACAAAGTCTGGGATTGTGTGTGCACAGCCCCTCTGCGTGTTCACAGAACACCACCCTTCGTGCAGAAGAAGCGGCAGGACATCTTCATTTCCTTTGTCTCCATTCCTGGATTTTACAAGTTTGTGCACCTCTTTTTCTCTCCAGACAGCAGCCCAACCAGAGATGAGATTTTCACGCCGTATCGGGAAGGGTTCTAACGGTGTTTTCTGTGGTCTCTSTTGCTACCACACAAAAGTTCCCCTGCGTTGTGACAAAAAGCTGTGCTAATGGCAACAGAATAGTTCTCGCTGCTGCAGGTGGCTCAAAGGTTAATTCCCACTGTTAAAGCGATGGACACATCCAGAGAAAGCTTCCAGCAACAGGATGCTTTGTAGCTGGCATCTCACTGTTAAATTTGCCTCTCCAACCTGAGCCTTGCTGATTTTATTTATTTTTTTTTTTTCAAGGCACCACATGTCCGTAAATAMAACTTTGTAGAGAGGCCCACAGTCAGCACGAACAGGGTAGAAAATCCTGCCATGACTGTCAAAAGATGACACGATCGGGCGTATCCTAGTCAGTCAAAGCGAAAAAAACAAGGAGAAAAGACGGAGGGGAGAGAAGCAAAGATGGAGAGAAATGTTCTATTTCACTTCCCCTGGGGCAAACGTGTAATTTCCATGATTTCCTTTTAATGGCTCTCCCCTGCAAGCGGCGGGCACTGATTTATGGGAGGCTGCGCGGGATCAGGTGGAGCCCTGCAGGACGCCGTTCGCAGCTGCAGGGGCCGCAGCCCGCCTCCTTCGTCCGCTCCAGCGTGAGCTCACGGCCCGCGTCGCCCGGGCCATAAATTCCGTGTCCAGGACTTCTGTCTGGGGGCTGGGGCAGGAGGGGGGAAAAGCCCCGCCAGGGTGTGCAGATGCTCGGGAAGCCCAGCCCTCCCCCGGTGCACGCGAGGAGACATCACAGGCCCTGCGCGGCGAGGCGAATTCCTGCTCGTTGATAAACAGTCCAGATGTCCTCTCTGAGGAGGAAAGTAACTAATTTTTGTTTGGAATCCTGCAAGAAGAAAAATGATACTTTACGGCGCTGGTTATTCTGAGGTCACTCGCATTAAAATGAGGTCATATTTTTTTGTCATGATGATACTTTGATCCAAGTAATAAACATAAAGGCTCTTCTGGGCCGTTCTAATTCCTAATCCTAGAGACCTGTTCTATTTCAACGTGTTTATACCTTTTTTTTTYTCATTAGTGATTCTTGAGTCAGACCTTGTTTTATTAGACTTAAGTTAAAAAGGCATACTGGGCTGGGGGAAAAAAATAATCCGTGCTTTATCMCTAAGAACACTTCATAAATACTCTTAATTAATATCTCGGGATTSCAGACACTATACCCAGAAAACTATAAATAAAAAGCACTGGCTCTTCAAGGGACAAACAGAAGTCAACAAAATGCAGGCCTTACAGCTACTGATTGAAATYATCTTGGGCCTGATTATCAAACTGAGCCTTTGACTGGAGGGCGCTCAAAGCTGGGTATCATGGAGGTGTCTAAGACCTGAGGATGAGGACAGTCCATGAAGTGTGCTGGAGTTTTGAGGGCAGAGCAGGTTTCTGGTGTCTTCTGGTGCTTTTCTTTCCATGGATGGCTGTTCCCAGCAGGTGAGGTCCATGTTTGGTGTCAGTGATCACAGATTTGCAGCAGCTCCTGGTCCTGGCTGGGCTCTGGAGAGGAGGTGGCCARGCAAAAGCTGTCCCACCAGGGACATCACAGCTCTGGGACCTGATGAAAGCTGATTGTGTGGTTTTAGAGTGAAGATTGTCAAGCATCTAACAAGCTCTTTAATTATGACCTGCATTCCCAGAAGGGAAAAAAATCTCGATTTTCTGAGCCTGARAGAAATCAGCTGATTGATAACAATGAGGAAAACATCAGAAGTGAAAGGAGCTGTTTGATATGTGGGCAAAACAAAAAAATCATTGTTTCACAAAGCTATAGTGTTCTTTTATTTAAAAGTGAGAGGTAAAATTCTCGATGTAACTGTTACTGATGGAACTGATGTGGTGTCTCCTGACTCCAGGGCAAGTCAGGTGCACTGCAAGGTTGTGCTAGTGTCGTGCTGCTGATCTTGATGAAATTTAAGACGTATTGGAATTGGGAAGGATTTGGATTTTCTAGATTTCTTGTGAGCTTAAACTCACTGGTATTTAAAAATGTGGTTCTGTTGGTGCCTTTAAAATCTCCTCCTATTTATGTTTGTTCCAGTGCTCAGAGGTGACTTGGGTTTGGGGTGAAGAGAGTGTTTTACAATCCAGGTCGGGTCTCCTGTAGCAGTARCTGTCACCTACCTGTTACCCTGTGTGACCACTGCCTTTAAATTATGCTGTCAGTCCAGACACCTCTCACTTTCACTGATTTCAGTGACAAAAGCCACTTCAAATGGATTCTGCAGTGGTAGTCAGACTCCTGTGCAGGTTACTAGAGGGAAAAAGAATTATGGGGCAGAAAATAGACTGTGAAGTTGCAGAGATAAGTGCTTTGAACATTCTCTGGTTCAGTCTCCTGTGCTTAGCTTTGAGCCTGCAATAAAACACCCATAAGGTACTTTACTTATTATTTACTTCTACSTAAGCAGCAACATTTAGCATTTGTCAGTGGGCCACAACATTCTGAACATTTTATGTGAGTAAATTCTACCAACACACCCARCCTGGAGCCTGGAGTCTGCATGGTTTGTGCATTGTTTGGGACTACGTGAATCACATAAATACAATCCAAGTTTGTTAATGCCTCACACGTTAATTTGTGAGGTAGTTTGTGGGTTGGTGATGCCTCAGTGRTTTACACACAGGCCTGAGAAGCTCTTCAGCAGGATGAGCACACAGCATTTGTCAGAGCTGCCAGCATCACTCCCCGTGGTGGCCCCAGCAGCCGAGAGCTCCCACAGACCAACAGCAAAGCCACATCCACCAGGCTACTCCCGCCAGTGCCAAGTCTAGGGACAGCATAAATCCGCTTGTATGCCTGTTTCCTAACTGTCACTGCATCGTTCCTTTGTTTCAGGCCTTCCAATCTCCTCCTGGACCAAAGCAGCATCGACATCTCCGCCTTCCGCAGCACGGGCGATTGGCTCAACGGCTTCCGGACGGGGCAGTGCAAGGACGTCTTCACGGGCGTGGAGTACAGCTCCTGCGACACCATAGCCAAGATCTCCACTGAGTAAGTCCCAAATCTGCCCTGGCTCCCCACCAGCTGCCGTGGCTGGAGGTAGAAGTTTAAACTTGAGCATAAAGGCAGCGTTTTTATACGGAGTTTCCAAGTCTTGGCTGAAATTTTCTCACATTTAAAGAGGCAAATGTAAGTTATGGTTGTAGTTGAAATACTCATGCAGGCAACCGTGTGCTCTGGTGATGTGTGAAGGCCATGGTCCTGTAGCTTTTTCCCACTAAATACAAGGAAATTGCCAGTTTCTTCCAGTACAGTAGCACCAGGCATCATCTGGTACACAGCATCACTTTCTTTYGCTCACAGTTTAGGAGTTTCTCTGTTGATTTTCTATATTTTGTCTTTTATATGGGAGTTTCTCTGCATCTGGCACATGTCCCAGTCCTTTCCTTTATTGTCCATTCCACCAAACCAGGTGAGAGTGCAAACTCTCTGTAGCTGTTTTCCTCCTGCATGCTAATAATCATTCAGGGGCTGAACTCCCTCCTGCCGTGCTTGGAAGTGTGCAAATGGCAAGTTTATTGCATTTTAAATGCAATCCATCTTTGTTCTAGTGGTAAGTAAGAGTAGGGTAATGTTCTTTCTGCACCTGAGAAGGCATCAAGTACAGTTATGAATTTAATGCCAAAGGAAATCTTAATTCCCAGTTGGGCTGGCTGGATACACGACAAGTTATGAAGAAGTAAGCAGCAGCTGTGCTAYCAACAATTAAACACATCAATGCCACTAATTAGTGTATTATTGCGACTATAAAGAGGGTGCTAATGGCTTTTTATAACAATTACCCTTTGGGGACAGTGTAGAAATCCTCTAGGAATGCCCAATTTCCTGTGAGCCACTGGTTAATTGGCCTTTCACAAGCATTAAACCACTCCCGTGTTGCACAAGGAACAATGAGACTGGAGGTCCTGGACAAACTAGAGGTGGAAACCAGGAAGTTTGGCCATGTAATCCTTCATCTCAGCGCTGATAGCAGAGTTGAGGGGACCATTCAGAGGGCAGTGACTTGTCAGCACTGCCCAGGAAAAGCGAGCAGATGGATTGSGGATGGAGGTGTTGGAGAGGCTCAAGATCTCAGCTGCTCCAGAAGTGCAMCCCTTACCCCAAAATCCCAGTGCTTGTGTCACTGCAGAACACTTTCCATTGGCTTTCCTTCCAGAAACAAGGCTAAATGAGTTTTCACTCTCTTTTTTTGGCAGTCCCCTGGTGTTTCCCACACAGTGGCTCTCAGTGGTTTTTGTCCCAGGGCTTGTGTTTCAGCAATATCACCGTACCTGGAGGCTCCTGCAGAGCAGCAATATGAGATCAACAAGTTCATTTGCTCASATCAGCTCCATGAAACAGAGACAGTGTCCTCACTCACACCAAGCATCTTCTCTTTTTTTCCAGTGACATGAAGAAAGTTGGCGTGACGGTCGTGGGCCCTCAAAAGAAGATTGTCAGCAGTATCAAAGCTCTAGAAACTCACACAAAGAACAGCCCCGTCCCCGTGTAAGGTACCAAAGTGATGTTGCTCAGGAGAGGAAAGAAAAGAGAGGAGTTGCATCCCAGCTCAAAAGCGATGGCTGATAAACGGCAGAATTTAAAGGAGCTCTTCGCAACAGCTTTGGAAACATAATGGTTGAGATTTCAAGCCCACTAAGACACTCAAATATTGAGTATAAATGCCTTAAAAATAGGAGCAAACTTGTTTTCTATCTGTTAATCCTAAAGGGTGGGTGCTTTTGACTGACTGTTAACGCAGATAGCAAATTTCAAAAGAAAAAAACACGTGAAATATCCTTCCAAGTGAAAACCAGTGTTACTAAAACCTAGAGCCATTTGAATATTAAGTGACTGAATAACAGAAGAAAAAAACCATGGACATAAAAGCTGTGTACTTGATCTATACAGCAAACAAGAAGAAAGAAAGACTTGCAGTATTTTTATACAGAAGAGATCTGTAACAGGTATTTTATTTCTTTAAAAGCAAGGAAAATAGAGGACTATACCTCACAACCTGTCTGGCCATATTTACTATAATGTCATTGTAACATGCTATTTCAACTTCAGGAAGGAACACAGAAATAAAGTTTGTAGTGACTTTGAGTTAGTTGACAAAAGATTTTCACCATTATGTTAGCTTCCCTAACCGTGTTCATTTAAATAGAAACAAGTCTTAATTTTTAAAAGGCTTATTTATTTTCTTGTGGGGTTTTTTTTCATTATTGTTTATATTTATGCTTAAATACCTTAACCTGGCTGTATTATTGCCAAGTGCCAAATGTTATCAAAACTTCATTGGTTTTCAACCTGAGAAATTGTCTGAGGGTTAGTTACTCGATTATTTTATACTCATAGCATCCTGCATGAAATACAGAAGGAAAGAAAGATGATTTTTGTCCAGCACTGACATTAGGAAAAGCATCTGGACTCGCTGAGATTTCTTCCATTTGCTGYGAGTGGGATTTGAAAGCAGGCTGGGGTTTTGACAGCGGTGTGTGTGTGTTGATCTTTGGATCAGTATCTGCCCCGACCAGCACATCCCATTTGCTTCCCAGAGTCAGAGTAAGGATCCCTATGCTTGGGTGGTGTTCAGCTGAGAGATCTGCCAAGAAAATATAAAAAAAGGGCCAGGGTCGTTGCATCCTAAGCAGAAGGGAGCCCGCCTCTAGGAGAGCATTCACATCTCCCAGTGGAAAAAGGAGCTTGGAAGCTGGATTTTGAGAGCCCTCCCCCATTTTCAGCGTCTTCCAAAGAGCTTCCCAACTCCCGAGTTGTTGCTCTGGAGCACATCAGCTCCAGTTCTGAGCAGACACGACCCTTTGCTCTGGAAACGAGTGGTTTAAAACACACTGTGAGTCACTCCTTGTGCTGCTGCAGGTGAGCTTCTTAATCTAGATGGGATGCCAGGCAGACACCGAGCCTTGGTCATCAGTGGAAACCATTCCCAACTTGCCATTCTGGAATTTAAACCTGATTCTGATGAATTACAGTGAATCCCTAAAAATCCAAGACTGCCTTTTCTCTGYGCATGCAAAAGCAGGTAACCAGTTGTGCTTACTTCTGTTGGCTTGGTTTTTGGAGCTGCTTGTAGGACAGGGTGTGTAAGTAAGGGAAGAATCAATTTCTGGGGTTTGTGGGGCTGAAATTGTTCTCCGTGAGTCCGGGACCTATGAAATGTTGGAGGCACAACATTTTTCACATGTTGCTAAAGAAGCAGAATTAAAGGCTTTTTCATGAGTGAGCATGCTGCAAAGRACTGGATTTGAAACACACTCACAGCATAATAATTAGTCATACTTCCTGAAAGAAAAGTGAATGGATTTTAAAGTTGAAATAAAAACAAAGAAAACTGGAGGAAAGTTAAAATAAAGCACTTAAGATGTAAAGAACACTTCTTATCTGCCCCAATCTATCATGAAATGCAGCATGCTGAATAGAAAAGCTGCATTTTTCTGTTGCTTAGTTCACTCATAATCTTTCTTTTCTTCGGGGTGAGATTGCTCTAAATGAGACACTTAGCGAATCTGAGTCACCCAAAATCCGACTGCAAACACTCTCTGTGCGAGGACAGCTTTTTGTGGCATATTCCTCGTGACATTTCTCTCCGGCTTCACCCTGCTGCTGGAGAGTGGGGGCGAGGGGGCTGGGGTGGGAAATGCTTCTGGAAACACAGAACCAGCTCTCGGAGCTTTAAACAACGAAAACTTTGCACCAGCCACCCTCAGTTCTCTCCCACCACGTGTCTTGTCGTGTTCCTTGCCCACCGCTTAGGCACGCTCAGCATAAAACACTAAACCTCAGCGATGCTCGGGGAAAGCAGCAGCCCAGTTTTGCTTTTCTTCGCTGTTTAGGAGTTTCCAAACCCGCTGAGTCGCCTCTTCCCCCCGTCAGAAGTCGATTTGTACTGTAAGTGGCCTCTGTTGGAAGCATCCCGTACTCCCTGCCCCCCTGTACATATGTAAACATAGCAGTGTACAATTCTTCATTGTGGAGTAGAGAAATAGAGGTCGTGTGGCCATCTGCCTGCACAGGTTATGGACATCCAGCAAAAAAGCGCAAACTGCTCACAAAACATCCCCATTATTGGGTTCGTACCTTTAAATATAGGTTCCCTTTTATTTATTTCTGTTAACATAATCTAGTTTTGTGCTGTAACTTAGCATTCGATAAGCAATGTATAGACGTGGTTTGATTGGCAATATGTATTTACTTTAACTTGTACTTCAAAAGCATTACTTACTCATTTAGATGATATATTGTGCAATTGTAGATGGCCTCTTACTAATGTAAAATGATTTGTAGTGGAAACATTTATATTTTTATAATAAACATAATGAAAGTATTTTTTACATACTGAAATACCGAGGTGATTGCTTGGAGGACAAAGTAAATTTATTTGATTCGTGTGATAAAATTGTAATTAACTATGGATAAATTCTGAGTGTTAAAGCATGGGTCTGGAGTGAAAGCTAGATATTACCTATATTATCTATTAAAAGAAACAAGCAGTGCAGGTTTTAACTAAACAGACCAGCATTTGTGCTAAAGTGACTTACATCAGGCAAAGACTTTACTTTCTCCATGGATACTGGAAAACATCATCTTCCACAGCCTGCCTATGGGATATCGAAAAAAGCTGCCATTTATTTTAGTTGTGTCAAGTATTTCCAAACTTCTGCTTTTTTTTTTTTTTTTTGCCTCCCTTGCCAGTGGACCTCTTTTCATCTTATTACTATGTTGAATCCAGTCAAAGATGTACTTTTCAACAAAATAAAATAGCCCACCACTTACTGTCATTTAACCCCAGGATCATTTCTTGCCTCTGAGTATCTGTATTAGATAATATTTCACCCCTGCTTTGTTCTGTCCCCCTGCCATGTTGTTTTCTGTATGCTTCACTGAAGAACAGGGTCTTTGMAAACGCCAACATACACAACTCAGGAATCCTCTTCCTACAAAAAGATAGGAATGGTTTTGATGTTTGCCAGTTTCTTGCATTTACAGGTTCTTTCTGTACCGTGAGTGATTTTGCATGCTTTTGTATACTACTCTGCTTCCTGGTGCAAAACAATGAATGATAAACCTGTCCTGGAGTCTGTAAGTTGATAAACTTCATGAATGTGGATGTAGAATACTTTTTTTGGGGGGAGGGAGGCGGGGCATTTTGTCTTGGTATCTCTGTTAATTCATATGGATATCCATAATATTGACTTCCTTTGATTTTCTGAGCTGCTCTAATTCCTCAGATCCTTTCCAAACTATCACTGCCTGCTCAGTAATTCCCCGTTTAATACGTGTGCACCCAGTTCCTTTTTCAGGTCCAGTTCTTTGGTGTTTCTTAATGAATTTTGCTTTCCTCATTTAAAGATATTTGTGCCAGAAATACTTCTCTTGGCCTTGATTCGTTCCCACACACAAACAGGCACGTGCTCATCATCCAGGTTACCCCTGCAAAGGTGAACAGCACAAAACACAAAAAACAGCTTTCTCTTGGCTTCTTCATGATGCTTTTCAGATGGCCAGAGAAGCTCTGATAAAGAAGAGCACTCAGTGCATGGGATTTCTCAGTTCTCTCTGCTCTCACATTAGAATGATTCCATAATAGCCCATATTTCCCCAGTTAGCTCATAAGAATGTCAAGGGGGACAGCACCAGAAGTCTTAGGAAAGACAAGATAAATCACATCTACTACTTTTTAGATTATCCCGTCACAGGAGTAAATTAGATGAGCTGGACATGATTTGTTTATTCTTGACAAATCTTAGTTGGTTTCTTAAGACCTCGTAATCCTCCAGCTGCTTGGAAATGTATTGTGTGGGCTATAAATATCTTTGTGGGTATTCGAGGTTAGCATACCTGCTCTGGAATTGCCTGGCTCTGCTTTTCTCCTCTTTTTAAAGCTCGGGACGATCTTTGCTCCTCTCCAGTTGCCTGGACTCCAGGACTTCTCCAGGAGAATAGCCAGTAGCTGCCCTTGGACCAGCCCCTTGTTGCTGTAGGAAACCTCACAGACTCTGCAAACCTGAATGCATCAATCACTTGGACTCCCAGGGTTCCTAATCGTGAAACAGAAATAAAATGCACACAGGCGAATGTTTTAGCGCTTGGCCAGGTTATGCTTTGAATTTTTGCCATCAAGCRACTGCTGAGAGTCATCATGAAGGAAGCATTTGGTTAGCAAATTTCATTGTTTGTTTTTAATTAGATTCAACAACTAAGGTTCACTTTGAAGTTGAAGGATAAGGTCTGTGAAGGTAGCTGAGGTGTGGGATTTTTAGGAATCTTTCAATTCACTCTATTTCTATCCACATAAAGGAAGAAATTTCCTTTATTTCCACTCCACTCTTATCCAGCATTCTTAGAAAGCTCAATTTTTAAAGTTTCTTCAGTAAAGTGAGTTGCTTGAGTTTACTCAGCATGGATTTGTAATTAATACCAAGTTAAGTTTCCAGGCCTTTAAGAAGTGAATGTTTGCAAGAGAGTGTGAAATAACCAGAGCTTTTTATTCTTAATATTCGGGGATTTAGGGAAGCAGGCGTTGAGCTTCTCCTCCTGCCACAAGGCCTGCAAGGAYAAAAAAATGAGCATTTTGTCTCACTGTGTTCGTGGAAGCATAGAGAAAAACATTTTATTTTAAGGCACCGAGATGAAATGAAGCCGGTAAAAAAACATATAAATGCGAAAACCTATTTGTTTAAATGAAAAACAAAACAAAACAAAAGGGAGGTTTGGTAGTTTTGCACCATAGTCTGAGCAGGGATTCAAATAAGCATCTCTGGTGTTAATTTTCCTGCCRTTCCCCCTCCCCACCCAGCAGGAARTAGTCCTTGGGCATAGTTTACATTTTATTTGAAGCGTTTTATTTTCACTGGGTGGTTCACTCTTTTTGCTTTCATTGCTCTCAGATCCTGTGCAGTTCAGCAGAGGCTGAAATGAGGYTCAAATCGCGAAAGTTGTGTCACAGAACCCCTTCCTCCCGCTGGCTTTCCCTGGTACCTGCTGTCCCCTGCTGTCCCCAGCAAGCATCGCCCCGACCCCTCATCTCCCTGCTGGCAAGAGGAGCTCCCCTTGTGCTGTGTCTTAAAGCCCAACCTGCCAAAAAGCCCAAAAATAAGGATGGGACATGACTTGAGGAGATATTTTGGAGTCGGTAGTTGCACTGTTAAGTTCTTGCTGCACTTTCTGATCTGGTACCACACAAGTTGAACTCTGTGAATCCCACCACATATTTAGATTTGCCTGTTAATTTTTTTTTTTCCCCCCTCATACATCACATTCAGCATAGACATTTTCTCCCACTTAAGATTTAGAGKAGTAGAATAATAATTTTAGCCGCAGCAAAGTAGGGATGCTCCRTGTTCTCCCCATCTTTTCTGCCTTATCTGGGTGTGTTTTTGCAGAGGCAGCTGGATACGTGCTGGCAGGTTTGACCACTGCTAAAACTTCCCCTCGGGCTGGTTGTCAGCTAATCAAGAGTAATTATTCCCATCTTTTGGTGTGCTCCTTTACATTTCCATCACCTTTTATTATTCAGCTATTTTTAATCTTTTTCTTTCACTCTCATAAAGGTTTTTGGGGGGCTTTAGCTGAGGACTAAGTCACAGTTCCCACTTGTATATACTTTAAAAAAAAAATAAATTGTGCCTCATTAAGTGAGTTAATACTTGCCCAATTGTAATAGCAGAGCAATAAAATCCAATCCCTACAACGATGTGATCGTGTAACTTCCTTTCCTCTCGCTGATGGAGCGCTGGGCTACCTGCCAAGGAAGTCAAATGGAAATAGGAAACAATAGGAACAAATAAAATCTATTCCTGGGATTTAGATATAGATGTTTCCTGGAGTTTTTTGCTTGGTTCTGATTTGTTGGGTTTTCCTTTTAAATCTTCTGTTATTACTTGATTCATTTTTTTTTTTCTGTTTTCTGTTCCCAGCTTCTCCCKTTGTGCATGTGGGTTTTTGGAGACAAAGGAGCTCCAAAAATTCAGAGAAATTCTTTTTCTGCCCCTTTTTACCTCTTCCTCGTAGATAAGTTGTCCTCTTCATATAAGGTTCCATAGTTGAAAAGAACAAGTATATCAAACATAYCAAAAAATCTATATGCGAACACCTCTCCACCATGGACTATATACATAATTGTAATTAAGCCAAAGAAATAATTAGATTTCTCCAAACAGATATAAAATAATATAAAACAAAGATCAAATTGAAGTAAACCCCTGTCCCSTGGCGCCAGCCAGCCATGAGAATTGTAACACAGCTTTATGAATTTCCTGCTGCAAGCACAGCAGGTAAGAGATCCCCTTGGAAGAAAGGCAGAAGGAAGACATTGAAGCACAGGGCTGAAGGAGTCAGAGGCCTTTGCTGGCCTTCACACCCAAAACTAAGTGTATTCTTCCTCCCTTCTTTTGTAATTCCTGTTCAATATATCCTCTGCTGAACAAGTACCATAAACCATGCATTTAGATTGAAAAAAGAGATATTTAATAGCACCCACACCCTAAGCAGCTGCTCCATGCTCTTAGTGGCTGAAGGGGATCCACTATCCCAAAACGATGTGTACAAATATTGTGAACGCAAGCAGCTCTTTGGCTGCCACAACACCTACTGCTGCTGTTTGGGCCCAAATCTTTACCTTTAGGGTTCTGGCTGCTAAATGCCCCCATAATGAGTCCTTATAATGATTTTGGCTACAGCCTTTTGTTGCTAAGTGCCTGCTAGAAGGGTGCTAAAATTACAGATTAAATAGTTTGCTGCTCTCAAAAGGGATATCCCACGGGTCGTAGCAGATAGTGCTCCTTGAGAAGACACAACAAAAGTTTTCCATCTTGGGGGAAACCAGTGGAACAATCAGCTTGGGTATTTTTCCCCTAATCCTTTTGAATTTACTGTAGCAATCTGAAATTCACATCACACAATTTTTTTTCGTCCTCGGTGTCCATGCAGTGTCTGACTCAACAGGCACAGAGACAAATCAACCAGYGGTCAAAAATGTCTTCGTGGCTTTCCAAAAGGGAAACTTTCACACTTATCTGCTACTATTCTATCATTTTATCAACAGGACTTCTTTCTCCAASTAACCATTCTTGTCATACTGTAAAAAGTGTTGAGTTTGCTGTGACAGGTCTGTCTGTGTGTAGATGGTCTGAGTTACTGTGATACTGAAGCCATAAAACTTTCAAAATACTTCTAAAATATTTAACAATTAAAAACTTTATGGGCTTGGATCACCAGATACATGAAATCTRCTTGATGTTTTAGGCTAAATGTTAGCCCTGCATCTCGAGGGAGAGATTGCCACTACAATGCAGAGGAAAACTAAATCTTCCAGTGCAAAGGAATCCGAAAAAGCTCAGAAGAGTTGTCAGAAATTTCACCTACAGTTTGTGAGAAGCTGATTAATTTTCCAGTGGGAGAAAAAAACAAAAGATCTGGTTTAGTCCCTGAAATACCAAGCTCAGTAATATCAGAGGCAGGAGCAGAGGGCTCGGGGGAAGCATTCCTGTTTCCTTCGTTTAGCCTTAGCAGAGGATGGACACAGGGCTAAAGTTACCCCTCTCTCCAGAGATCCTKGGATGTGGAATGGGAGCAGTGCTTTATAAACCTCTTTGCAGAACAGAAGAGTGCAAGATCCTCGGAAGAAAAATGTATGGACTCTTGTGGCATTTCAGGGTTGTGGCATTTCCAACCTCCCAGTAATCGCCTAGCTCTTTGCATTTGTGGGAAAGCAGAGTGAGATGTCTTAAAAGGGGSTTCTGCATATTGTAAAAGTCCAACTGCAACTCGAAGAAACACCCCTGAGGCTTATTGCTACCATTAGAAGCTTAGAGTAATGTGCACATATTTTTCTTTTCAGGCCGCRCGCGCTTTATCCAACCCTCAGAGGCAAAAAAAAAAAAGGCAAAAAATGTTCTGTTGAGTATGGGGTGGTTTTTTTTCTTTGCTTTGATCTTCCTGGGTCGGACACTGAGCTGGTGGTGGGTGAGACCCAGCCACAGCATCCCTGGCATCACACCCCATGCTGCCACAGTCCCCGGGGATCCTCTGAAGGTCGGGATTTCCCTGTGGGGCTGTGATTTCCAGCACTGCTTCCCAGCTGCAGGAGGGTCCGAAGCAGCAGCCGTGGGGGGAGGCAGCAAGGGAGAGGGGATTTCACTGAGGCTGCAAACCCCAAAAGTCGGGATCAGGCTTCCCTGTGGGACACCAGCACCTGGCACAGCCCTTGCTGGGGTACTCTCAGTTTTGGCAAGGCAAGATGGTGAGTGGTGGTAGAATACTTCCTTGAGGAAAACGCTCRTCAGTTGAAACTCATGGCATTTAATTCTCTGTGTGTTTCTGTTGCTGTGCCTCTGCAAGGCAGAGCCAAGGTAGGAGCCTGGCTTTGTTAAATGCCTCCTTGGCTTTGGCTCTTGTTGGTGTTGTCATTGCATTTTAGAAGATCTCAGGTCTGCTTTGTAACCTGACAACTGGAAATTTTCCTTTTTTCTGTCGAAACTTCTTGATGTGCCTTATGCAAAACAGTGGGAATGGTTAAATCACAAAGAGGAAAAAAAATACAACGATGGGTGTAGCTGTGGAATAATTCAGAGGTTTTCACTTGGACACCAGCTAGGCTTCAAAATCGGCAGCAAAAGCAGGCTTGGAACCTTTGTCACCAAAGGCTTTAAAGGAAAGAAGTGCTCATAGGAGGACGATTTCCTCTCCTCTGCTGTCGAGGATAACTTCCCTGGGGCGGGTGGGAATTTTGGCAGTCTGGCCAAGGACTAGCAGAGCCTGAAGCAGAAGCTGTAATAGAGCCGTCAGGGCTTGACAGCCCTGGCTTGTAGTGCGCCGGGGGATTTTATTACGAGTCAATTGGAGCTTCAGGAAATTTTAAGAGGATGGCAACAGCTTGTATGATTCTTTTTTTAATGTTTAATAAATGAAATGGCAGTACATTTTAACGTGGGGACTGTGGCTGGAGCAGGCCTGGATGACTCAATAAAAACTGAAATCAATCAAACAACTTGATTGTGCTGGCGAGTTTTTGCTCTATAAATGTCTTTGCAACGCTGATAATTTCACTCTCGTTTCTTCAGGTAGTGCCAAAACACTGGTTTTATACTGTTTGCTGAGTGCATTTTTTTTTTGCTAAACTTGTGTTTAAAGAACACTCTGTTAAAGAACATTTAATGTAACCTCTCCAGCACCTTTGTCACTACAGTGTCTATCAGTGATGACCAAAAGCTTGAAAGAGTCCTGTGGCTTGAAAAAAGACTTTTCACCTCCCCACTCACTGTAACCTTTCTTTTTCTTGAATTAACTAAGGGAGATGATGATGGCAATTAAAGCTTCAGATCACTGACTCCRTGTGGTCATAATACAGCTTATTTTTATTATAAGATAATGATTCACAGCGAGGGAAGCAAAAGGGATAAGGTTTTGAACAAAAAGACACAAGGATTGGTCCCTGTTTGATTGTAGTGGGAGCATGCTGCTGAATAAAATTACATAAATTCTATAAAACTATCTGGTGTTTACTCCTTGGCAGAGCAATGGGAAGGTAATCAATGGCCTATAATTGGAGGAATAGTTGGTTTGCACCTCTCTTAGCCCTTCACTGGGCTGGAAGACACCATCCTTCAAAACCAGGTAGTTACAACACCCGTTATAATCTCATTTTAGTGCTGCATGTTGGGCTCTGGACCTTGCTGTGCTCCCAGAGAACTCAGCTCAGGCCCCAAGCCTGGCTTGGTACATGTGTGCTCGTAGGACTAATTCCTAATGCCTCCAGCCTGCAGGGGAAACACTRCCTATTTCTGTGAACTTCTGGCATTTGCAGGCAAAAAAAGTTCAGTTAAAAAAGTAAACTTTAAAAAAAAAAAGAAGAAAASCAGAAAGTGTTTGAGTTTGATTAGCCTGTTTTGAAAAAAATGTCTCTGCTTGCACTTGCACTTGGGAACTCAGAATAGATTTTAATTTAGACATCACAACAGCAACCCAAGGAATTAAAAATCAACCCTGTGTTTGTTTTGTTTGTTGTTTTCTGGTCTTTTTTATCACAGGTAGAAACAGGCCCTCTTTAGTAGATACAGCCTTATGAAATATCTTATACTCTTGGAGGAAGTCTGATGCATGGAATTTCATCAATATACACCACTCACATCTCAGGGACATATTCATTTTCTTAGTATATGATTTTTAACCACCATTTTAGATAACATGTTAAAGCAGCTGTTCGAAGCCTGATAAAATTAGAGGTGGTGGCACCTCCAGAGCCTGGAAGTTGCCATCCAGATGAGCTAAACTGGAAGGGCACAGCCACCCCACCAAGGGTGCTGCTAAAGCCAAGGGGAGGCAAAACCCCAGCCTCTATTGTTTTTTTTCCCATTCTTAAAGGAATGATTACATCTAGCTGTGGATTCCACAGCRTTACCTTTGGAGGATTTTTTTGGGCCATCCTGATTCTCGAGGCTTTGGGGGTTTTCTGGTCCGTGGAGCAYAAAATCCTGAGGAGGCCAGAATAAATCAGGATTTACAACCCTGCTGAAGACTTGGAAAGACCTTCYGGGGTGCCTGCCCCCACACACGACTCCCAGAAGAGGAGAGTCTGGATATCCATGCCCACCTGCCAAGAAATGGGAAGTTTCTAGGCTCGAGCCAGATGTGTAGCTGGAGTTTATACGACTTCCTGTGCTCTCTCAAATCCATGGCTTTCTGCTCTGAGATGGTCCTCGCAGCAGGAAAACTGAGTTCAGGACGTCTGTAGACTTATTAGCTGCTCATCAGGTTGTTGCTTGGGGGATAAATATTTTTAGATTTTTCATAGAACGTTGGAATTTCCGCTAATGAGCATTTTCTAACGGGAAAGTGTTTTCCCAGTGCCAGCAGTCCTGAGCAGTGCAGGTGCAGCCAGTGGAGAACTGACATTTTTAAGGAAYAGGTGGATGGGTCAGCTAACAGACCCAACAAAACCAATCCATTTTCCTAGGTGGGCATCTGGGAGGGAAGATTGGTCTTGTTAAAGCCTCTTGCTGGATAGAAAGGCTGAAGGTTTTGTGTCACCTGTGCAAACTTCGATGTCATGGCCCGACCCTTTTTCTGCCTACAAGGAATTTCCTGAGCATAAAACCTATCCAGTGGTAAAGCATCTCCCATATAGGCTTGAACTCCTTTGCTCTTCAGTTTTCTGCCAAAGGGGCCACGATTCCTTCACACCATGGTAGCCCCCAGGTGGCCTCTGTGGCAGAAGCCCACCAGAAACACCCCCTGTAGTGTGCTCAGGTTGCAGATATTTCTCTGAAGGTGTTGTGAAATCCCTGGTTTGGATCTCCACTGCCTGGACTGCGCTCCAGTTCTCCATCCGCTGCRGTTCCTCGGGGAAGAGCAGCATCCCGCTTCCAGTCTGCGAGGAGCCGGTGCGTTACGGGGCCGTCCGCGACGCCGCGCAGCCACGGGGAYGGGGAGAGCACGAGCTGCTCTTTCTGAGCTGAGCCATCCCACATGGAGAGCCACGGGATGTTTACAGAGCTGCCTGGGTGGGTGGATCAAACGTTGCCTCTGGTTTGATCCCTGTGARCTGATGAGAGAGAACAAACCCCGACAAATCACATCAGAACTGGCTGGGCCCCAGCCAAGCGAAAACAAGAGTGAAAGATGATCAAATTGTGTTCTGTTTGTATCTTGGGTTTTTGAGGCTCAAACAGAAAGATGCCTGCCCCCTTTCTTGCTGTTCCAAGCCTGGAAGGAGCGCTGCCTTCCAGCCTGGCACAGCTGGAGCCCTGTGTCCCCTGGAGATGCCTGATGGCTTGCAGATTTATTCCAAGGCGGTTAAGGGATTTACCTCCTTCCAGAAAATGCTTAGGAAATGATCATCTGATACACAAGAAGTGGTTCTATGTAATGACATGCAAGAGAGAAATATGTCACATGCCTAGGGGTCCAAAATGCATMTCCCAGTCATCCAGATGGATATTCCCTGGTGCACGATGTGCTCTGGTCCCGGACACTGTGGTCACCAGGGAGCAGCACTGCAGACCCAAGCAACCAGAAACTTGTCCTACTGTCACAGGAACCTCTGTTTCTGCTGCAGGAGATTAACATTTGACCTGTGCAGCTTCAACGTTTTCGTTTCAGCATCCACATATCTTTAGGGGAAACTGTGGAGCTGAGTTTTTAAATGGGATCAGTAGCAACTACCTGCACCTGCATCCCTCTGCAGTGAGTAATAAAGAGAGCTTGCATTTAGATGTAAAAGTGTGTATTTTCCCATGCTGTAACTTGATTGTCTTCCACAGAATTACACGAGGGACAGATCTGGATAAAAAGTAAATCCAGTCCAAACTTTTACTCAGGGAGAAACTTATACTGGGATTAATAGGCTACTCTGGCTTTCTGTCCTGCAGAATCAATTAAAAACGGTTAAAGAGGGAAAAAACAAACCACCCCTGGGGTGAATGCACCTATATTTTTATGGCCTTTTATCGTGTGCAGCCCTCAGCACCTGTTTGAAATGCTGTGAGATCTGCAGAGAGCTGCTTTGCTGGGGTGTGAAYGGAGGTCCCCCTGTCACAGCTGTGCATACTTAAAGCAGCCTTAAAGCAAGGCAGGGCAAGTGTGGCTGGTTCTTTCTGATGACCAAGCACACCAAGGACTTCCTGAGGGCTGCTCTCTGCTGGCTGGCAAAAGGTAAAATAACTCSTGATGTTGTCGTTGGTGGTGCTCTCACATTTGAGGGAGACCTGGAGCTGTCTCGTGATAGGTGGTGTGGGTTCCTTTGTAGGCAATCCCAGGTTAAAACCTGGCTTGAAAGGGTTTTGTGTGGCAGCTGAGAGGGGAATTCCTGACGTGGCTGCTGTGCTACAGGTGGACTGCCAGCCCCTGAGATAGGGAAGGAACGCATCTCCACGGAAAGCCCGCTGGTGTGGGTGCCTGGCCTTGTGCCCTGGGGATGCTGCATGGGCTGGGAGCTCTGCCGTGCCTTGTCCTTGCCTTGGGGTGATGCAGAGATGTTTTTGTGGCTTGAGAAGTGCAAGTTGGTGGGCTGAAAGCAGCAGTGGGGGTAGCTTTCCTTTGTGCCCCTGCTCTTGTGTGTCTCTGCCCACCTGGGCAGATATGCCTTAGGATGGGTGCTTGGCTCTTCTCTAGTGTTGGCTACAACCAAGGGTTTCTGCTTTTATGAAATGCATTATAAACCATAAGATTTACAAGTATGATGGTATGAATTCTTTTTAAAAAAGTGATTAAACTCTATGTAACATATATTATCTGCATGGTGGAAATAGAACTTCCTTCCTTCCTTCCTTCCCTTCCACACTTCCTCTTACCCCCCTTTCCTGGGAAGGTAGGTCCTGGCCTGACTTATCATAAAGCTGTTTCCTAAATTAAATATGTGCATGATGGGATGGAGGGGAGTAATTTTATGCTCAGGGACAGGTCAGGTGTTAGAGGCACCTAAGACACCACCCTCAGCTTGGAGAGTGACGGTCTCAGCCTATTTTGCAGCTGCCTGGGGGCTGCAAATCTTTTGCTGAATTAGAGCTTTTCTTTTATGAGTTGATGCAGGTTGATTTATTTTTATTTTATTCTGGTTTTTTTTTGCTGGGGGCTGGGGAAAGGAGGCGAGTGTAGTGGCAAGGCAGTGAGGTGCACTGTCCCTCCGGAGCAGCGTTTCACCCACACCTGTGAGCAGCCAGCGTTTCCTGGCTCGTGCTGGGTGCAGTGTGCGTGTCGGAGCTGTGGATGCCAGACACGGAGATAAGGAAAAAGATCACACGGTTAATTATCCCGGCAGAGAGAACGAGCAGCTCCGTGGTGCTAAAACACTCTCTGTGGGGGACGTGTGGCGTCGCGGCGCTGCYGTCCCGTCGCGGGCTCTTGCGGCGTCGCTCACCCTGCGTGCAGAAGGCACTGATGCTGCCTCTTGTCGGGACACTGGAATGAGTTACATTCCAGGCCYGAAACCCAACCTCCCACCCTGACAAATTGGCTGTGAGCTGAACATGGTTTGAAGCACTCCGGCGCGGCTTCGCTCGGCGTCGCCCCTCGCTGCCCTATTAATAGGACGTGTTAGCATCAGACAGCTTGGCAARAGGGTAAATATTACAGAGCACATGGCAGGATTGTCTCCCCGATGGTAAATAGATTGTGAATAATTGAATAATGCTGTAATAGTGAGGAGGAGCTGCCTAACAGAAGGCACAAATTATGCTTCTCCCTCTGCCGCAGCTCGAATGTTTCAGAATCCTTTTTCTTTGCCATAATTGGACATAATCAGTAACACAGTCAGTGACTAAAGGCTGTCTGGTATCAATTCCCATATCCAGCGACCACAACATCTAGATTTTGAAAGAGTTAACGTTCTCTGTGAGTTGATTAGCTCAGTTAATTTGTTGTGTCCCATGGCGATTGTAAAGTAAATACAAAAGGGAACTCTGTTTCAGATGTCTTCCTGCAGCTCTGTGTGTGTTATGTGCATATGATACAYGAATATGTGTGTATCTGCAAGCTATAGCTAGTTGGAGGTGTTGAGAAACTGCAGTYTTCCCTGCATTCAGAGGAAGATTTTGGCTCGGTATCTCCCGAAGAGAAGTTGTCCAAGGATATTTCCTCTGGTCCAAAGGGAAARACTTGTTCCATGGAGCAATTCAAAAAGAGAAATGTGTATGACTTGAAAGAATTTATCTCAATTTTACTTCTAGATATAGCCTGTATGTCTTGCTTTGTTGGCCAATGGAAATTTTTGGGGCAGGACTCCTCTTCTTCAGGAATATGACCTCACTTATGATGAAGTAATAAGCTTAATACAAATGTTCCTCCCCCTTCTGCCCAGATAARGCCTACCTGTCTGCTACTGCAGAGGCAAATGTGACTTCTTTAAAGTGCTGACCACAGATAGACAATTAGTGTGTGTTTTCTTGTGATCTAGTGGATTAGTTCTGGATTTCTGAAGTATTTTTTCATGTCCATCCATGTAAGACAATGCCTGTCACTGGGCAAATGCTTTTGTTTGACAGCTTGGAGATGCTGAAAACAGCAGAGAGTTTTTGCAGCTGCAAACTCTGTGGATGTGGGAGGTAGAAAGGTGACCAACAGCTTCCTAGGGGAAAAATGTTATTTTGCTGAGGAGTCAGACTGAACCAGAGAGAGAACCTGTTGGCTTTGCCATGGGGATCCCCATGCCAGCAGTTCTGCCTCTCCAGAGCAAGCTGAAACCCTCTGGTAATGGGGGTGCTTGGATACCTGTGCTCCAGGACCATTTGCTTCCTCCTCTGTCCTGGYAGGCACCGGCAACTTCCAGTGACTTCTATATTCATCTTTCTTCTTGAAAACAGGCAAAGATGGCATTTTTCACTCTGTGACAGCTGTGCTGAGGCTCATGGTGATGGGCTCAAGTGCAGCTCAGCTTGGTGGGGAACAGCAGCTTGTAACAGTGCCATGATTAAAGTGTCAAGTTATGCTCTTTTGTATTATATGCAGACTGTAAAAGATTAATGCAGGGTGATTTATCTTCTGTTGGATTTGCTTGACAGTGAATGAGACTGTAACCAATTTGCCTGGAGCAGGGGAGCTCAGGATAAACCCTGAAGGTTTAGGGAGATGGCTTGCTGGGGGGATGGACTGGACAGCCCTCTGTGTCCTTCCTCGTCTTGGGGAAGTCACTTATGGAAACAGTGATGGAGCATTGTGTGGTCACTTTTAACCCTTGTGTTTTGAAGCTTCAAATCACCTTTTCCCCAAGGTTGTGTCAGAGCAGCAGGTCCCAGACCAGACTTGTCATATTCCAGTTTGCCCACACTTCTGCACCCCCCCATTGCCTGCACATTTAATCACTGAAAGCTTTCTGAACAAAAACTGCTTGTCAGGCTTATTTTGCTTTCTGTTTGTTGGGTTTTTTTTTTGGTTCTTAGTGTAAAATTTGCCTTTAATCCTCTGAGGTGTGGAGTGCCATGGAATGCTTTTCCTCCTGGGCGCTCGCAACCTCTAGCAGCGCTGGGGAAACACCCTAAACCTGGCTGGTGAGCAGCTTGTGAGCACTGCTGTGCCTATTTTGTACTCCTGGTTGTTAAACAGGGATGTAGAAACGGCAGCTGCTGAGTGGGGAAGCTCTGCTGATTGGCAACCAGCATTAGCCAAAGGTCAGTGCTAATTGCTCTGCCTCGTTTGCATGAGARGCTCTGAAAGATGGGGGAGAAAGTGCCTGTGGCATTTTCTGCCAACAAATTACTTGGCTGACGGGAGGATGTCACTGCTCATCAGCACTGGTAGGCTGCTGGTTGGTGCTGGTGCAATTAAGCAGGGTGGAAATATTGCCTCAGAGAGTGAACTTTCCGGGAGTAATTACTGCAGGTGTCATCACAGGCCCACGGAAAGGAAGAGSATGTGTTTGCTAAACATGTGGAGCAAGATTATGAATGATTAGTCAGTGGTTTAAGATGATCACCTCTGTCTCCAGCCCATCCTTTCTTCCTCTTGTATTTGCATGTTTTACTGCCAATTACGCCAGGGAGGGACAGAGGGCCACATCTATGCTAATTAGGCTCTGCTGATCAGAGTTTTGACTGTTCCTCGTCTAATTGAACCCTGTGAGCTGTAGTCAAAGATTAAGGCTTTTTTTAAAGCCTTGTTGTATAGACATACCCTGCAGTTCTGGTAAAGAACTGAGCAGAGATGAGGTTCAAGCAACTGAAGCAGTAACACGAGGGAGGTCTGGAGGAGCTGGAGGAAAATCTGACTTTTGGAAGGAATCTGAAGGCAGGAGGCCCTTAATTAACAAGACCAGTGGCTTTGAGTGATTTGGGTTCTGCATGTCAAATTTCCATTACCAGGATCTGAGTGGGGGTGAGGAAGCTGGGCAGTGGAAACAAAATCCCTCAGGAGTGTCTGTTGATTGCCTAAAGGTGAAGTCGGTCAGGACCAATTTTAGGATGTAAAAACGTTACCTCAGATGAAAGCTTTGATTCCATAGCGTTGGTAGGATGATGAGGCTTGGCTCCAGCAATTAAAACATTGCCAGAGATATGTCCTAGAGCGTGCCAGCTCTGCTCTATGTCCGTGTCACCTCTGTCTATCTGTGACTCTCTGGGAAACACTGCTGAGCCTTTGCTGTCGAAGAGCCAGCATTTCCTTTGGTGTGAATTGTGCAAATTCAGTTATTTAAATGCTCTTTTTATTTTCCCTGAATAAATCAAAGTAGAAAATGGCAGTAGCTCCTTGAATTTGTCAGCTGAGCTGACATATTTTTTCCAACCGTGTCCCTAGCTTTTCTCTGTTATTGTTACATATTTAAACTGGATGGAGAGGGCTTCAAATAGCCTGCCTACCTGCTCATTAAGTTACAGACATTTAAAGTTCTGCAGAAGCCAAGTGCCCAAGCTCTGCTGTCTCTGAATGACAGACGAGTGCGAGTCCTTCATGCTCCTCTGAACTTCACCACCTTCATGCTTGTCCAGTGCACAGGACAGGACCACAAGGTCTAACACACACACCAAAAAACCCTCTCACCAAGCGAAGCAGTGCCTGTAGCCTCACATAAATCAGAGCTCTGACTTAGCCTTTGCAGGGCGGGAAAATACTGGGAGACGAAGAGCTGCGCGTCGTCCTCCGAGACACTCCAATTTATCATGTCTTGGGATCCTGTGTGTGGCCAAAGGCAATGCTCAGCGGGGCAGAGGGTGATAAATACCACTGCTCCTGTCCCACTGTGGCACCTGTACACCCATGGATTGGGAATTCCTCTGTGGATTTTTGCCCCCTCCCTCTGGGTGTGGTGGGACAGGTGTGGCACCTCCTCTGGAGAAGGGTTTGCTGCACCTGAGACCCTGCACCTTTTTTCTAGCCCAGCAGCAGCTCTGTCCCACCTCACCACACCAAAAGAGCCCAGCTCTGCCATGGAGAACCAAAGGCCCACCACGTGCTTCCCTGCAGGAAGTTCCAAAGCTGATTTAAATCATATTTCAATGCYTGAACAAGGCTTCTCCTGAGAGGAGCGAGACAAAAGTCCCCTGCAAACCATCCTTTGCTTGGCTGCATAAACTTGGTTGAATGTTTTGTTTCATAGTTACAGTTATCAGATACTACTCGTGTTTAGAAATTGAGTTCATGTCATTCATACAATTTCAGTTTGAATTGTAGGGCAATGTGATGATCTGAATGGTTGCTTCAAAGTAAAACATCATCAGATGGTAGAGGCTGAAAAATGGGAGTCTTGAGGTTAAGCTTGTAGGAGGGCACAGTTATTGTCACCAGACTGTGATGGTAAAACATGTGAGTAAATAAAATGGCAGAAAAAGGAGGCTGAGGACAAACCTTAAAAGAAGCCACTAGGGTTGGAGAGGACTACCCTGATAGAGTTAAGAACTTTACACCCATCGTTTACACAGCATTTTAGACTTTGACTGTGCTACAGCCTGCTAAAGACTTCCAAAAATCCCTTGTTTACGCTTTTCTGTTTGGCTTTCTGGTAAACATAAAGGTGCAAGAGAGAAATTTACAGCAAAAGATAATTTCCAGATGGAAAACCTTTTCTAGCTCGACTGCCTGAGAGGTCTGGGAGGTTTTAGTTCGAGTCCCTTCATAAACTAAAAGGTGCTGCTTACGGTGTGCTTATTTTCATATTTGATTAGTAAGCACACTAAAAATGCAGTAAAGAGCAAGGCTCTGCAGGGAGGCCATTTCTCCCCATGCCATGCTATCATTTGTCACTCAGTGCTGCTAAATTAAAAGCAGCATGGCTGCAGCTCAGCCATTACCTACAGCCACTTAAAGGCCAGCGGTTTCAGTCTGAAAATGTTTTACATTTCTGCGAGTTTCAGTAACACATCTTCACCCGTGACTGCTCGGCTTTTTATTAACTCTGAACGGAGCAGAAATGTGAAACCTTTTTTTTTTGCTGTGTGCCTCGAGGTGTTCCCAGCAAAAGGGAATGTGCCAGCRTGTCGGGTTTGGGTCCGTTGTTTGGGGTTTGTGGGGTTTTAAGGTTTTTTTTTTCCTTTTTTTCCTTTGGAGTACAAGTGGGGATGAAGTGATGCATTGAGTACCCAGGAAACTCTTCACTGGTGGAAATGTGGTGCTGGAAGCAGCCTGAAGTGTAAAATCATGAAACCACTTTGATTTCTTTGCCTCTGTAATGTAGTGATACCTTTGATTACYTGAATTAATAAAATTAGGGTGCTGGTAGGAACAAAAAAATCTTCATTAAAGGGAGATCTATAGGAAGTTGATATCACTGTTTATCCTAGCTTTTCTCTTTTTCATGTTATGTGATGAATCTATGGGGGGGAGGTTGCTTCTATTTAATGGGGGCTAGAGAGGGGACAAAAGATGGAAATCCAGCTGGATTACCTTTTCCYGTACTTCCATATGTCCTTGGTCTCTCATGGCTCCCACTGAACAACCACGAGAATAATTCTTTATTGAGCAGRAACCATTGCTAAGATTGCATTTAAAATGTCTCCTGGCATGGCCCATTTTAATGTGCCACAATGAAGCTTATGAAGAGTTCATTACACTGGCAGCTGAGAGGACATAATGAGGAAATATTGCATATTTATGTATTTAAGGACAGAAAGCAATTTGCAGACACGTAACTTAAAGGAGCTTGGGCTCCTGGACAAGGAGATCTCCCAGAGTTTTACACTTACACAGACTGGGAGACCTCGCAAGGTAAACAATTTTCATAAATTAGCAAGTCCCAAAATATTTTAATGCTGGCAGAGATAAAACCCAACTGAGGGAAGAATAATCCATCTGGCCCTCAGATGATTGTGCAGTGATGCAGAGCTTTTCTATCAAGAGCAAATAAGCCTTTAAGGTAAGGGATGCTGGCAATGCTGTGAGCAATGCTGTTGGAATTGGGGAGAGCAGGAAGAGGATAAAATCTCAGACACAGTTTGATGGAAACAGTTGTGCAGCCCAATGTTCTGATATAAGACTTTGTTTTTTTTTTTTCCCTGAGGTGTATTCTATGAGAACAGGAAAGATTCTCTTGCTCTACCCAGCCTGGAGTCACTCCTTCAGACAGAAAGCTAGAAATATGAACTGTAAAAATGCTAATTTGTATTGAATATGGAAGAAAGCTTAATATAATGTAGAAAGTGGTTCAGCATCACCTTAGACACCTTATAGCCACACTACTCTCAGTTAAGAAGCACTTGTGCTTTGCAAAATAGTAAAAATGAAAATCTTTCAATTGAAGGCTACTTTGGTGGGGTTTTTTTGGTTTTGGACTTTTTTTTTTTTTTTTTGAGAAGGTGAAATGTCAGTGATGTGGAAACAAGTTAGTAAAGCAAAACTYGGGACAGTAAAAGGGCTGCTTGGGCCCTCCTTGCCCTGAAAGGGATTTCCCCACTGTAGCCCCAGGGGTTCTAACCTGAGAGCAGAGCCTCTCAAAGGTGACACAAGGCACCGAATTCCCTTCAAAACAGGCATTCCAGCACTGCATGGTCCCAAGTGTGTGTGTTTGGGAGGGGGAGAGGTGAGGATCCCTGCTTTGAGAGGGGGTTCGTGTTGTTTTCATAAACCACCAGGCTGACTCATCTGACATGGTCGCAGTGATTCCTGAATTGCCTTTAAATTGGAATTTAATGTCACTGTGTTCAAAACAAACAGCTTCCTTTTTTTTTTTTTCTTTTACTTTCCCCAACCTGTGAGTTTGATTTGCTGAATGTTTTCTGTATCAGCTGGAGCTGCTGTGCTTTTGGCTTCGCTGCCTCTGGGGCTGCAGTCACCTCTCTCACTGCGGGGAACACCCAGCCCTTGGTACTGCCCTGGGTTGAGAGTTCCCTGCTTTTACTGCCTCTGCTGCCTCAGACTTTGTGMTGAAACAGGAAAAGCCATTAAAAACAACCCTAAACCCACTAAAAAAACAACCCTAATGCAAAATTCTTTTGTGAGCAGTGCTATGCATAGGCTTTCTGTGAATCAATATGTGAGARGTTCAGAAGCCAAAGTTAGTTGAGGGTTGGGGATGACTGTGGAAGGAGCCTCTGTAAGGCACATTCTGCTGGCTCACATCACCTTCCCCCCARGGAAACCACCTGAAAAATCTTTCTCAGTGCTTCTTCCCTCTGTGAGATTTATTTCTGCTGACCTGTGTTCTACTGAGTCATTCAGGCTAAAGCTACACCAGTCACTAATGTTTGAAAGTGCATTCAATCCCCTAATTATCTGAAACAAAGGAGATGTTTAGCTCTTTATCCTATTTTAAGATTCTAATGGAATGGCACTGTTGTGATCCGTTCCATATTAAGAGAAAGAGAAAAGTGAATTTCTGAGACAGGAAAAATGCAGCATCCTGTCACCCTTTGCAGGGCAAGAATTTGATGTTTACACATCTTAGATGTAGCAACCAAAGGAAAAAATATTATTTTGGCTGSTCTTCAGTGCCGTGAGTGCTTTTGCTTCCTTTCAGTCTGATACTGTTAAACCTTACAATATTCAGAAAAAAAACCCAACAACAAAATCACAGAAAAACCCCCAACAAACCCCACCCCAACCCCATCAGTAAAAATAATTATTAGTGAAGTTCCATACATATATATATGCATGTGTTTAATCCTAGAGCAGTGCAGGTCTCCTGTGATGTTTTGGCTTTTGGGAAAACTTAACTAAAATCCAAACTGCAACATCTTGAGTTATGTGATGAAAAACGCAAAGCAGAGATTAAGAATGGTGAATATTTATAACACTGATGCCCTCAGCATAGCTCCAGGCAGTTAATAAATGGCAGATCTTCTTTCTCAAAGAAAAAAAAATGGATTTTTTTTTTTCATCTGTGTGATAACACTGTAAGTAATGCATTTTAGCCTACACAACTTCAGCGTTTAATGTAACTTTTTCATTAATTTTAATAAAAAGTGTTTGTGTGCTGTGTGTGACTGACAGCATCTAGTGGGCTGCAGTGAGATAAACAAAGAAATYTCACATTGTCAGGTCCCCACATCGCATTCAGGTGGGGATGTCAGAAGAATTTTTATCATTAGATCCAACATTCAGAGGGCCCAATGCACCTTGAAGGGATATTGGAGCAACCTGTGAACTGTGTGTCCTGTTGCTGTGCAATCACACTCCAGCTCCTTGGGAAAAGATTGGGAAGGCTTTCAATTCTCTGCAAAGCCAAAACCAACAGAAACTTTTATGAAATCATATGATGCATCTACAGTGACTTCTCCCAGGCATCGTTCCGGTGTCACTCATCCGGAAAAGGTTTTTCCAGCGTTCAGCCTTTCCCCAAGCACGAGGTCTCGATCCGAATGCTGTGAAGCAGGGGTTCCATTGACTGAAGCAGGAGTTCCATTGACTGAAGCAGGAGTCTCGTTGACCAAATCGGTGAGCCCTCAGTAATCTCTTCCTGATGAGCTCACAATCGCTTTAATTACGCATTTTTTTAGAGGCATGTGTTCGATAAATATAGAACTTTCTAAAATAAACGAGCTTTTTGATCAGGTTGCACATCAGCACAATGCAAATACAAACCCTGAAAGAGCAGCATTTAAACATTTCAGTTTTGAAGGATGATAGCATGGAAGTGCCCTCCCTGAAGAGTTTTTCTTTTTTTTTTTTTTTTTTTTTTTACCCCGTGATTAATTTTCTTGCCTTTTCTTTAATCTGTTGCCACGTGCGGCAAAAAGACAAATTGTGTTTACATTACCTTAGTCCTTGCCTTCATTTCCACAACAACTGCTTTTATGCACTTCATGCAGCCTGACTGAGGCCTAATTACCAAGCCCTACATCTGCTTTCAATCCATGGGCCAGCACACACAAGGTTGCTCTTGTACTGAGGCTTGCACAGTGGTTTCACTTGTTTATGTTTTGCTTTGAAAATATATATGTATATAAACATCCACAAGGACAACACCATCCCACAGTTTGACATCCGTCACGCAACAGCAAGGAAGGATTTCTACTTGGATGATTTGCTGTCTCCTCGGGACAGGCACAATGCTCTAGGACCCACCAAGCTCACTGAAACCATATTGGGGCTCATTATTATCCTCTTTTTGTTCCATTTCCTTCAGCTGCCTTTGGTTAACAAGAAGGAATCTTAAAGCCTTTAATAAAAGCTGCCATCTTTGGGTTGGTTCCCTCMGTGATGCAAAAAGTTTGGCTGGAATAAAAGATGCCATAGGGAGGAAATAGATCCATTCTGCTTGTGTGTCTTTGTGTTGCATTCATCTCAATTTTCCTTGAAACAGTAGAAAGCTGTTTCTGAGMATTTCTATATTGAATTTTAAAGTAGATGGATGGTAGAGTTAGCTTGAAAGAGAAACAATTACTTAGAAGGTCTTTCTTACTACAAGCAACRGCATGTGGATGCATGATAAGTCAACTTTGCATGAGAGAAAATTMAAAATTTATTTAGTAGAAAACCAGGATCATGTGATATGCGTTGTATGGCAGGAGGTGGTGGGGAAGCCCAGGAAAATACCAAATATAAGAACCAATGCAATCTCAAATTTCACGTATGATCCAGATCATGATATGGAACTGCTGTCGATTTTGGTTAAGCTATTTTCTTTGCTGAAGCACCAAAAATGATGTGGGATGAATCTGRGTTGTGATTCTTTATCTTGTCTCCTATATAGAGAGGAGAAAGGAGCAAGCAGTGAGCCCAAGGTGAGATTTCTGTCCTAAAAAGCCGTGAGGTTTCTGTGTGCTGCCAATATCCAACGAGTTTTATGCCCAATGAAATGTATACATTGCCTACAGGTGCACTCTCAAACTGTAAATGAGCCATCATTTATTTCTCAGATGTTCTAATACTTTTTTCCTCTTCATCATGGAAGGTGTGCAGCCTTTTAGGGTATTTGAATGTTTTGATCTCATTTGATTCTTTGATGTATTTGTGAACAACAGTGCCAGTGTTCTTCCACTTTTGAGCCACTTGTGGGTTTTTTAAATGCATATAATTATTCCTATTATTATTATTACTACAGAGTGCATCTGCTATAGACTAGATCTCCCATATCTGTTTTGTGTTGTGAGGTATCTTTCACTRTGGAATAAGACTGAATAAAATTGAGAAGGCTCCTTTGCTCCACTTAAATTGCTCCCTGTCTTAACACCACATTCTTCATTTCCTTCATTTCCTCAATGACTTAATAAGTACTTAAATGAAACAAGAAAGGCGTTCTAACACAGAGGTGAGGAAATCTAGAGTTAAAGCTGCTACTCTGCTCTTAATTCACCCGGTGGTGCACAGGCACTCTATTAAGAAAGCCACAGAACAGCAGGTGAGCTTTTATCTTCTGTTTCTGCGATGTATATACCATATGTGCTGCACAGTTCACTGCATGTGCTGTGCATGATCACCCACTGCCTCGGACCCCTGCTGCACCAGGGTACGACCAGGTGATGTAAGAGGATGAGGAATGACTGCCTGATTAATATATTCCTGTTTTGCTTGATGATCTCTCTGCTCACAGCACATTCTTTTAGTGGAAAGGGACCTAAAACCATCTGCCCCCCCCCCCCCCCCCCCCCCCCGCCCCGTAGTCTCCTGTTCTTTCGCTCTTTAACTTCTGTAATGTGTGGAACCTCTTGTTGTGGTCTTCAGCTTATTAGAAACAGAGCCCCTTTCCTCAAGTGATAAAAGCTCACAAGCCCTTTTGGTTTCCCAAATTACTCTTACAACTGAAGGAATTAGTGCYGGGGTGTGCCAGCCCTCGTGTTGCAGAATGCCCCCGCAGTGACACGAACAGGGAATGTCCAGAGCTGCCTCGTTCTGCTTCTCCTCTTACCGAGTGCCACAGCATCATCCACCTCTGGAGAAGCTGATGGAGTCCTCTTCTGTAAGTTATTACATGTCCGATGCTTGGTAGTTGATTAATGTAATTCATTCTGAGCGAGCTTTCCAGGATATAGGGCCTTAATCTTCACTAATGCTTTCCTTATACTTTTATTTAGACCAGARTTATTGTATGGGAGGCTGTTTCAGTCTGATTCTCCATCCTTGGCTCCCCGTGAGCCTGGAGCAGTCAGAAACAGCTGACCCAGTGTGTTTTCCCTCCTGCTGCTCCATSCCCAAGGCTGGAAGATGCTGCGAGGCACACAAGGGAAGGTTGGCTCCCTGCTGCGTGCAGGGGACCAGCAAAGCTGTTCAGCATCTGTGGTGCTGGGCTGCTGCTCATTTCCGAGTCCCTGACTGTCTTCTGAGACAGCAAAAGCAAGGGAGAGAGGGAAGGGCGAAGCCAAATTCCTCTGCCTGCTCCCGTTGGGAAGTGGCTGCGAAGGCTGCGCGCACACCCCGCGAACTGCAGTTACCCTCGGTCTGGAAATGCGCTGATCAAAGGGACTCTGTCAGTGTCTGATTAAGAGCCATGTAAGAGTCCTGAAGACATTTCCTTCTGGCTAACAGCTCTGATTACAGGGGGCTCCTGGAGTGAGTTTCCCTGCTCGCAGACAGGCTTGTCTCCAGGCTCCACCTGACGCTATAGGGTTTCCCGATGCCACGGCTTCCTGTTGTTGAAGGCTACTATTCATTCACAGCTTGTAAATCAGTGGCTTGTAAATCAGGGGATGAAAAAAACTACTGTTGGAGAAATGTTCCTCACCAAATTCCTCTCCCTCCCCCAGATATTTGTTTTCCCAGGGCGTAGAGTCCACGATCATGGAAAAAATATTTTAAAATTCGACATCTGTAACTAATGATAGAGGTGGAAATGAAGTGCCATACCTTCTTCATTACCCAGGAAATTTGCTGTAACTAGTTTAATGTGATTTTTTAAAAATTTTTTATTTTTTTTTTTAGGATTGGGGTTTTTTTATAGCAGAGCCAAATTAACATTTTTATTGCTAACAAGCAATTGACTCTCATCTTTACAGCACAGTAACCTTCAGAATGACTGAATGTAAGTGAGAAGCAGAGGAGAGATTTTTGGGGTTGCTTAGCACCGATTTTCCTGCAAAAAAAATGATTGAAACAGTGTTAAGAAGCCCTACCCTGATGAATGCATCCAGGTGACTCCCAGCAGCTGCCACTCCTGCAAAGAGCACAATACATCCAGTGAGCACATCTCCCAGGGGCTGGAGAACACCAGGAAGCTTTGATAATTAGAGCCCAACATTTGGTAGCCAAACCTCGAGAAACACACACACACACATTTAGAAACAGAACAGGCTCAAACTGAATCGCTGCCAGACACGCTGCTTATCTCGTGTAACGCTGACAAATGTGCTATGCATGTGATTTTTTAGCACTAACTCTTCTCCGTGTCAGCAGGCAGAGTTGCCTGCTGTCCTGTGTGCTTGCAGAAGTGTGACTGGGGCAGATTTGAAGGGATCCCAGTGTTTGATCCCACGGGCACCCACCAAGTGTGAGTTCAGGGCCTCCCTGCCCCAAAATGTGCTCCTGCCCTTACCCCAACCAAAGCTTCTCCCCCGTGCCCCAGGCCAAAGGACCAGGAACTCTGTGGTGTGCTCCAGATGCAGGTCTAGAATAAACCCTGCAGCTGGTGTTCCCTGCTTCCCTTTGCTTTGTAGCCAGAGCAGACTATTCCAGCCACAAAAAAGTGTAATTTTCAATGTAAGCTCGTTTAACTTGTACCAGATGGTTCTTTTAGCCCCAGCATTTGCCCCAGTGACTGGGGGAGGGATATCAGAGAGATAAGGAGAGAWCTGCTGCAGCCACAGCTCTGAAAGAGCTGGGATTTTGTAGAAGATGGAATTAAGATGGCATAGAGATCTAGTGAAGAAGCTGAGGCAAGAACTGGGTGAACATATGAAAAGCAGTAAGAACTGGTGTAAGAAAGAAAGGAGAAAAGTTTGGAAAGAAATATTTGTGTTTGCATCGTGAAATAGGAGAGCAAACTCCTTTTTGTATGAATGCAGATGATTGGGCAGCCAAAGAAACCTCTGAAAATGTGCAGGGCTGGAGTAAAAAAGTTATGGTCAAAAGATAAAGAGGAAAAAAAGGATTAATTCCACTTTTATTTTGACTATAATCATCACACCATTAATTCTGGACTTAAGAAACACTTGCTGTGTTATTACTTTTGATTATGTGGTTAGTTAGTTATGCATGTCATGTCACAGATTTTTCTCGTGGCAACAAGTAAGTGTGCCTTGAAGCAAGAGCTGAGATGCAAGAAAATGTGTTTCCTAAAATGTATTGACAGCTTGCAGAAGAGGCTGGGACAGCAAGAAAACCTCAGCTATGGAAAGGATAATGTGCTTAATTTCACAGTTCCTAGAAGTGTTGTCTCTGAGAGAACTTTGTGCACAGGGATAACATATATAGGGGGTGCATAAATCTCTTTGGATGCATGATCCTAATAAAAACAAGTCAAAATTCTTTTCTAAAGTGAAATCAGAATTGAACTTGACATTATAAAATAGTTGCACGATGTTTTTTTCTGTTCCCTATAACTCCTAATTTTTATGCTCATTTCCATTTCTGGGTTTTAATGGAGAATAAATCAAAAAATGTCGAAATGTTGTAATTGAGGGTTGCATTTGCAGTATTTCTGTTAGTAAAGGCTGGAAAGCTGGGGGCRTATCCAGAGGGTATCTCAGCTTCTGGGTGCTCACATACACAAAAATCCTTGACTTTGAGGTTTTCCAACAACTACCAACTGATGGACATTACTTTTTCTCTAGTTTTCTCCCCCTCAGAACTTCTGAAAACAGCTACTTTTATTGCTCTTACATTTAGGATAAAAATTCCCTGAAGTTGGGCATTTAAAAATGTAGTTGTAGAGGAGTTAACCATGAAGTCTGTGCAAGACTGCTCAGATGAGCTCACGCTGCAAGCCCTGTGACACTTGACCCTTCCAAATGTGCTTGTTCACCTGAAAATGCTGTGTTGGAGCCAGGCCCTTCTCTCTGTGTTTTGCTGCCCCAGTGAAAAGCTTTACTCTCCTCAGGAATGCTGCAGCTTGCACCTACCAATTTCTGAAGCTTCTCTTACTTTTCAAAATTGAACCCCTGGATATAAATTCATGTAGAAGTAATTTCTTTCTAAGCCATTTTAATAGGCTTAGGTACTAATTAGTTTCGATTTCTTGATTACCGTCTTTAATCATTTTGTGGCTGGTCACTTGACCCTAATGGCTCAATCTTTCTGATTTGATTAGGAAGCTGTGGGCACTGCTAAGATGAGTTGCCTGGATATAAACTGTTTCTGGAAGAACCTTTGGCATGAATGTCAAAAGAATGGCTGCTCAGATCCATCATTTCCCTCTTATTTGTGCTCGGTGCTTTCCCAGTTTTGTAGCCAAGGGCTTGTAGGCTGCTCATTCCCTTTTTGATGTTGTGCTGAGTCTCAGCATGGCTGGAGCTTCATCACTGAGAAGGGGAAAGATCTTTATGTAATTACTGGGCCTGTCCTCGTGACAAAGATTTTCCCTAGGAAGAAACACTAAAACAATAAGACAAGCTTCATATCAGTAAGCAACTCGGGTATGTCCATTCTGAGAGTCACGTTACAAACTTCATTCTACTCTGTGTGGCTGGGGAAGAATTTAGCATTTAATTTCCCTTAGTGCAGCTCTTATTTGTGTAAATAGAAGACACAAAAAGCCCAGTACATAACATTTTTTTGTATCAAGTGAATTGATTTTTCTTTTGCTTGTTTTTCCTTCGTATTTTTTCACTTTCCTCTTGGATGTGTCCTTTGCTTTTGCTGCCTCTGCTTTTGACTCTTTTTTTTTTCTCCTTCTGTCAAACACTAGCTTTTTGATTTGTGTCGCATTTTCTTCTCCCTGCCCTGCCTTTCCTGCCCTCTGAAGTGTTCACTGCTTTTAACCAGGGTCTTGTTTAATCAATGCATTACACTCTGCTAAAACTTGCATAAGTGGAGATGATCTGCAATATTAATGGAAAACAAAGCCTCTGATTTGTCCCACTTTCCTTTTCTTCTTCTCTTGGAGTTTGTATGTGCAAGGGTGAGAAGGAATTTGCCCCAGAGCACCTTTTGCTGACCTTGCAGAAATTTGATGGACTTCAATGTGTTGGGAAGTGTGTAAATGCAGGCAAAGCTGAGGAATCTAAGCCCTTGCTGTGAACACAAAGAGTGCTAAAGCTTTAAAGCCTTTCAGCAATTGCTTCTTGTTTTTAGAATAACTCTGAAATGTGATTGATTAGAGTCTCAATAATCATTTAATAAGTCATTTGGAAGCCTTAAGTGGTTGAAGATTTTTTCAGTTGGCTTAATTTTTTGTCAAAATCTATGTTTAAAATGCTGGTGAAAACCTGAAAGCTGCAGATGGAGAAGTTTGGTTTCTTTGCTTGTAGCTTGTGTGGAGGCAGTAATCTCTGAAAGAGGGGTGGAGCAATTCAACACCATAACTAAGTTCAAAGTCTCCCCAGTTTTACAAGGAGAGAGCAAGATACAACCATTAGCTGGATGGTGATGTTCATGGTGCGATAGCCAAGATGATAAACTGATTATAACTGCAAATTGGTGTTGGGAGTCACTGGGAGGTATAAAACATATCAATTGTTTTCCAAGGTGCACAAGAGTGTTTTGTCAAGATCTGGGTGTGTATATTTATCTATCTATCTATCTATCTGTCTATCATCTTTTTCTGTCTGGGGCTAAATCAGAAATGGTGATAAGAATGTGAAGAAGAAAATTGATCAGTGTTCATGGAATTGAGTTGAGACCACTGGGACTCTGGGCCCTGGGGTTTAGTTTTGGTTATCTGCAGCACCAACTGGAACAGACCTTTGGGTCCTGTAGGAAAAGCTACCATAGAGAAATATTTGCTAACTAATTGGTCTGTGAGAATGGTGTCTCCAAAACCTCTGTGGAGAGGGACACTWTCAGTGACCTTGAACATGTGAAATATTAATGCCTGATATATAAGGACGCCACAAATGTTGATAAGAATTCATGAAGGCAATAAGTTTTCCTTTTCTATCATATTATATCTAGAGARAGATAAAATACTGTTAGACTGACAACAGTGTTTCCTATATGGTTTCTTCATACTCTTTTCAGTGCATGATGCTTATCTGTGCAGTTGCTTGAGCAACAATCTCTTGGATGCATCATGCCAGGTTCTTCACTCTCTGGAGTCTGCAGATCTCTGCACAGGAAAATCTGTTCTTCAGGTGCACTCCCTTCACACCCCTTCTTCCTGTCCCCRAAGGCTTCTGGGCCTTTCTTTCCTGACCCTCTCCCCTGTATCCTCTCATGAGTTATAGACCTTCCAATAGTTGATTGATTATTTTTTTCAATTTTTTTTAAGAGGGAACAAAACTCTTATTCAGCCTATTTCTAATGATAGCACTAAATTAGATTCTCGTGAGAGGAGGGGCAGGAATTTCCAGCTACCTATTCCCAACAGAAGTGCCTTTTTTGTGTGTATGTAAATTTAAATGTCATTTATCTGTAGGGGATTACAAGAAAATTTATTGTGAGAGGGCAGCTCCACCTCTTGGGATCGAAGTAAAGATTTAAAGTATTTTCTGTATATTTTTTTTGCATAACTTATATTTATTCTGCATTTTATTAATCAGTCGAAGTCCTTATGAAGAGAGCAGACCAGTGAAGAAAGTGGTAGAGTTAGGTCTTGGGTGTGTGAAGTTTCCTGGCTTGGCTGTAATCTGTTGTGTGGCTTTTCACAATTTATTTTCCTTCYCTGTGCATATTAATATCACCATTTCTCAGTCTTTTAGGATTTCTTTCTGAAAATACCATAGAACCACCTGCATGTTGTTATAAGGGAAAGGGAGGAAGTGACAAAGCTGAAAAAGACCTTCAGTGCTGGGAGGGTGGTGGATCAGCATTCCCTTTTCATGGAAGGCCAGGGCAGCTATTTGTATATTTCTTTTTTTTCTATGTATACATGTTGTCCATTCTATATTGCCAGATTTAAGATAGCCCATCAGCTTTGTTTCTGAGTGCACTGATAGCAGTGCTTTCAGTTGTGGTTTGTTTGTTTGACTTGTGGGTGAAACAACAGGGAGCCCACAGATGGCATCTAATATTTAGGCAGGCAGAAGTCAGCATCAATGTCACAGAGGAAAGCGTTATAAATAGAAAATGTGTCTGAGGAAGAGCTAATTAATTTACAGTGAAGACACTGAGCGAGAGGACTGGTGCCAAACTCACACAGGAATATTTTAAACTGACATTTTCTCAGTCTTGGGAAGAACTTTCATTCTGCTCCAGCACGAGGAAGTGCAAAGGAGCTGTGSGAAGTCTTGGTAGCGTGTTGCAAGCTTCTCTGCACACCAGTTCTGCCAGCTCAAACCCTGCCTCAGTCGTACAGCATGTGCTGGCAGAGGAGAAAATATGTTTGGCTCTCTCATAGCTGGTAGCTGCAGACAGCATTCCCCCCCTTACTCCTGGGGGATCACAGGGATGCAGCCTCAGTGAAAAGCACGCTGTGATTCCTCCAGTGTTGGGTGGGGCTGCCATCGAGTTAACCAACAACAGCAGATGGCTTTGTTCACTTGTTAGGTTATTTTTTTTTCCCCGCTTTGGCATGCTTCAAGGCCCGGATTTAACGTCTCTGGTTAAACGATGCTTCACCTCAGCTCCCGCATCTGGCCCTGTCCCTTCGTGCCCCGGGTGCAGATGAATGGCTCGTCTGTTCCCTGGGCCTCGCCTTCAGCCCGAGGTCTGCCGCAGAACTCGGCCCCAGTTTGATAAGACACAGGCACRAATTCAATCTGCTGTAACTAAACCTCGCCATTTATAAACCTCTTGATGATACTGAGGCTTTAAGCAGTTTTTCTTCTCTCTSTGACTGATAGGGCAGAGGCAGGTCTGGTGTGAATGCCAACTCAACTGTGGGCATGCAGTACAACACCTTGGSTGGGGTGCTTGGTCAGTTATTTTTTTATATTTGAGCAGAATCAACACAGATTTCTTTTATTTTGCCAGTGCTCTTCATTTTTATGCAGTTAAATAATTCTTTTTGATGTTGACTTCAAGCATCCAGCTTTAACATCCAGAATCTGTAAATTCCCTTTTCTGTAGTGGGAGGCTCCCAGCACTTACTCAAAGTGTGGACTCCATGACTTTGGAACAGCTGGGGAAACCTTCCAGGGGCATAAAGCTCTTTCTGCTGGGAATAAATTTACTTATGGTGTTTTGTCCTGGGCCTTGCAACAACGCACTTTGGTAGTTTTGGAAAAATAACTGTGTGAAATATACRAATAACGAGACTAAAATATTTTGAAAAGAAATCTTCCCAATTTGGACTTTAAGGATTTTTTTTTTTAAAATTGTTTAATTTGCGTGCTCATGTGACTTCTGCAGCCACTCTGGTGAGCATGGTAAGTGCAGTACCAGATGTGTGGAGAGTCCTACTCACTCTCTCTCTTTTAGCACTTTCTTATCTCTGGAAATGCCATTCAGGCCTCCTTATGCAATACTCTTGTTCAAATGTTCATCAGCTCTCATAGATTTTGGCCTCAGTGAAATTCCCCCTCTTCTTCCCCCTCCTTTGCCTYTTCCCCCCCTTCCACCTCTAGCCCAAAGCCATATGGACTCCTTCACTCCGAGCACGAACCTTTGATGGATGTGCCCCTTATTGCTGCTCGCTCCCAGAGCCCGCAAGAAGCAAGGCTGATTTTGCAACTGGTTTATTTCATATCATAAAATCATCCTGGCTAAGGAAGGATCACAGAAGTTCTGCATCTGAAAGTTGTKTTTTTTTTTTTTTTTCTCTCCAATGAACAAGTTCACCAGAGTTAATCTCTGCATAAAGCCCAAACCATTCCTCGCTAATGGGAACCATGTGCACATCAAATAGCACAGGTCTTGGAGGAAACACTTTGATGCCACAAATACAGAACATCTTCAGGTTAAATGTGCCAGGGGACCCCCGAAAGGACTTGCCTGCCAGGGGACACCAAGCCCCCGCAGGACATCCCCCTTGCTCAGCAGTCAGGAGTCCAAGCCATCCCCAGAGCAAAAATCTCCAGAACTCGTGTGAACTGCATTTTTCCTTGGCTAACACGTTGCAGTTGGAGGCCAGGAAAGATACCAGGGGCTTGGGGAATTGCTGAAGAAATGTTTTTATACATAATCTAGATTTTGAGGAGCTATTAAAGCTGATGTCATCACTTGTGGTGGCACTCAGCTCTATTTCCCATTCGGAGTGTAAATCAGGAGCAAACTCGCTGTCAAACTGGAATGATTGTTTGAAAGAGTCTGACCATCTCTCTGGGTTTTAGGGGAACTGGCCAGGGATGGGGGGGAAGGATGGAACAAATCCAYTGTGACCAGGAGCACGGGGGAGGAAGTCACAACAGCGAGCAGACCATATGCTGTGGCTGGCGGGTAAATGTGCAGGCTTTTTGTGCATTTATAAGCAGGATTAATTACATCTGCTCTATTACTCTCTGCAGCATTGCAACGAGCACACAGCTTCACGGGTTCACCATTTGTGCGTCTGTGTGTTTATATAAATGTTCCAGCTTTATTTTCTTGCATTAATTATTCTTCCGCTTCTAAGGACAGCTCTGACATTTATGTCTGTGTAAAAAAAAGATGCACTCCCTTTTTCTATCACTTCTAATAGTTAGACCAGTAGCTAATCCGTGCCGAAGAGCTCCCTGCAAATGGATCACTTTTCTGGCTGTTGCCTCAGCTTTGCATGGGATGACTTCTGAGGTTCCGGTCCTCACGTATCAAAGACTGAAATAACTGTGTGGGTAAAAATGAACAATTAGGGCTGAATCCTCAGGTGTATTACAGCACTCTTATTTGCAGTTGTGCTGTGTGCACACACGTTTTGGGGTTTTTTTAATCAGTAATTGGTTGGTGTTGTTCTCTCCTGCTCCCTGTGTCCCCTCCTGGGGCTGGTGCAATTGGGCAGTTCACGTTCCAGAAGCTCCACCTGGAAGCCATCCTGCTGCTGCTCCCCCTGCCTGCCCCCCAGGGAGGAACAGCCTAGCAGTTTACACATATATTCCAGTTATCTCTTCCCTGCTCYCAAGCTCTGCTACCTGCCATGCATCTATCACGATGCAACAGCAGATCTGGGTGTAACATCAAGCCCTGCTTGCTTGATTTCTTATAAAGATTRAGGCTGCTGACGTTTTGTGCCCTGACTTAGTGTCAAGTGCTGGCTTGGATTATTCTCTGTCCCACACCAATGTAAATCTGAATCAGTGGGGTTATGCAGGTGCAAGGGGAAAATCAGCTGTGCTGCCCAAGCCTTTTGATGTCCCCAGCTGCCTGCTCTGGTTTGCAGGTATTGCTGCAGAAGGAAAACAGGAGCTCACCTTGTAGGCAATCACTCCAATTCCGTAATTAATCTAGGAGTGCACAGTCTGTGTCATAGCTGGGATTATCGTGCCAGGTCTCATCACTCTGCCTTCATTTTGTACAAGAAAAACCCTTCCAAACTCATTCAATTTTTTTTTGTTTTTCTGCTACTAAAAAGAATAATTTCCTTTTTCTGTCGCTGCCCTGTGCTACAAAAGGGCTTGTTCTCCGAAAGCAAAGCATGTTTTACTGAGCACCTCAGCCTCTGTGCAGGCTGCTTTGAAGTTGTCTCTCCTGGTTCTCTTGGGCTGGAGCCTCTTTGTGCTTGTCCCTGAACGTGAGGCAGAGAAGCAAAGAGTAATTGGACCAGAGAAAGTAAATAAGAGAAAGCTTCTTCCAGATCCTCCTCCATCTAAAATATAACCCCCGAACCCAGGAAGGCATGAGGGGCTTGAGCCTGACTGACTGAGACCCTGCCTGGTGGAGGTGTTTCATGTCCCAAACAGAAATAAGAACTGGCAGCATGTGCTGCACGGAGCCAACTTGTTTGGGATTCAAAGACTGCCTTCTAAACTGSTTGTTCTTTTTCACCTCCAGGAGATAAAATGGAAAAAAAAAAAAATCTTATAGCTGTATCATGTTTTTTTTGTTTAGTGGGTTTTGCTGGTTTTTTGTTTGTTTTTTTTTTTTAATAAAGAAGTAGCAAGGAACCAACCTGTGTCAAKACTGGGACAACTCTGCACCTGCCCAAAGGTATAAACATTAACCTTTATAGCATTTTCCACTCTAAAGATAAAACTAGAAAAGGCCAGGGAACTGAAACTCTTGTAGCTTCAGCCACAGACGACCATCTTTTAGACCCACAAGTTAAATTTGATTTGTGGGTATTCAAAACAAGACTTGTTTTGAAACCTGGGTCCTGAGGGTTGCAGGAGCTTGTGATGTTGTGACCAGTGTGTTGCCACACTGGCAAGTGAGCAGAGGAACTCTGCCTCCTCGCTCAGCTCTCCCTCACCACGTACCTTCCTCCTCCATCTTTTCTGATTTGTGTTTCAAACCACAAATCATACAGAAAGATGCCCTCTATAGGTCACTTTATACAGTAGTGATTTACTTGCAGATGCTGCCCCAAGAGCTCTTCTGTCAGTGTGTCTTAAATCTCCTCCCTGCAGGAGCTGCAGGCTTGCAGCTCACCAGTCCCCTGCCACGGGCACCTCTGTGGCTTCTGCTTATAAACCTGCATTGCCATATTCTGTGTAATAGTTGGTTTTCATTATCTCTTTGCAATTTTCCAGCCCTCTTCCCACCAAGGGGGGGGGTGTGTGGGGGAAATCAGGTCTTCATAAATTGTGAATAAGCTCCTGTCACTTGTGATCCATTGGTTTGTAGGAAACCATTAATTGTGATTCCTCCTCATTAATTCTGACTATGAAGATCATGCAGGGACCAGTGTTGCATTAAGCTTTTTATTGTTGAGAGACAGCAGTAAGCCATGACCTTATAAAGCACAGCAGTCAGTATTTTTATTAGTATATAAGATATGATGCATTACACCTGCCACTTCTGTTATTTTCACGGATGGTGCATAGCTCTTAGGAACCCGGTACTTGACATTTAAGATGGATACAGCCCCAATTAATTTAAAAACACAAACTTCCTGGCCACTCTCATTATTGCATTAGCACAGAATTGTGACCCACTTGCATTCTGTGTGTGAGAAACCCTCAGCAAGCAGGACATCGATGTTAACGCTGTTTTAACCTCTGCTGCTTTGCTCAGGGATACAACACTTGATGAGATGCTTRCATCTTCTGGAAAAAACTGCTCATTTCAGCCATCTAGACTGACCTGTTTATTGGTATGGTGATGGAGGAAAAGTGCTTGGGATACAGGTTATAGCCTGGACATTCTGCTATTCCTGATGCCTAAAATAGGAGTACCTGAAACAGAGACTAAGCAAAGTTAGTGAATAAAAGGTAGGAATTTGCTGAAGATCTTCAATAGATACACCTTGGGCAGTACAGATCCTGGCTGAAGGCAAAGCTCCAGCTAGGCTGGACCCAYGGTGGACCCGTGGTCAYGAGTTTTCCCCACAGATATRAGTTTGGTACATTTGCATATCAGAGGTTAATTGTCAGATTATAGTTCCAAGTAATGAAGTAATATTCCCCCATTCACCCCCCTCCCAATCCACTTTTGTTTCTRCTTAGGCCTAGGATGGTGACCTTGGTTCCCAGGCCTAGAAGGGATTGTTTTGTCTGACCAGAATGTGAAGAGAGCTTGCTTAGCACATAATATGGAGTTCAGAATTCCACACTAGTAYAGTGCAGGATTAGAAAAATCTAAAAGCAAATACTTAAGGMATCGTTCAGACTTAGAAAAAGCAGGAACCTGCCAGCAAGACTGGGCTCAGGGTAAAATCTACCCCTAGCCCCAGCAGCTGGGAGTTGGTATCAACTAAAAGAATTATTGTGTTGCACAGAGAACATACTTGGAAGTTTAATAAAAACTTTCAGCTGAGCTGGCATAGCCCAACCATTTTTTTTTTTAAATCACTTCCAGTTTTGCCCCAAACTCTGTAGGAATCTGTTCTTGTTCCCRCTCGTGTCAGGCATGCAAAGTTCTCAGTATTGAATTATGTTCCCTCAGAGAGGACAAGCAGCTGCATGAGATACCAAACAGCCAAGAATTTTTACCTCTGTGTACTGTGCAAGAGAGAAAACAGCTCTGACATACAATAGATAAGAGAGGCTGGTTGTTTTAGTGCCTCTCTTTATCTTCAAACCTGTATCAGCAGCCCAGGAAAAGCTGACTCTGTGCTCTCACAGTGAGCCTTGCAGCTGCAGGCTTCATCCATGGAAACCATTATGGGTTTTACCTCCTCCGTAGCTGCTTGTTTGAACTTCCTAGATATGTACGAAGCTGTTGGAGGGGGGAATCTGGTGCAGAGTTTCACAAATTGACCTCAGAACATACCCTCGGCTCTGGAGAGCTGTCTGGAACTGGGGGAGGAGTAGGAARGTTTTCAAACCCATGTTTTAGCTGCGTTTACTTTGTAGTATATCAGCAATGAGACCCGCTTTAAAGCATGAGGCTCCTTTATCAATCACTTGGATGGGGTTTTTGAGGTCAGTGGTCTGAATGCTGTGATGAATTAGTTCAGATTTGGATAACAAGAGCACAAAGTGCCGTGGAAATTGTCTTGTTTAAACTGATCAGGGCACAAATGCTGTTAATTTGAAAACTAAATAAAGGTTAAAAAAGTGCATGCTAAGCCACCAAGCAGAAATAACAATCAGAGAATGGTATTCAAAGAGCCCTACTGGGGGAAACTGCTAATTGTTTCTCTTGGGTAAATAAGCAAAAGCAGACCTCAGGCTAAAAATTTACAGCCTTAAGGCAGACAGAGCAAGACCTTCTGGGTGTCTCAGCAGCTGTTCAGGTTTGGGTTCAGCAGTGCCAAAAGAGTGCCTCTCGTGGGCATCCTCTTCCCCAGCTGTGGTCAGCCTGGACTGGCCTGCCCTGAGGTGGTGTGCAGGGAGTGACCCATCCCCCTGAGCAAGGGAAGGGGAGAAGGCCCTGAGATTTTGTGTGTTTTTCCTCATGCCCTTCTTCCCTGTCCCATCCACAGGCTCAGTGGGCACTGGGGCACCAAGCTCTGGGTAGGGCTGCAGGACAGGGGAGTGAAGGTGGATGCCTTGAGGAGAAGCAGCCTGGGCAAGAGACAATTCTGATRTCCTTAAACTACAAATAGCTTGAGAGATCCTGCTCCTTAAAGTTGCCRAAGAAATGGAGTGAACTTTATCGGGCTGAAACGTAAGCTTTCTGTCATCATCTGTGTCTCAAAAACCTTTCTCCTTTTATTTTAAAAGAAGCACCAAGGAAGAAATAACTTGTAAGAGAGTTAGCACCATCTGTGTTGAGCAATGTAACCCCCCAACACACCTTATTCTGTTTTTTTTTGCCTGAGTGGTCTGAACTGTTATATCAAGTAAGTTTGGCCTGTTATGCCTCTGCCTTAAAATTCAGCCTAATCTGGTGTGATGCATTCCATAGATCCCATATGAAAAATGAAGAATTTGCCTCCTTAGAAGCTGCTTCAGTCCTAAGCCAAGATATCCATAAAGCCATAGCTACTGTTTATTCACTTGCACAGACACATCCACGGTGTTCTACACTTTTTGGATCCAGTTACAACAAATGTCACGAGTCAAATAACAAACCTTATTCCCAGAGATCTGCCTTCGTTATTGATGGTGCCTTGAGCAAACAGGAAAACAAGTGAGARGGTGGAAGTCTGACCTTGGTTTTGATTCAATGTGCAGTGGGAGCAAGCAGAGGGATGGAGGAGGACATTGGCAGGACAGCTTCTGACCTTGTGTCCAAAGACTGCCAAAACGTCACAGTTTTTTGGGGTTTTTTTTTGTTGATAAATGCAATAGCTTTTAAAAACACTGTTATTGCCATTTATTCCCGTTGCTGTTGCCTCACACCAGAGTTGTGGGAGCTTCCAGGTGATTCCTCTCAAGCACCGAAGGGAACTCTGCTGACAGGGAAATCTCTGCTCTGATTCATTCACTGGAATATTCATACCCTTCTGACCCTCAGGACTTAAATGAACCTTTACTGGCTCTCCAGCCATAGTATATTGTGTTAATTTGTCAATCTAATTAGTTCTTTATACGTCTGCTGGAGGTTAACGTTGTTTGGGAATGAGGAACGGATCTGGGAGGTGATTTGGGAGCTGGACACAGAGCTCTTTCTGAGAGCAGGAAACAAGCTTTGTCTGTCCAGGTGAGACCACCAAAACACCCTGAGATGTATACATGGGACTTGCTTCCTTTCAAACAACCAACCTGGCCTGGCTTGGAGAGCAGCAGGTGCAGTGGTTGCTATTCCTGGAAAACTTGCCCAGAATGTAGGTTTTTCTGATGGCAGCTGAGGAGCTGAGCCCTGACCCCTGTGAGGGTTGGTCTGCAGGTCCATTTCCTTCCAAGGAGGCTTTATGCTGTAAAGGCGTGGGGCTGGCTTGGCACTCTTTGCTCTCACTCTTCTGGGCCATCTCTGTGTAATACTTGAGCCTTTGGAGCTGGGAAGTGTTGCAAAAGCCATAAATCTATTTATGGCCTGCAGTGAGCTGCTGATTTGCCTCTTCTGTTCCAGCTAGTGCTGCCTCTGTGGTGCTTACCCAGAAATATTTGAACATAAATGAGTTGYGAGCGTCTTCTATTTGTTGCAGCAACAGGCAATTGAAAGACTAAAAKAAATGTAATATTCTCAAAATAAACCTAGGGGAAACCAACAGCCTATCTTCAGCATTCTGGCAGGCAGTGTTGTATTTGTTTTTCTTTACTCTGAGTCAAACTGTGACTTCTCTCAGCAGAAGGAAGCCAAAAGCATGTATTGGGGTGGTTCTGTGAATAGCTCTGAAGCATTTGTGGCATTCAAATAAGCATGTTTTGCCCAGCTGTTTGGGAGAAATATGCTGCATAATTGGTGTACCATAAACAGAGTGACTGTGGGCGAGCACAGCTGTCATTTCTATAGTCAGACTCGGKGGAGAGTCTGGGAGTGACTTGTTAYGAAAATCTGGTGGGTCTGTTTTGTCATTCTTAATTTGTAAGCTTCCAGAATAATCTCGAAGACTTCTCAAACAAGCATGATGTGCTTGTCTTGTGAGCAGGGRAAGACATAATCGCTTTCCTCGTGGAGATACAGAACTGCTTCTTTGTGGGTGCAAAGGGAAGTAATTAAAGCAAAGTCAAGCAGGGCTTTCGAATGTGGGTTGGGGCTTTTTGTGGGATTTTTTTTTTGTTTGTTTGTTTTGTTGTGTTTTTTAAAATGATGATAGAAAGTAATTTTTAAAATAAGCAAGTAGCTTTAAAAAAAAAAAMAACATATTCAGTAATCGAATCTTTAAAGCTTAATGTGCTGAAAGGACCAGGAAATAACTTCTGGGACCATATCAGTGCCAGATATGAGCTACTTTCCTGAAGCTGTGGAATAATAAGAAACTTGTTCAGAGAAGAGGAATCTGTCCAATTGCTCCCTAAACAGATATGCTGTAGAAATCCCAATGGATTACTTTTCCTGGTGTGATTTTTTCCAGCCAGGGAAAAAGGGGAGAGTTTCTTGACAGACAGAGCTCTTCCACATCCAGGAATGGGTGGAGGAGAACTGACTGATCAGTTGCTGGTGTGATCTTCTGTCTTCCATCAAGTAATGTACCACTAACACATCTGGGCAATGGAATTTGGGGATTTGACTGGCCAATTGATGGGATCACACTGGAGAAGATGGGGCTGGAAGGGAAGATGGAGGTGACAATAAAAGGACAGAGTCTCTCTGGAGAATTYACTCCTTAAGGAAGTTGTCTAGCAAACAGTGTAGGAACCAATTTTGTGTAGAAGGAGACACCAGGCACTGTCCAGCACAGTAAGAAATCCCAAATGAGGGTTATATTCAGCTTGGGGAGATTGCTGGGGTTTTGGGGGGTTTTATTGGTTTTTTTGTTTGTTTTTTTAATCAAAGACTAGAAGAACTCAAAATGTGAAGCTAAGCTATAACTTTTTGTTAAAAAAGAAAAGAAAAAAAGAAAACAAAAACTACACACACACACACAAAACCCCAAACCCCTGCTGACTGGCAATGGGACTGTGAGGATTTTTAATGTATTACAGTTCTTCTCCTGAGAGCCCACAGGCAGCATCCCAGGTAGCTGTGGAGGAGACCTGATGAGAAAAAGGTGAGGTTTAACCTCTCTGAATAACGTGAATAATGATGCCATCTGCAGGAGTTTCCCAGCCATCAGCCCCTGTCCCAGAGGACCATTTGTGCTTCCCAGCATTAATATTCATTAGGTGTAACACCATATGTTGCACAGCAGGATGCATCGCCAGCAGACTGTTTGTCATAAAGCCAGATTTAATAAAGCATTGTAAAACAAACATTATGATGATAAATACAAAATGACRGGCTAATTAAGAGGATCTTAATTGCCATTTTTTGCCGTAATAACATTTGTTTAGTATGTATCTGTCCTGTGCTGGTACCTTCCTTGCACAGCTTTTCGCTTTGTGTTMGTTCCAGAAGGGAATCTGTGCCTTGTATGTTTTAAGGCATTTAAYGTTCTGCTGCAAGAAATAAATTCAAGATTAATGAGTTGTTGCTACRCTGTAGATGTGCATCATCATCCATCTCCAGCCTCGAGGAGCACAAAGGAATCCAGCCCTGAAATGTGGATTTCGGAGGGGTGTGAGTTTGTTGGGGACAACTTAAGGCCCCTTCTTGGGGGAATYATTTGACAATGCAGCAGTTGCATTTCCTTGGACAGGTATTGTGCAGACCTTTCACAGAAGGAGTGCTTTTTAGGGAATAACTTAGATATAAATGGCAGGTTTCACATAGCATTGTGGAGGCTGAGAGGCCTCTTTTTTCCTCCTCCACTAGAGCAGAATTTCAATATTGCTCCATCACCCTACACTGGCGACTTCATGGGAGAGGAAGGGATTGAAAGAATGTGAAACGATATTAGGAATTAATGCAGGGAACTGACACCTATTTTTCTTCTTGCTATTACTTTTTTATCAGAGCAGTTGCTGCCAGAGTGTCAGGAAATTAATATATCAGTCTTCAAACCTRTCAAGGTGGCGAGTTACAAAACTTTTAGGAACTCTTATAGTATTTCTCCACGTTCCTTCCACATTATACGATTTGTATATTCAGACAATACAATATTCCTGTCATACGAGGAACACCAAATGAGTGGTGACCCAAACTGAAAGCCAAAGGAAGGAAAAAATCAGCTCTTTGAGTACAGTGACAAACTTTGAATTTTACCACAGCCTCTTTTTGCTTGGATACCTCAAACCTGCCGCTCATTTCACACAACAAAAAAGAGTGAAGAGGCTCCAAAAGGTTATAATTCATTAATTCATTTTGAAAATATTTCTTCTGCTGTTGTACCTCAGATGGAATAATTTAATGTAGCTTGCCTTGTAGATTTGGAAGTAGTAATGTTTTAGGAACTGGATGGTGCTTGGCTTTTTGTTTGAGTTTTGGTGTGGTTTGCATTTTTTGCCTGTGCTGTTAGCCTTTTTTTTTCTATTTTACTTAGTTTGTGATAAAACTGCAACTGAAACACAGAATTAGTGTGATAAGGCTTGAGCTATAAAAGAGAATTTTTTGTTGTTTGGTGGTGTGAGTTGGTTTGTTTTTTGGGTTTTTTTTTTTTTTGTTGATTTTGGTTGGTTGGCTTTTTTTTTTTTTAAACAGGAATAGATGAAAAAAATTTTATTCCTTCTGTGAACATTTCCTGRACTGTAATTTATAGTCCTTTCCAGTCTCCCACCTGGATCATCATCTCCCAGCAGTGCCTTATATAGTGTTTTACTCTTGGATTTCTCACTGAGTGCTGCTCATTTCCATACCCTTGGGTTTTGACCACACTGCTCAGGTTTCAACGTTCTCTCCTTAGCAGACATAAATTATCAGTGAGGGATTTTCTAGATTTATTCTGTCTTTTTTTTTTTTTAAACAACTTTCACTCTAGGTTTTAACCTTATTACTCGTTCTCTTTGCTTGCTGTGCTGTCTTCAGGTGACTGTTGGGTGTTTGACACTGCCATTTGACAAGGGCAAATTAATAACTARTGAGGGCTTTCCCTGCCTCAAAGGGATGGCCAGGACAGTCACACTCTGGAGAAGCAAAGATGAGGTAACCGCAGTGAGGTGCTGGAGTAGAGGGATTTTTAGAAAACTGGAGATGGAATCACTTAATGAGCCATCTGATCCTGCTTGGAACTGGTGAGTGCTGTGTTTAAAATCRGCATCTTCACCTGACAACCACAAAGACTTTGAAATATTTGTATTGCACTGTTTTCATAAACGTCTTTTATGCTTTGTGACATTGAAATTTTTGTGCTGCACCACGGGGCAAAAAGTGATCGATTCACAGGCTCTGGCTTGGGACAGAAGTTCAGCACCTTGGGAGTTGGGTGATGAATAAATATACTGAGTTCCTCGTGTGTTTTATGCAGTTATGTTGCTATAATTTATTCCAAGTAGCAACTATATTTTTTCTGGCCTCACACTTGCCTTTAGTGACGTGATCAAAAATCGAGAGGCAGATGTTGGGTTTAAGGTGCTATTCTGGCCCTTCTGACATCAGTGAAAGTTTTTATTCAGAAAAGGGAATGTGTGCTCATATATTGTGGGTTGGAAACTTGTTTGTGGTTTAGGCCCCTTTGTGTTTTGTGTGTGTTTTTGGTAGTTTCATATTGAGAAAGCCCAGTGTGAGTTTCCTTTACACCGAAATTCTCTGTCTGTGAGTGGTGACTTACAAAACCAAGAGTTATGTGCTCAATCTTCCCAATTCTTACCCTGCTCAGGAATACCAGGCTAAGATGATGTGTGGTGTATGCTAAGAATGGATTCCTGAGAGCTTTTAGATGAAATGTTTTCAGTAGCTCAAGTGTTTCTTGAAGTCTGCATTTGTTTTGACAGCTTTGTCATCTTAACCACTTGAATAAGTAACAGCAAGCACAACTGATTTTTTTTCATACTTTAACACACCAAAGCTTTCAAAACAGTGATGAYAAAAAAAAAAATAGATTTCTGCCTTGCCATAATAGGCAAGTAAAGTCATGGTCCATTGCTGAATCTGTCATTGGCAAATAGATTTTTGACAGCCTTTTCAATGAGTGACTGAGGACAATTAAAAAATTAAGAACTGGGTGCATGCAAGGGCAATAAATAGCAGTAAAAAAATGAGGGAGCACCTCTGGCAGCAGTGATTCTGTTCCTTGATTTGTTTCCTCTAAGTTCAATAGGTGTGATTTAAACAAATATTAACTAGGCTGAGGGGGGACATTGGGAAGGATGAACTTACTCAGTATTATTGTTTGTGGGAACTGTCAGCAGAAAAGAAAAGCTCACTAAAACCCTCATTATTAAGCAGAATGTCCATTTTATACCAGAGCTGAGCATTTTTTAAAAAAGGATTAACAGAATTTTGATACTCTGATATCCTGTTATTCATTTGCACCAGGATCTTTGGGATGTTTGCTAACTTTAGTATCTGGAGTGTTAGTGAAGGCTTTGCACCCAGAAAAGAGAAGTAGTGCTGCAAGACAGATTTTTCTGGGCTGTACTGCACACAATGAGGAAATACCATCAGTTTGTGGCCACCTTTCTGAATTATTCAAGAACAGCCATGGCCATTTGGATTGAGGTTTATGCACAGTGACATTCTAAGTTTGAATCTTGCAGGAACAGGTTAAAAACAAGCCCTGTGTCGTGTCACTGTAGGACAGGAAGATCTGTGTGGTAGAAAAGAAATGAGAGCTAGAAAGGTAAAAATGGTGATTAACTTGAGGAAATAACTGTGAGCTTCAGTGTCCACGTGCAAGAAATGAAGCTGAGAAGGAACTGAGAGGCATAGGAAAAGGCAAAATGGTTAGATGCAATTATAAATGTTAAATGAAAATATTTAGKACCTCAAATGCTGCCAGTGAGGTCCAGACTCTGCTGGTTCCTCACTCTAAAATTAGTTAGAGTTTATACACATAGTGGACACTCGCTGCATTTTGAATTTCATCTTCTCTGGCGACTTTCTACAGCAAGTCTGTATTCTAAGCAGATCAGTAAACAACAAATTCACTACAAACAAAAAGAAATCAGCTTAGAACGAAATAGCCTAAATCCTAAATGGACATTATTCTTCAATTTATCTGTGATTACTCATGCTCTCAGCATCCTCTTGTGCATTTGTTGGAGAATGTCTGGCTAGGTGTTTTCACATCTGTCAGCAAAGCCAACTCCTCAGTGTGGAGTGCAGCACTTGGGAACACTTTGCAATGATCCCCAGAGGAYCTTTGGCCTGTGAAAAGCAAAGAAAGGATTAGATGGACCCACAAATGCATTACTCTGTTTTCATCTGCAAGAGGAACAGCGTTGCTCCAGCTTGGTCCCACATGTCACATCACTCTGGACAACGATCTTGCCAGACTGGAACTACTGCTGTGTTGGAGGGGTAGAAGTGTTATATTTAGAAATCCTCAAGGCAAAGTCAGAACTTGAAGGATATACTGTGAATTATTTTAGTAAATAGTTTTCTTCTGTTGTAATAAATGAAAAAAAAAAAAAAATCCCAAACCAAATCCTATAATAACTGACTTGGAAGAAAAAAAAGAAAATGTGAGAACTGAATGAAGACTATAAACCATCAGAAAATGGAAGCTGCTGATGGAGACAGGAAAAGACATGAATTTGTGGAAGTTCAGGTCTTCCAACCCTATCCCAAATGGCAGCAAGACAAACTTATCACTCCCTTGAAGAAGAGCCATCAGCCTCAAGATTACCTGGCACCTTCTTCCAGCTCCCATCAGCAATAAAACAGATGCACTGCACAAAAGAGAGGCACGTGAGCGTGGGTGGTGATGCAAAGGACAGACAGAGCTTTAGCAGAACTGGACAGGCAAGGAGACCTCTGGAAAACACCCCAAAATAATCACTGTGTGGTTTCTTATGTGGGAACTGCTAGGAGTTATTTCTAATAATTTTGTCATTACCTATACCTGGTATGGTGCTGTATGAGAGRAGAGCTCCTTGCAGTGGAACAGTTTTCATTGTTAAAAACATGAAGTGCCTTAGATCAGAATCAGATCCTCAGTAGGAAAAGTCTTTCTGAATTGAAAAATATGTGTGTAATGAAGTCTGCAGACTGCACTTTTAGTTGGATGCTGGTTCTCTTTTTTGTCTCCCCATCCTGGATGTCTTCAGAGACTTCCAGATAAAAGTTCAGCGTCCTGCCTAGACAGTTGTTTCTTAAACATGCTATTGGTGATGCTTTGTTTTGAGCACTGCATTTCTGCTTGCACATGTGTGATGTTAAACAGTGAGATAGGAAAAGTCAGAAATATGTAGTCAGTGTGATGGCGCTGGGGTAAGATTTTGACATGCTGACCTAAAATACTTGTTCTTTATTTATTCATTCGTATAAATATTATGCTTAGTGTCTGCTTTGAAAACACTGGGTTAGTCTGAAACGAAGTTGAAATATTTCTAAGGCCTGTGTGCTTCTCTGTGATGAAAAGAATAAGTTTTGGGTTTCTTTTTCGTGGGAGGAAGGGGAATCCTCAGAAACTCGCCCACATTTAAACACTGAATTCTTGGTGGAGACCTGAGCTTTAAGGGCACTTTGGTCATGTGAATAGGAGAGACAGTCTCTGGCTGATTCTTTTTCTGTAAACTCTGGCCTGTCTAATTGCCCTCATTTGCTGGGCTGTTGTGAATTCTTCATTTATTCGTTGCCACTAAAGCCAGCTGTGTCACCTATGAAGGCATGAGAGCACCTCCTCAACTAAAAAGAGAAAATTCTGGATTTCTCTTTCTGCTTATGTTTGGTTGGGGTTTTTCCTTGGGTGTTTTGTGTGTGTGTGTGTGGATTTGGTTGGTTGTTTGGGGTTTTTTTCCCCTTTTTTCTGTGTATTACTGAAAGATTATACTACTTAGAAGCACCCCTGGTAATTATAAGTTTCAGCCTTTTCTTGCTGTGGCAGACAAGAATGAAACACAAGCCCACAGGTAACAAAACATGCCAGGAACTCTTCAGTGCACAACACTTAGAGAGCTTTCCTTGGATATACATCTTCAAAGAGCCTTGTAAACAGTGACAGAGTGCTTGAACGAGCTCATCACTTCTGAGAAGTATTGACTTGATTAGATAATTATCTAGTTTCTTTTATGCTAGAGAGCATTTCACCTTTAATCTTTAGCTGTTGTTTGCTGGAGAAAAGTGTAAAGGACTGGACATTTTTTTTCCCACATCTTCATTGTGGTCCCTGACAAATTTTCTGAACCCCCTTAATTTCCCATCTGGCCCGAGGTACGCTTCTTTCCTCCATGAAAATCTTCAAAAACGCCTTTTTCTTTGTGGATATCCAGGAATACTGTTCAGTGCCTTAGGGAATAGTGGAGGGAACAGGGTGAGTGGAAGAGGTTGTTTTCCCAAGCATGACCCTTTTGGCCACAAAGCCGTGTCCGAGGGGATTTGTTGCTCTCATATCTTGTGCTAAGACTCTGGAAAGTTTGCCAGACAAAAGAGGTAATAATTTTTTTTTTGTTTCTGTGATAGCTGCCTGGAAACATTCCTCTTTATTTCTACTCCATACCCCTCCAGGCAAAGCGAATCAGCCCAGTATTGTGGGACGAAGAGATTTCTCTGCAGTTCAAAGCCTTCCTACTCGTGGCCTTGTTATACCTTGGCTGATTTTCCCAGGAAGAGAGCCAGGGARTGTAATCCCACATCTGCAGTGGGGACACAGACCCTCAGCCCCTGTACAAGTGATGCTGCCACAGAGGGTGGAGCCCTGGGGAAAGAGTGGTTTCCAGAAAATATTGGGCTTTGAGGGGTGGGATAAGAGGGTCTGAATGAAATGGGAACCTCTGAGGGGAGGGATCTGTCATCTGGGAAGCCTTTTGGGGAGTTTGGGCAATGAGTAGAGGGGCAGGTGGGTTGTAGGTTTTGGGCAGGAAATGCTGCTGTGTACCTGCTTCCTGGGGACTTCCATATCATCTGTTGTCATCCATGTGGGCTCTATGATTTTCCAGCAGTAGAAATTGTAATTCCTCTGGGTTTGCTCTTTGGGATCGCTTTACCATCAAAAAATTTCCTCCAMAACTCTCTCAGTTGCTGATTGAGCCTTGTCTGTGCCTCCTCCTCTCTGCAGTGAGTCTGGCAAATGAATTCTGTGCCTCCAGCTTCCAGTAACACCTGATGTGTGGCAATAAAGARTGATCTCTCCCTGAAGCCAGTTAAAATAAATACATCTTAAAATGCCTRATTAAAAATCAATCCAACAGCTCATACCTGCACTTATTTCTTTCCAATATATCCAGGTTTATTCTCTGGAGCATCGATAATCTTTCCTCTGATGACATGAATAGCAGGGCATGATGTATCTTTTCTGTGTTTCAAACAGCAACACCCACCCCCCCCATATCCAAATTTTGTGTGGTTGCATCATCAGCAAAGGTAGCRGCAGGCAAAGTTTATATATTTAAGGAAATAATTTTAGGGTTTATTTTTTTTTCTATAAGTATAATTCCCATTGTCCCATATTACTAAAACAAATGGCACATAACTTCTGACAGAGGGGCATGTTTTTAGCATTTGGCTTTCGTGGAGGCTTCACGTGGAGTCAGCATCCCAACCTCAGCTCTTGCAGATGGAAAAGCTGGGATCCAGGATGGGAAGTGGCTGGCCTGAAGCTTCTCCAAAACCCTTGAAAATGAAGCAGAGTCCCCCAGCTCCCCCCTAGCCCATGCATTTGAGGCAGCTGCCAAGTCCCAATCCTTATTTGTGTTGCAATAGCCCTTGGCAACCCTGGCTGGGGTCAGGGCGTGGTGCTGCCCCCAGCCAGAGTGACCAGCCCTGATCCCTGTGCCTTGCAGCCCAAACAGCTCCAGCCGGGAGCCCAAAGAGGATGGAAAAGTGTTGAAGTGACACACRTAACACCAAACCTCGGGGAAGCAGCAGCTTCAGCAGGAAGTTCTTGAATTTCAGCCACTGGGTGATGATTTGTGCTTTGGCTTTATGAAAATTTCCCTCAGTTCCCAGGGGTGAGGCTGCAGCCTGCTCCCGTGGGGCTGGGGGAGGCAGAACAAGCCATCAGTCACACCCAGGGCGTGCTGCTGGCAGCAGGGGGTTGGTTCTGCTCAGAAATTGCCTCAGAAATTGGGTGTCGCGTTCCAGTTGAACACAGCATCCTGGGGTGTTTTGCTTTCTTTCGGTGGTCGTGTGCATTGTGTGTGCTAAGCTGAAAATAGCTCCTCAGTATTTCTGCAGGGATGGTTCAGCTCCACAACAGCCAACAAATGTTGTCTGTAAAAGGGAAAAAAACTGAGTTTCTRTCTCAGTATTCCTAGCAGCTGTTTGCTTTGCTTTCTAGTGTCACAGAGCAGTAACTTGTGTACGCTGAAAATGCATCTCGGCTCAGTGGTTACAATCCTTTTCTTGTAGTTTTTAAACAGTAACTGATCCAGTTTGATAAAAGTTCTCCATGTTGTAATGAATCAAAAATAAGAGCCCTCTCAGCAGAGATGTATTTTTGGACAGCTCTAATCATGAGTGACTTGGTCAGATGCCTAACTGCTAATTTAGAGAGAAAGAACCACGTCCATTCCACATCTAAAACGCAGTAAGTCACTAAAAGRAGAAAAAAAGTCCATCCTTTCCAGGTTGAACCCTCCCCACCTGCATCCCCCACAGCACTCAATTGTCCATTAAGGTTTTTAAGGGAAGCAGAATGGCAATTAAGCTCGGTACAGCAGTGAGAAAGCAGTGGAAGCCGTGGGCTTGCTGAGAAATCTGTCCATAAATGAATTAACGGCACAAATAATTCCAGCTAATTAGAGGTGTACATTCCCCAAATAACTCGATTCTCTCATTTGCTTAATTGAGCAAATGATGGTTGCTCTGGGATGGAACAGCAAACTGTGCAGTGGCTGTTACAGTAAATATCACTTTGACTGAATCTTTTCAGACAGTCCAGACTTTTTCTGTTAACTTGGAATTTGCCACAGAACCAAGGTARCTGTTGCTTTGGGGTTGTTTAAACTACACCTTTGTGTTCAGTATTTTAGAAGATGAAGGTAAGCTAAATTCCATTTACAATTCCCAAGTTTATCTGAAAAGTAGGGGCTGTAAATAAGGATTGTTGATCAGAGAAGTAGGGTCTTTATTTCACAGCTCAGAGAAATGCTGACAGGACTGACAGCTTTCAAAATGATGACACAGATGAAACTGCCATGCTTGGATAACAGATCCAGGTGTTGCCTGTGGTCTAACCAACTTTCTTTTCATAAATTCTGATGAATACATAATTTAGTTTGCATAATATAGRGTCTTCCTAGATGGGAAAATGGAACAGAACTAGCAAGCTTTGCTAGTCGCAGGATTTCTCCCTAAATGATGAGAGAGACATGTCAAACAACCTCAAATTTTTTCAGTTTATTTGACCTTGTCCCTCCTTTTTCTCTCTTCCTCAGTATTTCCCAGCAGTTTTTTCAGTATTTAATGGAGGAGATTTGACCAAGATTTTTGTTCCCTACTGTAATGCTTGCTGGTCAAGAATGTCCATTTTGGCACTCAGGGATGTTAATGAACACTTTAAAAAAAGGAGAGAAAGTAAAATGTGAGTAGCAAACCTGAAAAAAACAGATGGCAGATAGCCTTTTTTTAAGGGAAGTAAAGTTAGAGATGTGTTCCTGCTCTTTCTTTCCTTGGAATCATTAAATGCACTGGTGCTTTTGCTAAGGAAATAATTTAAGCAAAAGGTAATAACCACAGTGCTGTTTGTCATTAGCCTGTACCTGCTAATAACCAGGGAAATCCATCTGTTGTGTAGCCACTTTCCTAATGGGCCTTCAAAGACGTGTTCCACATGTCAGTACTCACAGGGAGCACAAGGCAGGAGACTGCCAGGCCACCCAAGCCCTTTGCAAACAGAAGATTTGTTCAAAGAAACCTCGAAAAGGTCCAACACAACAGTACCTCTCCATTTATTCTATTATTACTTCACCAGCAAAACCTTTCCTCTGCTGTTTTGCTTCTCACCCTCTCCCAGTGTTACATCCTCATGGAAATTCCATTTCTGCTCAGTCCTGCCCTTGTTTTTCTCCCCCTTGTTGTCCTTCCGCTGTTTATTTTTCTTTTCWCTGTTGTATTTCCCCCTGGCACCAGTGATGTCAATCGGTGGATGGGATTGAGGCAGGATCATTTTGTGTTCTTATGGACATTATGTTCTTATGGGAACATTTATCTTCAAGCAAAAAAAGCAGMGTCCCTGGTTTGGTACATTGGTGAGACTTTAGTTTTTAGTTTTGGTGTTGTTTTTTTTTTTTTTTAATCAGATTTGATCCTCAGCAGATGTTGCAAAGCAAATAAACCACATGTACTGGTTGTGAGGCATTACCCGTGGCATCATCCCTTTATCCAARTACAAAAGTTAAACATATGAAACCATATCCTCAGATAATGGAGGAGTTCAGTCCSTGCTCAGAGAGCCACCACCGAGTCRTTCACTCCATTTGGGGCAGCACATCCTCTCCCAGGGAAGGCAGGCAGGGGGGAGATAGATGGATTCATGGCTGTGCTGTAAAATAAATGTCAACCAACCACAAAGGGTCAAACTCGCTGCTGCCTTCAGTGGGTTTACCCTGGGGATTACTGCAGTCCTTTCAGGAGGGAGGAGGGTGGTTTTCCTATAGATTCAGCACGAGATCTGCTGGCTCCTAAACAAACCAAGCAGAACCGTTCCCTTCYCAAACATCTGTGAGCGCGGATGTCCAAATCCCGTGCATCTGCCGCAGGTTGTCACGGCGTAGCTGCGTTGCGTTAACAACAATACAATAACCATTTGGTCTCTTGCTTTAAAGGAGAGCTGGTGGAAATGGCTTTCAGGTGGAGAGGGAGCGGTGGTTTGGCAGCCTGCTCTTGGCGGGGCCGCGGATTGCACACGAGGGAAAGTCGTTTGGTGGTAGAGCAGACAAATTGCTTAACAATTAATAAAAGTAATGCCTCGTGTTCCTACAGGCCGAGGCGCTGTGTAGGAATTCTCCTCTCCCCAGCTGCTCTCCCCTAATAAAACGCAGTCGGCTCTGTAGGATTTTAAGTGGCACACAGTCAAGTGGAACTGTGCTTTAAAATGGGGCAAGGCTGTGCTGGTTTGCACAAGCAAAACTGGTTTTGCTTGTGTAACGTGGTTCACAAATCTGAGTAATTTTTCTAGACTGCCCTGCTTTTAAAAGTTTTTGAAGCCCCACATCAGTCAGCACTGTAGCTTTCGGGTTTCTTCTGCTTTATTTGAATTTATAAGAATTCTCTCTTAAATGCTTGACTAATATAATAGAGTGTGTAAAAAACTATCCCAAAATCAGCTGCATCCTTTTAGGAATTGTAGAAGTCTGTTTTCATCAGAATCAGAGCAGATTTAGCATCTTAATCCCTATTTTACAAGGCAGCTGAGACTCCACGAGCCAAAGCGTGGTGCAAAGTGATAAAAGGCTCTTGAATATCTCCTTAAAATCACAGAGGTACATTTGAAAATGTTCCTTTTCTTTTGAGCGTGTGATGGGGTCTTCATTCTGAGGCTTGCCTCTTGTGTAAGAGRCAAACTTTGTCAGGCAGACTGCAAAGCAAACGGCGAAAAATTGGCCTTTTTTTTGGGTAAAAAAGAAATTTTCGGGTTTATTCTGCTGACAGTTCCACRAGCAAATCTCCTTCTGGGAGAATGTCGGAGCAGCTGCTCTGGGGCTTTTTGCTCTTCATGTTATTGCTGCATTTGGGCCTCTATAATGTCCTTTTTGAAGTACAACCAACCCGTTTTATCCTCTTACCCAGAACGCTTTGTACGCTTTACTGAATTCTGCAAGTTTTCTTTCCTGATTTTTTTTTTTGTATCCCATTTTGAAAGTAGAAATTGTTTTCCTTGGGAGAAAACAGAAATTTCTTGGAATTGCTGCACTGTTGGCAGATGTGAACTTTTTAGAAAAGAAATCCAGGTTCCTGGATGTAATTTGACTTTTTAGTACRGTGTGTGTGACTCTCACAGCACTGGTGAGGTTTTATCAGTGGTAATTAGAAACAAGACACTGTGTGAGGATTTCCTCTTTTTGGAAGATATAATTGAATATTTGTACAAGAGAGCCAGCGTTTTCCTGGAATTAATCCCCAGCGTTTCATATTTGAGATTATCTTGTTCAAACAGCTACTTTCAGCTTTGAAGACAGAGGTTCTACCTTTCCCATACACTCATTAGTTGTCTTGTTTAAAATTACTGCCGTGGGTTTGGTAAATTAAATGTTTTCATTCAYTACTTTAAAAGATGCCTTATTTACACCTAAATCAGCAAAGACTGAGTACTTTTATTTGGAGTTTATACAACCTCCTAACTGCAAAAATTTTGTCTGGCTGTAGGGAAAACATGGTCAGGTAGATCTTGGATGAGAAAGGTGGAGGGAAAATAAATAATAAAAATCACTGTTAGGACAGTGACTAGTGTAGGAATTGATAAGCTTCCAATTAATTAACACATTTGTATCCAGAAATGATGACTTACATCTTGTTGCAGTGATTTTTTTTTTTTTTTAAGTATATTGACTTTGGAGAAGTTTTTGTTTTAAAACAATAATAATAAACACAATCATTTACTAGTAAAGATACATGTAGTCAGAATTTGTCAATGTGGTCTTGATTTCCTGCTGCTGGGTTCAACATGGTGTGTTCAGGTGATGTGTAACAGCAATCTGTGAGGTTTGATTTGTTTTTTTTTTTTTTAAATTAAATTAAAGTTTTATTCTCCTCAAATGCTTCCTTATTAATCTTCTTGTAAATGAAAATATTTAGGTGTCTCCTAATCACCAATAGCAGCCAATATATTGCTCAATTAATCAAGCAAAGCCTGTTAAAAGCAGTTTAAGGATCATTTTATGAGGATTCTCAGTGGCACSTCTGCAAATATACTTGAGTAAACTTTATTTGAGAACTTACCAGGGCTCTTGGGCAAACAAAGCTTTACTCCTCCAACTAAAAACCTATTGCATCGAGAGCTGTGCAGCATTTAGAAGCAGTGAACCTGTAAAACTATTAAATTTACTGTGTTCTGTAGCATATAATATTCATGCCTTCAGTGGTTTCCTAATTGRGAATAGGCAAATACAAAGAGGTCGGGCAGAGGGGCACAACTACAAATTCCCATTCCTAAAAATCCATTGAGATACTCAAATCAAAAGGGGGATACCATTTATTTTAGCTAATTCTTCTTTAATGCCATCCTTAATCAAAATAATAACATTGATGAGCACAGCAGAGACTTAACTAAAACAGGCCAAGTCTGWTGTGGCGAATAAAAACCCTCTTGAATCCTTTCAAAAATCCTCCAGATCTTGAATGGAAGATGCAGGCAGGAACAYGACATGAGAAGTGTTTTCATGACTTTGCAGGGTGCAGAAGCTGCCAGGGATTTCCTTCAGCCCCTGGCTCGGAGCTCCGGGAGCAGCYTCTGCCCTTTTAGGTTATCTGGGGAAAAATTCTCCACCTGTTCTTGTGCCAGCATTTAGGAAGTGCTGAGTCTTGTGCTGATGGCCATTCCAAAAGTCCACTTGGCTGCTTGTTTGGTCACCAGGAAAGGATTCAAATATAAATATAAGTGGTAGCTGATTGTTGAGGTGCAGTTTGTAGTCATTGCCAAGAAGCAATTGTCTGCAGCAATTCATGTTGATGTTGGGAGCATTGTTAAGATGTTACAGACAAATCACAAACGATTTCTGCTGCTTTCTCCCTTCACATTTACACCGTGGCAGTGCCGTGCTCTTGCTGTTCTGAGGCCTTGTGCTAATTAAGATTGCTTAAACAAGGATGATTTTGTACATTTGATGGCTCTATTCAGCAGCACAGATTATTTCTGATGTCTTATTCAGCAAAATGTAACCTTTACTCCTCTCATATCACTGCTTTGTTGAACTGGCTGCAAGTTTCTCCTGATTTGAGAACCTCTGAACTGAAAATCCTCTTTAAGAAGGCTGGAATTTCCCAATCCTGTCTCCCAGAGGTGTTCTGATAAGATGCTCTCTGTGCAGTCAGCGTGTGTTCTTTTTGGGCTGTAAATCCCCAAAATAAYCTTTAATGGTGTTTTAGCTGTGACTTACGGAGGGGACCTGGGTTTCATTTGCCTAGGAGCTTTTATTGCAGGTGCCTTTGGAAGGGTGATGGCTGGAGACAGAATCCAAAACAGAGTGAAAAGGAGTTATTACTTGTCAGAGACCCTTATCTCCCCTGCTGGGCTACAGGGCCCTGTGAGATGGCCTAGATTGCAGGTCGATAATGGAGAGCTTGCACTCGGCTAACACCAAAACCTCATCAAATTCAAAACACAAAATCAGGGCTTGCTGAGAGCTCAGCTTTGCTGCTTGGCTCGTGCAGCTGAGATGTGGGCAATATTTGTCTCCTCAGTGGTGTCAGTCGAGGGTGAGCTGGCTGGCCTGGTAGCCCTGCCATGCTTCTGCCACGGCATCRCTCAAAATGCTCTAAAAGGCTCTGCAAATGCTTTGCCTTCCTACCCATTCCTGGAGCTGCTGCTGAAGGATTGAGCAGTGTCTCCCCAGGGAATAACAGCACCTCAGGAAATSGGATTCTCTGCTAATGCCTGGCTCACCTTTTTGAAGTTTGCAGAGGACACGTTTTCTTGGTGGCGAGATTAGCGCTGGGTTTGGACGACAGGGAGAATCTATTTTTTTAAAATTCTGCTTTTACTTGAGTGGCCATAAGRGTGGCAAATGTTTCAGGTTCTGAGCAGTTCGTGCAGGATAGTTCTTCTAGAGATGGTGTGTTATTCTCCTTGCTGTTCTCCCTTTGAGGTGCTTAGGAAATCTGCATCCCAGATCTTGTGCCAGGGTACAGCCAGAGCGGGACTGCCCCATGAGGCAGCACAAGCCAGAAATTGGGGTGCCCCAGCACCATCTGTGCCCTCCCCAGCCAGGATAAGTCCTGGGGTGCTGCTGATGGGGTCCACCACCAGCTCCTGGCACAGTGAGGGTGGGAACCAGGATCCATCTCCCTCCAGGAGCTGAGATGAGGCTGCAGTGTATGTCCAGCCTGAGCAGAAGTGAGCTCAGAGTGTCTGGGTGTGGGTGCTGGAGCAGTAAATTAAGGCTTGCGGGTGTCCCAGACCCCCAAAATGACACATCACACAAAAACCWTGTCTTGTACACCCCTTTCTGCAATATTTATTCATCATACCTATTCAGGCTACTGTGGCTGCTGTACTTATTCAGCTTGACTGAATATTATTATATAAAGACTTACCTTTTCTTAGCCCTTTTTAAGTGCTCACTTTTCCCTGTCTTTGATTGTCCCTGCAGGTGTATTAACACCGAATTTGTACCTKGATGCTCTGTCTCTGCAAGGTGTGTGTGAAAATCTCACGAGGTAGCTGATGATCTCTTTTGCATTGCTAAGTGGTGACAGCAGGACTTCAGGATCATAGGGGAACCAGCAGGAATCTGCTGTARTATTTATAATGCTCTCTTAAAAGCTCTGTGAAGCTTGGAGGAGTCATGAGAGAAACACCTGAGGGGCAAACATGAATTTTCATGGGATCATAGGGCAATCGAGTTTGCAAGGGAGCTGGAGAAGCCTCTCATCCAACTTGCTGCTGGGAGCAGGGTCAGCCACGGGTTCAGAGCAGGCTGCTCCGGGCTTGGTCCAGTCAGGCCCTGAAATACATCCAGGCTGGAGACTGCAGTGGGCAGGAACTGCTGCACTGCCTCACTGAACTTATGGGGAAAAGGCTTTTTTGTGTATCCGGTGTGAGCTGCCCTTGTTTCAGCTTCTGCCCACTGTGAAGGGCCTGGCTCTGTCTCTTGCTGACCTCCCCATGGGCAATGGGGGCAGCTGCTGGGTCCCCTCAAAGCCATCCATTCCCCAGCCTCAATAAAACCTGGTCCCTCAGTTTTTCCTCCTAGAACATTTTCTTCAGCCCCTATTCATCCTGATACCTGTCTTATGGACTTGCTCTAGTTTGCCAGAGTAGTTTTGGGGACTGGGGAGGTGGGGATGGGATGCAGTTCCCATAGGAGCTGGAGAAAGCTGAAGAAAGAAGGAAAAAATATRAGACGGAAAGTAAAAGCTCAATAAGTTTCTGAACATAAGAGTCATGAAAATTCTTTAATGGTAAAAAGGATTTACTCTGTCAAAAGAGGTGAAGGCTCGTTAGATAAAGCCCTAATGTTTTGTTTTTGAAAATACATGTATTAGTTCTGCTCTGAAAAAGATTGTCAGAGAGAAGTCCTATCACAGAGTGACTGCTTCCAACTTTGGTGTTTTTAAAAGCTGAAAGTTTGATTTTGAGTGGAGGGACAGGCTACCAACACCATACCCACTGCTGTCAAACTAGAAATTCAATAGCTTTGAACCCATAAAAATGACTGATGGATTCTTCACCAGCCATCCGAGCTACTCTGATCCRTGTTGGTGTAGATTCAAGTTTTAAGGGGACCTTTATGGGGTGAGCACAAAGTGAGGTTTGTTGATGAAGGGATGAAGTGCTAATCCCTCYGAACTGATAACAGCCATGTACTTAGGGCCCTGTGATACTCGGGCATTACCTTTTTTTATGTGCAGAGGATTTTTGAAAATGGAAGCGACTGGAAACAGTTATAGTTCAGGTCTCCCAGGCGAGAGTTAAAGCTGCAGGTGATGTTTCAATAGCCATGAGCTAGATAGTTCCATTTAATTCATTTAAGGGCCTGATGAACTCATAGCCCTTGGTAAGAAGGCTTGAGCCAGCCAGGAAAAGATTGAATTACTTGTCTCGTGGGAGGCTCCTCTCTTTTGCTGGAGACTTCAGGCACTTGGGGGTCAACGTGGAACAGCTTGGACAGTGTCCCCTTGGCTCTGCCCCAAACCATCAAACCCTTTGCACTGGTTTTCTTTGCCAGCACTTGCTTAACCTTCACCAGCCCCAGGATGTGCAAAGCCAAATAAAGAAGGGAAAAAAGAGCCCAGATGGGAAAAGATGGCCAGATGTTTTGGTGAGGTTGGGATGATCCATTAAAGAAGAATTCTGTTTTGTTGCCATAAACRTAAAGATTATTCTTGTGCCTGGCAATACACAGCTTTCATTATCCCAGGCCTTTGTTCTTCCCTTTCAGCATTTCTGGATCTGCACTCTGCTTTCCTTTGAGTCGTGGGTATAATGGAAAAGAAATTACTTTTTCACCTGCCTGTAGCAATAATTTCTAGAAAATACTTTCCTAAGGAGCAGCAAGCCTTGCAAGTTCCCTCTGAAAGGGTTTAGCCACCACAGGACTGGTCCCAAAGGATCTGAACTGCAATTCTGACAGAAATTCTGACCTGAACACGCATGTTCATACATTCTCAGCAAATACTTGTGTAAATAAAACCTCTAAATAAGCTGGATAATTCATAACACTTGCACATCAGTGGTTTTAACTCAGTTAATGTGAGGTATAGCTGTGGTGTTTGGTGAGAATGAGAGTCTCAGGCTATGACAAATATGTTGACATAAAGAAACTCCTGRAAAAAAAAAAAAACCTCCTTAGGTGTCACAACCTTCAATTGCACTTTTGTTCATAAATGATAATTCAGCCTGAGATTAAAAAAATAATAAAGTGTAATTTGTAAAATCTCTTCTTCTGAACCGTCAGGCCCTCAAAATACAAAGCTAAGAATGTAACAAATAATTCAAAAACAACAGGCAGGATATGTCTGGGTATTTTGGGTACCTACAGTACCCAAATTTGCTTGAAGCAAATTCTCATGATTGAAACTTGCTGCGAATCTCCAGAAAAAGTGTGAGTTGAGTGTGTTTTATTGGTTTGCTTAAACATGTGAGTGCAATTTCAGCACTTTTAACAACCCCACACCAAAAGAAAGGGAAATAATTGGTACCCACCTTGTTCATATTTAAGATTAGTTTGAAGAGGAGCCTAGTGGCTTCTTCATCCATCTATACAGCCAGAAAAAATCCATCCTGTAGATCAAGGGTGTAGCAGATGTGCACAGACTTTTGCCTTCAAGGATTGTTCTCTGAATTCTTGTAGTGGTTTTATCTCGAATTGAACGGCTCAGTTGCTCAGTGAAATGATTAATTACTCAGATGGATTTCTCTCTACCAAGTTAGCAGCAGAGAGGTCTACAAGCAGGGTGTCTGCAGAAATGTAAATGTTCAAGCTGTTCACGATCCTTATGAGTGATATCCGAAAACTGGGCTTATTTCCACAAGAAGACATCTTTGTGCATTATCGAGGCAGGAAAAATTACAAACAGAGAATTCAAATACAAGCAAATGAAATATTTTCCCCTTGTCTCAGGCTGTTTTATTTATTTACTTTAAAGTAACTAGATTTTTAAAAAAACTGAGTGAAAATTTGGGTTGATGACAAGCTTGGCACAGTTCATTTTAAAATCTGATTTAAACAAAGAATWGGCTGATTGAGAATCTGAGGCTGCCTGTGTTTTGAAGGCGACTAAAACATCATTATCACAGTGTGACGAGATAAAGTACCAGATTTGTGTAGGAAAACGTTCCTTGTTCCAGTTTGGAATTAATTTTTTTTAAAATACATTGTTATTTTATGCTTGTCTGAAGAAGTTTTAGAAAAGTTATATGTTCTCTGTAGAAATGGAAAGGTTTTTTTCCCCCCTTTATGCAGATAGGGGTGTTTGAATTACACAGGTGCAACTCCCATTCTCTTTTTGGTTTTTTTCCAATGGCAGAGTTTGGCCCATTACACCCTTCCAAACAATCCAACGGCAGCATTTCCCTCCCGGTTTGGAAACGTGAACAAAGTTATACATTTCCCATTTCTTGACTGTTTTGGCCTTCCTCCCCGAAAGGGAGGAAAAGCCTCATAAAATTTCCTTTGGCCCAAACCCCAAAACATCTGCAGCAGCTGGGGGAAGCCAGGTCTGGCTGAGGTGGGTGCCCACAGTGGGGTCTGTGGGGTGGCCAGGAGCCCCCATGGCCCTTCCTGGGAAGGGGGGATGGCTGCCTGGCAGCTTCAGGCTGCTGGACAACAGGAAGGCTTAGGGCACAGAAGCAATAACACAGAATTTTAGCATGGTTTGGGGTGGAAGGCACCTCAAAGCTCATCTGGTTCTGACCTGAGTCTACACTCCCCTCGTGCCTTTGAAGATATTGGGAATTTATTCTGACTTCAGTCTTATTCAGGTTTTTGTTGTGGTTTTTTTTTTTTTTTTTTTTCCTGAGAAAGTAAATTTTAAGTAGCYACAAAATATTTCTAAGGCTTATGGGAACATGAGAGAGAGAGAGCTACTTTTCCAAAAAGCAGAGAATTGCATTGCTGTGTTCAGATTACGCTGAACGGTCAAAGGTTTGTGCTCATTCTCTTTCAAAACCCTGGTGCCCAAGCAAATTTTGGCACTTTCAGCGGTCCCACCAACATTTCTGCTCGTGTAAAGCAATGCATTCTCCTTTTAAACCCCAAAGGAAAAGGATTATTTTGATCAGCGTTGGTTTGTATTTGCTGAGGGTGTGCCCAAGGACACTGGRAGTTCGGCTGACTTGTGGAAATTTGTTAAACTGCAGATAAATGAGACTTWTTTGAGAACCTCAGTCACACACACACAGAGGGTACTGTTCACCAGCTGCTTTGGAGCTCATGGAATGAAATCCATGAGGAGAGGAAGGCAGTCTGAGAGCTGAGAGGGCTCCTTTGCTGGGGAGGGGGGGCTTATGCCCTCTTGTTTTCTTTGTCTTTCTCTCTATTCCATGTCATGTAAAAGCAAGGATGATAAATGACAGTTTTTATTTCACTTGGAGTGTTTGGAGGATAACTGCTTTGAGATCACTGAGCCTGGATGTTGTTCCTTGTGCTTCCACACGCATCGTCTCATGTATTCCCCACTCACAGATGACATGAGTATTGAGAAGGAAAAATGAGCATTATGTATCCAGCATTCTGCTTATGTGATGCATTAATCTTCACCAAAGTGTTTGAGGTCCGGGAGAGCACGCTGATGTGGAAGCCATGTTAGATTCGATTATTAAATGACTGGAAAGATAGATGCAGGTATTAAGGTAGCACCCCTGCAGGACTTCCCCTTGCACTTTGATCTAGCAGATGATAATTTGGGATGRCATCACCCCCACCCCCGGGCCACCTGCAGTTTGTTAGGATGGCAGCCAAGGAGCAGCATGGGTCAGCTACTGGCAACCGAGATGTCTGTCAAACAAACACAAAATAGTGAATCGATTGTCATTTATCAGTAACCCTTTACCCAGAACGTGCTGCTGGTGAGGTGCTGCCCGCTGGCTGCCATACCTGCATTAYCAATGTCTAGGATGATTCCTGCCCTCTCCCCCTCCCCAGCAATTCCTGCGTATTTGGCTTCTTGCAAAATGCTTCCTCAGGTAAGAGGGGCACTTCTGGGTCCTGTTGTCTGGCAAGCTTGGCAGGAGCAGCATTCAGGCTCATGTGAGCAGGACAAGAATTTTAAGTGGGAATGAAGGCACTCAAGCTCATTAAGCTGGTCTTAATTCGTAKCTCAAAGGTAGCTCGTTTCCATTAACACCCAGATATAAATGTATGCACACAGCTTGACCTGCTGAGTGCCTTGGGCTTTGCTTTCCATCTCAGAGCTTCCTGGGGGCTGAGCACCCTCCCAAGRGAGCAAACAAGAGAGCAAGAAAAAAGGTGAAATTCCCACTGCAGAGCTTTTGGTTTGGGGAAAGATTTTGCTTTCCTTCCAAGGAAAAAGACAAAGCTCTGATGCCCTAGAGCCCTTCAGCCTGGGCCAAGACATGTGCACAACTGCAGTGAAAGAAAAATGCTTTCGGTGAGCTTCAGGTCTCCTCCTTGTTCTCCTGTCCTCCTCCTGTTGTCATGATGTTATTTTGGAAATATCTTTACTTCTATTCTACAGCCTCAGGAAACTAATAAGAAAAAGTTTCTGTTACTACACTGAAAACGACTGAGGCTTTTTTTCTAAGTGTTTGTGGAGAAAAACTTTCTATCCTCCTGCCTCCAGCTGGCAGCTTGTCTAAATTAAAGCAGAGGACACTGAGGTGAGCACTGTGACTGCCAGGAGTTCCACTGAGCGTCCTCTGCGCTGTGGCCTAGGTTTTATTGGCAGCTTCTTTTTTCTCTTAACACTCTGTATGTATAGGTACAGCTCAGAGTAAACTCAAGAAAGATAGTTATAAATGCCAAGCATATAATGAAGCTGTAAACAGATCCATAGCCTAGGGCAAGGTCAGATCTTCTGAAAGTTCAAGCTGTCTGGTATTTTTTATTCTCAGGTCACCTGGTTATGATATAGTCATGCTTCAAATGTGATGAATAAAGCCTGTTCAGATTTACCTACATCACCTTAACATTAATATGTATAACTACTGTAAGTAGTTGCTATTCTGAAGGCACTTGTTGCCAATACTGCTTTTAGAAATCTTAATGCTTGTTCACTGTATGAGACTTCTCTTCCTCTGCAAAACGAAATCAGAGTGAAAGAAATATTCTTTCATCGCTGTTCTTTGTGGTGTTTGCACAGTTCTTTCCAAAGTGRTCCAAGCTGATAGTTTCAAACATTTCTCAGCATTTTCAACCTGCTAAAATTCTGGTTTGTGCAGTTAGGTATATGATTTTGTGATTTGCTCCTCATCTCAAAAAAAAACCAAACAAAAAAACCCTCCACATAATAATTGTTGATTTAAATTAAATAATAGTCAAAAAGAGAGACAGTTTAAGGACACTGGATTTATAATTCCCTRAGTTTTGGAGCCGTGTAGGTGAAAGACAGGAGGCAGAGAATTGAAAACGGGCACAGACTTACAATCAGGGAATCTACAGCCAAATATTGCGATGACATCCCTGTCCTTCAGTCAGCATGTGTTAAATTAAGAACAAGGGCTGATCACTCCTTCAGGAAGGACATCTTTTCACTCCTTGAAGCTATAAGATATATGACACCCCCAGTGACGAATTCCTGGGGCCGCAGGAGAACAGGCTGCCCTTGAATCCCCCCCTTCTCCAGCGTCCTTAGGAACGGGCTCCCCACCCGTGCCATTGTCGAGGCAAGGATGAGGACACCTCTCGCTTGTCTTTAAGAATTTAAATGACAAAAAAGAACATGGAGCAATTCCCCAGCTCCGGATGTGGATCTATATTTGACGGAGCAGGATGTAGTCCYGCAGGGCTGTGTCTAGGATGGCACAGCTTCCCAGCACAGTGGGACCCATTTATTAAGGAGAGCTATTCGATGAAATAAAAATCCCAACAGATTGTGACAACCCCCTGGTGGTGTGTGTGCCACAGCCAAAACCATCAACACATCCAGTGAAAGGGCTGATCACAGCTACAGGCTAAATCCTGCAGAGATTTATGGATTGTCCACTCATATCCCATTTTGAAGGGAAAGGTTTGCTTTTTACTGCTAAACAGCAGAATTTCCAGCCTTTCTGCTACAATTACAGCTGCACTGGCACTGCCTCCCTGCTTTCCTGCTTGTGGCATTCGTGGGCATCTTCCATGCATGAAACTGCTCAGATAACCAATCAAAGTAGAAATACATTCCCAGAGGTGTGAGTGGAGGAGTCTGTGCAGACTTTTTGGTTTAGGAGAAGGTGTAGGATAACTTTTACCAAGGACTTGTGCCCCAGCTTAAGGCAGACACAATGGAGGGTTGAGTCCTTGTAAGGGTCTCGTGTATCTGGGGTCCCACCCATGCCATCAGTAGTAATAAAACAAAAATCTGATATTCAATGATTCTGGTCACTGACAGCTTCTGGAAATGGTGGGTCTCATCCAAAATTCTTTGCTCTGAGAAGTGAAARCATAGGTTATAAAAATTAAAAWAAAAAACCAACACCAAAAATAAAAGCTTTGAGTATTTACAGTGATTAGMAAGCTGTGCTAAAGGAGTGAAAACAATCAAACTGTAAATCAAAATTTTAGCTGCAGAAAGATTCAGTTCAGGTTCTCTATGTGTTTCAYTCTCTGGATTGGTTACATTGCTTTATTTGAAATGGCTTGTCTGCCTGCATGTGGTTTAATTGCAGCTTATTTTTTCAAATGTATTTTTTCCTTTCTCTTTCTTCTGTGGCAGTTTTAACTGCCTTCAGCAGAGATGTACAAAGCCTCTCTTAGATTCAGKATATGAATAAACATATAACACACTTATTTCATGTACAGGACTAAYTCAAAATGTGGTTTTATTTTTAAGTGAGCACTTATGACCTGGTTTACTTGACTAAATTCATGATTTTTCAGGAGTATGTTAGGAATATATACCAAAAGCGATTATCTGACATATCTTCCTTCAAAGACATAAAGCAGGAGCCAGTCCCATCTTTGTTTAAAAACACCAGATTTGACTACTAAAGAAGTTTATAATGAAAATTCTTCTGGTTTTAACCAGTTTCATCTAATATGTAATGAACCCAGAGTAACTCATTGAGTGCTTGCAGGAGTCTGGGCTGAGGCCCAGATATCCAAGTCCTTTCAAATAATCAACCTGTCTTCCCTCACTCTCCAGCATTAGGTCCGCAGGGCCATGATGTAATATGGGAGATTTAGGCATCTGGGGGGGGAGTCCTCTGGAAATGAAAGCAGCATTTACCTCTGGAGTTTGGCACTGGGCTCTTTTCTCCCCCTCTGCTGGAACCATTAGGCACCTCTCTCTGTTCTCTCATCTTTTCACAGGGAAAAAWGGGGAAGGGAAAAGTGGAGTGGAACAGCAGAGGTGTGACAGGGACCCACATCCAGCCTTRGAATCAGGCAAAGAGATTCCATCTCAGGGTGTGCATTCCATGGCTCTCCACGTGTGTCCAACTGGATTTTATCCTGGGCTGTGAAACCTGCCAGCACTGGGGGCCTCTGGTGTCTGACCCAGTTTGTTTGGAGGATGTCAGTGGGGCTCAGCAGAGAACCACCCCCTGTGCCCCTGCATCTCCCTAATTCACATCTGACACTTCCAACACCAAGAAAAATCATCACTTYGATTTTTGAATGCTAAATTTTCTCCAGAGGAGTGTAGTGATAGGAGACACTGCTGCAAAAGCAAACCTTTATGTTTCRTCTCAAGTACCTATAAAAATTCCCCAATATCTAGGAAGCATAAGGTGTAATATTCCAGGGGATACTTCCACTGAATGGCAGAAATATATTTGTGGAAGGTGGGAAGAATCTATTTCTTGACTAAGGGAAATCCAAAATGCTTTTCCTCCACCTGTGGATTGCAAAGTGTTGTGGTGGTCGCTCGTGTTGTGACTGCACAGAGGCTGAAATAGGTGCTGTGAAATCATGAAAATGAGCTGATGCAATGAAATATGAACTATTTAATGTGCTATGAAACAATGAACATGTCCTGAGCAGTACAGCCAGGCTAGAGCTCTAGTCCTGGCCTTGTGGCTTAGGGACAAAGTGTAGGAAGCTGCCACTGATTTAGTTCAGGTTTGCAGGAAAAGGTAAAAATGGTGAKATTATTTGCAAGTATTGCTGCTGGGAACAGTGGGCTGCTCTCTGCCACTCCTGCTGGTTATGTCATTTCAGAAGAAGTTGAATCAAATTCCGGAAAATGCTCTGTCAGGAGCCCTTTTGACCAGGAGTGGGGAAAAACATTAAGCAGTAGGAATCTCAGCCAAATACTTCCAGCTCATTTTATTTGATCATTTTAATGATTTACCATTTCCTCGACTGACTTCTGTGACAACTTTGTCTGGGGTGTTAAAGTGTTTTAAATTTATTTTTTWAAATTATTTTTACGTGTGGCACCRTTTCCCTTTCAAATGGGTTCTGGAGAAGGGKTGGCTTTTCCCAATATTCTCTTTGTCAGATCAGCAGAGACAATTGAATTGGAAGTTTTGTTTGATAATTTATGATCACAGGATAATCTTCCTGAGCAAGCAAATGAAAGAAAGCATGATCTGATTCATGATATGATTTCGTACTGGCAGCACTCAGAAGTCAAAACTGGAGGCCACATTCAGMATGCTGTGACTTCATCTCTTTTTATCTGCTCATCTGTAAAATGAGGATAATTTCCTGGTTCAGAGTAGCCAAAACTTGTGGTTATGTGTGAAGTACTTGAGAGTTGGTTAGAAAATTTTTGTGTTCGACAAACGCAAAAGAGTTCTCTGTTCACAGGGTTGCAGGCTGACAGTGAAAGAAAATATCTGAAACAGAGGTTTAAAAAGTAATTTTATTAAACTTGAGATTAAAAGTTATTTTTCATTTTATCCAGCTTTGCTCTTGGAAGCTACAGAGACCAATGGGTGTTTTTAGTTGGTTTTTTCTTGTCTGAATGTTTTGAGCACCTATCTGGGAGAACAAGAAAGGGAAATAGAACAGGTCARTACTTTCAAAAAATAAAAATTCTTCGAGATCAGCAATCCAAACTTATTGTTTCGAAGAGYATTTTACAACTTTGGTTTATAAATTATGTCCAATAATTCAGGTAAGCAAAAGAGATATATACATATTAAAAAAAAAGGAAAATTGGGTTTTTTCCTGTCACTGGARAGTAATACTGGTCAGTAAAGGTTGGGTGATGTGTCTGATGGAGAGTCAGGAATGGGTGAAGGCAGCAGAAGTTCAAAGCAGAGCATTTTGAGTGTGAAGAACAAGCAGGCAGCAAAACAGCCTCTAAAGAAAACCCCTAGAACCCACAAAAAAACCACCAAAAAACCAAAACAAACAAAAAAAAAAAAACCACAAAAACCCCCAAAAAAACCCACAAAAGCAAGGATGGAGGAAAGACAAAAAACCTCGAGCAGCAATGAGGAAACTTTCCAATTTTTCCTGTTTCCATGAAAGCTGTGCCAGCAGCTGAGGAGCAGAGGCTGCAGACAGCAGGTGCCCGACTGCAATCCATGCAGCCTGGCTGCTCTCCATCAGGAGGGCTGAGTTCCATTTCTCTGTTATGTCCCTCCTGCCATTCCAACATCGCCTTCCTCACACAAAACCCGTGCTGGGAGGAGTCTGGGCCTCGAGTCTGCTTTGTATCCCTGTTTATTCCATGTGTGGACAGGTTGCCCTGTGCCCTGAGGATTTTTTCTCCCATCTCTTCTTTTCTCCCTCAGTTGAAGAATTTTCTTTTTTTCCCCTCTACCTCTATGTGASAAATCCCTGTGCTCACCAAAATGAACATTGTGTCGGTGAACTGAAGGAAATGGATGGCAGGTTTCTGAAGATATTTCTGTTTTTTCTTGCATYAATACCTTTTCTGTAGTGAAACTGCTCTTTGTCTTTATGGCTGCCTCCCATCATCAGCTGCTCACGTGATAAAAACTTGGTGGTGTTTGTGTATTTGCTGTACAGCAATATCTTTGTGTGTCTAGGGGTTAAACACACTGAATTGGGTGCCTCCCATTTTAGCCCGCTTAACTCCAAAGGGATGGGTGGAAGTGGAGGAACACGACAGAGGTGGAGACCCAAGAGGACATTAGTGAAAATGTAGGGAAAAAAATTACACATTTTGAGCTTAAAGCGGTAACAGATTTAGCTCCAACCGGCCATGAGGCAAACACAGAAACCAGTGCAGCTGCTGGGACTGTAAACCAGAGAATTTCTGGAGAAGAAATTGATTATTCCACTCAGCAGGACGATTTGGATGTGAATTTGTCCAGCGGTGAATCTGACAAGGCAGCTGATAGCCATGAAGGTATCTGTTCTCTGTTCTCACAACACTTAGCTCATCCCTGGGAATTCATTTCTGAGCAAAGTCTCTTCCAACAGAAAATTGAAGCATCCCTTAAAGAGTCACTCACAGAAAGATAAAAAAGATGTTTTAGAGCTTGTAAGACCTTCTAGCAACAAAAGTCTTTATTTACMAGTTGAATTACCAATCTGCAGTAGTTTGGATGGCTTGACAAGTGTGAATTCTTCTTTGCAAACTCCCATGTGATAAGTGAAAATTTATTTCTTTGGCAAGCAAAAGATGCTTTTGTTGCTGACTCTGTTCATTTTCAGAAATTAACAGTTTAGAAAGAAGACAAATTTTATTCTCACTGAGAAAGATAAAGAATGACTTGGCTTATTACTCTGATTTCTGTGTAATTGATAACCAAACACAGAGTTGATCCTAAATCATATAAACTACACTGCTGCTGTTGGCACATGAAAAAAAAAATACACAGAGCACYTGATTATTTTATAAACAAAATCATCAGCAGCACAATAGACAGGAGAAAATTAGAATGCACATGAATGCAGAACAATTTATTATTCTTCCTCAAAACTAAATCAGAAATTACTGGAAGATTAAATATAAAATTGCTGCCAAGCTGTGTGTATGTAGCTCCTCACGGCTTGGACTCTGCAACCAAATCACTGCCTGTGGGTCCTGCGTGGCCTCAGCAAAGGGAATTGGTACCAAATTATAGAATATAACATTTAGTTGACTTTTGGGGTTTTTTGGTARCTGTTCTTGGACACCTGGATTTCTTTTCCTGTGCCTTTTTTAAATTTTTTCKCCATTTTGTCTCTGAAGCCTTGTATTATTTCAGATTAGGCCACGATGAATGATGCTTGTTTACCATATAAAGTCACATCCTTGCTTCCAAAATCAGTAATTTTCAAACCCAAGAGCAATTTACACAAAATTTTACAGTTTTATTGGTCTCCAAAGGCAAGATATAATTTCAGAAACAGACGAACCCTCAAGAAAACATGGATTTTCATATGCTTCACTCTCCAGCGCAAAGGAGTCAGTTGGGGAAGGAGGAAGGAAAGGAGGAAGTAAGCAGTTGATATTAATCCAAGTAGATGATTTTGCCAAAACTACCCATGAGACATCAGTGACTTTTTCTTGAGAGATGAATCAATCTTTCTTTGTGATATTTCAACAGCTTTTTTTTTTTTTTTGCAAAGGAAACACTTTTCAATTTCTACAGTACTTGATAGCCCTGAAAATAATGCATCCCAATTCCTAAAAGGTAGGAAATGGAGTACAGAGAGGGAGAGAAAAATCAATGTGTCACTTCTTTTCAAGCAAAAGTTTTAGGGTTATTAATTAAAAAAATTTCTAAGATTAACTCTAAATTTGAAGAAACYGAGTGTTGTATTCCCTGTTGGTGGAGAAACTTGTTGGAGGACCGTGCTGGAGGATTAAAAATATGTAACTTGCCCAAATATAATAGTTGATCTATATTTCTTTGTGCCTTAAGTTGTTGAAAGACACTTTAGTTAAATACAAGCAGAGAGAGGAGCAGTTTAGTGTGCCCTGGGACAACCTGAGCATTGCAGAAAGGAAGATCATTTGTTAAGGTAAAAAAATTTTAAAAAGAATGAAAGATTTTGTTGTCTGCACCGGAAGGGGATATTTAGTTCTGTTAAGAAGGGTGGAGTGATAATAAGTGGGAATTGGATGAATCTGAGAGGAAAGAAATGAAAAACTCCGTGTTTTGTGACAGAGTGAATAGTCCAGCAGCAACAGAGGCAGCAGAGTGGAAAAGTTCTGCCCTTTTAAAAGAAAATACGTTGGAAAGAGGCAAAAAATGGTGGAGAAGCCGTGCTGAGAGYGATCACCAGGAGACAGCAAAAAAAAAAAAACTCGTGAGCAGAAAGATTCCATCACCTACAGTGGTGTAAACAGCAGGGGGGCAGCAAAAAAACGTGGGAACTGTGACTGCTGCAGGATGAAGAAGTGGGAAAACACCAAAACTCGTGATAGAAGGGTGCACCGAGGGGAAAATAAACGTGATTCAGGGATGAGGCTGGCTGAGAGTGTTCCGACAGGATCATTTTAAAGCTCGTGCTTTCGATGGAAGTTTTCAGCACGGASAAACTATTATCGGAAAAGCATCCTTTTGGCCAAAATTGGAGGAACCCCAGAGATTAATCCCAAAATATCTTGCATCTTTCCCTAGGAAATGCTGACTGGAGAYGTGGGAGGGTAACAGAACAGGAACACTGTATGATATTAGCTTTTCCAGGACGTGTGAGCCTCAAGTTTATTGTGAAAACAGGGGAAAAAATTGTGCCCAGTGAGTAGTTGTGAAAGCACAAAAACACTGAGGATAAGAATATTTCTGTCTTTTTGCCTCCTTATTTGGGGCTTCAGAGTGAGAAGAGCAAATGAGTCTCTTGTGGGTTCTATTTCATTTTTTTTAGATTTATTCACAGAGATTTGTGTAATATTCTGAGGGTTTTCAGGCTTTATGTTTCTTTTTTACCCTACTAAACAGATCGATTTTTAAATGTCCTAGTTTTAATTGCAAAATGAACGTGCAACTGCACATAAGGTAAAGCTGCTGTCATAGCAGAGATACTTGTTAGCTCTCTGTAAAAAAAAAAAAAGAAAAAAACCAAAGGAATGTAAAACATTGGTTATTAAATTTAGTATTTGGAATGAACCTTTAGCAAATTTTAGGTTTTGTAAACCATCTATCCGACCCAATTTATCATTCCAAATGTCCAGAATGCTAAGAATGATTGTTGAAACACATAGAATTTTTAAAGTGTTTTGTTTGTTTGTTTGTTTGTTTGTTTTAACTCCTAAATATGTTGTACTACCTCTATATTAGTGTATCTATTCTAGCTGTGTATAGATGCTGGGATTGCTGGGTGAAATTATTATTATTTTTAAAAAGGTGTATTTTTTTCCACCAAAAAACCTGAAGTGAATCCACCTTAGGTTTCAGTGACCAAATTTAAKGGAAGTAACTGAAAGGTGGAGGAGAATTCTGTAAATGGTTTCACTTCCCTCTTCTCCTGACCGTACAGAGCTTATTCTTCCAGGGCCAAAAAGCAAAAGGAGGAAAACCCGGTACCAGTAAACAGAAATTGCTGAACTTCAGTTATATGAACTCAAGAGGAAGATTAGTCTTGCCCAAAAATAAATTGACAGGCCTTAAATGTTACAGAAGTAATCAAGAAAAGGGATTACATAGCAGGGGTGCCTTTTTTAATTGAACATAAAATTTTGTGTGATGCTATTCCTATTCCAGCCAAACCCAATTAGCAGCAGATAATTGTTTGTTGCTGTAATGACCCTGTTGAGGCAGAATGTAGCAGAGCAGCACTCTTAGGCCACTGAATTAGGTTTAATTCTTCCCCTTGCTCCTTCCAAAACAGCACACGAACATCAACCCCTTGGTGTTGCATGAGCTACCTGAGCTTTGTTTTCAGTTCTCTGGGACCACAGAGACACTGCAGGCGCTGCTGACATTTAAATATCAGCCAGATGTGGTTGTGATTTGATTTCTGACCCCGCCAGCCAAATTGTGTGAGCCACCCCTTGCTGATCAGGAGCTTGCAACTTGCTGGAAGAACCTTTCAGGCAAAAATTGTCAGCCTGTTATGATCACCTTCCTACCTGTCCCCAGTGATTCCATTGAAATGCACTCTGCTTTACAAAGGAAATCAAAGTTGCTGACTCTAATTAATTCCTGTCACAAATTCTGCAATAAACTGCAATAACCTTAGATATACTGAAGATAGAATTCATTCTCCTGTCTTGCAAACACTTTAAATGGAGCCTGTCCCCATTTATTTTGRATTTTTTCACACAATATTCAGAATTCCCACTCTCAGGATATCTTGTCATAGCCCCCTGGGCCTRCTACTGTTGCTGTCCCGAAGTCACCCATTTTCCTGTTAGAAAATCTGTCTTTTTTTCCCACTTGCCTGGGTGTTTTCAGTTTTGGTGCTTCAAAACACCCCATGAAGTGGTGAAGAGCGTGCTGACCCCCAGCAAGATTGATGTCAGAATGCCAAATAACTGATGCAGGGCTGGGGCTTTACCCCTGCTGGGAAATGAATGGAATTTGGAGATCAGGTAAATGAGAAGGGGAAATCTCATCGTTTTCTGCAGCCCTCGTAAGAGGATTCACACCACGTGTGAGGCTCTGAACAAAATAGGTCCTCATCAATTTTCTGTTTGAAATTATTGGACTTGAATGYGAGTTCTCAAAGACTTTTATTATCTAAATCTTGCTGTGGTTTTGATTTTATARAAATCTTATAATTTTGCTGCGTGGTCAAAACCTCTGTGTCTCCACCTCACAGAGTTAATTACGACATTCTTCCTCTCCTGCCGCAGACAAATGAGAATGAGGGCATATTTCTGAAGAATGACCATTTCCTGTCTTTAATACCTGTGTTTCACTTTTTAATGAGTGATCAGCAGAAAAGAATTGAAAAATCTTCTATCTTAATGAATCATATATATATTTTTCTGGTCGTTATTGAAGAACTTCCTGAAGTGGGAGTATCTAGAAAGAAGAAAAGCAGTACCTTGGTACAACTTAATCATCCAGACCCAGCAATAATCATCTTGGACCTTTATGCTGTCTGAGAGAGAGAGGGAATCTCTGGCCAAATGAGTCCTCTCCTGTACCTACTGCCATATGGAAGTGCTTTTCAAGGAACTGTTCCTTGAGGGTTTGGAAAGCAGAGGAAATGATTTTCATGATTGTTTTAGGACTTCATAAGGACGGAGATAAATTCTCTGCCTCACCCACAAGTGACAGCCAGCGCAAGAGACCATGCCGACAGGAAATTCAAATTTTCTGCTGGATATCAACGTCATCCCTACTTAACTCTGGGAAGYGGGGTTAAAGGACGAGCTGTGGTTAGAGTCTATGGTGACTAAAAGCATTGTTGCCTGGGATGCTGTTGGGAAGGGCTGAGGCTTTCTGGGCACGGAGCCAGCGTTTCTTCCCCCTTATTTAACAAACTGGGCTCCAGAGATGTTAATAATTTCAAGTGGCAGCTTGCAGCGTGCGGCGGTGGTGAGGGTATTCGGTCGGGTTTGTTTTAAGTCGTTGTAGAGGGTGTTCTTTTCTTCCGAACATTTTTTCAGGCCCAGGTTTGAATTCCCAGGGTTTTAATGCAAAAGGGACTATTACATCAATGTGATTGAACTCCTGTKTTCCACAGGCTGTTACCCTTCGGGCAGTTAACAGCGTGTCGAGTCTAGAAACTCGTGTTGGCATAAAACACAGTTTCTAGGAAGGTTATTGCACCACGTCCCTCCGTGGTGTGTTCTGCTGGTTGATGTGATGTAGTTTTGAATAAGCTGATCTAGTTGKTTTTTTGTTTTAACTGAAATTGGTTTAATTGCCAGCTATTTTCTTTCTTGAGCCTTTGTTAACTAGCTGAAATAACCCTTCATGTGAAGTTTCTTTACCCAAGTTTTGAGAGAGATAAGCGAGCTGACATCAATAAGAGTGTCTTGCTGTATGAGATTGCCAACTGCCCTCAAGTAATTTTGTAGATCTTAATTTTTATCCCAAGATTTCAACWTATTTTAAACCCTTTTTAATTCTTCTAAGGACTTTATCAAGAATCCAGAKCAACTACAGCAGTGTTATCAGCTGTGGTCACATTTAAACCAGTCTGTTGATGAGAGTTAAATAGATAGTTGATCTAGAAGTGATCCCAAAAATTCCTAATAAAATAAACTTTTCACARTTGATTAATTGCTGACCTTCTTTTTCATATTTGAGAAGCAGAGAAGTCTGAATCCTTATATGCTTTTTTTATTATGTGCTATTAATTGGGAGGTTTGTAGAACAAGGCCAGAAATCTCACAAAAGTCTAATTTWAACATATCAGTTACTTTTATTGTCTAAACCTGTTACGTTATTAAAGATGACTTTGTGATTATTGGACAACACTGGTCTTTCATAGGATTATATTCCTTAAAACGTAGCTTTTGAATCCCTACTAAATTTTTCATTTTTTTTTTCCTCAGATAGATTTTTCTGCCATGTATTATCTTGTGAGCTTTTCTTATGAGCAGCTTATAAGCACTCATTCTTCTTTCCTTCAAATATACCTGGTTTTGCAATTTTTAGAAGTAATAGCAAGCCAGAGATCTCTTCAAAGCTTCTTGGGTCTTGAGTAAAAGTTATCCTCACTCCTGGAGTTAAACTTTTTTTAATGACTAATCCTCTGATGGATATTGTCTAATGACACCGTTCTCTGTTACTAATGGACTGGAAAGTACTTCATTGCCTTCAAAGGATGTGATTATGTCATCCTAACTCCATCTAAATAGAGAACTGTAATATCTGTTAAATGTCTCTGCCCTACTGCTTATTGGAACAAAAGAGATGTCATGCAAGATGAAGCTGATCTGCCAGTTTTGAGCTAATTCTGCACTTTACTAATTTTAGGTGCCTCCCAGTCTGGGCTCCCCATTAATGAGTCATTTCACAAGAGCTGCTTGACCTGCATAGCATTTGCTCACTTTAAATTTGTATTTCTCCCATCACCTTCCACATCTTCTAGCCAACCCAGCCCTGTCCCCCAGCACAAAATTACAGACACGTTCTTTTCAGACAGCTTCCTTTGCCAAAGGATTTTCGGTGTTGCTAAAGAGCTGTGCAGAAAAGGTACATTCTTACAAGTTTGGTTTGGTCCCTGGAAGAGCGGGGTGACTTCTCTGGTGACTTTGCTGCATTCCCTCAGCACCACATCCCTGCTCTCAGCGTGTGCGAAGGCAGAGAAGCCACGTGCAGGTGAGCAGCGTTTGTGTCTCGCAGGAATTATTTGTGAGCTTGTGAGACGAGCCTGCACTTTGCACAAGTGCCATGCAGGGAGCGATTCTAACAGTGCAAAGCCAAGGAAGTCCCCTTTGCCTCTTATTTTCGGTAAGAGCAGAGAGCTGGGATAGCTCAATAGTCATCCAAGCTGATTTATTATCCACTTGTTTCGAAAGGAAAAAGACGGATAAAAATGCAGGGCGTGCAGCTCTGCTTTTGTCAAAGTGTCTCCAGAGTGGAATCAGTCTGGGATCTGCCACCACTGGTGCTTTATTTGTGCAGACACCTTGCACAGTGGCACCCGCACAGCCCAATCCACATCCAGGGGCAGAAGTAACTTGGAGTTACTGCACTCCTGGAAATGAGCTGGGCACTCTGTCTGAGAAACATCTGCTTGGAGTGATGCTACAGCAGGTGTGAGGATCTAACAGCAAGCAAAGCACTTCAAAATTCCATTGTACAAAAGGGCCTTGGAGGAGAATGATAAATGACCTAAATTAAGCCACAATTTTTAAGCACCTAATTTGAGCCTTGCCCATAATGAACATTTTCCTCAAGATTTCTTGCACCTGTCACTGTTGGAAAACAACTGGCATTCACCTGTCTGTTGTCTGAGGCTGTGTTCTCAGCACATTGTTTGTCAAACAGCACCTGAAGTAYTGGCAGAAGAAATTAGTATTTTGGCTTTTTGGTTCCCTTTTGGCCTGGCACTTCCTTATATGCACCTGGCAATGTCTCAGAGAATAACTTGTGTCTGGGGGAAAAAGGTCTACCTTGGTCCAGATTTCCTTCAATAAAAATGTGTATTCTGTATTGATGTCTCTAAAATCATTTTGGAGTTCTCCACATCTCAAAATAGCAAGGCATAATTAACCACTTGCCAAGATGATGAACCTAGAATGCAGTAGATTTTTAAATCAATTTTGTTGATGTAGTTTCCTTAATAGCAGTACTTTTAACTGCTAGATTGGTCTAGTATGTTTTGTTCATGAAAAAAGAGTAGGAGTCTGGGACAATACAGATATCTGATGTGTTCTTTRAAGAGGAATGGGACTCTGGCAGGTGTATTCAACAGTGTCCTGCTTAAAAATACCAACACCCCATCCTCCTCGCCCCCAAAAGCACCCCAAAACAAAACAAAATCAGCTCTTCCAAGGTCTTTGTGTACTATGGAAAAGAATCTATGGTGTGCTGCTTAGAGTGCCTGGGAATTCAGGTGGGTTTTGTCAGGCAGGATCAAAAGGATTTCTCCAAAGGTCTACTGTGATCATGACAATTTATATTTTTTCAGGGGCAATTTTTTTTGCTGGATTTCACTAAAGCATCCATGAAAATGTCGTTTGCTCCATCATCTTKTATTTCCTACTCTGGTTCTTGGTAAACTTTATTGTTGTCTAATCCATTGCTRAAATCCTTTTCAGGACTTAAACAGATCTCGTTTGCAGATCAGATTTGAAGATTGGCAGTCCTCTAGGCTTTGGAGCTGTGTTATTACTTGATAATCTGATTTGGGGTGTTGCATTTTCTTTTTGGCTGAGTGGAGGTTATTTAACTTTCAGTCCCTAGGTTGTGCTTGAATTGAGCTTGAAAACATGGGTACTAAAGACTTAAACCCAAGCACAAGTGAGGGGCCAGGAGTATAACTTTTGAAACTCGATTTTCCTAGAATTATTTTTAAGTAATTTCTTCCATTACCTCATTAATATCTATATCTCCCCCTGCTCTTTTTTCCTGCATACCATTTCGGTGAAGCAAAAGATTATGGTTGTGGGCAATAAAAGAAAAGCATGGGGTTATGAAATGCATTTAATTTTTCAGAGGCTCTTTTTACCAAAAGACCTTGTGAGGGCCCACTGGCTGCTCAGGGCTCCACATCCCCCAAGCACCGGGGTTGCTTGCAGACTTCCCACCTCCGGGATAGCTGTAAAAACCACTAAAAGGTTAAGATTAAAATGAAGCAAGGAACTACTTGCTTCTTTCTCCTGAGGCTCTAAATCTCACTGAGGTTTGTCAGTGGCTCTGAAGTTCCATCTTGAAATCAGTGGGGGGAAAAAAATTGTAAAGCAAAACTTTGTCATTTTGATGCCAGGAGGAGGTAAAATGTCAGATGTTGTCAGCTCACCACGCTGACTTTGTTCCTTGCCAGGGGTCCCACCAAATCGTGCCATTTTGCAAATCAAAGTGACTGGGAGCACGACGAATGTTTGTGCAAAGCAAATGCCAAACTCCTATCCCAAGTATTCATGATCCACATTTTTGGATTCATAAGAAAGTGTTTGAGCCAAGGGTCCTTAAGTATGAGCCTGATGGAGACCAGAAACGCTGCTATTTACTTACCTAGCTCATGTGAGCTGATCAATACTCCTTCAGGAGTGAATATTTGAGGAAAGTAATTCATGCTTTGTTTGCAGTGTTGAAGGAATTAATTGAACCATTTTTGGTAATGAAATTGGGAAATTGCAGTCTAATTACAGAGCAGGTAAAGAAGCAAAACGCAGTGGTCACCTTTTCCTCCATGAATTAGTTTCTCTGTTACAGTAAATTTAATTGCAAGAGTTACAATCCAGAATTGTCATTAACCCTCACAAACAACAGCTGTATAATACCCCTGGCTGTTGGGAGCTATTTAGTGGATATGAATCAGTTGACAATAGTTAAAATTCCTTAATTAAGTTATATGCTTTCCCTTTAACACTCTAAATGTGCCCTTTTCCAAGCTAAATTCTGGTGGCTCCAGATTTCTGGAKATTTGGTTTGTATACTGGAATAGTGCCACTGTCCTTTCTTCCTTCATCTCCTCCTGYCTTCGCTTTTTAATCTCTCTTAACCCCTGCAAGCAGAGCCAAGCCCACGCAAAGCATCACAGCTGAATTTTCTGGTGTTTGCTTGCACTGAACTTTGTTAAAGACAAACTGGCATGATCCATTTTTTTTTTAGTTCACAGAAATAATGCATATCACACCTTTTGCCTGGCAAGACCTTCCAGAAACCTCTTTCTCTGGGACACTCTCCTGCTGATGCCAYGTAATCACGTGGCACAAAAATTTCTTCTTTGTAGGGGCCATCATGAGCTGTCCTCCTTCACAGGCAGGTGGATTCCTGAAGGGTTCTCTGTAATTTCCCTGGTTCCCATTCAGGAACTTCCCATCACTTGTTAGGAGGAAACTGTGGCAGGAAAAAGTACCTACAGGTTTCATTATGCATAATAAGCCTTCAAAGCCCATAAATCAGATTTAGCAGYCACTAGTTTTTAATGGCTTTACTTCTTGTCTATATTGGAGTAATTTACATTAATTTTTTGAGTTTTTCTTGAGCAACAACAGAGCTGGAGACCCCCAGTAAGAGCTCATGCCTGGGATGCTCCCGTGGGCTCCAGTCTTGTGGGAGACTCCTCCATAGCCAGAAGAGTTGGAGGTCTGTGAGCTATCCTGGGTTCTGCACTTCAAATTAGAGCACTGCCRACTCTATAAATTAACCAGAACACCTCTGCTGAGGCATTTTCTGTCCTCAGCCTGGAACCCACACACAGYCCCCACTGATTTTTTTTGTTTGGTTTATTAATTTTATTCCTCAGGACATTTTAGATGTGATACTCAAAAGGAAGGGAAGTTGAAGTCATGAATGTATTTCCTTCTCCTTCCTTACAATACAACAGAGAGCCCTTCCAGATGAGGAATACATTCAGGTTCGCATAACATACATCATTACAACATCTTTAAAAGTTTATTTCCTACAGTGAGTTTCAATAGTAAATTACCAAAATGATCACATAACTAGTTATAGTCCTCTTTGGGCAGGCAGAAAACAGTGCAGGTTTGTCTTTAGATGACTTTGCAGACAGCAGAATTCAAATTCTCCATGTCCTCTAAGGTTGCTAATATTGTCCTTACAGTAATAAATTAACCAGACTTTATGAAGAAATAGGATTCCTCTAGATTTTGTACAATATGAAATTTTAATCGTTTACATTATAAAARKAATATAATTGCAATTTTYTCAGTTTTGTGTATTTGTATTTCATTCATCATCTAAAATGTATAATTTCTGTATAAAATTTCCATTAGAATACTAACTTTAATAATTTTTATTCCCTTCAATTATATTTTAATTATGTTGGTTGTTTCACTGATAAAAATGACTAAAAAGTAGAAAGAAAAAAGTGCAAATACAATTGTACAGCTTTTTAATTGGCAGTAATTTTTCAAAACCTGCCAGAAACTGAAATCTGGGAGAAGCCTGACCCCAGCCCACCATTAGAGAACTTACTGAAATTGTGCTCTTTATGAGAAGAAAACTTCCTGTCTACTCTTATTTCAACCAACTGTAGCATATGGGTAGAAAATTTACATTATTTTATAGTCAGGAAAGGGTCTGTAGTACCAATACAGGCTATTTTTATACCCTGTAAGGGCATAATCTGTAAATTTAGGATACCCCTCTAATGCCTCTTAACATGTTGTTGATGCCAAATGGTTGCCAGATGAGTGATCTGCAATATAACAGCTTTTATAAGCTTTGTGTAAGAAAGTATTTTTCTGTAACTTCTTCCCATAAGAATATTCTTAACCCAGACTAATTTGCTCATGCCAAATATCTTRAATTGAAATGGTAACCATCCAACAAGCACTTTTACTCAGAACACATCTGCATCCTACAGCTCTGCAGACGAGGATGCTGGCCCATGTGAAAAGGGATTTACTTTTTTGGTTGCTTTCCCAAGCAGGCTTGGAGTTTGAAAGAGCAATTAAAAAAAAAAGAAAGGAAAGAAATAAAGCAAAAGGCCAAAAATTCTTTACTTCAATGTTTATTTCCAGTGAATTCATATACAGGAAATTAAGGCAGACTCTCCTTCAATAGGTTAATTTGAAGATTTAGGAACATCAGAACAGTGTTCTAGTGCTGAGTAAAACACTCCCCTCCTCAGATGCTCACACAGAAATTCACTGCCATTCAGCACATTGGAAATTAACCTCCAGGATTCGTGGTGAGCCCYGACTCGTTTGGCCTGTGGGGCAACTGGAGGCAAACATTTTGCATKAAATATTTTAACTTCTGTTCGGATCACCATTCACTCAGGTCGTCTCATGTTCCTGCAGTGCCACCTYTCTGTGGGCAAAAATGCAGTGGGAAACCGTCCCCCTGGTGCTCTCACAGGATCTGAGCAGGCCGTGAGTAGGTGGCTGGGAGTTGAAATTATCCATTGTTCTCTCCTTTGTGCACTGTCTGGGCATGGTGAGATTTCTGGGATGAGGAGGCAAAGGAGCTGAGCCCCAGGCTAGCTCTGGGAGGCAGCTCCGTCACTCATGTAGAGAAAAAAGAGTGCTTAGGTGCTCTAATTAAGGGAAAACAGCACCTCCATGGCACCTTTCTTTAATAACAGGAAAGACATGAGCTCAAACTTAACTTTTTTCGGATATTTTAGCAGACAACCCCAAACTGCAAACCTGCCTGGGGCCTTAGGGAGTGCTAACTTAGTTCCCAAATGTTTAGTGTGGAAAACCAGCACTACAGACAAAGGCTCTTCCAAGTGGCTTTCTTACATTGAAAACTAACAAAACTGGTGCTCCCTCTCCTTTTAGAAGGCCATGGCTGTTGTGTATTTTACCACTTATCAGGTCACAAAGGGGTTCTGTGTCTGMGCTGCTTGGCTGCCCCACCCAGCACCACCGTGCTAAGCCACCAGCAGGAGGGTTAGGTGTAACCTGCTCCTTGATGTCCTCCTTCCTCTGCATGACTCTTGCTCTCTGTCAGATGAGTAGATAGTCCCTRAAACAGAGTGAGGCTGTTCTTGGTTCTTACTCACGAAAGGTTCCAACAGAAGTTGTTCAGAGTAGAGAATATTCACGGAAAGGATGTAAGATATCATCCACTTCACATTATTTTAGCAGTAAATTCAAGGTAGTGACCTTTAACAAAATTATRAAGATGGTTAGATTAGCAGGGAAGGAGTTCAGCCCCATTTCAGCATGGGGAGCTACAAAATGGATCTCGCTGGCTCCATTAAGAGGTTCAAGAATTGTAACAGGGGTCTCCAGATTTCTATTAAAATAGTATATACACTATGATTACAATGCATTATACCTCTATATAATATTTATTCATTTCCCTAGTCTTTTGAACTTCATGATCCTTTGATCAATTATTTTCAGGGAAGGAAATTGAAATTTCTTCCGTGGCAACTTTGACAAATGTGCAGCATACATATTGTACAGCATTCTCCTGGGAGAACCTCAGAAATAAAATTAGCTCCATCAACATGCCACGAGTTCATTGGCTTGGGCCTTCCTGGACCCTTTGTCATGGCAAATGTGCAAGGGACTCTTTCCCCTTTATCCCTTCTTAGAATCATCGTSTAAGATCACTCTTATTACTCTTCCTAATTACCTTTCCCAGCACTTTTCCCTTCCTCTCTCAATATGGGTTTAATAACAAGGTGTAATTTCCCCCTGGAAAAATAAGTGCAGAATTATATATATGTGTGTGAGCGTATATAAGTGCATGCACACACACACATATATACATAATTTAGTGAAAGAATTACTATCTCAGCAGGCAATAYATGTCTTCCATTTAGGARCAGGCCMGAGATGATGATAAAATCATTAATTCTGTCAATATAAATGCTAAATAGAAGTGGGAAATTGGTTCTCTGCCTCGTGCCACATTTTCTCCTGTAGGAAATTACGGCAGAGAAATTCAATCTGACCAGCTCRCTGTGTTTATAGCCCCTCATCAAAGGTACAGCACGTGATGGGCAATAAATAGTGTGACACCTCTTAATTAAGCAGTGCTATTGTTTAGCCCAAAATAAATGCTTGGTTTTTTTTTGCTGGGCCAACGAGCAAACTGCAAGCTCCCACAGGAATCATAATATAAAGAGGCCATAAAGTTAACCAAAATCAAATTGACAAGCCTGCGCTAATTATCTCTGGCATTATAGCACTGCAAAGGTGGCTATAGGTTGATAGATAATAGAAATAAGCCCTTTAGTAGTAAAGCACTGAACGTTCTAATGTTTATAAAGAAAAAAAWTTTTATCTTTATTCCAGGTATTTTATGCTTTGTACAATTTTCTAAATCACCACCTTAGATATGTTTGCAGGTTGAGTTTATAAAAACATTATTTCTGGTAGAAAACGGCTACATCATAGCTGGGGAAGCCTATTATAGGCAGATGTAAACTGATTTTCACACTGGGTGATTGCAGGGGATTGTAGGAAGTGTGGTGAAGAGAAGGAAAGGGAAAGAATGCACRTGAAGCAAATGAGTCTGATTTTACAGTGTGAGTTCAGACACAACGAGAAGATTATTCAAAATCTCCCATGTATATCTGTGATTTGCTTTTCCAGACAGAGAATACTTCTTGTTGGTTGTGGATGTGAATCCAGTTTGGATCAAAGGTGGTAAAAATGAAACATCTTTTCGATCTCCTCCTCTGTGATCTTTTTAATTTATTTAATAGGTTTCTCTTCCTAGTAGGAAGGAAAATATAAAAAATAAACCAGCTCATAGAAGGCCAGAGTATTAATATGGATTTCTGAATGCAATCAATTGCTTTTTTAAACATAAAAATTTTCTAGAAAGCTGAATTCTTTTGTTTGTGCTTTACCTGTAATTTCCCTAAAAGCTCAGTCAAGAACTGCAAGAAAGAGAAGTGCTGCTCTTTGAGGTAAGACAGCTGACCCATGAGGGACTTGGTTTTATTTACACCCAACCTCTGCATTTTACAATGAATAAACGAGTAAAGKGAATTATTCTTTCTGCTCTCACCCGTGGAGTGAGTACCTAAAATCAAAACTCTTCTCCATATTGAAGACCCAGAGAGTGTTGGTGTAAAACACTGATCTTGGTGTTTCACTRAACTTTGAACGGACAAATGTGCTGTTGCTACGTGTCCAAGTTGCCTTCACGTGGAAAGATMGCTGGTACTTGGCTTTACAGGCAAAAAGTCTGGATTAAAAACCATCCTAAAAGCAGTTGCTTCCTGTAACTCCTAAGCAATACTAATAGGTATTGTTGAGCTCCCAGATGYGCAGAGGCATTTTAAATGATGCATGTTTCTTTTACTAGCTAACCTTTACTGATCTTTCAGTAAAGGTGTTATCTTTGGGAATCGATAGCCTACCAGCCGGAGAAATTATAAAAACACGGAAAACGCTCCAAGACCTGTGACTTTGAGTGCAAGTGATGGAAAACCCTCCACTCAAATTGCTGCTTGAAATATAGCTGCTCATAAGGGCGAACAAGCCTTTTGCTTTGCCTATTAACCTGAGCATGAACAGCATTAAAARGCACCACGGCTGAACCCTGAGCCCTGCTGAGGACGAAGTGTTTGTTGTTGCTGTGCTCATGTGCAGTATTCTCCAGTGCACTGGAATACAGAACAAGCCTGATCACTATCAGGAAAAAAACAGGCTCTGTAACCACCCTGCTGTCAGAGATGGATTTTAATGTGCTTTCCAARCCGAGGGATTGTTCCAAAACCCAGCGTGCTGCACGGAATGCGAATGTGGTGCAGCTTTGTCGGACCGAAGTTCTGAATTGTTTATGCTTTTTACTGTGTGTAGCATGATAAAACTTGTATAGAGAGGCAAAATAGCATGCACATAGCAAATTTAGGTTCAAAATTAGAGACTGAAATGAGAAGGAGAGGGAGTAATTAACCACAAAGTAATTTTTTTAAAAGCTGTGGCAAATTCTCCCTCTGCAAATCTTTAATCCAGATCGGGTGTTTTTGAAGGACATGTAACATCACAACCAGTGTGAAGGGTGGTCACTAGAGGGTTTAGTCAGCAGTGGGAAAACCTGACAAATTTGCAGTTTTACCCTTTCCTTTAGAAGTTCTGGGCCAGGGTGAGGATTGTCCCAGCAGCCACCACCATTTTCTGAAGGCTCTTGAGTGCAGTAGGCACACACCTTCMTGGCAGCTGGACATTATCAATCCAYAGCTGTTAYCAATTCTAGATTTGCATTTTTACTTGWATCAGTAACCTTTAAGAGCTATAGTTTTCTTCACATCAGCAGGTTTTTTATCCAGTTCCCTGAGGTAACTCCAGAAACAGCTCCCAACCAACTTTTGAGGGCCATCAGCTAAAAGTAAGTCTGAAAATTATRAACAGCAGGAAAAAAGCTTGGGAATCCCCACCTCACCAAGTGTGATACGGATTTTTACATCAGTTTAACCTATTGACTGCAGCATTTCTGTCCCTGCTAGAACTCAGAAAATGTCTCTGAATTCCATAGCTCTCATTGAGCTTTGGGAATCTCTGGTTTCCCTGCAGGCATTCGTGAATCCTTCGGGAAAGTTTTGGAGTGCTTGGGCTAGGGGTGGTGTTGGGTCTGGAGAGAGGCTTGCATGGCTCTTTTGTGCCTTTATGTGTACAAAGGATTATCAGYCTTTAATACACACACTAAAATTCTGGGATTCTAAATCCCTATTTAAGCTTCCGGGAATGTTTCTGTCCAGAATTTTTTTCCCGCAATACATAAGATAGAGAAATGAGGCTACATTTTCTTAAAGAAGTAGGACTTAAGGAAAAAAAACCAATTATTCCCACTAACAACATGACCGTGTTTCCTTTGTTCTTTGTTTCTTGTGAAGCGTCCGAAATTACTTYGTGACTTGTGGAAATTTGAAATGAAGAAAACCACCGTGAAATCATTTGTATTATAAACATAAAGCAAGCCTGAAAATTCACTAGGAGGGACCCAGTGTGAGTGTCATCCTGTGTGGGAGGCATTTTGCCCGAGCACTTTCTTTTCGGTGTGTTAAAAATACCTTCGGTTCCCGCGCGCTCGTGCCAGACGTAAAGAGCAAAGAAACGCAGGCCCGCGAGGAGCCCACCTCTAGACTGAGAGGAAACATATGCTCCAGAAGCAGGGCTCTTTTCCATTCATTCATTCAGCCTGGCATCATCCTCACATTCCCAGACTGACTCTTGTCAGGATTTGAAAAAATGCGCGTGGGGGGCAGCTGGAGTAGCTTCCGTTCCTCACTTTATTGAAGCTGAGCCTCTTGTCCTGGCACAGGCTTGGCAGACAAATGCCAGCCTTCCTCAGCCCTTGGTGGGGATGACTAAACCAAAGAGTTTGCRTTGATTTTTGGGATGATTTAGCACCCCTCTGTCAGGAAGATGTCCGTGGGTTCTTTTATTCACGCCGTTACAGGAACGGTTTGAATTGGCAGGGATTCACAGTCCAGACTCCGTCTCTAATCCATATTAACAGGATAATATTGCTTTTCATTAGCTGCTAATGAGTGATTTGGTGTGGGCTGCGTGCTTGCTAAGTGGCCTCAGACCATCAGATCCTGGATTAATGGCCCCACTTGTTTGCTCTGTGAGATTTTTCTGACTCRTTTGTTCTGAAGAAAGTTTAACATTTCCTTGCATTGAATTTATTAAGGAACRGCATTATTTACAGTAAAAAATAAATTTATTTCGAACTACATTTCTTTATTTCAACTTATTCCTCCCTAAGAATGGATTTCCACAGACCTCTAGAAATAAAGTGCAAACGCCTGGAGGAAGAGGAAATGCCAAGTACCAGACAGCCAGGGCAGGGCAAAACTGAGATCAACAGTTAAAATCAGACTGAATGCAGATAATCTGTGCATAATGTTTTGGGCTTTCTTTTTCACATTCTTTGGATGTTTATGTGTGCAAAGATTTCAGGACAAGACACCCTCAGTAAAACTTTAACATATGCATTGTAGAGAAAACATTCTAGTTTAACTAGAGTGTGGGAGGCAAAATCCAACATAAACACTCATGTTTTATCAGGATTCAGAAATTATATTGCTACCTGTGGCTGTGTTGGACATAACAACACAGATATGTCTGTATGAGGAAATGTGGCCTTGGGTTCATGCCAGCCTTGAGTGCAAGGAACAAGACAAATATAAACCCCAATTTTATTTCCATTTGACCGTGTTTGTGAGCTGTAAATACATCTCAGATCACATTGCAAATCCATCAGTCAGTGAACCCAAAATTAAGTAATATTAAGCAGAATCATGTTTTTAATAACAAAATTGAATAGAGATTATATTGGAGTTAAGAACAGAGAGAATGGGAATGTCTTCCAGTTCCTAAGAGGGAGTTGGCTTCTGGGTGTTGAATTTCTAGATCATTCCTGATAACAACCAATGCAYATTCAGTACAACTCAGTTTAACCATGTGCAGCACCAATAAAAACAAACATGCTGACGAACCCCAAGAAAGGATAGTCAAAACTTAATCTATTTTTATGCCAGGTCAAGCATTCAGTAGGGAAAACAAATTTTCCCACAATCCTTTACATTTTTTTTCTCTTTCTGTTCCTCATGTTCTTTTTTCCGTATGTTGAATTGCTGCAACGAGAAAATGACTGTTTTTATTTTTACAGCTGATGATTAAAATAGCCAGACAGCACCAGGAAACAATCAGAAGAAGATCCTTCTWGAAAAACAAGAAGAAGATTTATGCCTCCTTCCATCTTTTCTCAGGTAAAAGACTTTAAAAGCCTCGTTTGAGGGTTCTTGGTGAACAAGTCACAACTGCCTTATTTTATCCCACATCCTTTTCTGGTGCAAAATATACATTCAAAGCAAAATGTATTTCTTTCACAGTAAGACTGCACWGCTGGCAGTTCATCTCTCTCACCTTTTAGGAACTTTTAAATATATTTGTGTGTTTGTTTCACCAGCTGGTGAACCAAAAGGATTTTAGGGGCCATAACCTGAGTGGAGAGCTTCGTTCTTCCCCTGAAAAACCTGACCACGGCAGCAGGAGAAACACAACACTGGAATTTTTACCAGGTATGGTAAAAAAAAGGGAATTACATCCAGAGTTAGGCTGGAGAARGTGTTTGCTGGTGGAATGTAGAGGCTGCTCAGCTCTCCCAGTGACCAATCCCTGAACYTGCCCCAGCTCAGGTGGAGGATTTTCTTCCCATGGGAGAAAGAGCTGAGCAGGCATCTGGGAATKCCTTGTCTGGTGCAAGGGTGGGCTTTCCACATTTCCTCCCCACATGCCTCGCTCCAGCTTGCCAATTTGGGCAAGGTTCTTGGATGCTGAGTCCTTAAAACTATTTTACTAATGGCWGAAAATTTTACTATTGCCAGCAAAAATATATTAATCAATTTAAGAGTAATAAAAAGTCATTAAATTGACGGAGAGTACAGGTTTGGAACACTGAAGGGTTGCAGGTTTGCCAGCTCCACTTCCTTTCTGGATGCTGCTTGTCAGTCAAAGGAGTATTTGACTGATCCAGAGATTGGTGGGYGCAGTCCCCTTAATGATGCCAGAAAAAAGTAATGAGCACTCTTTGTGGTAAAGCAAGCATAGCCGGACAGGTTTTGRGGGGCTTTTTGCTGTTGGTCAAAATGAAGAAATAAGGAAAAATTTATTAGGTGCTTAGAACCTAAACAGAAAACGTTTTATTAAACAAAATCCATAATTTTACTTTGGTTTAGGCTAAAACCTTCCCATTAACTCAAAAGAAATTTTTTAGTCTGTTTTTCYTATCAACATCAGCTTCTAAATGAGAAATGACACTTCAAAATTATTTTAATGCCATCCCTCTCTTCCAAAATTCAAAAGGAAATATTTTAGCGTTTTCAAAATGTTTCCCACGCATTTCTTTCAACCAACACTGTGAGCTGGACCTGCCTTCAGTTTCTCAACAGTTTTGGTTTTGGCACAATTCAGTTTTCCACCGACTTCTCCAATCTGTTCAAAAGAGTCACTGACTTTGATCATGAGTCCCCTCATAAGAAATAGGTGTGCCTGTCTGGGAGCAGCTAATACCAAAATTGAGAGATGTGTAAGTGCAAGAGCTTAAAAGAAATTCTTAAAGAATTAGGATGCTCAGGAGGGAAAGGAGATGTTGAGTTCGGGCTTACTTTTGAGCTTTGTGCCCCTGAAATTATCTGGAGATGTGATCTTGACAGAGAATATCACAGTAATACCTTCCCTGATACACAGGGTGGAGAGGATTCTATTGTTATGAATATTGRACTGTGCTTTTTCCCCCCATGTGTGTTGGCTGCAGATAGGGTGCAGAGTCTTGAAGTCTTTTTCCCTCTACTAGAGCTCTGTAGGCTTTAAAGGTCTTTAAAGTCAGATTTTCCAGAGTGACTTGCAAAGCTCAGTGCAATCCCTGACACCTCCAGAGGTTTAGTGTCTGCCTTCAGAAAATCCACATCTCCTCACCTTTTAATTCTTGGATTTGGAACCTCAGCAGTGTTAATCATAACAAGGAAAAAAAAAAAAAGTGAATGAATATTTAATATAATAAATGTCCTCAACATAATAGAAAGCCATGGAGAAGTGAGAGGAGAACTAAATAGATGTTTTCATAATGACCATGATTAATATTGTGTTATTTTACAGCATCATGTTATATTTCAAATGGTTACTGTTATTACTGTGGGGTTTAAGTCATTACTTCTGCAGATTCTTTCTGGTAGAGTGAGAATAAGATTGGCCATATCAATGCATAAAGAAAAATGTTATTTCATTTAGGCCCACAGAGTGCTCTTCATAATCAGGCCCAGCACTGAGGGCTGTAATTCTACCACTGAAGCACCGTGAAAGGTTAATCAGAGCTGCAAATCCTGCCGTGGGATGGGGCTTTGATGAATGAATTCTTCATGTGCAAATGGGGGCAATTGACCCTCTGCACCTCTGGAGGGCTATTGATCTCCCACTTGTGCCACGGACGCAGTGTTCCTAATTGGGCTATTTGATTTTTTGTTACATCTGATTTTGCCTGGTTTGTGTTTTAGTTAAGAAAGGTTCCCATTTATTGAAGGTTCTATAGCAGTAACGAGATTGTCATTTGAGCTAATTCTGTTTGTTTCACTGAGAGGCTGCAACGCTGCTTTATTGATTTTGCTTACTCTAAAATGCTGTTTACAACATCTGTGGCAGCTGCAAGAAGAGGGACTCAGTTTCAGCCTAAGAAAAAAAAAAACACAAATGTTTTTCAGATCTRAAGTGGTGGAACAAAAACATGTGAAGGAGCAGCTTCTTTACTATAAAGGTAAATGGCAGGAGAAAAAAGATTGGGGTTGAAACGAGGGGGGAATAGGGGAATAMGTTTGATATCTGAGTGTTTCATGACATTTCTTTCTAAAAGTTTCCTTAGTGTTGAAGAAGCTCGGTGGGAGGATAGCGAGCTCTGGGTCTCCAGACCCTGACAGCTCAGCAGAGGTGATAGCTGACTGACTATCCTTTCCTGACAGCTGCCCCTGCGGCCCCCTTGGCAGACCCTCCTTGGGAGTGTTCCACTGGAGGCTGCCAGCTCTCTCTGCTGAACAGCCAGAGAGATTTCATGTTTTTGTGAACTGCAAAAGCTGAACTTTCCTCGAGAACAAGACCCTGTGTCCCAGCAAATTATTGCAAACGCTCTGCCCTCGGTAGTCGTCGGATGCGTTTTGATTAAATTGATTAAATCGTGCCAGGTTTGTTTGCCCTGTGGAATAACTTGGTCTCTGACACAGAAGACAATGTTAATGAATATGGAATTGCTATTAAAATAATGTCCAGGACCAGTATCCTCTGCACAAACTAGTCATGCTTAATATTGCTTGACATGAGAGAGGAATGTGTGGCAGATAAGGGATGTCACCTGAGGTGCCTGTAAAAGGGAAGGCAAYGAGACACTTTCAGGAAAATTAGTAATTACACCGACACAAGAACAGCCTCTCAGAAGGTTTGCTGTGATACCTTGTGCTGTGAGGGAGCTGCCTCTGACATGTTATCCAAGAAGGGAGTGTGCTTTCCACCGGGAGAGCCCCTCTTTCCCTGGAGGGCCGTGCTGTTTTCTGGAGTATTGACACATGTTCTCCTGCAGCAGCCAGGGTGAGAATGCTGATATAGCCCAGGCAGTGCTTGAATTTCCATACAAAGGCCTTTCAGCTTGAATTACTCATCCAGGACACACGAGCCAGAGCTCTGCTGGCTCTCTCTGCTCCATCTGCAGCTGTTTGTCCCAGAAAAGAGACTGCATTAGCAAAGGCTGCTCTGCCTAAGTGCAAGAGGAGCAATGCTTCTCCTGTCAGCTCCAAGCAGATGTCTTCTGGAGAGAGATGTAGGGAAAGGTCATTACAGATGCGTTTTGTGCCTGAAGTAAAGTTTRGAACAGAGTTTTGTCCTTGACTGTTAAAAGATCAACAGACCAACAAGTACTCCAGTAAAAGTAAATAGGACAAAAATAGTCCTCAGCCTTCCCATGTCATCCCTGCACTGCTGGGCCTAGACCAACCAGACAACCACAATCTCCAAAACTCCTTTTCCTCTCCAGGGACATTACAAATCATCTTCCTTTATTATCAGCAATTGGGATTACTGGGCATCCTTCTCCTCTTCAGCGTTCCAGGATCAATTTGTTGCACGCTCTAAGTTGCTCTGAACCAAAATTGTGGTTAAATTGTCCAAAGAGAGAGAGACACATTTTTTCCTTTTGCCATCTTGCTCTCCTTGCTTCTCTCTCTGTCTTCCCAGGTGAGGTGGGATTTAACCTGAACCTTCAGTCCCATGATTAGTTTGACTGCATGGCTGCAGTCCTTGTGGTCACCTATGCCCCTTCCCTCCCCACGTGTCTGATACGATCAGTGTAAGCTTTCCATGCCTCAGACATTTTTCCTGTCCTACGTTTAACCACAATATCCTGTTTCTGCAGGTGCACATCCCTCTCTGCAGCCAGGGTTGTGTCGATCCCGGGGAATATTTTCCAGAAGCTCGTGGATGCACTCGCTGTGAGTTTTGTCCCACGGGCACAGTGACTGCTCACAGCTCAGCACTGTTCCATGCACTTCTTTTCCATCCCTCTCTATGGGTTCTTTCCAGGRCGTTAGGACTTAAATTTTCTTCCTGGTGCCTGCTCTATTAGGATACTTCCTCTTGAGCAATTCGTCAGCTCGGTGCTTTTATCAGAACAATGTAGCTTGTATATGCTAAACAGAATCACAAGCAGGTGAAATCAAGAGCAGTGGAGTGTGAAACAAYAGAGCAAGTTGACACTTTGAGATTTCAGTTCCTTTCATGTGTTAAAATGTTGATGTTTGAGAAGTTTCCAGCTCTTCCTTGGCGATCTCAAAAGTTGAAAAGCTGAGTCATAGAGAAAGTCAAGTCCTTCTGTTTCAACATTCTAAAAATCAGTGGGTTAATGAGCGTTCCAAGCGTGCATTCAGCCTTTTGTTGTGCAGAAAGTTGTAATTTTTTTTTACGCTGAACCTTTCATTTGAACGTGTGATCGACTTGGGCTCTTTGTTTTGGTTTTTTTTTTTAAATTGTCTGAGAAACGTCTGCTGTGCTGTTTGGTTTGTGCCCCAGTCCTGCCAAAATAACCTAGTCAGAACCAACTGTGCTTTCCAACTACTTAAAAAAAATCACTTTCTTCCGGATGGGATAAACAAGATTTGAATCAGACTTCATCTGCCCAACTTCCAGCTAAAGCAGGCACGGCAGGCACAAGGCCAGGAGAGATGTAGGAAAACTGGCAGAACAGGGAGCTTTTGTGGAAGGCAACAATGCAGGGTCAAGAAAAGCCAGAAAGCACAAGAATAAGGGATTAAAGCTGGATGACCAATAGCGAAGGCCAAACCTCTCAGAGAGCAATAGTTTCTGCTGCAGGATTTTTACAGTGCTTATGCCAATCTGGACTTAATACTGCTCTGAGAATCTATTGGAGTGAATGAGAACTACTGTGGGAATGCAATTTTTAGTACCAGAATCCCTGTCTGAGAGTTACAGCCAGCAATATTACTCAGCCATGGGTTTTTTTCCCTGACTGCACATTTTAAGGTTGCAAAGGTAAAACAAGTTATTTGACTTTTGAAATTCATATTTTTAGAAGAAGGTTTTACTGAAAGCATTAACAAGAGTATTAATTTAGTGTCTGCCTTAGGTAGCAGTTTGTTATTTGCCCCATCCAGAATGAGATTAAATCATACCTTCATAATTTAATCCATTATGTTCGAGTTAAATATTTTCTTTTAGGCTGAGAGAATTTTGTCTCAGAGTCGTATGTATCCTTACAAAAGGGAAACAGGATTTTCATACCTTTTACTCCACGTRACAGCAGCTGTGCTGTGTCTCTAAATGGTGTGGCCAGTCTGCAAACAGGAGTTGAAGAGCAGAGGTGCAGTGAGAAAGAAGAAAATATCAGGATGCACATTGAGCACACATTATCAGACCACAGCCCATTTCAGCACCTAGTTAATTCAGCTTATAGAGGCAGTTTATGTTCAGAAACAAGTAAACATYGGTAAAACTGTGGTAAAACTCCATCCTATAAACAGGCAAACTGGAAAAGAAGAGGCACAATGAGGGGTGTGCTGTCTTGCCCAGATTAATTCAATGATTTCTCGAGAGTAGTTTTCCCTGGGGCTTGTCTTGTTATTGGTCAAGCCTTAAACCCMAGACCTCTTCTGGAGCCTGCTTATCCCTTGAGAAGCCCAGGGAACCCTCTGAGTGCTCCGGTGCCATCAGCCAGTTCTCTCCAAGCCACAGACCAGGCATTACTCAGCATGAAACCAAGTTGTAAAAGATTCCCCCGAGGCTCAGAATGAGTATTCTACATCCAGACCATGTTCTTTTAAAGGCATGTAATGCTTTAAAAATATAGGGGCAGGCCATGATTTTTAACCTTATCTAAAAGTGATTTGATACACTAAAAAAACCTCACAAACGCCAACATCATGTTGATATATTTGCCCCATATCTGGTGATACAGAGAACATCTATTCCAAAGCAGTTCTCATAGGACACAGACACTACAACAGACCCCACACTGTTCCCTTTTAAACCTTGGAGGCCTGCAAAGGTGTGACAGGGCAGGAGTTTGTAGCAGCAAGGTCTGAGAGGAGGTGATAAAGGACTTTTCATGTATTTTTCTGTCCTGCCCTTGCTCCAGTACAAGCCAAAATGAGACTTTCTGGCTTGTAGCAGAGCTGGTGGGTGCTCCTGTGCAGTCTGAGGGGTTTTTTTTCTCTTTAAAAATATTACACCAGTTTGCAGCATCTTGTCAGCACAACCTATGGCTTAAAATTGCCTCCTGCCAGCTGAGTTATTGCCTGTCTTAAATCATTATTCCAACAAAACCCCCAGGGCCYTGAAGGCACTAGAGGGTCTTGACCCCCTTCCCCAAGGTTGCCCACCTTGCCCAGGGTCCAGGGCCCCACGCCAGCCCCCTGGAACTGCCAGCCCCTGCCCCAGGCTCCAGCTTTCCCCCTGTCCCCAGGGAGGTGCCCGGGGCTGGGGCTGCCCCAGTGCCCCTTCCTCAGCAAGGCTGAACCCCAAGGTGAAATCTTGGGTTGTTTCTGTCGGGTTTTTTTTTTGAATCTGTGGCGTGTTTTGGCTTATTTCTCATCTCTYGTCACTCTACTCGCAAAGGCGCAGTCGTGGTGAAAAAAAAAAAGAGAAATAAAAGAATTAGCAGTCACATGTTTAGATGGCTGCCACTTGCAGCCTGTGTTTGGATGTAAGTGAGAGGGTGAAAGCTGAGATTTCTGGCAACCAAGGGCAGAATTTTTTCTGCTGAAATCTGTGATGAAATGCAAGCTGTGGCTGAAATCCATGCCCCTAAAAGGGTCGCTCCAGATCAGGCTCTGGATTTTGGTTTTCTTTAGTGCTGCATTAGGGTGCAAACCCCACATCTGACACCATCTGACTCCTTGTTACCCTGGGAGAGATTTTTGATTCTCCCAGTCCCCCGTTGCTGATTTTAAACTTTTACAACTGGATTATGATTTGTTTGTGCCTGGGAGAGCTTCAGTGTTGCCAATAAGGGATAGGAGCTTGCTTATCTCCACTAGGTTAGTTCAAAAAGGAAACCCTGGAAAACAAATGATATCTCGAGTGCCATTTGCACTCAGCTGCTCTTGGCTCRTTTGTTTTCAGCGTGGAAAAAGTATCCAACCATCTTCCTGGTGGATGGAACCCATTCTTTCCGTTCTGTAGGAGCTCTTCTTTAGAGAGGACTTGCTGCAAATAGAGAGAGGAATCTGACAGACTTTCTACATAAGTGGGCAAATTCTTTCTTTGCTTTCTAAGTTCTTTTTTTCAGGTTTGGAGAGTTTAGGGGTTTTGTTTTTATTTTTAAATCCTCAATTGCTTTCATGGTGTCTCTTTACTTTCCACTCAGTTTCTCACAAGTAGATCAACACAATTATCCGAGTGCCAGAACAATCCAAGCCCTTGTTAACATGACTGGACATTAAAAAGTTCATGCAGCAGATTAATGCAGTTCAGTTTTTAAAACAGTTAGAGCCCAGAAGTACAAGGAAACACTGCATCAATCAAAACTAATGAAAGTAGCCTTAAAATGTAAATGGACCAGTGCTTGAGATGACCTAATGCTGCACATGCATGAGCTTTCTAGTATTGACTTCAAATAATTTTTGACATTTTAAAAGGTGATAATTTAAGTTTTAAGTTACCTTGACAGATGAATAATTATATTCTTCTGAAGYTGGCTTAGGAAACATGATTTTTTTTTTGTTAACTGACAAAGCAATATTTATCTCTAGAAAGAAGCATTAAAGCCCTTTAAGAAGCAGATCTTAACTGAATATCTATTTCCATAATGTTCTTGCTTTGGATCAATGGAAAAAGAGGAAATTGTGAGGGAAAATGGCAGAAGTTTTTTTCATATAAGGAATGAATTTTACCTTTAAGGCCAAATCATTCCTTGTGGACAAGATTTTTGTCATCTTTTGAAATGACTAACAAAACCARGGGTATTCAGGTTGTCATGATATTAAATTTTCAGATGCCCAGTTTTAAAAAAGTTATGCAACAGTCTATTTTGTTTTTATGTGCAGCCATGCAAAAAATAGCAGACTTTCCAGTAACATGTGCCTTCYTTAAGGACATTTACTGTAAATGTGCATATTCTTACAGTATGAAATTGATATTACAAATAACCAGGTTTTGGAGACCTTTTTTTTCAGGTACTCCTTGCAGAAGTCTCCTACAGGACTCTGTGCACTCCATTTTTCTCTCAGATGCAGAACTATATCCTCATACACAGATTTCAAAGTGGAGGAAAGAAATGATGGTGAATGTGAAGAAAATTACCTGAAGAACACCCAGAAAAGCAAAACTGTAGGGTTTACTAACACAGCATCACATCTAAACACCTCTGTGGTGACGTGATAGCTGGAAAAGAGTTTATACAGTTATAATGTCCAAAATTAAGACAKTCTTCAGATTTGTGGTTTGCTTGGGCACCCACAGAGCCCACCTTGATCACAGAGGTTGTTCTGTAGCCTTGGTCCCATATGGGATTCTTCAGGCAAGTTAAAGGTCTGATCAGGGTCTCTGGCGAGACAGGTGGGACTATTGATCCTCCTGCTAATGATACTGGGACAGGAGGAAACCATCCCAATGGCTCTGCCTCGTGTCAGCAGAGATGCAGGGAGTTTTTGAGAYGCAGGGTTTAAAACAGAGCCCTGCGGAGAGCACCGGCAAAGGTGGTGGTTTGTCTGAGGCGGGACCTGATTTCAGGGTCGTGCAAAATGTACGGGCTGAGCCACAAGAAACTTTTCCTAACAAAAAAGAGAAAGAATATTGGCTTCTCCTAGGACCTTTTAATATTGGAGAGGTCACRTTTGTTAAAAAATTAAAACGAGGGTGAGGCTTGAGCTGAGCTTTGTCCTTCTTGATTGGCTGGTTGAAACACTGGAGAATAAAAAGGACTCTCTTCACAAACAGCTGATGCTGGAAGTGTAAAGACACAGATTATGTTGCTTATATTGCTCCATTCTTCTCCCCCCACCCCCCCCCCCCCCCCGTGCAGTGTTCACAGGACTTAACACTGTAAAGTGCCTGAGCTCCCAGTTTTCCCATCGTGGCCATAGCAGTGATGCCAGCTGTCTGGCAGAAGTTTGGGAAGCCACACACCAACGAAGTGAAACTCCTCACCAGTGTAAAGGAAACCCTGACCGTTTTAGTCATTTCACGAGTGGCTGGCTCTACAGCAGGACGCTGTGTGCAATTAAAGGAGTGTAATAATTGCCTTCGCCGAAGTTAATGGAATGATGTGAGTCTAAACGCAGTGCAGGAACACAGTCTGGTCAAGCAGTCCCCCTGAGAGAGGGAATGATGTCATCTGCAAAGAGGATATCAGATGCTTCTCCAGTTTACAGAGGGGAACTTTTTCCTTCAGTGCTTGCTGCAGTTCTGAAAAATGCCAAGAGCCTGCGTTGGTTCTGTGCTGCTCCCAGTGGGCTGTAATTGCAGTGTGCTCCCTGTTAGAAATGAGCTCTCCCTCCTGAGGATCAGCTCTGTCCTCACCGAGCAGCGGCAGGGAAATAGAATCTGGAGCAAGAGAAGAGTTGTGGGTCAGTAATGGTGACCATGTCAAGAGCAGGGAAGGGGAATGGATGAAGAGACCCTTTCGAGGCAGACGTGTGAATTTCTTACTCTTGCTAAAAGCAGAACAAACAAAATAGATGCTCCAGTGAGTTATTTACATTAGTGTGCTTCAAAGCAGATGGAGGGCTTTATATCCCATTATGAAAGGCAGGCAAGTTACAGTGACATGAGGCCTAATTATGAGCAACTTAAGCTGCACCATCTGCGTGTAACAAAGCTCCATATGCGGGGCTATGGCCGAGCCTGGCTGCCTGCATTTGTCAGCAACACATGCAAAAGAGGCACCAACACGAAGAATTTAAGATGCTCGGGCAGGCTCYGTGAGGGGAGCTGGAAATGTTCGCAGTGTCCTTTCTGCCTTCGCTGACCAAATAGAAAACTGCGGGCGAGAATCATCCCAGGACAGAATTATTGCCTCCTGTTGAGAGGGACATTGACACACAGATTTACCAATTTTCAGCTCATTGGTCATCCACTCTTAGCTAACACTTGGTTGGGTTTTTTTTTATTTTTTTTTATTTTCATTTTTGGCAGAAAACTTCACATCATCTTCCCCGTGGCAATGTGGGCAGCCAGTGTGTAATTTTAGATGCCCATATTGGCAGCCCAATCCTTTTGCCACTCACAGCTCTCTGCCGTGGAAATTGCACCAGAAGGGATCTGGTGGCTTCAGCTTAATGAAGAATAAGAAAAGTAATCTTTCTTTGGAAAGTTCAACGAGGCAAACAGCCCCAGCTACCCAAGACACAATACCCAAGACACCAACTAATATTCAAAAGTTTGACTTGTAAGGGGGTGCTTCTGTGCTCTGCAGGGAGAGGAATTGTTTTGCTGCTCCTTTAAAGAGCATTAAACACAATCTGTAACTGAGAAGAGATTTAGCAGGGGAGTGCTTATTTTCTGTCTGCTATTAGCAGTTAGTTCTGCTGGAGAAAATCCTAAAACCTGAGCTACACTTAGCTGGTTCTTCCCTGTAATTATGAGAACTCGGAATACAAGGGAATTCTAGACAGTGTGCAAAACTCTTCAGGTTGAAAAGGTAAAATTTCAGGTGCACCAAAATATTTTTTCCTATTATGCTTGCATGTGGAAAAAAGGGTGAAGGAGGTCAGATACGTGTGTGCCTCTGGGTATCATGGGTGATCTGCACTGAAACTCCTCTGACTCTGTCTGCAGAGCTCCAAAAGCACAATACAGGACTAGCAGTGACCTAAATCCAGCCCTTTCRTGGTCATATCCTCAACCACCCTTTCCCTACCCCACCCAGAAGTGCTTTTATCCRAACTCTTGACAAACATCTTGCTTTAGGAGGGTTTTGTGCATCATCTTTTAGTGAGAGATGGCAGGAGCTGAGGGTAGCTATTATTGCTACTGAGATTCAGTTCATCCTCRGGCTGGGCTCTGTATCACTGTGAGATAAAAACAAAATACCGAATTACGAAAGAAAAAAGTGAAGTCTTTATAAGAAAAAGTAATTGGGCGAACACAGCGTGATTGAAAAGTGAGAGGGGATCATTAATGTCTGTTTTCACAGAAATCTGGATGTAAGGGATTAAGCTGACTGTAACACATTCCTCCCACCTCTGTTTCCCCCCTTTCCATTCTGCTGCCTCTGATATGGAGATTTACACTGACCTCTGGGCTTTTAAATCTTGCAATTTGCCAGCTCTTTGATAGAAGCACATTCTCACTGGCCACTTAATTCCTTTCTGATCAGTATTACGTGACACCAGCAATCAGAGGGCCTTTGATTCACCAGGACAAAAGGGAGGCTGGAAATGTCCTTTTTTTCCCCCTAACACAGCATTGCCACAGTCCCCTGAGCTGGCTGTAATCCTGGGTTCATTTTTTTCTTTCCTGTTTTTTTTTTAGTGGTTTTAGAAACCCAGCTTCAAGCTAAGCAAGAACGAGATAAGACAAGTTCTTGTACCATTTGAATACTGAGGGAATAAATCTTTTTATCTCTCCCTAACTTCAGGTGCAGGAAGTAAAAGACCTTTTCTGTGTGAACACTGAATAGGACYGGTCCATTCTACTTTCTCTGAGGGATTAGTTGAATTTCTGAAAGGAGACCTATTTAACCACATAAACCAGCAAGAAGTGCAAGGACAAAATGTAGCTGTTTTCAAGAAGAAAACACTTGAAAAGAAGAGATGGAAAACACATTGAGCATGAGATGCTGATGCCTCTAACGGTCTCCTTTATCAAACCAAGTCCTGGGGAACTGCCAGGGTGAGGGKAGAAGTCTCAGCATCCAATTTTCTGCAGAGGACTCTCGCTGAAGACCCAGCCATAGCAGCCCCAGGCAGTAAAACCAACCTTGATTAAAGTTGTGACTGGAGGATTCTGGAGAAACTCCTTTAAATAYCATTTCGTGAATCTGAGGCCAATGTTTTGTTCACCAGCGAAAGTATTTTAGTACAAAATAAGGAAATAATAAGGGTTAAAATGAAAAAGAAAATAGAATTTAGATGTAAAGTAGAAATTTGTCTTGGTTTCCTGTGTTATAGCCAGTTTCTTCTGCACTTTCTGTGTGTATATATTGCATATACACTYCTTTCCTGAGGATATCCATGAGGGAGAGTGGATATTTAATCAGTTTTTGGAGTATTGCTTGCACGTTGTTCACCAAGCAGTGGTGTAACTGTGTGTTAAAACAGGGAAGCCATATCCTTTSCAATTCAAAATAACATTACAGATTGGTTCATGTAGCTTTAAATATGTGGTACRTTAAAGTGGTTTTAAATTAGAAAAAAGCAAAAATATCTTGGGTTGAAAGCTAAAATAACTGGGAAAACATCAGGCACCATTAACATGAGATTTCTCAAGCAGAAGAATCTYCAGTCATTTAGGACTTACTGAGGAGAAATTTTAGGCAGATTTGGAACACTATCAAATGGATAAACTGCACTCACATTATGCTATTTAGTCATATTCAAAATATTTCTCAAATTGTTTGATCAAAGCTGTTGTCAGCTTTGTAATTTTTGAAGTGAAGGATTCTCTCTGATTTTTACAGGAAAGACTTACAAATAAATAAGCAGAAAGGAACTGATGAAAAGCACAATACTTTTAATTTGATATAAGTTATCTTGACAAGATTCTACCTCAAGAAAATTTTACAACATTTTGGGTTTGCATAGAACCAAAATAAGATTGTAACCTCATAATCTAAGTATATCTACCAGGAATGTGTATTTTTAATTTAAATTGCTGTTTTCATTGAATAATTAATTGAACCATGACAGTCACTTTGTATATTACTTCTACATTTCATCAGCTCTAAAAAAGTCTTGTCTGGCCACAGACATGGTGCTTCAGGTGTTCAATTCTGAACTGCTCAGCAAAGGTTTGTCTTCTAAAAGGAGCTACTGGGTCAGCTGCGACCCAGACAAAACATGGGAAATTAAGGAACCATTATAAAAACTCCATTGGCAGCTCCAGTTGCAGTTAGAGGTACTGGAGGGTCTGCCTGCACATGGAGAGATTGTCCCTGTGAAATGTGGGAGAAGGAATCCCTGGAGSCTTGGAGGAGCTGAAGGGAATAATGTGGGAATGGTTGCTGGAACTCTTCAGTTACCAAGTGAGGGAAAGATTGCCGAGATCGTGGCAATGGAAGTTGTTCATGAAAAGTGATGTGGTGACCTTCCTCTCTCTCTTATTTTCCYGCTTTTAAGACAATAACCCATGCAGGACATAGTTTTGCAGTTTTATTCTGTTAACTGGAAAGGATGTGATCCCTGACCAGTTTTGCGGCGTTTTGGTTTGGTTTTGGTTTTTCTTTTTTTTCCCCATATTCTCCTAGAGAGAAGAATGACAATAAACTGGTGTGTGGGTCTGTATTTTTTCATTCCCTTTTCCATGATAATAAAGAAATAACCCGGTTTAGTTTAGTTAATGGAATTTTTTAATAAGCACTAGCGAATTTAGGATTTTAGAAATATTTTAAATTGATTAATGTAGCAGCATGAATATGTACAACTGAGAGAAGAATATATGCTTCAAGTTGCTAACAGAGGATTAGGAAATTATGAGTCAAAGTGCCAAGAAAAGGAGAAACAACTTAAATCACCAGTCTTCATTTTATTCATAGGAGCCTGAGTGCTAAATTAAAATTCTGCATAGTGTGAGYGAGAGCAAAACCCACTATTGTCTTTAATTTTGTGGTGGTTTTTGAAGGGGATTCAATAACACAGCTCTGCACAGCGAGGATCTGGTTGCAGGGACCCAGGGGACCACTTCCAGTTCTGTGCCCCTGGAGCTGATACTCAAAAGGCAAAGCCAGAATGGAGATTAATCGATTTTTTTTTTTTTTTCAGCTACACGATAAAAATAGCTCCAAAATTTGTAAACTGAATGCCCTGGGTAGCTCTGCTGAGATATGAGCAGGAGGTATCTGCTGAGTGGGGAAGTTCCTTAACCTGACAGTGAGACATCCACCACTGATTGTTGGATATTATTAGTGAGGTCAAGAGGGTTTTCYCAATGTCCTCTAAGCAGATAAGACTCGAACATCTTGGATTTGACAGACAATTCTCAACCCCTTCTCTGACCTCGGCTATGGACTTCTGGTCAATCAGATTGAACACAGAATATTTAATTTTTTTTTTTTTAATATGACCTTATTGCTTTTTTCGTTTTGGTTTTAGAGCCCACCATTGGTTATCAAAGACATATCAAAATTAGAAATTTTCACTTTACAAGAAACGAACAATTTCTGCGTGGGATTTTATCAGCCTCCTATTTTTCACAGAAAAGAAAAGTGGGAAAAAAGTATTTTTTGATAACTTGAATAACTGTACTCAAACACAGCAAACATTTTGTCTTTTAATTTTTAATGATGAGGGAAACATCAAACATTTTGATAAAGTTTAAAAACAAACAATTTACTACAAACAAAAGATTTCTTATTCGAAATTAAGAGGAAGAAGTGATTTTCCCGGAAATATATTCTGATGGACCATATTTGACTGTTTCAGTTGTTATTGAGTAAAATAAAACTGTTTTGGTGAATGGTTGGACATGGAGAGAGAATGGTTTTGATTTCATTTTGGTGACTTCAGGTATTGTGTAGCAAAACAATAGTTATGAAATCTGGGCTTTTGTGATGATCAAACTGCAGCCTGCATAGAACGAAAACAGTTATTCATGTTTTCCACCTTTTTTTTTTGTTTTTTGATCATGTGTTCCTCTCTTACACATGAAATTCCGTGATGAAAATTATTTTAGAACAGTTATTTGTAACATAAAGATGTTGTGAAATATATAAATAAATCAAATATTAATTATAAAAGGTTAAGAGCAACAGAAAGTACAAATGAGCTCTTGGAAGTCAAACCTTTGTTTCCACTGATGTAGAGCCACATTTAATTTGCTAGTATGGATTGAGAGCAGTTATCAAGTTTATTTATGACCTTAAGGATAGGAATTCATCAAAGAGAGCTTTCCTCACAGTCTCTGCTTTGTATCTGCAGTAGAAGTGAAAAATAACCACTGAAAGKGAAGCTTGCTTTATGTGGCATTGGAAATTTTATGTTAGTACATTCTAAAATAACAAAGACATAGGTATTAATTTTCTTGGATGATAATAATATATTCCATTTATGAATATATAATTTATTAATCACCAGACAAAAAGCAGCAAGCTTTTTAACATCTGCTGCTCCAGGAAGCAAACAGCCCAATCTGCTGCTACACTACTCATCTTGAAATTAGAAAGCTGTGGTCTAACCTTTTCTGAGAATCCTCCAGAAAACATGAATATGAATATGAAATTCCAGAAAATCCAGACAATATGAATATGAACCATTACAGGAGATGCTGTGTTCGCTGCTGCACTGTGACTGACAGTGACTTCTGCATGGATATCTCATGGAAGCTTCCTTCAGCGGGCCCTGCCCCAGGACCACCTTCCCAAGCCTCAAAGTGTCCCCATCCTCCAGTCCCGAGCTGCCTGTGACAAATCCTTCAGAGYTGTGACAGTCTTGTGCCTTTCTTAGTGTTTTGCAGTGTGGTGTCTTAATTTGAGAGAAATCCCTGGGTAAAGAACTCAGTGGTTGAAGCAATTTCAGCAGAACTTTTGTTTTGTTTTGGTTTGTTTTGTTTTCTGGGGGGATTAAGATAACTTTTAAAACAGGAGGACCACACCTGCCCCACCCAAGATGGGGGAGAGCAATCGAACTCAGGTTTTCTGCATCATCATGTGAGTGTCTGAACCTGTGCCCTGGAGGACTCAGCATGTTTCCCAGGCTCCTGAGCAAGCAAATGCTCTGAGAGAAACTTTTTCATAAGGGAAAATTCACCAAAAGCTGCTGAAATCATTGTGCAAGTGGCAGCTTCTTCAAGATCTGGGCCGTGTTGGAGGTTCCTGCAAGGACTGTGAGTGATATCTCATGGTTTTTTTTTCTTCGTTGAGCCTTTTTTGCTGTATTTAGCCCAGCTTTAGAGAATGGCTGAAAATCTGCACCCCAAGTAATGTACTAGGAAATGTATTTTCCTCTTCCCTCCTGGCATWTTTTTGGTAGCAATGAAATAACTGCATGTCTCAAGTTCATCATCTGCAAAAAGGATTTAACTTTTCTTGGTGCAATGGTGTAAAATAAGTCAGTTCTGATAGGTCAAAAATATTCCTTGGACGAGAAAAATCCTCTCTATGAAATAACTTCATCTGCTCCAGCATTTTTGCATTTTTTTCCTTCTATCTAATTTATATATAGATATTTATGTACATGCAAACTTTTATAAAAGAGGGAGGATGAAGAGAGACTTAAAAAGTGTATTTTTATCTTTCACTCTTGAAATAGTTGTCAACTGAGATTGTGCAAATATCACAGGGAATGAAGCAAGTTTCTGTAGTGATTAAGGTCTTAAAAATAATATCAGCTAGACCTGCCCTGACAGCAGTTTTGTTTCTTGGGTATAGTTGGGTGTGTTCCATTTGTTCTCTGTGGGTTTTGTTTGTTTGTTTAATTGGTTGATTTTTGCTTGGTTTTAAAAATGGATGGCAGAGGACTCTGTAATGTATTTCAGGAGTAGAATGTAATGGCAATAACCTGCTGAGATGTGATGTTGTGTTTTAAATTTACCTCTCTCCCAACTTTTTTTGATAATCTGGCTTTTCTGTATTCAGTCACAGGAACACTACRTTGTGAATTTATAAGACATGGCACCACAGAACTTTGCAAAATTCTTTTACATTGTGTCCTCATTGCTCTCTCTAAAGCATGCTAAGGGTGTCATGTCTTGTAAATACAATATTTTTGGAGTTGGAGCAGTTTATATCTCTTTTCTTTCTCCAATGTTCATGTGGGGTATCTCAGAAGATGAAAAGTTTCCATCTGCAGTATGTTCASGGGGGTTTATTAATCCAGGACTCTGCTACTTCCCAAACATGAAGGAATTTATTTTCATATCGTTCAGTTCCCCTATACAAACAGAAAAATGAGTGGTATAAAAGGTGAGTGAAAATTGCTGTGTCAAGATCTGTGGCTGAGGAGAAAGGGCAGTACTGGGTGAACAACTCTCTGGGCCAATTTACATATGCAAAATGCCTCATTAATATCTTAGCTATTGTGATTCTGTTGGATTAGAAAATGAGAAAGCAAAAGTGCTGTGCTCTCTTTTTAGCAGATCTAGTTAATCCACCCTAGGGTTGTTACTCTCCATTTAGTGCAAATTTTACATGAAAACAGCTGCCTGCAAACTGTTTTCCAGTATTAAATCTTCACCTCTGACCACTGACATATCTTCCCTGTGGGCTAAAGATTCTGTATCCTATTTAAACTTGCATGTTTTCAGCTGGGTAGTTTCTGTTACTTGATCACTTTCTAATCCACAGGCTTTTTTTTTTTTTCCTGTCTGATCTTTGAGTCTTGCCATGAGGCCAAATGCTGTCATAGATCACTTTCTACATCCCTCATTAAGTTTACATGGCTTTCCAAAGTAAAATCTCCAACTTTTCTCRGTCAGATTATTCATATGTTCTACCTAAACCGATGAACACTGAGATGCTGTGGCAACTGATAATATTTGGCATCATTTGTACAAATTCTAGGAACAACTGATGTTGGCATATTATGGATTGTGCTTGCTGAAACTCGTGTTTTGCTGACAAGAAMTGATTTGTCTCTCCAAAGTAACTCCGTGCTCTTGTTGATGGGTGGAAGTGTTGCATGTTCAGGACAGTGATGCTCAGAAAATACAAGATTTTGATGAAATTGGAAAGTGAGGGATTTATTCCTTTTACTCAGGCGATCTGTGTAACTGCTCCAAGTTTATATGGTGTTTATTTCCCATCTGTTTAGTCTGGGTTAAAGCTAGCTCAGAAATGTTTGCATGGTAATATCTGGCTAGTTAGCCCTGTGTGCACACAGAGAGGAGCAGGCACAGAGGAATAACCACTGCAGTCTAGAGAGTCTGAAGGAAAACGTGGGTGTTCCTTAAATTAGAAGAATGCTGTGCTCTCAGGACAAAATGTGTTCAGCTCCGGCGCCTCTTGTCCCTGCCTTGTGTTAGATAGTGCTGGCACAGCTCTCCCTGGGGCTCCTGAACTGCATTCAGGTTTAAAACAATAAAAAAAAAGAGAGAAAAAAAATCTCATCTCCTTTTTTCAGGCTATTTTTGTTCCTATATTACCCAGTGCAGCCCCACACACACAGTTCCAGCGTGAGAGAACCTGGATTCACCTCGTGCACATGAAAGTGAACAACTTGGCTTGGGGAGAATGTGCAGACAAGGAGAAGGTGGAAAATTCCTGGGTGGTCCAGGCAAATGCCCATTTATACCCTAAAGCAGCATTTTGGTGTTTAAAACAAGAACTTCTGCCAAAGCTTAAGMGGTGCTTGTCTTGTATCTGTAATGCTTTAGTTGCCTGTTGGTGTCTGGTTTGGGGTAGGGGGGTATGAGACCTAGTTTCAGAACTGACCTTTGTGAGTATTCTCCTCCTTGTTTTGAGTATTCTCCAGGATCCAAAGCAGAGCCCACAGGCTGGGATTTTTGGGTTTGTTTTTCAGCCTTGTTGCTCCAAAAGCAGTCGAGTGCATCTCCCCTAACACCTGATATCAAGTAAAAGCTGATTCCTCCCCCTTCTGAGCTGCTTGTGCTASCTACCCTCAAGGCTTGCCCCTTTTGAAGAACTTATTCCCTGCTGTTTGTCATTGTCACAGGAAGTTCAGAGCTTTCCAAGTAGACTGGTGGAAAAGTCCTTGCAAYGAGAAATTTTGTATTTCTCAGAGCAAGTTCACACTTTCAGAGCAGAACCCCAGCTCTCCATTTGGGGCTATTTTTTAAGTGAAGATATGTGACATTGAATCCTCATCATATCACTCACTGCTTTTGCCTTGCTTGAGGCCGATCTGGCATTCTTCTGGGCCAAGGAGGCAAAATATTTTCAATTACTCTGAGCATATTTTGCTCCCAAAGTTTTGATTTTTCTGATGAGCTTTGCTGTTCTGACTTTTTACATTTTATCCCTAACTGTGTGGATATTTGGAGGTGCTCACTGGATTAATTTTGCTCTAGCATGGCTATAGGGAATAACTGCAGAAATGCAGCACATGCCATTGTCAGAACTGCTTTGTACCACCATCTGTGTTCAGTCCCACACTGAGGGAAGCACCTTTGGTGGAAAACACTTCGTGTACACGGATGCTGAGCTGCAGGGAAGCGGGGAGCTGATATCTGCTGGCCTCTTGGGAGTGAAACATGTTAGTGAAAAATGTTCCTTCTGAAAGAAATTATGACTAGCACTTTTTTTTTTTAGTTCTTTTTTAGCTTGTGTACAATACAGTAGGTCCTACTACATCACTGTCCTGTTCCTGCTCCTTTGCAAACCCCCTTTTCATGCCAGCCCTCTGTTCACACGCTGCACGCTCCCCCTTGGGCTGCATTCGGCAGCACCAAATATTCCAGCAGCTACTAAATATTTAGCAACGCTAAATATTACTTTCTCGCCTTTGCTGATGTTAAAAATGAAAATGTTTGTTCTGGTTTTGGTTTGTTTTTTTTTTTTTTTTTTATTTATTTCTGTGAGTATTCTGCTTTAAGCATAGAGTTCCCGCCAGGACCTGAAGCAGGTATTTCAGGGGGTCAGCTGGCAGCTGGGTGCTTACAAAAGGCAGTGAGGCCTGAAGGAAGCTCCAGTTATCAGGTGAGGAAGGAAGCTCTCTACGTAGAATGACTGAGCTTTAACAYCTACGCAACAGGGTGGCTTCTGAGACAGCTTTGATAAGATAAGTCTTCGCTCGGCACACGGTTTGGAACAGGGTCACGAGTCGCCGCAGCACTAATCCCTTCGTAAAAGGAAAATGAGGAATGGTCTGTTTGGGACGTGCTCGGAGCACAAGGGACGATTATCCCGCCCGGATCACGTTGGTGGGGAGCAGGGGAGGTGGGAGGATGTGAGATCCAGCAACTGAACGGAGATGACCTTGGTCTGCAGAAAGCTCTTTTGTTAACAAATTTGTAACTGCTTGCAGTTTTCATTTTCATGCTTTCTAGACTTATTTCTATCCCACCCCTCTGGACTGACCAATGCCCTGTGTCAGACACGCTGGGAATCTGTCTGCAGTAGGTGAATCCTGAGGAGGACTCTTTTTCCCCAACATTCCTCCCAGGCCACATGAAATTAAGGATATAATCTGTTCCTCTGTGCACTGTTATCAGCTGCCTGGTATTTTTGCAACTTCAAGTGTTTGGTTGGGGATTTTCCTAGGTTTTAGTGGTTTTTTTTTTTCATTATTAAACACGACTGGGTTTTCTCCTAGTGGCACACAAAGGTTGATGCTCAGTTGATTGGGGGGAGAAGCTGCTTAAAAATTAAATGACTCTTGTACCAGCGTTGAAATCGATAGTGCAATGTCAGCTTGCAGCACGTGAAAGTTTTCCTTATGGTTCAAAAAAAGGTARTGAGTAATAATTATTTCAAAATAGCTCAGTATCTGTTTCCAGCTAACAAAGGTGGCTTTTTTARAAACCTTGTACTGCTCTGAACTGACTGCTGTGATAGTGAATGGAAATGTTCATCTGAACATTATTTAAATAATAATTGCTGAAACCATTTCTATCTGTATCTCATTTCTACTAATAAACCATCTTCATTTTTAATGAAATGCTGTCTGCACACACTAATTTACAGCAAAAGATCCCTTATTTTTAGCAATTATTAGGACAAAGTAGTACATTTGTGACACTATTAAAGCACCATCAACAAATTAGTTACCTTRTCTGCTCTCTATCTGCATAATCCTCATACCCCTGTCACCATGTTTACAAATCCAAATGAATATTGTGCAGCCCAGATCTAATTAATTTTGGATTAGCCTTCCAGACACATGTCGTTCTGATCAAAATAATCTGTATTCTCTCTTTTTTTTTTTTGACCCCTGGAGTATTCTGTTTGTCAGGGGATGTGCTGGAACATGAATACCAACAAGCAGGTTAATCCTTGGGCTGCCTCTCTCTCCCCTATCTGCAGCATCCTGTGTTTTGTCGCTGGAAACCTCGGAGATCCAGGGAATGTCAGGGAGCAAATCAGTGTCACGTGGGGGCTTAGGGGAGATTGATATCTGACCAGACGCTGAAGCAATCCAGCGTGGTGTAATAATGAGAATAGTCTGCTGAAATGGCTTTTCAAAGAGATCTGGCATTCTATTGTGCTCTCCTTGARGGGAAAGGGCCAGCCTGAAGATAGGTTTGAAAGGAAAGCTGAGCTGCTATAAATTTCAAAATGGGTGATGAGGAATTTAGGTGAYGGTGATTGGGTAATTTATTTGGTTTTATGCATCCTCTGACAGGGCAGCTGTCTGGGACTTCTGTTCCGTGTTCATGGCACAATCAAAYGATTTAAATGGAAAAATTCGCTTCTCCTTCCCCCCTGAAGTCAAGATAGGTTTTGGAACAGGACAATCCAAGTGTCATTGTTAAAGCTGTGTACAAGTCACAGTGTTTTGAAGGTCTGCAATTTGTTTTCAGTTGTAAAATATTTTTTTTGTCACAAAACTATTTTTATAAAAAAAATAATGGTAGGCCCTTCTCCTCAGCCCTGCTCTCTCACAATTTAAAATAAACCTTAAGCAGAGAATCCTGTAGCCCTCAAGGTGTGCGTTCACCCTGGAGAAATGCAGTTTTATTCTGCATGTGGATGTAGAGAGAGAGATCCCAAAAGTTCGGTGCATTTAGATGGAGATTTTGCTTGGGAAAAGCACAGGTACAGGAGCAGCACTGGGGAGAACAGCCTTCAGTTCGTCCTGAAGGGAAATCTGTCACCTCCAAGCTTCACTGTTGTTATCCTTTCTGTGACTACTCACCAGAATCTGGCATTTTTGCTTTGTGATTTACAAAGCACTCGAGGAAGCAAAATACTAACCAAGGAATACAGTAATGACCAGAAAGACATAAGTATAAAATTAAATAAATGAAGAGTTGAGCGTTATTAACCTGGGCTGATTTTAAAATTTCATAGTAAAGGGTAATTTTCAAATATCTACTGTTTCCAATAGTGGAAATTGAGTACTTATTAAGTAATCAGGAGGTTTCTGGGGTAGGAAAGAAATCAATCAGGATGGGTAATATTTGGAAGCCTCTTTATCATCCAAGTTTTTGTGGTGCCTGGGGGAAAAAGTGAAGATACTGTGCACGCAAATATTCATTAAATGTGATAATGAATGTACTGTTAGCATAAAGTCATCTTCCAGCATCGATGGTCTGCAAAGAACTTTCCTTGGCAGGCTGTTCTTCAAAACAGGAACTCAATCCCTTTTTTTTTTTTTCCCCCAGAAATATTTGTAACCAAAGGGTAGGAGAGAATAGCTAGGGAATGAATATTTCTTCAGCTGAATGCAGATTRAATCTGGTTGGGTTTTTCCTCCTGTTTTCCCATCAAACCGGATCCATTATCCCCCCACCACGCTCCCTGAGAGGAACAGAGGTGCTGAAATACATTGTGGGTGAAAGTTTGGCTGCTGCAAGTGCTTAAGCRTGGGTTTAGTTCCGTGGGTGTGATCAGCATTATGGTGAGTTTAACAGAGGTGCTAGCACAGGTAGAAGTGAAAATTTGAGTAAATTATGCTGAGAGAGAGGTTTATTTGTGAGGCCTTGGCTTAAATAGGATAAATCTGGTAATGCACAGAACATGCCCCTCAAAGCTGTTAGATAATGGAGTTGGGCTTAGATTATTTTCTCCTTTTGAGTGAATCTAGAGTCAGTCTCTGAATAGCAACAACTGGGAAGGAGAGGGGGAAACGAGGCTGCAAAGTCGGTCTAAAAATCAAAAATAAAATCAAACTGATAGCTGTAGTGTTCATTTCTTGCTCTGCCTGTGCTGTTGCCTGATCTCTTATCTCTGATGCAATGACTGAAAAAATTGGGACTGTAGTAGTTTTGTCTATTGTCTTCTGCTCCTCCCTAAAGATAAATGGTTGAAAGTAGAAATTTCGTAGGACCTTTGATGAAACACAAGGTCTGCAGATATTTGAACTGATGTGATGATGTTTGGGCTTCCCAGTGTTCAGACTCTCTTTGTGGTGTTTAAGAGCAACTTGTCAAGAGTCAGATCCCTTGTGCTAGACACCATATGGTTACTTTGCTGTGTGATTTTCAATTTCTCACTAAAAAAACTACAAAAAAAATCTTTCTCCCCACTAAACTGGCTGTATCAGTACAGCTATCTATTTAAAGCTTAACTTTGGGCAGAAAACTAACAAAAAACATGAACGAAATTAATGAGAGGAATTAACATTAAGTGTTAAYTAGCAAATATGCACAAAGGGCAGAATTGGAAGGGAAAGAAAAAAGGCAGCAGAAATTGATGTTATGACAACTCCTCTTTTAGTTTGAAAAAACAACCCCTGGATAAGATTAATTACRTTGTTAAGTAGTGCAACTTTTAGTAGCTAAAAACCCCCGGGGGGCTCAATTCATCTTTGTATTTTGTCTTCAGAAGCGAGTGACAAATGATGATGCAAGATAGCAAACACTGATGGATGGGACTGAGTCCCATTTCTGAACGATTGTGGTGCTGTAAATCCGTGCTGTTCTCCTGACCTTGGTGCAACACCAGCTCGTGGCAGCTGAGAATTTGCTCCCTTGTTGAATTTGAAGTTATGGAACCTTTCTCCAGAGAACAATCAGCATTATTTTGTGTAAGAGACCGAAGAAAAATCTGAAATTTAGAAAGGGAGGTAAACTAAAGTTTCCTGATGGGAAGGAACACGTGCTGCTTCATGTACAAGAGGAATCATATTCCCCCATATAACAGAATATGCACATAACCAAACTTCTGACAGACATTAACAGCAGAATTTACCCCATTGGCTTAGATTTTTTTTACAGGAATGCACACAACTCCAGGTGAAATAGTGCTGGAGTCAGGGAAAACCTAAGTGGTGGTGATGGACACTGTCTGGCTTTATGTCTGAATGGGGTTGAGGCCTGTGGCTTCAGAAAGAAGGACTTTCTGAACATACAAAATCTTGCACAGCCCCACACACGGCAGGGAGCCTGATTGGTCATAATTTAATCACGATTAAAGAATCAACTCATCTCCATTATAATTGAAGGCTGTGTACAAGAACAAGAATTCAGCTTCAGTAGGATCATAAAACCTTTTTTTGAAACACTTGTATAACAAACAGGGTTATTTTTCTGGACTCCAGATGTCTGCAGTCATGGGGAGAGTCAAGTGTAGCACCAAGAGCTGGTACAGCACAGAAAGAGACAACTGGGCAGAGCAGTCTTACTCAGGCAGGATGCAGAGGAAGATGATGAGTGTCCAAAACTGAGCTGGAGGGATGCTTGGGAGAAGGCTTCTTTCCTATTCCTGCAGAAAATATAAACTTAAATAACACTTTGTAATATTAKAGGGAGCTCATTCTCCACAAGGGAGGACAAGTCTTTTTGAGTGGTCCCTATGGGAATATATCTTGTCCTTCCTGTCTAACCAGAGAAGGATGAAAAGACAGGAACATCAAAATGCCCCACTCCCTGATGAATCTCTGTCACTCTGATTACACCAGACAGATACTGCCTTTTTTTTATTTAGCAGTAATAATGAAATGTGCTGGGATTGCAGGAGGCTTACAGCTGCTGCCGCCTCATGAACAACTTCGTGCTCGTTTGAAGCAGTTCATCACCACGCCAGAGGAGGTTCCTCCTCCCCTGCAGCGCTGCATTCCTGTCACGGTGTCCTACAAAGGCTGCTCCTCTCCCCTTCTTCTGAGCCGCACGGGGACATTAGCATGAAAACGAGGACTTTGTTTCTTAAGTGTTCATCCATTCCTCTGGCTCATCCTCCCACCTGAAGTCCTCATCTGTGGCATCAATGAGCTTCGCTCATTGGAAATTGGTTTGATGAGGCTGTTTAAGTGCAATCCACTTACATATTATATGCAATAATCTCCCCGTAATTATAGACCTCCCTTTATTATTATGACATCTTTTAACACTTTTGAAGTTCCCTCAGTCTCATAATTCAGCTTCATTGACCAGAAAACAAAGAAACCCACCAGCTGCAGACTTAAAATCATGATGCTGCTGGCTTTAATCTCTCTTTAGTCATTAAAACATAAATTAGCACTTGTACTCGTTCCTTCCCAGGCAGCTTTCTCTTCTGGGTTTCTTTCATCCTCTGCTCACAACTGCCACCTGCTTCTCCTGGTGGCCTTCCTTCCACCAGGGAGGAGATTCCTTCCCAGGGTCTGTCAGGAGCAAGGGTGCCAGGGGCATTAACAGCAAGGAATACAGGACAGGAGTGGGAGGGAGCAAATGCTGACTGAAATCCATGGGACTGATGCTGTTCAGTGTCTGAGCACCTCTGACTGAACAGCTACACCAGATAGGAAATCCCAATCAAAATGTGTGTGGTCATACAGAGGTGCAAATGTTGCTTAAGTCAGTGACAAGCTCCACTCATTCATTATGACTCCTCAAGTGCCTCAAAGTAAGCACTTTTTTTTTTTTTTTTAATGTACAGCCGCCAAGGGGTTTAAACTTTTGTGCCTGACGGTTTTGGCCAGAGGAGAAAACAACCCCATTCATATTTCAGATGTGTGAAGCAGAGATGAAAAGTCAGGAACTCGGTGATTGACACCTCTAGAAATGAAGAGCAACATGTGGAAGAGCTTTAGGGTTGCATACACAGCTCTAGGTGGAGAGAAGGATTTGCTGATCTGTGAGAAAGGCTGAAATAATGGAAAAATCATGCAGCATGCTCAACTTAATTGTATCCCTTATGGAATCCCTGAATGATGTGCAAAGGGATGATCCTAATTAAGAAAAGCTCAACCTGTTGGTTAAATCCTAGAAAATTTCTGTTCTTTCTTATTATCTGAGCTTCTTGCTGCATTTCCTGAATGTGCAAGGCCAAATTTAAAGCTTAAATCAGTGAAAGATATACTGTGTCTGGATTTTGTGTATTCATGATATTTTCCACAAACTTTGAACACGATATGGTTTGGTTCGTGGCCAGTTCTTAAAACAAAGCCTTTTTTATTATTATTACATTTTAAAAAAAAAAAGGTCTATCTTCTATGATATTGCTCAGGCTATATGAATTAGACATGTGAAGCTGTGGCTCCATTGAAAACAGATTTTTGCTCAAATAAATGCTGAGGAAGCAGTTTTGTGCTCTGCCAGAATGAGATAGTAATAACATCTCTAAAAATACTCTTCCTAATTCTGACAATACTAAGAAAATCTTGGTTTGTTTTACCATGMATAAAAACTGGCTGTACATAATTTGTGATGTCTTAAGAGGGTATCCAGGGCTCTATTTATCTTTTACTTCAATAAGCAGAGAATTGGAAAAGAACACCAGAAAGAAGCAACAGATGTGCTTGGGTACTTGAGCATAACCCCATTAAGGAGGACTCAGTGTGGTTTATTGGGTTTTCAGTGCTAGAAAGCCAAGCACATGTGACTTTCTGGGGAATCCAGAATTTGTCTCTGATACAAGAGGAACATCAAGGCAGCAGAGTAATGAAACTTTCTGCCAGAGGCAAGGAAAAAATACACGGGGTGGGTGGAGGCAGAAGGTCTAGTTCCATTTTATCTGCACCCTCCTGTCAGACTTTCATACCCACGGATAAGATCCCCCTGAGTCTTTTCAGAGCTCACGGTCCCAGCTGTCCCAAACTCTCCTTGTATGTAGGATGCTGCAGTCCCTTCATTATCTTCACAGCCCTTTGGTGGAGTCTTTCCAGGAAGTGCATTTCACTTCCACTTTCCTCTGTGCTTAGCAATCCTCCCCAACAGCTGAAATTTCGGGGTCTGAAACAGAAAGTAATGCTACCATTATCAATCCTAGTGCCATTCCTAGTATCAGCCCACCCTCCCAAGGGAGTTCTGCAAGAGCAGCACACCTGTTTAGTTCTGCTTGGAGAATGGGTTTTATTATTATTATTTTATTTTATTTCACACTGGATATTCTTCTATTTTCGATGTTAGTTTTTTTTCCGTCCTTTAAATAGTTTATTTGTCTGTAAATCACAGATCGGAGGGATGCAGGATGATGCCAGGTGGGACGGTTTCACAGCTACTTGGGTCAAATATAGTATTCCTGTACTACATATATTGAGAATAAATCAGGTATCACCGAGTTGTATGTTCCTCGTGTTTAACAAAAGCTACATGATGCAGACAGGGAAGTCTTCAAGGAACTGTAAATAAATAGGATATTATTAGTTGAAAATATCAGGGTATGTTTTGATTTTGAAGCTTAACCGGAATGGCTTTCAAATTGCTGGTTACATGGGCTGTTTAATAACTCCACAGAAGAGCTTAATTCAGCGCACAGCGAGGGATTGGTGAATAACTTCTGTGCTCAGTCAGTTCTCCACATTAAAATGAGGATGCAGCAGAGGAAATGAAGCACTGACAGCAAGTGGGTGGATACACTTCCCCGAATTCAACATTGACTCCTACATACAAAGGGACGTTCTTATTTTACTCAAAGCATTAAAATGTTCCCGCTGGGTTCTAATCAGTTTAGACAAGTGTCTGCAAACCTTTTTCCTTCCACAGAAATATGGAGGAGAGAATTTTTAAAGAACAGACAGCCAATCTTTTGAATCTGAAAGGAACTATCAAGTGGGTGTGTTTGTTGTGTGCGAACGTGTGATTTATACCTAAAATAGGAAGCCACACACACAGGCTTTGGTGAGATGGAGAGACTTTCCAAAGCATTTTGTGGGGATTTCTTGTTTAACAGGAAATTCATTTACCATTCTGCATTTCTTCCAGCTGTCTGTGGTCTGGTGATTTATAAGAAAGGATGGTTAAAGTTTGATTTAGAGCTAAGTCAGGTGCTGAAGGACATTCACTTTAGAACAGATATTTCCTGTTAGCTTTGAGAACACCTCTGCAATAACGTTTCCATACCCACCTAGATATGTTAGAACCTGCTTAATGGCTCATAAAGTCCCAACCTCTGATTCTCTTCTGTGTTCTGATTCCAAGCCATGCAAGAGGGAAAAGAGGTACAACAGGGAGCAGGTGGTGCAGGACTCAGCAGCAAATTAGCCACGAACTTGGGAAGAACAATGTAGGTAGAAGCAATTAATTTCATATGTTGAAGAACACTATTCCTTCTACTAATCACAGCTGCTCAGGYCTCACTATGAAGAAGAAAAGAAGGATGATGGGCAGATCATTTGTAATGCAATGAAAAAATACACCTAATTTACAATTTAAATGGTCTTGTGTTAAAGGCTAGAGCCATCTAAATTCCAGCTTTGGGGAAACGTTACCTTTTCCTCCTTAGAAAATATATGTTTTTAGAGGACTTAGGGACTGGCTCTGGATGTGATTGTCAATCTAAGGCTACATCACACCCATGACCATTTTTTTTCCTCTTTCAGCTCTGTGACTAAAACGTGATAAAATAAGAATTCCCACTATTTATTTCACTAATTTTTGTGTACATCACAATAGCTATAATAGCTGTTCAATCCGAGAGGGAAACGGGGAGGMTACAGAGCACAATTTCCTCTGTTGCTTCACTTAAGGACCAGTTCTGCTGCCCTGGCTTGATTACGGCAGCAGAGAGATGAAGTTTTCATTCACATACAGAAATGGGCTTTCTAGGTGTTCTGTAAGTAGAAAAGGATTCTACCAGTGCTGTATTACAGTCAGTGCTGTGTCCTCACCAGAGCTCACCTCAGGCGTCTGGAGCAGGGCTGGGAGCACAGGACACACTTTGAAAGGAGTCCCCTCACAGCACTGAACCAACCACCCTGGTCATGAAYAAGCAGTGGTGAAATGTATATTGTTTGGAGTACCTAGGCCAACTCTGGGTGTCCCCTGAGAGAACAGGGGAAGGASAACGACTTCTAATTCCATCGTGAGTTTATGGACCGCGAGCGGAGACCGCAGCGTGGAACGCTGTGCCTCGTATTCCGAAGGGCTGGGATTACACAGGGATCACTTTCAGTCCTTCAGGCTCTTAAAAGCCGGTGGAAGCTGCAGACCCTCTGTAACGAGGGGARTGTTTCACCCAAGAGCAAGTGAGCAGAGGAATGAGGTCATCCGGAGCCACGGGGCTCACAAACCGGCCACGGGACCAAATATTGTGGAAAAACCAGTGCGCCGACTGCTTGCGTGGAAAACCCTTCTCCTCGGCCCGAATGTTTCTCTTGGAAGCGCTGGACCCCCGGGGGCAGCTTCCAAGAAACAAGGCTGGAAGGAATCCATCCCTTTGGCCCGCCAAGGCCGGCTGAGTCGGATGTTTGGATTTGTCGCTCCCCTCTCTCGGCTCAAGTCCGGGCTCAGCTGCTCGCCAGGGCTCTCCGGCCAGGCTGGGGGGGTTGGTTTTGCCGAGCTGCCTTTCCTGCCCGCTCTCTTCTGCTTTTAGCCATCGTAAACTCAGGATATAAGCCCAGGAGGCTCCATCTGGCTGGYGGCTGTGCTCTGGAGGAGCCTGATCCCAAGGAAGGTGGATCCTGTCTCCCAAGCTCCCCACAAGGGACACGGTGCTGAAGTTTAATGACTGAACGCTCAATGAGTTCGTAGACCGAGCCCGGGGTAGGGGGGGAAAAAGATGAAATTAATAATTTCGAACTTTGGTGGGAACTAGAGTGGCCCAGTGGAGTTATATCTTGCTTTCTGGTTTTTATGTTCTTTTTTTTTTAAATAGCTCACGTAATATAATGCAGTAAGCTTTTCCACCAAAGGCAGGGTATCAGTTTTATCCAAACAATAGCCCAGGTGTTACCAGAAAAAGAAGCAAYAATCTAATAACCCAGGAAAACTCGGAATTATTAAATWTGAATCAAAATGGAATTTTTTTCCRTTTTGTATAWTGTATATTTTTATCTCTTACATCAGATTGTCTTGTGGTATTCTCCACCATCTTCAAAGGTCTTGCTGTGCTTAACCTGTCTCTGGGAAGGTGTTTTTCTAATTAAAAAGGCTTTTGTAAAGTGTAGAATTCGGTTGCAAATTTCTGACTGTTCTGCAAGAGAAATATATTCATTTAGSCCAGCCTACCTGGAAAATCACCGATGCAGCTTCCATAAGTGACCCAAATAACTCCAGCATTGGCCAGACAAGTATTTCAAAATCACAAATGACATTTAAACATTGGATTACTTGATGTCCTGGAAAATGTTGATACTTATTTCCTTGCCTTTCTCTGAGTCTTTTGGACTGCTTTTGGGTGATGTTGCTGAGCATGAAAGCTAAAAATATAATGTTTTCAAAAAGCCTCCACTTAATCTTTGCCCACCAGGAAGGGTGGCTTTCAAACCACGTTGGACATAGCAGCAAGGTGATGGGTGACACAGCAGTTGCCTTGACTTGTCTAATTAAAAGGCATTTTACTTGCCTTTATATTTCGTGTCCGGTTTGCTGGGGGTTTAGCACGACTGAAGYTGGCTTTGGAAACCATTCCCTGCTTCCCTGCACGATGGGGAGGCACACAGGACCTCACAGGGCTGAGCGCAGGGACAGCATGGCACAGGCAGGGATAAACCCCTCCTATTTACGCCTGGCCATTAAATCTGAGCCTAAGGTTGCGTGCACAGTGAGATTTACCTCGTTGAGTTGTGGACACTCGCATGGTCATTTTTCAAGCCTTCAGGTGGGTGGTTTGTAGGGTCAGCTGAGGCAGCAGGCACTCACCTGAGTGGCACTTTCCACGCGGGCTCTGTCMCTTCCCTGCACAAGAGAGAAGCACTCTGGGGTGCCCTGGGAGTGGCTGCTGCCTGCTGTCAGATTTCCCTGGCAATCGAGGGAAAGGAGGGATGTAGCCAGGAGCCAAGGCCATGGCAGTGATTTGTACAGCTCAACATCTGCTCTCACCCYTTCCCTCTCTCATATATTGTAATAATAAGTCACGGCTACCTATGCTGGGCGTTAGCTGCAGTTATCAAATTAATTATCAAAGCAATGCAATTCAGCTGAAGTGTGAGCTCAGACACAGCCTCCACTGCCATTTCAATGCTGCAAGATCCCTGCCTGACAAACCAGGTACAGCCCAGTCTGGTGCTTATTTKGCACATAAGCAGGAGGGTGCTCCTGCACAGCTTCCCCTGCCTCTGCCCAGAGCCACCCAGAGAGCCTGGGCCAGCGGAGCCTCGGCACTGTGATAGATCAGCGTGCTGTCAGACCTCACCACGTTGCTACACCCGGGAGAAGGCAACTTTAATTTCCATACTGAATAGCGAGGCTCTGAGCCCAGCATATTGCTTTGAATCAAAGCAGCCCGGACTTGAAAGCATTCCTAAAGTGGAAACAGGTGTAGTCAGCTGTTTAAACGCTTTGCAAGTTGTTTGACACATTACCACAGTAGTTTGATTCACATTTGAAAGTGAAGGCATTTGCATAAGCAGAGGGAGGTCATAAATCATTTTGGACAGAGTATTATTATTGTGTTAGTTCCTGGGGATTGATGGAAACAAGTAGCTGGAACAAAGCAGTGCGAGCCTGTTCGGAACGTATATACATGTTTGTGATTACCATTAAAGCGGAGAAAGTAATAGAAACTAATTTTTCATAAAGAATAAAAATCAGATGGGGTTTTTCTTCGACTGCATTATTGTTGTGCCTGCTTTTGGTAGGCTTGGGGTTGCTGAGTTGGAGCAGCTCAAACGACTGTTCAAATAAAACGTCAGTCGGGCACCTAAATTCCCTGTAAAAGGGAGCTCAGGCACTGTATTTGCAGAATTGATTTCCAGATGCTTCGGAGCACTCCAAATCATGTGCTATCTGCTCTTCCTTGTTGCCTTCTGAATAACTGTTGCATGCCATGACCCGTGATCTTCGTTTCCCTAGAAGTACACGCTACTCCATATTTTATGACATGCTGCAAAACGGATGAAAATATTAATCTTCTAAAAAGAGGTTAATTTAATAGAGGAAGAAGGGAGAGAGCCAAGCATTATGCTATAGTTGTTTGATGAATGTTCCATATTTCATCTTTATGCGCCGGAGCCAAGCGAGTAACTCCTCTCTTTGCATAAACATATGGTGGCTTTGTTTGGAGGCAGATCCGCRACAGCAGCGAGTGAGTGAGTGACTTCCCAGGCTGTGACAGTTGTCATATTCCTGGGTGGCAGTGCTGCCAGAGAGCATGAATATTAACACAGGGATTCAAATTCCCTGCGACACCGCGGCGCTGCGCTCACAAACTGCTCCTCCTGAAAAAAGTGGAGTGTTGCTATGTTTGTCTGCTCATGGGGGGGTTCTGCTCGTTTGTTTGGGGTTTTTCTGCTTGTTATTTTTACAGGGTGTTTTGGTTTTTTTTTTTTTTTAARGTCTTTATTTTGGAGCCAACATATACAATAGAAGCTGATTGCCTTTGATCCAAAGTAGTGGAAGATACTGGATTTCAGCAACTGCAGTCTTTTTCTGGGGGATAGATCTGTTTGTGTTGTTTAACGATGGGAAGTGACTGGYGTATTTTCTCAGTAGACAGTAAATATGGGCTGCTGTGAAATGGAAAGCAAAAGGAACACCATGTCTGTCTTTTGCTTGACAAAGACCATCTGACAGATCCACTCCTGCTTCCTGATAGGTAAAGCAGGCAAGAAAGGGARAAAAATGAAGGAAACAGTCGTGAACAACAAGCTGAAATGCTAAGGATTTTATGGGGAGGGGAGAACATAGATAAAGGACTAAAAACACCCTGGTGTGCTGTGCTGAGAAACATTTATTTATTGAAGGGAAACCAGAATGTTTTATTGTTAAACAATTTGTATAGCCAATAAAACAGAATCAGGCAACTGAGATAGATCTAAAGAAAGCCAACTCCTCCATTTCTTGAAAACCATCTAACGTTTTCAAAGGAAAACACCATCAGGATCAGAACAGCTTTATTATACTGGAAAGGAAGAGGGGAAAGGGCAGACAGATAAAAATTGTCTTTCTGTGCTCAGCTGAGTTCCCCACTTGGTATTGGCAGTGCCAAGAGCCTTCAGCCAGACACACACAGCAGGCTCAAATTTGATTACTTTTAATCTTGCTATTTAGGTTTCAAAAGATAGGATTTCCCACAAAAGTGGTGAGTGAAACAAAGAAAGCTAACAGCTAACTTTTATATGTGTTAACTGTTTATAAGAGTTATTTGCTGAAATTTTGGTGCTGTCTATCCCCTATCCAGTTTTTCCACAGGACTTGACAATGAGATGTAAGGGGCAAAATTCTCTGCTTCTAATCTCCATGCATGAAATCTTATTTAAATGCAAATAGTAACCTTAAATTCTTTCTCCCGATTTAGTTTTGCAACCTGAGGACACCAAAAGGTCTAACCGAAGTGATTTTTTTTCCTATCAGCTTGACATTTGTAGAACCAGACCCAAATCAACTGTGTAATAAATAATAAACCGAACATTTTTGTAGAATATAAATATCATTGAACATATAAATTAGCAAGTCAGTAGAGAAGCCAAATGTGATTGCAAAAGATGGCAAAAAGTTCTGTTGTCATATTTCAGATTATTTTGCTCCCAATGTGATGAGGTTATAATAACCCAAAGCTGACAATGAAGCTCTCCAAAAAAAGCAAAAAAAAGATCATGTTTTGTGCTATATAAATATGTAGATGCTGAGTCAAAAGAAGAAGGAGCAGTCAGTGACAAAGTTTTAATTTCTGGATGTACTTCCACAAACTCTTCAAGTCCTTGATGTACTTAGAAAGCAGAGAACTGTTAATACCTAATCCTGCAKGGAGAGAGTGCACTGTGGAAAACAAAACAAAAATATAACTTTTATTTTCGATACAGCAAACCACTTAGGCACRTGTTCCATCTTATAATCTGGTTAGCTAAGCACTGAGGCATTTCTTTCAGTTCTCCCAATAGCAGGACTTAAAAATTAATTCAACAAGCTGTTGAGCAATCCTGCTTGATCCACTAAAACACTSAAGCATGTGCAAAGTAAAAATTTGTTGTGGATCTTTATTGTCCCAGTCGTTTTTCCCAGTCCACTCTTATGCRAAAATTTGCCCTTTCCTTGGCATCAGAGGATGGATTTGCAAACTTTATCCTGAAATATGAAGTTAAATGATCACAAAGAATCACATCTGAATGGGGAATAGGAGCAGGAGTGATGGAGTTTTCATTTCAGGTAAAACTGGGACTGATATTCAGACTGACATGAGATGAACTCTGCAGTTCATAGTTTTCTTCTTAATACAGCCATGTAAAGAATATTGTTCTTGTTTCCAGCTTCTTGAGCTTTTACACTTCTTTTTTAAATAGTGCATATTTTTTTATATATTGTCTGGTTTTTCTGATGAGGATTTGGGGTTGAATATAGGGACATACACTAAATTATTGGAATAGGGTGCTTTTGATAGCACTGGATACCTCCAAATTTTACTGTCGCCAAACAAAAGCAACATTGCTGAACGGAAATTCACTTTATCATATCAGGATGTTTTKAGAGGCCAAAAGACATCAATAGAATCAAAAAAGGATTAGGCAAACCCACAGAGGAGTCAGGAGCTATTAAACTCATAGCGGTTCACCGGTTCATTGAGCAGAATTCCTAATCTGTTCTTCAAGGATAAGATAAGGAACTCTACACTTGCTTTGATTCTTCAATATTTCCCTGAAGTGTTCACTGATGATCATCAGGACAGGCAAGATGTGGGTTTCTGTTTCATCTTTTCTCCTGACTCTGTAGCTGACACACCYTGATGTCTTCACAGACAGAACCTGGCAGATCTCACCAATGGAAAAGCAATTTATTTCCTTTCCACTCGTGACTGTAGAGAAATKATTTGGAAGAGGTAAGATGATGGAGAAGCCTCCTTGAAGAATCCAGAGCAGGGAAAAAATAAAGAGAGGTGCTCTAGGGCATGTTCTGTTCCTGTTCTTCTGGTCCAAAACATTTTACTGAAACATTTGCATCTACTACCTTTGATTTTCTCAGCCAGTTCCTCTAACAGAGTTACACCTCCACAGATGATATCTGAAAGGGATAATGTGCATGTCAGTCCATTATTCCTGCTGAAGGAAACTGCCCTGTACTTGCTTATAGGCAAATATATTCCTTATTTTAATAGATGGTGTCCCAAACAAGTAAACAAAGATCCAGGAATAAATAAGAAAGTCTGCTTTAGATGTTTCTTCTCTGCAGCCAAAGGCCAAATGTGTGTGTGGTCTCGGGGCCACGGACACGTCCTAAGAACCATTATTAATGACTGTGAAATTCGCGTTAGGAAATAACTTCCAATTTTCCTTCCAACCAAAAGGGTGTGCTCCTTCTTCTGGAGACACAGCCACACAACACAGTTGTTTGTTCCACCTGGGATGCTTTTGCCTCCACCATCAGCCCAATGATAGATATTTATGTAACACATTAATCTCTTATTTTGGCTGTTGAAAAAAAAATGCCTTTTTTTTTTTTTCCCTCTAAATTTATTTCATAGTGGAAAATAGTGTTGGCTGACCCTTACACAGGCAGAGACTGCAATCAGTAACTCTCTGGCCATTATAACTCGGCTGAGTTGTGTCATGTGAGACAGAATATCCACAAAATTTCAGGCGAGGGTTCTGATTGCTGCAACAGCCACCAGGCAGCTYGTGGGCACAGAGAGCAACAGTGATTTGAGAGCTTGGAGGCACTCTGCACTGGGAGTCCAAACACTCAGGGATCTGATGGAAAAAATAGCTCTTTAAACAACTTAAATTTGACTGTTGACCCTCTGCAGTCCCTCTGTCCCTTTGAGGGCCAGAGAAGGAGAAGAAAGATCTCTCTAAAGCAGTGCTCATAATCATCTCTCGTTTGTGGGAAGAGTTTGCACTGTTCCTTTGAGGAGTTCAATTATGTGAAGATTACAGAAGTAGCTGTTGGATTTATTCTCTAGTGTCTTTGGTAATAATTCWAGGAGGAGTGAGTGAAAAAATAATTTGAAGTCTGACATTAATCTTTGAATTTGTAGAAGAGCAATTGTGAGGAAATTCCCAACTGGTTTGTTTTCCCAGTTCAATTCAGAATGGTTTTGAACAGGAGGTTATTCAGCACAGAGTTAGTATTTCTGTTCTGTGTAGCTGGCATAAAATATTGCTGTCAAGAGTCAATTTGGGTTGGTAAATATTTTTCTCCTGCAGTCTTCCAGTATGTTTTTAAAACTGAAAAGCTGTTCCAGGAAAAAGAACTCTTCCACGAAGTTTGATTAACATCACTTGGTTGATGGATCAAAACCAGAATCTGAAATTAATTTATTTTTTTTTAATACCGTGAAGCTAAGAGTTCGATCTGTTTATAATGTTTTTTGACTTTAAAAGCCTGAGAATCTTGTATCCCATCCATGTGTGCTAAAAGCCTTATGAAAGAAACTCTGTTTACAGCACTAAATTCTGYCTGTATGGCCTGATCTTGTCAGAATTATCCTATTTTAGGTTACTGTCTCTGTGACAATAGCATTCAGATCTTATCAATCTGACCCAAAACTAAACTATATCCTTAGGCAATCTCAGATTGTGAACATTAAATCTTCTCTAACTGCAAATTATATTTCCCTCATTAATTTCTAGAATTTCCCAAGTTATCAATTACACAAAGCCAGAGTGTTCAATATTGAAAAAAGCCCAGTAGATTTGTATTTTAATTTCTCTTAGCTCTTTATCATTGTTCGGAGAGAGCGCGTGCGATTTACAGATGCTTCAAAATCCCGGGGAATTATCAGCATATTGGGAATCACCCTTCCACAATTTGCATGAAGGGCAAGGTGGGCAACTTGTGAAGACAAGGCTGAAACAAATACATGCTTTACTCTGACCAAGAGGAGCAGCAACAGCTCAGGATAATACAGGAAGTGTGTTTGGTTTTCCAGATTAGATGAGTCTGTGTGTACGAGCCGGGACAAAAAGGTTCCTTTAGCTCAGCTGCTTTTAATGTCATGCAGTTGCCATACCATGGCGTGCAGCAATGGGGGAAAGCTGATTTCTATTTCCAGTTACAAAATACGAGGCAAAAGGGCAGGCACACACGCAAAGCCTGGCCGGGACACACAGCGTAATATCACCTTGCTCCTAAACCCTCGTTCTGAACGAGGGTTCCCATCAGAACCGAGATCTCTTTGAAGGCTTGGAAAATTTCCTGTGAGGTTTGATGAAAAGCAGAGCTTTGCATGGGTTTATTTCACAAGCAGAGCASGGGGGCACGAAGTCAAATTATTGGGCTGCCCCGGGGATGCTGAGACAATTGGGGTTGCTGGGTGGAGTGGGTGTCCTGGAGCGTGTGGGGGAGGGCTCAGGCTGGGTTTGCTGATGGCATTGTCCTGCCCCCAGGGAATTTTTGACTTTTCCCTCTGGAGGGTACGTGGGGAATGATAAATCTCAGTATTTGTGCTAAAACGTCAAGTAGGAAATAAATTCGAGCAGAAATGCAGAGTTATTACTACCTTGGCCTTAGCAAAGGCTGCACACTGACTGTCAGGATGCTCTGCCTTAAATTTTCCATTTGTTGTTGGTAAGGAACTGGTTCTAATGATTCCTCCTTTGGGATGCACAAGTGGTTTCCATCAGAAGGCATTTTACCAGGAGCACCCACACAGGTGCTTTTGAACAGCATATAAGGGGATCTTTGCAGAGAAACCCTGCAGACCTTCAGATGTGCCAGAGCTTTATGACAACAAATGCTGGGGATCTAAATAAAAGATTTGTCACATTTGTGAGGAAGAAGGAATTCACTCTGGAGTCTTGAGGAAAGTTCATGTGTCCATTTCCATGGTTTTACTGGGAGTAGAGGGGTCAGGTTTGCTTTTTACCTAGTGCTTGCAACCAGTTAGACACAAATAACTAACAATATTTGCACAATCCTTTCTCTATGTATATATAAATATTATTTTCATGGTGAAATGACAAAGACCAGCTTCTGATCTACTCATGCTAAGTAACATTTTCCTTGACAAATAGTCCTACGGAACTGGGAGGGAAGAAGTTGATTGAATACTAGGGTTTGGAATCTGACCATAAATAAATGTTGACTTTTTTTATTGCTTCCAATTCCTTATCTCTGAAGTTTCCTGGGGTAGATTCAAGATGTCCAGAATGAAGATCATTGCTCCTTGGTGTAAATTAAAAGAAGAATTAATTATGTCTGAATGTATTTCCCACAACTTTAATGCTTTCAAGATGGTGTGCTCCACCTCGCCCTGAGCTTCACCAAAGCCAGTGGAATCAGGCCAGTGGTAAATATTGTCTGAGATTCCAAGAGGGAAACTTCCTGCACAGAAGATGACTATTGCAGTTTTTAATTTAGGCTGCAGTTTTTCAAGACAGGGAGATATTTACAGAGTCAGAAGCACATCTGGGAATATTTTATAAACTGTAGTATTTTCCCAATGAAAATGTAAAGCTTGTCTGATGTTATATCCAAAATTTCATCTTAATTAGGGTTTGCATTCCCTACATGCAGCTATATTTTATGTTTGTTTTGACATCAGAGACATGCCATTAATTAAATGTCAGAAAAAGTAAAGGTGGTGGAGGAAAAGAGTGACATAAAATATGTACATATGAAAATATGTATATGTGTGTGTGCGTGTGAAGCTAAATGGTTTATTTTGCTCTGAGAGTCAGCATCGAGGTCACTGTTGAGCTTTTTTTCCCTTCCTACACTCCATTGGGGAAAAATTACCTTGGGAGTTTAATGGAAGGGTAAATGAGATGAACTGAGGAGGAATTTCTTTTTGTAGTCAGCCTCAGGTAACCAACTTTTCAGTTTTCATTCTGGAGGTGCACTCTGATCGCTCCTCCTGTTTGTAGTGTAAGGTCTGCTGGGATGTCTTGGTGCTTGTTTGGTTTGAGGGGTTTTTTTTTTTCCATTTTTTAAAATTTATTTATTATTACTAGCTTCAGTTATCCTTAAGGCAGCTGTCAGAAACATGATATAAGAACAAGATGCCGTAGTTGTGATTTGAGCTCTTGTTCTGTCCTGAGATACAGAATGGCCTGAAGCTCACAGATACAAACACTCCACTTTCTCAGTTAYGGTTAAATTTGAGTTAGAAGCCAGAATTGGGAGCAAAAACTTGAACCACACATTGAATATGGTTTATAGTAATGATGTGGCAGCATGGGACACACAGTAAACAACTCTGCAAATGTTTATCCAATGCTGAGTGATGTCTTTACTTCCTTGCATGAAATGCTGACTATGACCTGAAGCACACATGGAAATCTTGTGTTTTAGTCCTGAAGGCTCTCCCTGACCCCTCCTGCTGCCCCAGYCAGGTCTGCCCTGAGCACGGCAAGGCTCACAGGGATGGAGCCAAGCCCCTTTGCTGAGCCCTGGGCCAGAAGACAATCAGTCCACTGGCGTTTCTCACCCTTTTTCGTGCACGACTTCTTGTTTATCCTCACATTGCCAACGGCTCTTGGCCCAAGTTATGCTCCAGCGTGTGAAGAGGATAATTTTCCATGTCCTCTGGCATTATTACACTCCTCTGACAGCAAACCTACCCCTCCTCCCYGATATATAGAGATACACTTGTTTTCCTGTACCAGCTTTCGGAGTAGAGGAAGTAGAATTCCCTGTTGGAGAGGGCAAACAGTGCTCCGCTTGTCCTGTGGCGTTACCGTCTGCTGAGTTATTTAACACTCCACACGTTTATTTGGTGGCATTCATCACTGGATGTGGATGRCACACCGATTTTTAAGGTAGGCAAAACATCCTGCCAGAGCCAAACCATGGCCTTTTTATAAAAATTTTGTCTGCCTGTGTCTGCATCCTGAGAAGGGAGACAGTCCAGTCGCTGCAGTTTATCAAATAATCTGATATCCAGAATGYGAAAGTCACAACAGACATCTTATTCAGCACCAGATAAAATCTGAGGGAAAAAATTCAGTTTAAGAACGGGGTCCTGTTCCAAGCCCTTCTGGAGACTGTTTCTGGATGCCTGAGGAGCTGCTTCCCTCTACAGGACCGTGCCTGACCATGACAGATATGGGATAATAGAAAGATTCCAGGAATAATTTTTATTTTTATTTTGTACTCCAATAGAAGAACATGTGTTTTAAGCAAATTAGATTGGTCTTCTGCAATTCTCTTTTGCTCTTTAGGTGGCTGCCATAGAGTAAATCTCTGCTGTCATCTATGTGTGAAAAAGTGTGGTACTTCTCGGAGGAACCTGTTTGTAGTTTTTCAAAACTTTTAGGAAAGAATAATATATTCTGTTTAAAAATGGGGATAATTTTGATGTCATTGGGATCTGAAAAAAGCCCTTTTGTCTGTAGGCTTCATAATCCTTGGCCATACAGTAAGGAGGCCTTTAAAAGAGTTGGATGTAGAAAATAACTTTGGATTAACTGATCGATGGTTAACTCTTGCTTACTTGATATTTCAGAAATTAATAAATAGCAGAGTACCCTTTTGAGAAAGGCAAACTTTAGTAGGCTAAAATTTTAGATTAATGTTTGTCATTCTAATATTGGTTGACCCAGAATGTCTTTAATTACCTCAGTGCTGTGATCCACGTGAGACTGGGGGGCTGTGAGAAGACTCTTATCTCCAAAAATCTTAAATCCAAAATCAATCTATTTAAAAATAGAGTTGCTGAAGTCTAACTCAGTTAGAATSTGTATATTAAAATAGGTCAGAAAAGTCTTTTCAGCTACATAAATAAATAAGAGGAGATACTTTCGTGCTCCAGTGTTGGCATGGGTGTTGCTTTAGGTGTGGTATTAAAAAAAAACCTCCACAACATTTTGTCTTGACTTTCCYCCAAAATATAAAAGAAGTAATCAGCTTAAGCAAACTGAAAAACCTCTGTCCCAGGAGTGGGAAGCAATTAGAAAAGGAACATGTAAGGCTGGAAACGAGGACTGTGTTGAGACAGCCAGCAGAGTTGCTAGCTGGAAAATAGAAAATATAACACCTGTATTTAAAATGGAGAGAGAAAAATGATCCATGTATTTATATGTATCTATAGTATTGAAGGATAAAAAAAAAAAAATTGAAATACGTAAAAAAATCTCTTGTTACAGCACAGTTGTAGATCAAGGTAGATGAGTCACTCTGGTAAATTCATACAGACACAGATCCTTTGYCTAGCACAGTACATCAGCCTGACATTCATAATTTCAGTCATGAAAACTCRTAAAAAATTGGAAAAGGCAGGTTTAATGGGAGAATTGCAAGATTTTAATGTAAATGAATCATAAACAGATGATATAATGACAGGCATTGATGCAAAGTGGATCACAGTGCAGATTAGAGGTGAACTCTGGATTAATTCGGGGATTAATCTTGTTTGCTGTTTTGACAGGAGCTCTTCTTGCTGTCTATTATTTCATTTGCTTTGAAACCATGAGGGAAAAAGCCTCTCTAGGGTAAAAGATCAATGCACGAAAAAGAATAGACAAAAACTCTCCATAATTATATTTTGACTGAAAACTGTAAAAGCGGTGAAATTATTCAGTACCTTCCAGTAGAAGTACTGAGACCAAACCAGAGATATGTTCCTGCTAAAATAAATAAAAGTCTGCATCAATAGTGGACTACACTTGATGATCTTTTAATCTCTAATTGCTTTTAATGAAGTACAGAGATTTTTTTTTTTAAATATAAATAGGCTGAAAGAAGCATTCAAACTGAATGGAATGAAAGCAATGAAGGGCCATGTTTGAAACAGCAAGGAYACAGGAAAATATCAAATATTCCATCCTCTACAACACCTCTGGCCTGCGTAATCATGTGGGTGGTGTCCTATTACGGGAGAAAATGCAGTGTATAATTACAGACTGTATCATAATGCAAATATTATTGAGGGGCTGAGTCAACGTTTCAAAGGGCAGCTGTAATTCACATATTTTGCTTTTAGTTTTCATTTTGTAATGGTAGGTTTGGTTTGTTGGGGTTTTTTTGACACGTCTGTGTGTATAATTCCTATCTACATTAAGGCATAAGACCAAGCAGTGCTTTGATCAAACCCTAAATAATTACTGCAGGTTGAAATTATTAATTCTGGGATTATCCATCCAAAGCAGTAGAAGTGATATAGCTTCCACCATTCTTTCTTTTGGTTTCTTTTCCTTTCTTTTTTATTTTTTCCCCCAACCTGGCAAATATTAGCTTTCGAAGTCAAAAATCACCAAGCAAGTTTCCAAGCATTTCTCAATGTGTCCACACTCCTCGAGTTCCAGGAAACAGAGAGGCTGATGCAGCTGCTTGTGGCACTTTGAAAATGTTGAAATCTTTCAGTAGCAAAAAAATAAAGGATGTTGGTGCATAAGTTTTCCACAGGAAAAAAATGCCATCAGCGTAAAAGATTCAACTCTCTTTACAGGCTAAAGTGGCAGGAAAAGTTTTTAGATCCTTAAGAAGGACATAGAAAATATCCAATTCTATATAAATTTAAAAAATGCATGCTTTAGTGGTACAGATGTTAAAGAAGAGCTGGGCAAGAAATGCTCTGCAATGGAAGGATTAACATTAATTTCTGTAATTTCCCCTAGCAGAGATTTTGATGATTATGGAGCCTGTTGCTGGCAGGAACTCTGCTGCAGCAAAGTCATCTTCAGTAAATTTCAGACAGGATAAATAATCACTAAGTGCTTGTCCCCCATTAAGCCACCAAAAATAAATTAGAGAAAATATGAGCTTGAGAACTCATAATCTCCATGCATCTGTCGTGTTTTCTCATGCATATGGGAGTGGTTATTATGGGGTTGTTTGGGTTTTTTTTGATTCTGCTTTCAAAAAAAATTCCTACAGACCCCGAAAGTATTTGCAGATTACAGTCACCACTTGTCCTGTTGGATTTCCAAATCGTCACTTAACCACCCTAATTTCACTTGGACTTTAGAAGTTGCTCATAATCTCCCCTGTGAGTCACTCCCCAAAAGATCTCTTGCAATTAAAAACGGAAGAAAATTGCACTTTTCCGTTAAAAATTTGAATTTATGTTGTTTTCTCTTTGGAAAGTCAGCAAAACAAGCAAATCTCAAAAGGGAGCTCTTCATATGTGTTGGACATAATTGAAATCAGACTGTGGCTACTACAGAAATAGAAATGTTCTTTATTTGACGAATGACAACTTCACAAAATCATCAGCTTCTCAGGAATTCTCCCAGGGACATAATTTTATGTTAAAATCTGTAGAAGAATAACAAACAAACAGTTTTGTGTTCCTTGACTGGTCCCCCTGGTGTCCCCAGGGTTTGTACATCACAAAAATTAATTTAGCAACGCYTCCCCTGCTTTGCCACAAATTACRTTTGTATTGCGTCGTGAGCTTGGCTCACAACTCCCCTAATTAAAAAGAGTGCATTCCTGATTTTTCGGTTTTAATCCCAACATAGCTCCCCTATCCCAGACCATAACAGAACAAATATTTCCTGTCAGAAGTGATGTTCTCACAGATAATACGGAAAATGCCTTGCCCTATGTAAAGAAAACATAGACATGATCAGTTCAAGATAGACTTTCTGGAGCAGGCCCTTCAATTTTAATTTTCACCTCAATTTATATGATCAAGTACTCTCTGTGTATCTACCCATTGGACACACAGAATTTTTGCTGCRTGGAGATCTGGTTTATGTGCACATTAATAAATTTTGTCCAGGCTGAGGTATTTGTTTGCCAAACACTCAGAAATAGGGGATGAGAGGTCTCCCTAAATACAAAGTTTGACTTTGCCACGTGCRAGAGTCAAAAATGTGCAAATGGCTCCCTGGGAGCCAAGTGTAAAGCAGGTCCTTGAAAGAATTCCAATTAAAATAGAATTACTCTTTCATAATTAAGAAATAGATGCTTGGGTGAGTGCAAGACTGAGCTAAATRTTTTTATTTAGTTCAAGATTTAGAAGGGAAAGCAAACAGGATTAAAAGGGCATCATGAGAAGAAATTTTGTCCTAAATGCTTGGAAACTGTTAAATGAAAACGCTGGAAYATCATGATGTATCTACTTCCCCAACTTATCAACAAAACCGGGTGTGTCTTGGAGCTCCCAAGTAAAGAGAAAGAGAAAGACAATTTAGTGTTTTTAAAAGGTGTTAAATATGGAGTAATTCACACAAGCTGGGAAAGCGTTAGGAAGGTGAGCTTGTCACAGGATGTGCTTCCATGGGAATTCTCTTTGCTAAAGAAGCAGGCTCACGGATTTCAGATCCAATGGTACATTTTGCTGCCTTTCAAACTCTGTCAGGACTTGAGATTTGCTGTGCTGGGATGCCAGAGCTGGAAATATCCCTCTTTGGAAAAATCCTCCAGAACTGTGCCTGCAGTTTAAAAAGTAGATTTGGGATGGGATAAACAATTGCTTAAAGYGCTGTCACTGGATTAAAAAATAAAAATAGGTGGGGAGGATTGTATGATTGYATCCATTCTCCTGATGGGGATGCTGATAAAGCTCCTCTTCTGTCTGACTATCTACTTAATGAAGTTTACTGCTGTATTATTCATTTTTGGCACTGCCTTCAATTCCCTGTATCCTTGGCACAGCCTGATGAAACTGTCTGGTGGATGCTAAAAGCACRGGGCAAACACACAGCTTCAAACATCCCATAGAGCACAGGAGACTTAACTTGATTTAGGCATGGGATAAGCCTTGGCAGMAGCTCACGATGTGTTTTTAAGCCTCATAACCAGAGGAATTTTAGGTTACAGACAGAAAAGTTTATGAATATGGTTTGCTATCAAAGGGGCTTAGTAAAAACATCTTTAGTTCATCAGGAGCAGAAAAAATACATGGTTAAGGTTTAAGAAAAAAAAGAAAATTAAAAAAAAAGTCAGCTTTGAGGGAGCTTATTTCTCTGCTTCCTGCTTTTCAGTGCATCCAGAAACAGCAGGGCAGGAAGRGTCACATAATTTTTGATATATTTTGCTGTTTCCAAATTCCTCCCTTCTCCTTCCACCTTTATTACCCTTATTTTCTGCTACGAGTACCTTGTGGAAGTCTCTACCCTGTTCCCATTAGCCTGGTACCTCCGGGSACGGATTTCTAGGGCTGTGACGATGGAAAATCATCTTTAATCCTGTAGGAAGCCTAGGGAAGACGATGCCTTCCAGAAGCTTCCTGGGGCACAGGATGAGTTTAAGGCAGCGGGCAAGAGTTGTGAAGGTCTACRCTCCCTTCAGCTAAGCAAATTCATGAACAAAACCCTCCAGTCTGCTCATTTGCAATGATGTTTCTTCTCTAAAAGCTGAAGGCSATGTGGATGAGTGAAATGAGCGATTCCCGAGAGAATTCTGTAATATTTTCCATGTACAGTTAGAAATGTAAACATGCTGGGAATGGGATCAAGAAGGGACCAAGATCTGGAGGTGTGAGGGATATGCTTTAGCCAAATAAACTAGATGGAGGTGTAACCGCTTGGTCCGGGATTTTCACTTCCGTGGTTGCAGAAATCGCTGGTACTCCCATCCTCCCTCTGGAAGAGCCAGACAGGACAGCCACCCCTCCTCGTCAGGCCACGGATCAGGCAGCAGATGGCAACTTTGGACAGGCTCCGACCAGGCTGCCTCGGATCGGAGACGAGCCCCAGCCCCTTCCCGGGCAGCACGGCSCTGGGCTGGGCTGGGCTGGGGGTTGGATCACGTCTAAACATCGTGTCTGGGCTCGGGATGCAGCAGAGTTTTGCTGGACCTGATCCAAGGGCTCGGCTGGAGCCAGGTTCTGGTCAGGGCCGGTACCTGAACGGAGCGGTGCTCCGTGTGCTGCCACCGGCAGCTCTGCGTTGCCTCCCTCCCCTGCTGAGATGTTAGGAAAGATAAAGCTGTCTCCAGGGCACGGCTGCTCTCTCAGGGCTGCTCACAGCACTCTGTTTTAACACCTGAAAAGCAAAAAAAAAATATCCCGCTATCTGATTTGGTAACTTGTTTTCCTTTCCTTGTAACCATCTGGATTTAGGAGATGCTGCTTTGAGCACTCCCCTGAAAAGTGAAAGCAAGGTAACCTCTGAAGCCATCAGCAGCTTTTAAGCAGTTGTTTGCAAATCAGAAGCAACTTGCACTTTCCCAGCGTAGTGTGTGGATGAAAAGAGGCAACACCTTGAAAATGAACTCCGTAACAGCAATAGACAAAGCCTGGGAAGCAATTTTGAGGGCAGTCGCTAACGAGGATGACAAAAACCAGAGAAGCCTCTCTAATTGGTTTGCTGGGTCCCTCGCTCTCAGGCTGGCTGATTGGAGCTGTGCTGCCTAATGTTACTTCCCACCCTGTAATCCCTTGCCGAGCAGAGAAGGGGAGAAAGTGCTGTGGGACTGCAGCAGAGGCAGCCCTGCTTCCCGCTCCCTGACATTCCGTGTGCTCTTGTGATAATAGCTTGGGTTTATTAAACGGGTCTGGTGTCTGCATCCCACTGTGGGCAATCCTTCTCCTGGCCGTGGAGCTGAGCTCAGCTGCAAAAAGCATCTCAGCACCTCATTCTTTTTAGAGTTCACCCTGCCAAAGCCCTGCACCAGGAGCAGGGGTGATGTTCTGCCTGGCCAGCAGAATGGAAAGAGGCACAGAAAGGCTGAGTCTGTGCAATACACTCATAATTSCACGAATCTACCCTTATGTAGGTATGTCTCATCCTCCCCTCTCCCTTTTTTTTTTTTCTAAAAACTAATTTTTTTTAGAAAAAAACCAGTTTTATTCTGTGCACATGCTTATAATTTATACTACAAGCAGACACTGAGCTCAGGGGACATGGACATCCGAAGCTGTGGATTGTCTTATGTGCCCTTGGATTTTCCTTGTACAGAGGGCAGGTCTCAGCCACGCTGTGCCACAGAGCTGTGCTTCCCAAAGTGCCCTGGGAAGGGGATGCTGCCTGCCCCAGCTCCCTGTGCTGGGGAAACCACTCTGGGTGAAGCTAAAGGACAGAAACAAARCTTCCTCGCTCCCATCGCATCCAGAGGGAAGCTATGCCCCACCAGGGCTGTGGGTCCTGATGCTCTGCCCACGAGGGCAAAAGGACAACCTCATGTTTACTGCAAATTTATGGGTTAATATCTCGGAATTCTGACATAGCAAAGGCTGTGCAATGCTTCAGGCTGCTTCAGCATGCATGGTAACCACATCTTGTTAACATGCCAGCCTAATTCCGCTCCTTTGCTTCACAGACAAGCACCACTTTATTAGCCACAAATCTATTCTCTTCTCATTTGAAGGGCTCTGAATAGCTTATGGCAACATTCTGCTTTTTGTAATACAACAAGTCCTTTCACGTTGGTTAAAAAATACTCCGAGAAATGAGAAATAGAATTCGACAGTGACAGACATTCCAGTCGCGCCTTTCATCCTCCCCGTGCGAGCCAGCAGGTGCAGCTTGACGTTCTTTAAACAAACCTTCCCCCGTGCTTTGTGGCTGAATAAAGGCTTTGACAAATGCTTGTCCTTTGATATGATGTGTACTCGACAAAATTCACAGGGAGATCTGAACTGCTGCTTTTTGAAGCAAATACTTATTAGAGCGCCGGAGCACTAAAGTGCGGTGTGATTTGGCTCGGCTGCAAGTAAGACATCAAGCAAAATGTGCCCATTATGTCAATTCAAAGCCAGATCTAAACACTGACTTCTGAGAAATCTGAAGAGAATTTGTGGCTGTGCAGCTCTCCCGCTTTATTGCTTATCTAATTTGCATTTCCTCCTCTGTCTGTCAGTTCCCCTCTGCGTTGCTCGCCGAGCGGTGGGTGAATCATCTGGAATTCATTAAATATTTTCCATTACTTTATTTCGCTTTCCACTTTCAAACCTTCYCCCCCCCCCCCGCCCCAAACTGCAATGCACTTCCAGATGAACGGGAAAGGGGTTGGGGASCTGTCTCCCTCCCACAGGTTTGTGCTTGATCCGTGCAGGTTTTCAGTGGGGAATATTTGGTCTAGATTAGCTGGAAAAGTGCCATGAAGGGTGGACCAGCAGAGGGCACAGAAAGACTCAAATTGTTGCCCAGGAAAGGTTTGTAGGTGAAATGACAATAATGCATCTCTTTCTGCCCTGGGGGAAGAAAAAGAAAGATTTCTAGAACACCTTTCATCCCTTCTCTCTATTTATGTCTTGAAAATTGCTGTGAAATGTCACAGTTCATTGCAATATCTTTCTTCTTTGCCTGTTCTAGAGAGCACCCAAAAAATGCCTGACYTGGCTCTGCCACAGCAGGTSGCAGAAAATGTCATCCTGGTAGAGGAACTCTCTCTGGTCCTAACAAGTGGTCTAATTTGGCAGAGGTATTCCATGATGCAGCTTCAGAAAGCTTAGGAAGTTCAGGCTCAGATTTGAAATTTGGTGTAAATTTTGAATACTGAATATAAGTAACTACCAGAAAAGCAGTTTATTCATTTTACCTTGACATATTTATGGCAAGACTTGATAAATTTTAACAGATTTTCTGTAGTCTAATAACCTCAAGCAGCAAGTTTTTCCTCACAGTTTGGGCTGAATAAATAAATGCATCAAGTAGCAGCAAGCAAGTAAGGAGAARGGTGCTCCAGGTTTGTGTTTTCCCTGCTGTCACAGAAAAAAATGCTTGGAATTCCTGATTTGTTGATGTCTTCAAGAGGGAAATGATACCTGTTCCTTTTTATGAAAACTCACATTTAAACATAGAAAATGTTATGTTTTGCTTTGAACATAGAGGTTACATCTTATATATTACACCTTACAGCAGGTGTAAATGCATAGATAAATACACAGAAAAAAAAATAATGCACTTGCAGGACTTTCTGCCCTGGAGAATGGTTTGGGAGGGCAGAGAATGGGGAGTGCAGAGGACTTCCCRTGGCTGATGGTACTGAGGTGTCTGCTCAGCCTCAAGTGGAACTAAATTGCAGCTGGAGCAGCTGTTTGAGGAGAGGGCTGTGGCTTTCAGGTGATCCTGCTGCTGGGTGATGCAATCCCTTGCAGGCTGAGGCTCACACGCAGGGTTTGTTTCTATTTTCCCACCTGGACAGCTCTGGGGGCTCAATCCCTGAAGCCTGGAAACASAGCAAGCCTTGCCCTCGGACACTGGGCAGGGCGTGTGCCACTCCTGGACTCAGGTCCCAGGGAGCACCAGCTGGGCTGTGGAGATTTGTTAACCTCTTGGCACCAAAACACTATAAACTACATTTGTCCAGCAAGRAACCAAGCTCCTAAGGACTTGGCATCAACCTCAGGGGCTCAGCCTGCTGCTTGGCAGAGCTGGTAATCAGTGGTGCTAAGCCAGAAAGTCTCACAGAATTCCCRTCGATGGCAGCCCTGAAAGGGCTTTGCCTCTATCAGAGAGGTTGATAATCAGTGCAGAAAGTGAGAACCTGCTGCTGCACYTCCCGGTTTGGCTGCACCCCTCAGTCTTTCCTGTGGTGGTGGAAGAGCTGTCATCCCTTTGTCGAGGGCTAAAGGAGCCTGCTTTGCCCTTTTTGGACATAAACTCCTTTTTTCAGACAGCCTCTTCTTGCATCCAAAAGAGATGCAGCTTCTGAATTCGCATGAGACAGAGGCATAGCAGGGGAAAGGAGTGCATGAGGCTAAATCTAGAAGCCCACAGAGAAATTCACTGTCAGATTGGAGTAAAAGAAAAAAAAAAGAAGAGCTATCATTTCCCTGTTTGAGTAGTTTTTTACATATGCCGGTGAGACTCTTCCATTTTCTTCCGTGGGAAATACTGGAAATGGGGAAAAAAAAAACCTATCTGAAATATGGTTATGTTCCTCAAACTAGTTATTTGTAAAGTAAAATGTATTTCATCTTCTCCAGTAGAGACCAGGGGAGTAGGTAAGGTGATTTCTTTTCCTTCCATTTTCCACAAGTTTCAGTCTCTTCCCACGTCTGGTAAATGTTTCCWCGAGTCTGTAAAAAGACATCTGGGAGGCTCCCAGGCTCCCARTGTTCAATTAGCATTTAGTACTACACTCTCCTCTTTGCAAATTAAAAACTGTGCAGTTACCATAGTAACCTAAACAAGATAAGAATCTGAGTGAAGAAAAGCTGATTTAAGTGAAGATAAACAGACAGCAATGTAGATATTTTAAATGAGCCTGGGGGGTTCTTGGTTGGCTGGGGGTTTTTGTTTGTTTGTGAGGGGTTTTTGGTGGTGTGGTTTGTTTTTTTTGGTGGTGTGGTTTGTTTTTTTCTCTCATCTCGAGGTGTATTTGGAGTAATAGACTGTAATCCTCACTTGAAAGAGCTCTGGCAATGACTGGGCAGCAAGAGACACTGGTTTTGCTACAGAAAAGACATCCAGCACAAAACCAGGTTCTTTCACAAAGCTCCTTGAGCTCTGCTTTTAAAATTGGTTTTGATTAGACAATGATAAATACGCATTTTTTTTGTTGTTGTTGTTGTTTTTAATTAGGTGCTGGGAGAGTGCACTCAGATGTTTTGTGGGCAAGGAGGTGCTGAGTTTTGGTAGGCAAGYAGAGGGTTTTCTGCAATGTGACATTTAAATTGCAGCCTATAACAGGTTTGCACAGTGCCCAGATCAATGGATATCCCTTCAGACAAAGGGAGACCAGGATTAACATTTGGTTGGTTGTGCAGATGGAGCTTCAGAGATACAAAAGCACATGATCTGTGTTGGTTTTTTGAAGATCAACCACAGCTATGAACCTTAGCTTGGAGAAATATCCCCCAAAACACTGGCACTGTGCTGTCCTTTCTTAGGGTTGTGCCCTTGAGCTGGTGATGAATGGGACACTTGTAAGCCACAGAAAAACCCTGAACAGTCCATAGAAAGCTTCAGGCCTCTAAGAACAATATTTCTGACTGTTTCTAGAGCATTCTGTKTTAAAATGAGGATGAGGGGAAGGACCTAGTTCCAAACCCATCCTTGCAGTGTGCAGTGTTTGCCTGCAGTGGGTTCCTTCGCTTGTGCTCAGCCCATTTGGCCACTGCACACATGTACCTGTGGTAGGTGATTCTCCACCTTGCACCAAGCTAAATGAGGCAATTTTTTGCTGTGACAACACTAAAAAAGAGGGCAAAATATATCGCGATAGTTTATACACGTTCSTATCGTCCCGGTACCTCCACGACGGCGTTCTGGGTGAGATCCTATACGGTGTGGATAATAAGACAAATTAGGTGTTCCAGCTGCAAAAACACAGCGTGCAGGGGATGATGTGCAGCTCAGCTGCGAAAATAAAGGCATTTGTGTGACATCGCGTTCAACCCTCTTCCCCCGAGAGGTCTCCTCCCGGGTCAGGGTGGAAAAGGCAGCCACGGCCAGCCCTTTGCTTCGTGGCAGTCGAGAAATTTGCCTTTCTGCAGTTGCCAGTTGTGTGCTTTTAGCAAATATCAAAGTGAAATGAAGAAAATYGGGCTGTCACGATCCCAAAGTAGCAGAGATAAACACAGTTTGATTGTGTGGGGGAGGAGAGTGTGTGCTTGAGAGAGAGTAAATATATATATATATGTTTTTGAACATATTTAGTTTCCATTAAAGATGTAATTTCAGAGCTTAGGACATKTAATAAGGGTCTTTCCATTTGCGTCCCTTTCAAATTTAAGTATATATTTTATTTGGCTTTGTTTATGTCCATAATTGTCATCACCATCTCCATCTTTCATCCTGGTGGATTCACTGGATGGTGCAGTTCCCTSCAGGAATCCATTGATCCAACCATAATTTTTTAGGTGTGTACATACAACTGTGAGTTAGACACTTGCACCACTTAGGGGTGAGCAGCAGCTTAAAATTCCTGTGGGAACCACCTCTTGGATTTCCTTTTCTTGCCATGTTCTTATCCTGGTATCACACATGGCTGGATGCTTTAACAATTGTTTGAAAATGTGAGCTCGTAACTGACAGGAAAATCCATGAATTGCCTAAGTTCTGTGTTCAATCCAGGTTGATGGTGTTTTAAATTCTTATCATATAATAATAATAATAAAAGCTTTAAAAGTGCACACTCAGAAAGTCTCAGCATGTAGGATTAGGGGAAAAAAAGTCCTTTTGCAGCAAAACTACTGAAAGAAACAACTGAGATTTTGTGTAGTCTAAGTTTTCCCTAATCCAATACATCCTGTATTCCATTCAAAGCATCACTTCACGGTGGGATCCTCAGCTAGTGTGCATAATTCAGTTACTGATGCAAATTGAATGGCCCAGGCAACAGCTCTTATTTAATAGAGAGAAAAAAAAAAAAAAACAAAAAAAAGAAAAAACAAAGAACCCAAAACCAAAACAACAAAACTCTTGCAGGGAAACTAAATTTCTTTGCTGAATGGGTAAATTGACTGCTTTGCACTTTCTGTACTTGTTTTTTACATGCACATCAACCTATTGCCTGCTCTGAGGCAAACCCATTAGTGATMTTTTATAGCCTAAGGCTGAGGTGATTAGGGAAAATCCCAGACCAGATGAGATGCAAAATAGATATGCTAACAGGTTCCTTAAAGAGTAGATTTGGSTTATGGACCGTGTGCCAGTGGGACAGGCAGAGTGCAGGAGGCTGTGRTCCACTCTGAAATTCAGATTTTCAAGAAGCCCAGAGCACAGTGACTGCTTTGATACTGAAACTCGGAGGGATGAGCCTACAGTTCAGTGTGGGGATCTGCTGGGGTTTCTGTTTTGTGTTTGTTTTTTTTGGTTTGGTTTGGTTTTCCATTTCCCTGCTCGAAGTGGTCCTGTTGCAGCTGCAATAGTTAATGAAGTGCTGAGAATGGAGTTCTTATTCAGCACGGGGGGGGAAAAAGCTTTCCCTCTGCTGGCTCCCCGCAGGCTGCAGGAGTCGCTGGGATGGGTCACGGGGGAGAGCTTGGCTGTGAGCTGGAGCAGCAGAGCCCGGCGAGCAGAGCTGGGGAGTTTTCCCAAACAAACATCCCGGCAGCTGCATCCCACCCGGGCCGGGGATGGGAGCGCAGACCGCGAGCTGTGCCCGGAGTTCTCCCGGGTTCCTGCCTTCCCGGCTTTCCCCTGCAGCAAGGGCCACCGCCAGCATCCTCCTGCAGGCAAAAAGGACTCTCGTTTCGGGACCAAGCCCTTTGTTTTGCGTTTGTCAGCCAAGGTGTTGACGTTTTGTCTTCTCTGGGTTTATTTCGCGTGAGTTACAGACGTTCTCGCAAATAAACAGACATCTAAGGCTTTTTGCTAGCATGTTTGCTTTTCCAGTGTGAAGCTAATGAGTGGCATATTTCTTCAGCAGCTGTCTTGGTTGTGCAGGCCTTTCCTGCAAAGATCGTGCCCCGAGAATGAAAGGAAAAAAAAAAAAAAGAGTTCAAAACCTGGTAGAGTGATAGCAAACATATAAGTATAGCTGAACAATTAACTGAAATAATAAATGACTCACTTCAGCAAGACCCTGAGTGAATCAGAACCCTGGACTTCCTGTGCTGTGTAAAGAGCCCTGATAGTGTTTGTTTAAATGGGAAACATTCTCTGCAAGGAAATGGGTAAATAGGGACCTCAGAAGTTCAAAGCTGAGGTCCTGCAGAAGAAATACCAAAGCTCAGGGCCATGCCCTCAATTTGCGTGCACCATTGGTTACAATTTGTGTCAATCAAAGATCTGTCTCTCAATGCTTGTTCACATTATTTGGTCTTATTGAGTTTGCAAAAATTGATCTTGTTTGATTTTAGTCTGTAGGAGTTCCTGTCTCTTCAAGCTTTAATGACAGATAAGGGTAACACTAGATTTACCTGACTGGTTTGGGTCCTGTCTTGAAACAAAAAAGGAGATAGATGTATCTAAGCATAGAAGAAATTATCAAAGCAGTTAAAGATATGCATACTTATAATTAAATCAAAACTGCTTGTTCTCATACTCTGGAAGGCTCTGGAGAAACAATTATCCAAAGACACTCTCTGGCTGCAGCAGTCAGCCAATATCCTCTGCATTGTTTATGTGAATTAAGTAACAAAAATAATTTTCTTCAACTCGGATGTTTCCAGCATGTGCGAGATAATTTTTGCCACATGAACGAAAGAAGAAGACATCTCCAAAATGTTCAAGTAAGGTCCCATGTCCCATTTACAGCGTGCTCCAGGGACAGCTTGTCAATAGAATTGCTCCTCTCCCAGCAGCGCCTGGTGGAGCTGCAGACAGAAAATCCCAAAGACATGTCAGTGATGCCTAAAATAACGATAAAGTCATTTTCAAGTTATTTTCTGAGGAGGTATCTCCTTCTGCCAGGGCCTGACAATAAAGCTGTCAGAGATTTGAGCAGGCAGTCGGCCCCAGAACACAGAGCATCTAATCTGAGTGTCTGCACGAGTCACACACAGAAGTTGTAGCACAAATATCTCTGAGAACGCCACAGCTGAGATGGTCTGCTGAGTTCATCAAAGGCTGAGCAATAGAGGAAGTACTAAACCCAGTGATAAATACTGAAATTTCCAACTTGTTCCATTGTTGGGACCACCCTCTGTGGGGTACTTGGGCCCCACAACACACCGGGTTATCTCCAGAGCTGTTGTGAAAGCTGAAGGGTRTGACATGGTCTGTGCTTAAGGGCCATCCACTAAAATGCTTGGCTTTAACTCTGCASCAGTGTTGATGATTTCAGAGGGCATTCCATTATTAATTTATTTCGGTAGGAGCAGGATGAGCCCAGGAAGACCCCTCAGACCTCTGAGTGCAACTCAGTTTCTGCCCTGTCAGTTCATGCTTGGTGCCTCTCTGGCTGTCTTTCAAAATTGTGTCATTCCAGAATGCAGCAGAGAGCAGTCTGGTTAGGTGTGGGCTTTTTGTTCATTTTGGGGGTGAATTTGTCTGTCTGTGTGTTTTGTTGTTGTTGTTGTTTTGGAAGGTTGTTTGTTTGGGTTGGTTTTTTTTCTTGTTTTGTTGTTTGGTGGCTTTTTCCTCCACTTTTAACAGGAGAGATCATTTTCTCATCCACAATTTGTTGAAGTGTCTATGGGAATGAACCACCACAAAGCCACGGTAAAATGACTTTAGTTTAGTGATAATGCAGCACCAAATTCTGGCTGGTTATGACTCCCAGGGAGATTTCAGCCCCAGTTTTCCCTGTTTAAATCCACCCCCTGTTAACCACATCCATGGGATGACAYCACTGCCCATCAGGAGGCTTGCATAACCTGCACTGGGATTACAGAGCAGAAGATTACATCACACTGGGAATATGAGCAGCGTTTTTATCCCAAAAACCTTTTCGCTGTGTGGAGAGCTCGCTCTGGTTGACTCCTTCTCCTTTCCTTGCTGTGAGTGACACCGTGCACAGTTACTCAAAACTGCTGCATGTCTGGAGTGCCTGGTTGGGTGTTGTTTGACAGGACAAAATATGCATTTTTTTTAAAAAAAAAAAGAGGGAGGAAAAAGCCTGTGAAAAATAATTTCATGCTTACASCAGCATAAAGTTACTCAGAGGCACCAGTGGTGCTGTTTTGCGGTGCTGRAATGATTTTAACCCTCGACAAATTTAGAGCCTTAAAAGGGACACAGCAAATGTCAACCAAACTGCTTTCCCCTGTGCCTCCAGGGCATTGGTTTTAAACACCTAAGCTTCACCGGCCTTTGGTTTTCCATTTTGAGGCAGGAAGTTTATTAGAAAGGAAAAAAATGCGCGCTGCAGGAAAGGAGAGGCCTCTGGTAGTTTCCGAGTCAGCATTTACGTGACTCAGGTTCATTTCGAGCAGAATAATTTATAGTGGTGTGAATAAATAATAGCTGTGAGTTCTAACTGTCCAAACATGATCCATAATACCCTGGGAACGCTTCCTCCGCCGCGTGCTAATGACTGATCGTTGGCTTTTATGTCGCGAGTGAATCATTTGAAAACAACTGGCGTGCTCAGGTTTGCTTAAGCAGCGCTTGTCAAACTGCATCTTGGAGCCAACGTGAGACGTGAGCTCAGTTCGCTGCTGCAATCGGTGTGGTCCCTCTGCCCGCATTGCTCAGCAACCGTGCGAGATCAGCTGCTGAGCTTAAAATATCAGGGGTTTGGTGTGGTTTGCGTTGCGCAGAATTGCCGTGCTGTCAGCGTCTCTCCTTGAGGAAATAAATGTRTTGAGACCTCAGGTGGGTGACCAGCTCATCTGGGCAGAGCATCTGTCAGCTAATCCTAAGAGCAGTACAAAAAAATATATTCTCTCGTGCATTCAGTTTGTGTGTGGAAAAACATTTTCAAGCTGTTGTTAATCCCACCCCGTTGGCTGCTCCTCTCTCTGCATCCATAGCGAGCTACACTCCCTCTTTTCTTATTGCAGCTTTACTGAAATGCCTCTTTCTCTATTGTTTTTGTTTTAACCATCAAAGAGAARAGTGTTGCATGCTTTTCTCCCTGCCTAACTCTGCTTCTTGAAAAAGAACCACGAAACTTTTTCTTGAAGAGAAACTATCTAAAATGTTGCTTTGATTTTCAATTGCATCTCTTCGTTGTTTCTATCAAGGGACCTTTTGAAAGGCAAGGGTTTTTGCTTTCTCTCTCTCTCTTGCAAAGGAAATAAAATGCTTGGGTGTGGTGATAACTGGGCAATGCAAATTTTCCCCTGYGTGGTGAAGCCTACATTTATTGTGCCAGCTCTCTGCACGAGCAGAGTTTTCTGAGTTGTTTGCAGAGGAAAAAAAATGAACAAACCACAAAAATAGTGCAAAGAGTAGTCACACAGCTTACAGGAGCAATAAAAAYTTCTCTCTGTTCTGCCAGCTTTCTTATCCCAGGTGACAACTTCCACCTTCATGGAATTTCTCCTTGGCTATCCTCCTTGTAATATTCAGGCACTGAGGGGTCACTATTAGAGTTGTGTAGGAAGGAAGTCTTGGCCCTCTTAATCTCAGGCTTTTGACAGGGACACAATTGCTTKCAATGTCACAAACGAGATTTAGGTTTTTTCGTGTCTTCCAACTCTCTGAGAGCGCAGGTTTGGGGATTTTAATTGCTTGATGTGAACAACAGTTCTTAATTGGATTAAGAACATAAAGGCAAGAGGATACCAGAATCTCACCCATGTATTGTGGTGGCTCTGGGTCACCACTGATTTGAGGCCACTCTTGAGGTGGTGACAAGGATTTSAGAGGTTTCATCTCTTATTTATAGTTCGTTGAGCCTGCCAGTTCCACTGCTCAGCATTCATCTTAGTCAAATCAGCTCTTCTGGCCTTTTTTTTTTTCTTTTACTTTCTTTTGCGTGTCTTCACWGAAAGATGAACCTGTCCAGGGAGTTATAGGGTGAAACTACCCCACCAATAGTATCTCTGAATATGGTTTTATCCTGCTTCAATTTCTCACAAAATATTTGTATYGTTTTTAAGTAGGTTTTGTATTGTTCCCTGCCTGTGTCTGTGCTCCATTCTGATTGCTCTGGATCCAGTGCACTCATCTGAATTTAGCATTCAGAGAGCAMTTCTCTGTGGCAGTCATATGCATAGCTTCTCACCATCTGGCATCACTATGGCTACTCCTGGCCCAATGCAGTTGCCATGGTAGTCAGTGGAAATTTTGGAGGGTGACTTCACCAAGAAATGCATCCAACACAGGAGAGAAAACCTGTCAGTCCAGAAAAGAGCTCAGCACCRGAGCATACATCATATTTTTTTGCTTTGCCCTATTTATGCTGTGGGGAAAGTGTAATCCCCACCTGACAGGTAGGGACCACTGTCTCCAGATTCATCCAGTATTTGTACAGGGGTGCAGAATTGCGAAAATAGCTGTTCCAAGAACCAAGTGTAGCCTAACTCTGGTGCCATCCTCGAGAAAACAGCTGTGAGATGCAAGTGTAAAAGTAGGGGGGAAAATCAGCTATCACGACGTCACATTCACAGATCTGGAAACAGATCTTTGCTGTTACCAAAAAAAAAAAAATCCAAAAATCCGTCTAAATCCTTCTATGGTTGAGTTTGTTTTAACAGAGGTATGCGTGTGTTTGACGTCTGATTAATGCAAGTCCTCCACTGTAGCTCTGTCAGGAATCAGAGACTGAAAAGGTTACATTGAACAAGGTTCTTAAATTAGTTGAATGACTGTAATCAAGGGCAGAATTTGGCCTGGTATCTTGGTTTTATTGATGTCAWCTGCCTCATGTGTGTCTGATACAATGGAAACACAAGAGTAGTGTCAGTCCTTTTGACCCTCTCAGAGTGAGACCAGAACCTCACCAGGAAAAAGAGAGCTACAATATTTCAGAGTTATTTCCATGCAGACTTTCTTACTATTATATTTTTCTCCTCTGTGCAGTTTATTCTTTTCCTGTGTATTAAAAATCACTTTCCCTCCTCTGGAGAGATTTTCCCTATCCCATGCCCTCTCTACTCCCAGCTTCCTTGACCCTCTCGTTACCTTTCTTTTCACACGGTACACAATTCGGGTTGTTTTCAAACAAACGTGAACTCTTGCTTTGTTCTGGCTTTATTTGTGGCCTGAAAAACAAAGCACATTAACTTGAAACAGACACCGAGCTGCCTATGGGGGTAACTTTGCAAAGTACTGATGCTTGGAAAGCTCCCAAGAAGAAAACAAAGCCCAGCAGTCTTGCCTTGTTTGTAGAGCTGATGGAGATCATTGACTCCTAAACCTTTGCCATCTCCTTCCAGCCAGCCCCCTGAAATAACAAACACGAGGCTCATGTCAAACAGTTATGGCCTTCTGAGTGGTGAGCCAGACATGAGAGCGACACCGAGGCTGTTCCTGCGCGCAAACATCAGTGGCTCGTTCCGGGGGCAGCTCTGTCACGCGCGGCAGAGCTGGGCTGCTTGCTCCCACCGGGAATCCGGCCCGATATCCCACAGCCAGCAATCCGAGGGGTGGATCTAGAAAACAAAGCTCCCTGCCTCGTGGGGCACGAAGCAGCTCTCCAGGGTTTTTKTTTATTGCTTCACGATGATGTGCTCGGCGCTCTGCGAGCGGAGCGGGATGTCCCGAGGCTGACTGGGAAAGCAAAGCTGGCAGGGAATGTTCCAGGCAGTGGGACCCAAGGGGGAGAGGGGGATTTTTGTAGTTCTGATGTGCCCACACCTCAGTGGCTCACAGAATTTGGGATTTGAATCAGCTTGTGGGGCGAGTGCAGGGCCAGTCGTGACACTTCAGCGTTTATTCAGCCGAGTTAAATATTTGTCTCTGCTTGTGCAAAAAGAAGGGAATTAACASAGGAACGTTCTGTAGTACAAGTGTTATTCAAGATAGCCTGGAATAAAGCAGTTGCTCGCTCAAAATTAAAAATTGGAGAGTGAAATTTCACTTCATTGCTAAACAAGTTTAACATTTTACACAYATGTCATTCTTCACTGATGCCATGCTGTTCAGGTGGTTTCAAAGTTTAAACAAGGCARTCTTTGCAGCCTTAAGGGTGGTCCCCAGCTAGAAGTTGCACACAGACACAGAGAAGAAAGAGGTCACCTCTAAATACAGCTTTGTCTGAAGGCACGAAGGTGGGAGTTATTTGCCTGCTCAAATGGGAACAAAAACAAGGCTCATGTCAGAAATGCCATTTGTTTCTAATTCTGCTTCAGAAACAGMAGTAGTGTTTTCCAAAGCTGCTGCTGGTAAAAAATGCAGAGACACAGCTTGGGCCTTTGTAGTGTCTCCTATAGCAAAAAAGAAAAAAAAAAAAGAGTGGTACTATGGATTTTTGCTGCTTTCAGTAGGATTTGCCACAGGCTARATGTGTATTTGCTTCCTGGGCTTGGTTTTCTTACCTTGATCCATGAGGATGATTCCTGCTCATCACAGAGCTCTGTGCAGGCAGAGTCTGCTGTGCCCCAGTGCTGAGCCTTCACAGGGCAAAGGTTCCCCTGCAAAGACTGGCATGGGATTGAAGGGCTGCATGCCAAAGGTACAGGGCACATTAATGTGGCTTTGGAGCCCATCAATCGTATGCATTAATGAGGATATTGATCACAGGATACTTTTTAAATTGATTTCCCCTTCGTGCTTTCCTAAGATATGCTTCCTCTTTTTGTCTGGCTTTCCTTATCCTTCCTTCTTTCCCTCTCCCTTTTGCTTTCCTATGTTTTGGGCACAATGAATTCAACTATACAGACATAAACACCCATCTAACAAAACCGGCATGCAATAGGCATCCTAAAAGAAGAAATGGTTTATTATGTCTCACTCCTCATACACAGTGGTTGATTTTGGTAAGAAGTGAGGCTGAAAACCTCATTTCTCTCTCTTGAAGCTGCAGCATGGCTCTCTGGAGTGACTCCAAAGCAGGCAATGGAGTTACCCTCCTATGAACACTGACAGGAGACACCAGCCCTGAGAATTTCCTCTCACAGCACTCCCTCTTCCACTGCATTATGCAAATATATCACTTGTGTTCACTGCTCCCAGCATTTCTTTGTCAGGCCCCATTTAGACAGAATCACTGAAGTCATCTAGGTAATAAGGTGAAAGCAAATAGACTCGTTCGATGACAGACTTTGAAATTGCAGTTGGCCCTTGAAAAAGTGGGCGAGATCAGGGACAGGTAACAGATGGTGGTGGTGGCTCATCTTTCAGCCTGTTATTTTACCACAYGGGGGTCTATGCCACAGATTTTCAGGGCTGCAAATAAAGGAGAAATTAGTCATTGTATGACAATATATATTGGTTAAATAGTGCTCTTCTGCTGCAGTGGCATTTGCCTCCATCCAGACACCATATGCAAGGAAAGAGGCTCCAAAACAAGAGTCAGCTGCACGTAGGCTGTTTTTGTGGTGACAGACATCACATGACTTCAGGGGGAAAAAGAGCTGCACCATTTAGTTTATGCAGAGAAAATGAATTTTCTGGCTATGCTAAGGAGTCTGTGAAAGGAAACCTACATGCAAACACCCCATGGATTAAATAGGAAATRATACCTTCTCTGTGGAATTGAACAGAGAATTACATCACATGCATAGGACTCTGTAGCGTGGTTAAAAAGAGAAATTATTTCACTCTCTGTTATTTGACAGTCTCTTAGCTGGCCTTTCTTCACTGGAGGTAGAAGTGCTTTAATAACTGCAGGCCTTYATAAGTAAATTCTATTCAACCGTAGTAAACTTATATGAATATTTGTATTAAATGCCTATCAGACTTTRTAAGGTTTTTCTACAAGAGAAACACACAAAGAGCATTTCTATCTATTCTGTTTCTCCTGTAAAATGCTGTCAAGGTGAGGTCATTTCTCCATTGGTAATCCAGAACTAAGGTACTCAACTTGTAGTTCACTTTCCTGCTCACCATCTTCGCTGCTGGTAACRGTGGCAAGGAGAAGGACCAGCCCCAAAATGCTCCTGTCTCCCTGTGACTATCAGAGTGTGTTCCAGAACCCACTCCAGCATGACATGGCTGCATGAGACATGATGATTTTGAAAACAAACGTTGGGAAATGCAGGCTCACGTATGGTCATGACTAGAGAGAAGGTGGAACACGTCCATGGTCCAGCTTGAGCCTGCACCAAATCCCACAGCCCTACCCATGCAGAGAAAACCTCTGRGAAGAGGTCAGGAGTTGGTCCAGTCCACTATAAATATAAATAACTTTCATTAGTGGTTTGGAGGTGCATGCCTMTGTGAGGGAGTAGGAGCAATAAGAAAGCTGGAGGTCAAAAGCAAGCCATGAACTTCTGAGAGGCTAAAGAAAAGCAGAGGTGAAAGCTGCATCTCTGAAAAATAATTTCCCTTTGCAGCCTTGATTCCACCCTTGCAGGAAGGGCCTTTTCCTGTGTGTGTAGTAGGATAGGAATATGCACAATTTGGTGATGTGTTTCACACATGAAGTGCTGACAGAATTATTGYAGGGATCTATCACAACTTACAGTGCTGCAACAGGTCCCCTAGAACTTCTCCTGTGTCTCTGTCCGCCCCTTCCCTACAGACAGGCAGAATTTCAATTAAAATTCTCTCAATTTGGGAGAACATCCAAAGAATAAAAATCAATCACCACTAAAAAAAAAAAAAAAAAGAAATTAGTCAATCCTTATAAAATCGTTGCTCGAATTCACCTGATGTTGTGGTTAGTGGGTAAAACAGCCATGGCTAAAGCCTCTTTTCATTTAACTTCCTTTTAACACTGACCCCTGTGTAACCCAGGGTGTTTGATCAGATTTTTTTGTTACTAATCAAGGTGTGGAGCAGGCCTCTCACCCTGTCTTTCAAATCAAGGAGTGCAAGTGAGTTGAACCATAAAATGAATCCAATTAAAATAGTTTAGAACAGAAACTCTAAGATCAATGTGAAGAGTTTTTCAACATTTCTTTTTTCTTTTCTTGCATCCCCTAGATTAATGCTTTCCTCATTTGGCATTTCTTGAACTCCTGTGTTACCTCTAGTCCTTTTCAAACATCAGTAGAAATGTTACTCTGTGAATTCAGGTTGAGATGTAAGTATTCAATAAAATATAACACTAAAGAAGCCCAAATCTTGACAAGCAAACATGAAATACAAGCTTTAATTTCAATACAGGAGGGGAAAAAAATGTAGCTAGAAGAGATAATCTTTTCAGGACTCATCAGATTTTGTGGACAGTCACATTTAACTGCTTAAACTCAYGATATCAAACAGAAAGTCTGATCTGCTCATCACAGTGGTGATGTCTCTCATTTCCCAGTGGAACACTCAAATGTTAATGTGGATTTTTTTGAAGGGCTTGGTCACACAAACACAACTTCAGAAAGTGTCCACACCAAACCTTCCCCCTGGTTCCTGGAGGGAGGGAGGGAGGGAAGGAAGGAAGGAAGGAAGGAAGGAAGGAAGGAAGGAAGGAAGGAAGGAAGGAAGTTAGTTCACTCGGCGGAAGAGTTGTATTTTGCTCACATTTCAGTGTGAGCCTGCCTAGTGTGTTTGTGAAACATCCTGAAAAGGCAGAAGCTGGAATTACAGTTTGTCATCCAAACAGACTGATTCATGGTTTGTGTGCAGATAATTGCTTACTACTTAACCCACTTTTAGCTGCATCCCCATTTGGAGCCTGCTTCAGTCTTTAAATGCCTTCGAGTCAGTTGAGGAATATTAATTTGTTCCTCAACCCAGGAGGGTGCCCAATTGTTGGGTCAGCTGTCAAGAAAGGGAAAATAGTCATTAGCAGCAGGCAGCTTGTTTTCTTCCATTTGATCAGATTACAAATGATTAATCAAAACTGAAGACTCCTTACGAGCAGGCAGTTCCCCATATCTGAGGAGAGCCCACATTGTCCAAATCAATGCAAGCCTTTTGTGAAGCATCATTTGCCATTATTCTGTATTATTTGTCCAGTAGCAACCCCTGGAAGAATTAACTTATGCTCTGCTTTGAGTTGTACTGTCAGAGCTTGTAGTTCAAACAGGAACACACAGCCCCCATACTATTTAGGCAAGGAAAGTTTATTACCTCACATTTACAGAGCCTTTGGTTCTCCTGTGCCTCATAATCACAGAGGTCTTTTACTAGCACAGCCAGGAAATGAACTCACATCCATTCCCAAAGAAATTCAGGCTTACAGATTGAACGTGAAGTCACAGCTTCTGCAGCTCGGTGAGAACATGTTGTGACTTCCATCCTGTTGCATTACAGTGTATTTTAAAGCTGTTATGGACAGTCTGACAGCTCTTAGAAATCAGTGTATCACTCAAAGCCAAATGAGCTTCGCTTGTTCACAGTTTGCTGAGRACTTGGCCTCTTCCAATTCCTGCAGAGCAAGGCATTCCATGTGCTCAAGACGTTCCACATGCTCCATGACTTTTGGAGCTCCATGATTTTGGAGTCTTTGACAGTTACGGTGGCAGATGTGTGCCCACGAGTTCCTCAGTCCCTTTGAAACTCTCAGSTCCTGACTCAAAAATGGATAAAGGAAATGAATGTTCCGGGTTCTGCATGGCCAAAGTAGAATAATCAGGTTGCCAATCTTTGAAGTTCCCTTAGATGGACCAAAGTGGCATTTAGAGGACAGGCCCATTACAGGGGACTTGGTTGCTCTCTAAGGAATCTGAATGCTTGGAAACTCCAACAGGTTTTTCCTTCTCCTTGTGGACAAAAATGCTCCAATATTTCAGGAAGTCTGCTTCCCATCAGAGAGGCACTTCCATCTTCATGGAGTCCCTTGGTTACAGCTCTCTGGAAAACTCCGCTGAGTTAAAAGTCCAAATACCCCTTAAGAATTTGACCCGGGCAGGCAATATGCACATTTTCTCCACAGAAATGCAAGCCATGGGGTAAAGGCTGGAGAAGTCTTTGCTTGCCTTCATCCTCCTACCCAACGAGGGTGCACGGGTACAATTAGCACTTGTTCTTAACGAGGCTGCGGCCGCCCCGGAGAGAGGAACCACGCTGGCTGGAAATCGTGATATAACTCCCATATAACCCCATTCCCACACAACTCTGTGGGAGTCCACAGAGCCCTGGAGCTGGCTTTGCACATCCCCACCCTCCAAGGAGTGGGCACACGGTGTTTTAAAAGTCCTTCAGGGGTTCTGACCCSCGCGGCGCGAAAACCGAGGATGAATTTTCCGAGTCCGGGATTGCCCTCCAAGGAGCAGGAGGGTCAGCCCCACGGTGCTGTGTGCAGCCACTTCAGTAAACCAGAAGGGTTTCCAAGGGCCTCCAGCTGTGTTACAGCCCTTCTGCTGACACTCCTGGAGTATAACCACGGAGAAAAGCAGCGACTCGCACGAGGGCTGTGATCCTAGAAACGTTGCTGCTCAGGAAGCACTTTCTGAGGGAGAGAACTTTGGTTTCTACAACAGTAACCAAARTCTCTTGCTCTCCCTGGGTTGGCTTTACCTGGTGGAGATGATGGGGAGAATGAAGGACCCCTTGGCTCCACTGCAGGTTCATCTGGCTTTTAAAAAGAAACTCTGGCTGGCCACCCAGCTCTGGCGTCCAGCTGGACCCTGTCACCTGGCCACTGCTGAGTGGCCTCATGAATTTAGCAATGTGGACTCAAATCTGGTTTTCACCCAAGCTTTTGTTGGAAAAGAATTTTTGCCCGCTGCGGATTTTGAAATACGTGAATTTTACACGCTGTGAATGGGGGTGGGCRAGCCAAAAAACAAAGCATTTATTGATTTTAGGTCTACTTTTTAGCTTATCTCAGGAACTTTGAGGCTTGACATACAATTGAGGGGTTTTTAAATGGTTTGGGGTGATGGTGGCACATCTTTGGAACTTTTAATACGTTGCTGTGGAAACAGCAGGACAGGAAGGGGCCAGATCCTGCCCTTTGCAWGTGTCCTGTGTTCTCTGGAGCCATATTGTGCAAGTAAAAGGGATTTCTTCTGCTAAACAGGTGGCATTCTCCYGGCCTCTGGATTTGGGAGACAGTTTCTAAACTCAAATTTCCTTTATGTCAGCTCATGTAGCCATAATTACCAGGCACTGGTCGCTCTGATCCCAGTCCCCTGTCTGACATCTGTGCAGAACTCTGAAATCCCAAACATATTGGTGTGAATCTGTGTGAGTGCTCTAAATTGTGGGAATTCTTTTTTTTTTTCTTTTTAATTTGAGGGATTTATTTCTCTTTTTCTGGTCAGGTGCACAGCACACTCCTGGTTCCCACAACGGAGAGGAAGCAGCTTCTTGCTGCACACTCTCCTGGGCAGCAATTACAATTTCTCAGGAATGAAGCTGATTTTGTAATTCAACATTTCCCCACAGCACAATTGTGTAACACCTATACAAATATTTGTTCCTGTTAAATGCTTGGGGGGGAAAAAAAAACCCTACAGAGGCGTAAGGTAGTCACAGGAACAAAACTTTTAATTTCCCTGTTCTTGAACCTTGTACAACATTCATTAAAATTGTCATAATACTTCCACTGACTTCTGTAAGAGTAATTCCTAAATATTTGTAGTTCCTGGTGGATTCTAGATTGATGTCCCTAATCTGTTGATATATTCAGTTGGCACAGTAGAGTCATCATTGCCCAAGTATAAATCTTAAGGAGCAGCAGCTGAGCATCACCATGGACCTCAATCCCTGTGCTCCTCCAGTCATGGAGGGTTACAAATCTGATAAAGGAGTGAAAGTCATTTTTTCTGATTAACTTTGCACTCAATCTTCTTCTGCTGGTGTCAGGCTAGTGCAGTTTATACCATCTTTTATACTGTGTCAAACAGGCACAGAGGAGAGGATAACATGACAGATAAAGCAGTGGTGGCTACCACACTCTGCTCTTTTTTTAAGTCCTCAAAGATAAGCGTTTAGAGCTGTGAAATCTCGTAGTTGCCACCCAGGATTTTGTGTGATTYTTGAATAGTTTTAGTGTTTTGCAAATCCACAGCAGCAGAGTTAGAAAATGGGAATGTAGAGCAAGAAACTCTGACTCTTTTCACTTTTTCTTTTTTTTTTTKAATTTCGTTTGGAAAGAAAAAAAGGGCAGGATAAGCAATATTTTAGGAAATWTTTTTTTTATTGAATATTCATAGCCTGCTGGTGAAAAATGATGGGATGATTAAAATATGTGTTTCTCTCATGTGGAAATAAGGCCATCAGATGTCTGTCCCCATCACAAAGAAATGCAATTGAAATGACTGTCAAACTATTTACACAGTGATGACTCTTATTTAAGCTGTCACCCTTAACTAACCCTTAACCCTCTGCCTGCCTCATGGTGCCCCTACAAAACAGGCACAAGTTTAGGCTCGAAAAAGGAAGAAAAAAACCCAAAACTTTCATAAAGACTGTGGAATTTTTCTCTGTGTGTATGAACTATTTGAAACATTGCATTTTGGTGAGTGATGTTTCAATATAATCTATTTAAATGGGGAAAAAAAATCCCTCACTTCTTTTCTTTGAGCACCTACACATTGCATGATTTTTTTATATTTTTTAAGAGGGTCTCCTTTTTATTTTCCCCATGTAGAGTGGGAAGTCACATTAGCTTCTCAGACTAAGTGATAAAAATGTTTTATCTCCTTGTGTTGAACGACAAGAGGCTCAAGAGCCTGGAATTCATGATCATGGGATCACAGAATGGCTTTGGTTGGAAGGGACCTTAAAGATCCTCTACTTCCAACTCCCCTGCCTTGGGCAGGAAGACCTTCCACTATCCCAGGTTGCTCCAAGCCCGGTCCAACCTGACCTTGGACACTTCCAGGGATCCAGGGGCAGCCACAGCTTCTGTGGACAACCTGTGCCAGGGCCTCYCCACCCTCCCAGGGAAAAATTCCTTCCCAAYATCCAACCTAAACCTCCTCCCTGTCAATTTGGAGCCATTCCCCCTTATCCTGTCACTATGGGATCCTTCCTCTGGTGGATTTCCRAACCAAAGGTTATCCACGGGGTTCCAAGCAAAACAAAACTGAGATTCTCTTTAGCTTTGCAGTTTTACAATGCAGCTGGAGCTTTATGCCTTTGTGTCAGAAGAGGCCCGAAGGTAATGGCATGTGAAATTGTTCCTGTGCAGCACTCTGGGTCCGTGAGAGAGGAGCCACGAGCCTTTCTGTGTGTCTGCACACACGGAGCTTGCAGCAAGGAGGAGAAATTAGATATAGAAAGCTAGGTTTTGGATAACCTAAACAAATCTCAAGTGCTCACTACTCAAAAAAGCTAGGAAATCAAAGCCAAATGAGAAATTTTAAACGAAATTAAAAGAGAACGCTATCTGTTTGAATTCCAGTGCTAAGCTATCAAGGAGAAAATTTCTGTGTTTTCAACAGTCCTGAGGGTGGTATGGCAAATATATGTTTCACTGTGTTTTGATAGTAATTGTATTTCTGCCAAAGAGATTTCTTCTGGGTTATCTGTTGAACTCTTTGGTTGGAAATGCCCCAGCCTTTTGTCTGAGTTTCACTTCTGCATYGCCGACCAGATTGTTTCTATATAAAAAAACGTGACTGGAATTTGCAGGTTTGTGGGTTATTGGTGATTTCACACCTGCTGAGAAGCCAGACCTTTGACAGTTATAAACAGATGCCTCTGCAGCACATTTGGTTCTGCTCAGAAAGTGGAAATGTTGTTTTAGTCTCTATTAAAATAATAGCAGTAAAACCATAGCTTTAAGTAGTAAAATTTATGCATTCACAGTCAGGAAAAAACTCTTCATGATAAAACTATTCATGTGCTCATTGAGTAGCAATAKTTTCTACTTTAATTAGTTATTTAACTACATTTTATCTGGTGCAAATRTTGAGCAGAAGTGAAGTTGGACAGAGGATGTTAAACCTGTGATTATTCATCCAGCATGATCTTCAGCTGGAGCTGCAGGGCCAAATTCAGTGGGTCTGCAGACAAAGATTGCATTATCTGAGAAATCTAGTTTTTGCATCCTTTAGGTGTGGGAAAAGAGGTCAGATATTCCATATAACAATCCTTGCTTGCAAAATTTTAACTTCTGAAAATTGTTGTGCTGTAGCAATCTAGAACAGAGACACACAGGAGCTTCCAAATTAAAAGTGACCCAGACACAGCCTGCGATTCCTCAATCCTCAATTCCTTGACCACAATCTTAATTAAAGCTCGACTGTGTGCAGAAAAACCAAACCATAAAGTTCTTTAAAAAATTGAACTAACTACTACCATCTAATGCTTAAAGGTTGTTAGTAATGCTTTGCAATAATGTGTGTGCACCTCTGCCTTTCCAGCAGTAAGTGGATTGCATAAATGACAGATGTAGAAGCTTCCATAACCTGATGAGTTCATTATGGAATTATATCTTTAACTCACGTGCAAGGCTAATCAYGGGAAGGATGTTCATGCTCAAGCTGGTTGAAAAGAATGGTAACTTAAAAAGCTTTAGAAGACATCAAAAATCTTTAAAAATCAAGTTACACAGCTAACAAGGCCAGAAATGTGCACAGAAATCTAAGTTTTGATTTATTTTTAATTAGCGAGCGCTTTGTGTAGTGCGGTGAAACAAACTGTGTTTGCCAGTGTTTCTCCACTTAATGCACTTTATCAGAAAAGTCCACCTTCTGAAGCRTTTAAATCTAATTGCCTTTGACATGGCTACGTCTATTTTCATGGTTTTTTTATTTCTACTCTATCTATTTCTCTTTTTGGCATCCAGTTCTCCCACTCTCTCTGTTCTCTCTCACTTTCATAYGACCTTTCTTACCGTTTCCAGCTTCCTTTTCTTTTCATCAATGGATAAGGTTCTTCGGGTCAGACATTTGATGTCACTGCACCAGGAAGGACCAGACACCACGAGGTGTCCACTTTGCAGTCACAGGACCATAATCTCCACGTCCTGGGGCAGTGGATCCCCGTGCCAGCTGTCAAGTGAATCCCTTGGGTAACAGCACAGGTCTGGGCACCACAAGGGCCAGCAGGACCTACTGCAAGTGACTGCTGCAGAGCTAAACCCTATAAAAGCCTCCTTTGGTGGGAAGTGATGTTGTGCTGTCATTTTGAGGATACCTGTTTAGAGAATCAGAAGATCACTGCTGGAGGAAAACCCCAAATCCTCTCCTCTCCCTGGTGCACAGGTATTTGTACACCCCCAGGCATGAGTTGGCTTCCCACTCTGTGTGAATCCTTCAGCAGGTTACTCTCTCCTCCATTTGGGTGAGGCTGTGTGTGCTGGAAGAGCTCTCGGTCGTGATCTGGATTCACACCTCACGTGAAGTGTGGAGATTAATTAAGCGGGGAACGGATTCCCAAGACATTTATAATTAACGCCATAAGTAAGTCATAAAAGCAGGACTTCAAAGACGAAAGCTTGGCTGATTCACTGAATCCCACATTCCCTCTTGACCACTGTTTTGGGGGCACAGTCTCTGCCAGCTCCGTGCATGTGCCTGGAGAATTACTCACTTCAGAGCTTCCCGCATTCTCAACACCACAGTCATTTTTTCCCAAACACTGCTTGGGAAAATGGTAAATCCTTTGAACTTGCCTCACTTCACAGGATCTGATTAAACCTTTTAGACCTGCAAGTAGATATTTTGCATGTTGAAGAACTCAATCTCATGCCTAAATCTTGCTGGCTCTTGGGGTTCCCCACATGAAAGGTGCTCTCCATCAGCTCTGCAGATGCTTCTGATTTCATCCTGGAAAACTACGATGGCTCTAAGGGGGAGCAAATTACTTTGAACCTTATTTTCTGCTACAGGGTGGGCACGATTTCAGTTTCAAATTTGCTATTAAAAAAAATAAGTACTAATTCTGGCCTCTTTCGAGGAGTTGCGTACTTTTTCTTTTCAGAGAGAGTGTTTGGAGTCCAGTCCAACACTGCTGAAGTCTAAGAGCAGCAGGGACAAGAAGGGAAGCCAGTATGGCTAAAAGCAGGCTAAGGAGGTTATTAGAAGTATAAAAGACATCCTTCAACGAGTGGAGTCCAAATGGAGATTGCAGGAAAGATAATAAACCATCTGGCAAGCTAAATGTGAAGCCATAATAAAGCTGGCCAAAAACGCTTCCGAGGAGGAAGGGTTCAAAATCTAACAATAAACCCAATTTTTTTTTTTGCAGACATCAAAAGCAGGAAGTTTGCCAGCAAGTCGATGGGGACAATATATTACTGAAATGTAAAAGACCATTAGAGAAGGACAAGTCCATAACAGAAAAGCTTGAAAGCATCATGGGGAATGCTCATTAAGGAGAGTTTTCCTGTTGGAGCCAATCGTTGGGGACTGTCCTGAGGAACTGGAGCAGTTTGGCAGTAAAGTGGGTTAGAATAAATCAACACRACAGCAGGGACAAGGGCCATGTTTTACCTGTGCAACCTGTGCAAAAACTCTAAAGAAACTCACAGAGCAGTGAGAATCTTACTGCAGCTCACCCCTTCAGTCAGCCTTGGTTTAGAGATTGATGATATTCTGTGTCTGGTGCTGCTTTTCCAAAAGGCTTCAGGACACCCAGGCAAYGACAAACATGTATGGATTTCATGTTTCCAAACTGGTATAATAGTCCTTTGTTACAGTCAAAACAGCAACAAATAAACCCAACACAAGCTTATTGCAGAGCAAAACAGATCCAAATTTCCAGCMTCAGCCCTTTTGCATGAATAATTGTTCCAAATTCAGTTGAAAGGTATCACTGTTTTATCATTTTTGCTTGACTTTTGACAAGAGACCACCTTCTGTCCCAGCTTGAAGTCTTACCAGCTCCTTCAGTCTGATTCAGATTCMTGCACTGCCCAAGTGGAGTGAGAGGAAGAAGCAATTCTGCCCCAGAATCAAAGAGGGATTGAGAGACATTTGGTGGTTCATAAGTCTGGGAGAAAACCTGGTGTTCCCACTTCCATGTAGGATTAGCATGGCTGATTTGGAAGAATTGGCCTCAGCTCTGTTCCCTGTCCCTGTGCTCAGGGGGAAAATAAGGATTAAGGGATATTTGTGGTTAAGACACASAAGAGCCACCTGGTCCCTGCCTGATCACCAGCGAAAGTCAGAGCAGCCAGTTCATATCCCATTTCCTCTGGTCCCTTTGGAGCTCTGGAAAGCAATGAACAAGCCTAGAGCTCTGCACTTCATCTCCTTCCTTCAGCACTCCCATTCCTTGGTACAAACCCCACCRTCTGCATGGAGGACTGAAGTACATTTGGGGATAAAAATCCATTTTGCCCATCTTGTACCTCCTAAGCTTCTGCATACAAAATGAATTAATCTGGCCTTTTTTTGCCCTCTTTTTTTACAGTCTGTGGCATAAACAGGCTATAAATAAATATTCCTGTGGGCTGTGAGCAGGTAAGGCCTGTGTTGGTGGGGCTGTGTTCAATAAGGACACAGCCAAARCTCCCACTGCTGTGCAGTAAAACCCTGCCTGCCTGTGTGGTGCAGGGATGGGACATTTTGAGGGTGGAGATGAACCCAAAATGCCTTCTGATCTAAAGCAGATGTGCTCAGCTCATCCCAGTGCATCTTGAATGTTGTTGTTGTTAATATGTGGGCTCGCTACATTCATTTTGGGTCARGGTTTAATTTTTACTTTCCAGCTTTGCTTTTGAGAAATAGAATAGTTGTTCCTCGCTGGAAAACCTTGCCAAACTTATCTGAACATGTAAGTGATCTGAAAAATGGGGAGTTGGAACTCAGCTGTCCATAACAGGATCTTAAACACTGACTTCTTTTGTTTGTTTGTTTGTTTGAGGTTTGTTTTTTTTATTTCCTTTTGTCACAAATGGCATTTTGAGACAGTAACTRCAAATGAGCATCTCCAAGGGGGTTGTTGCCTTTTTTATACTCTGAGCTACTGGGTTTGGTCCCCTTTGCTCCCAGACACRAAACTTTATTTTGGGTGCTGTGGTGCTGGAATTGCTTGCAAAACCTTCGGGAATGGGCAGGCCTTTTAGAGGCACTTGAAAACATAACTGGAAAGGATCACCTGCTTATCTGAGAATGCCATCAGAGTGTATTGCTGGTGCTTTTTCTGTGAAATATTTTGGGTTAGCTAAAAGAGAAAAGTAAGTAGTTTCTGCCTAATATACTTCAAATACATATTTTTCATTTATGAAAACCATAGCTGTCTGCAGTAATGAGTTCTTTGCTTTTATCTTTGTTTGCCGTTTATAGGGTGGGGTTTTTTTTTCCAATTTCATGAAGCTTGCATAATCACAAATGATGCAATTTTTAAAACTGGGACAAAACCGTCTCTAATTCCCTTTAATTCACAGACAGTACGACTTGTGGAAGAGAGGATGAATAGAAATGACCATTTCTGCACTGGTCTTTTTCTTGCTCAAAATTCCACGGGGGTTGTTGCTGCCTTGGGAGCTGCAGGAGAGGGTGAGGATGAGGATAGGGATGAGGATAGGGATAGGGATGAGGATAAGGATGCTCTCTCGATGCGGATGAGGACGAGGATAGGGATGAGGATGAGGATAGGGATGAGGGTGAGGATGTGGACGAGGATGAGGATGCTCTCCCGGTGCCGCAGCGCCACCGCGCGTCCCATCCCGACCCCGCCGGTGCCTCGCAGGGAGCATCTCCGGGACCCTCGGCATTCCCAACAACTTCAGCACGGGAAAAGAGCCTCGGAGGGCTGTTGGAGCTGGGTTGGACTAGATCCCGGTGCGTGGTGCAGGAGCTGCGCCCTCTCTCCCGGCTGCCCTCCCGTCCTTCGGCTGGAGCTGGCTGGGAATGTCCGGGATGAGGAACGCACATCCTGTCTTGTCATTGAATAGGATACAAGCTGTTCCTGCCGCCTCCGAGCTCCACAGCCAGGAAAGTGCCCCTAGAACATCCCGGCTTGGCCATCTCGGGCACTCCTGCGTGGCGCATCCAGGAATCCCAGGGCCCGGCTCGGCACCTGCCGGGATCATCCCTAAACACGGCACAGCATTTCCTCCCAAGCTGAATTCCACGCGGAATTTGCACATCTCTGTATAATTCCTTCACATTTTCATGTCTCATCTGAAAAAAAAAAAGACAAACACCAAAAAAACCCAACCCAAAAAAGCAACCTTTTGGAGGAAAATCGCAGAGGTTTTTCACAGACAGCAATTCATGCACAGGTATTTTCCCTGCAGCAGAACTTGCATAACCTTTAAAAGGCGACCTTATTCCTGGAAAACTGATTTATGGAACAGCAAATGGATGGATAGCTGATCTCCAGGGGGGAAAAAAAAATGTAAATCATCACTGAGAAGCTTGCAGAAAGACCAGCAAATTCCAAGTTGGTGTTGCCGGACTGATAACTGTATTAGCAAATATTTTAGATAAGCCTTGTTTGTGCGTTTCCAGGTAACTATGTTGGGTTTAATAACTCACATAAACATAATAAGATCTGTTATGTCACATTATATCAAAGGATTGAGTGAGAAACTGGCCATAGGTCATCCAAAATAATGCAGTTCGGCATGAAAGGACTGTTGCCAGCTAAGGTAGAAATTCTACCATGGGGGGACTATATGTTTTGTCCCTAAAATACACGATTCTTCACAAATACAGGCTCCACCGAGAGCACATCCGTTGGTAGCACGTGAGAAACATCCCTTTCTCGTTGGTTTTAGTATCTAAATGAAACACATTTGCCCAAGGAGGCAAAGGCAGAGTGTCTGAGTGGCCACATCACTGTGGCTGATGTCAGCAGATGGAAGTGATCCACGGCAAATACATCTTAATATGTGCCATCACCTTTTGTCCCGGGAGCAGGAGCTCCCCTGCCCCACAGCTCAGAGTGCTTTGTGTGGGATTTCTTGTTTGTGCTGTCTCAAACATCGTGTGTTTGTGTTCCTTTTCAGATGAACTCTGCTTCTGACCCTGCTAAGGGTGCACTGCTTGTTTTGGAAACACTTGCAATATCCCTCGAATGTTTGTTTTCCACCCCAATATGCTGCTACATTCCTGCAAGCTTTCCCTGGTCGTAATGCGATGTTTGGCCRGGAAACAGAGAATACAAATGAAAAACAGTGCCCCAGTCTGAGGGAAATGTAGTGAAACTGTGACAGAAAGTGTTTTACTGGAAACAAGACAAAGATTTCCAGAGAATTAATAAACAAGCAGCTGCTCAGCATCTCTGCAAGACCATCAACTGCAGATGTGTATTTCCTGGAAGGATCGGGGTGTTTTGTTTAACTCTCTTCCTCTGCCCTCAGCAGGTAGGAGGAGCAGAGGCCAGGTCTAGCGCTTATGTTCCAAAGCAGATAATTAGATGTTTAATAACTGTAGCAACAATACAATTTGCATGACCAGCTAACCATCTACAGATTTTTTTCCAGTCATGGATCCAAACCCCTGACTTTCTCCAGGTATTTGTCGAAGACCAGCACTTAGCAGCATGTAAAGAGTCAGGCTCCAAAGGGGCAGCAGCAGGAAAACATGTTTTCCCTGCAGAGCTAAGCAGAATCTGTCTAAAGTCGATGTTGAGTCTCTTTGGCCAGGGCAATAGAGTACTGGGAGGGTCAAGACCTGTATTTTCTGAAACAAGGGCTCAGCTCCTCCACAAGGAAATAGAAGTTTCAAAACCARCGACAGAGAACATGAAAGCAGACCCTGGGCCCCAGGAAGCCATAGCACCATCAAGGTCCTGCCCGTGGGACAGATGGAAGTCCAGCTACTGGGGTGAGTCCAGGTACAGAGCAGACCTGAATCCAACAGCAGCTGGTTATGTCACCTCAGAGGGCTGGAAGGGAGCTTTGCTGCGCTGTCTCTACCCTGACAGTGCTAAAAATTCAGGTTCTCCATAATAGCTAACACCTAGCCCTTCAAAACCATATCCCAGAAGGATACAACACCTCAGTGCAACCCCAGAAGCAGGATATCCCCTCTGGAGAGACCACAGACTGGCAGGGGACTCTGTTCTCCCAGAAGTACAGCTTGCAGAGCTGTTTGAGCGAAGTATTAAGACTAAAATGGTGTTGGATGTCACCAGGTGCTTTGAATTCTGCTTTGGGCCGACAACAGAAGCAGAAAAATGAGTGGGATGCAAATCAGAGAAGGAGGCTTAGGTAGGCACTTCCTCCTTCAAAAGCATGAGGAGATGAAGATCTTGGAGTTGAGAAAAACTGAGTGAAAGAAATGAGGAGGGTTTTACAAAAGTTGAGGAAGAGGTAGAGTCCTACAAGACCGACCCAGTGATAGCAAAGCAAGCCAGCTTCTTTCCTGGTTTGGAATTGATAATTAAATACCAGAGGTRGGCTCTGCAGTGCAGATGTGCCTGAGCCTGGAAGAAGCCAGGCTGCAAACGAAGCTGCTGCCCTGGCAGCTGCCACAGTCCCTGTTTTATTGCTGAGCTAAGCAGGTCAGGCAGGGACACTCACTGGGATCCCAAAACGCTTCGTTTGTGCTCGGATGAGTTTCTGTGTGAGCATTCAGGGAGCAGCAGCACACCCAGGAATCTGTTTTCGTGGTGTAGGTGATGAAAGGGTCACCTAAGACATGAAAGGAGGGGACTGACAGAGAGCATTTGCCTCAGGACAGACCTAGAACAGAGACAGAGCTCCCTGGGCCTTCTCTTCCCCCGACAAAGCAGCACAAATGGGCTGGCAGTGGCAAATAAACCCAGCTGCACTTTGCAAAAGGCATTGGTGCCATCGCAGCTTTCTTCACCCTTAGGGACTGAAAGTCTGGCTAGGAAGTGCCTAGCGGGAGTTTAAACTTGGTATTGCTGCATAAAGCCAGCATGGCTGATGTTCAACACTTTAAAAGGTTTTGTACCGTGCATTTGTAAATAACAAAATGTACAGCAGGCATGGGAAGTCAGCAGATTTCGGGATTGTCTGGGAAGTTGCTTTCTCACTCTCTGTACACAGCACGCAGCAGGGGCAGGTTCGAGCTGCTGCCCCAGCGTAGCACTGCCACAAACACGTCTTACTTTTGTTTGAAGTCAGAGGATCTTTGGACTTACTGCATTTCTCCTCTGACTGCAAACATAAACCTCTGTAATTGCACCCAGGCAGGTCTTTGTTCTGGTGAAGAATACCACACAACCTAAGTTTTGGCTCTGAGATCCTCTGTGTAGATGCTCTGTGCAGCAAGGCTGATTTCCAGAGGCATGAAGGCCAGCGGGGGGGTTGAATTTCAACAGCAAGGGGATGCCTAAAGTCCTGCTGTGCCCGTGGAGATCATTCCCTTGTGTATTGTTTTGCCAGTTTATGCAATGTAGGAGTTAAACCCAGCATTAGCAGCAGAAAAATCAGTGCACATAAGGAAGAAAACCCCAGAGTGCTTTGGGGCTCTGTTTAATACGCACTGTGCAAATTTCTGAAAAATTAATGTCCACTTTTTAAGTTCCACTGGTTTGCTTTTTGTTTGTTTCTTTGTTTGTTGGGGTTTTGGGTGAGGTGGAGGGATTGATGATTATATCAAGACCTRCAACAGGGTGTAGGGTAAGGCTGATTAAATCAATTTCATCCTTCATTAGCAATGATCTCTCCAAGCTTCTGGTAGTAGCTGGACGTTTCAAATATTGGCAAAGTTTGTTGTTACTTTCTTGTAGATGAGTTAAACGACATTTTCATCCCTTGAGTTCATAGATCATAGCTCTGCTTCACCAGCTTCAGCTAATGATGTCACTGACACCCAAAATAGAGCAAGACAGTTAAATACATCAACTACTCACACTGTTAGTGGTGGGAAATGTGGAACTCCTGGGATCTTCACTTTTTGATCTAAGTCCAAAGCCAATTCAGAAGAAAGGTTGCTACAGAGTGCAAAAAGGTGAGAGAGTAACCATTGAGGTTACCTGCTTTATACAGTAGCTCTAAAAATACTTTATTTTCTGTAGGAACAAACTATGGAAATTGACTCACATCATTCAAATCAATGGCTGGGCTTTTCAGTGACAGCTAAAGAACTTCCCAGTCCATCTTACCCCAAATTATTGTGATTAGATTCTGTTCACTTGTTAGAAGAAAAAATTCAGCCTGTATTTCTAATTCTTGTCAGGCTATTTGTTYGAAGTCCTTTGTGTGTAAATAAAGTTCAGAAAACAATAGTGCGAGGCTTTAAGAAAACTGACAGTAACCGTGCTGATCTTATGTGAAATGTTTGTTCTTACACTTTTAAAGAGACACTTTTTTTTCTTTATATGGGGCATGCTTGGAAATGCTGCTCATTTATCCCTGTCCAGAATGCTAAGAGCCTACAAGAGCAGCCTCCTCTTGTGCAGACAGGACACGAGCTCCTCTCTTGACTGTTTGACCCAAACTCATCTCACTTCCCCTGCAGCCTGGAGCACCCCAAGCTCTGGGGGTCTTGGCCCGGCCCAGCGGATGCAGTTTGGGGCAGATCCTGCTGTCATCCCGGCTCCCATCTGTGGAAAACAGCAAATGCAGCATAATGACTTCACCACGAGGATTTTGTGAAGCTGCCAACGAAGTACTTACAAAAGCCCTGCAAGATTGTGAGAGTGTATAAASCTCGAGCAAGACACAAACCCCAGGTCGTGTGTGCAGCGTGGTTAATGCCTCCATTGCCCCTGGTGGCAGTATAAAGTCATGAATTACAAGGTGATGSGGTTTGCCTGTTCCAGGCAAACAGGTTTCTTAAATCTACACGACCTTCTGTTCCAGAAGGAACCCTTTAAGCAAAAAGCTGGCTTGTACCCAGCTGTAAAAGAGCAGATTGCTTTTCAATGGGCTGTGTTAGCAGCAGTCTGTGACCAGCTGCTGGCAATGATCAAGCACTCTGTGATAGGCTAGGAAAGAGCAAACCTTGCTTTAATGACAGCTTTGTTTAGTGGGTTGTTTTTTTTTAAGCTCAGTTCTGGTTGATGGAAATCATACCAGAACTTGAAGGAGGGAAAACCCATTGCTGGAAAGGTAAGTTATTGCTGAGTGGGAGTCAGAAATATTGGTTGTTTTATAGGTGAACTGTTCTTTCTTGGGGCATGTTTTARGCAATTTAGCTGCTTATTCGCATATTCCTATTTAAATTTAGTTATCCCTTGAGCAATAGGATGTGCCCAGTGTAACAAGGAGGGTACAGCTATTTTGGGGATAGAATGAGCATCTCAGTATCTTGGTTCTTCTCACTCAGGAAGTGGTGCCTTGCTTATCCCTTGGGTATCAGCTCTTATGGTTCTCCTTGTATCTCMTTTTTTGGGGGTGCATAACTGTGGTTTCTGGCAGGTGAAACGTGAAATCGAGCCCAAATCGGGGCAGTTATTGTGATATAAAAAGGTTTCTGAGGCAATCAAATACTGWGTGTGTACACATGATGAATGACATTAGAGGAACAACATCAGTGCCCCCAGTCAGTGACAGGCAGGACTAGAATGACAAAAAYGAGTTTGGCTCTAGGTCTGTCATCTTCAAAGAGAAAGAGGCCAATCTTGAGCATCAAGAGCACTCAATCCACCAGAAAACATGCAGGCATTAGAGCATGGGAACTAAACCTAGGCAAGGATCTGCTGCAGTAYAATTGAGAACCAATTTCATGACCAGATTTCGCTTCCAGGGAAATTGGGACATATGGATTTGTAACACACGTGCACAGGAGCTGAAAATGCAGAGCAGGTCCAGCTGCTCTGTACAAACACTGACTGGCCCTTGCTGAAATGATTACGCCTAAAAACACAATGAAATGCATCTGATGAAGGAGAAAATACAAGGAATTGGTAACTTTCCCTGATTTTTTTTTTTTTTCCACATGTAGTTTTAAGCAAAGTTTAATTTCCTCAAGTAATATTAAACAATTAACAAGCTTAAAAAATTACCTAGAGAGTATGGATGCCTGTTTGGATAGCATASCAGTTGGAGCCAATTCTTTCCTTTGATGCTGAAGGTGATCACAATCTCCTGAGTAAGGCRTTTGACCACTAGAACAAGTCTTGCACAGCAAAAATGAACAAAGACATRCAAATACAACTTAAAATGAAAAGAAACTTGCAAATGCTGCTTTATTTAATTCTTACAATAGGGAGGCACTTTTACATTGAAAAAGAAGTGCAGAGGTTTCATTAGAACCATAAAACCCTAAAATATTATTCCATGAAAACAAGAGAAAAAGTGTCTGTGTGAGAAAGTGATTTTTTTCTTTCATTTCTATACAATTTATTACACTTAAACAAACAAAACCTAAAAAACCCCCCCAAAACAGCAAAAAAACCCCAACCTTTTCTTCTGTTCCCACAGGCCAGCATAAGCATTTAGAACATTGGTGACACTTTTCTTTGTGTTCCTCATCTCATACTTTCTGTGATGGTTGTACAAGGCAGAGCCTGACCCAAGGGCTTTCCAGGTGCCACACAGATATTATAAATAAAGTGATAAGAAGTGTATTTGATGTCAGAAGTCCCAATTCAGCTCTGCCTTGCATGCCTGGACAGACTGGGAGGCTGTATTGGAGCTGGCTGGGGTGAAAGTTGGGAGCAAATCCTGTATTCCATTACCCAGGTGGGAAGTGAAGTTCCCAATAACTTCAGCCAGAGCAGTAACGCTGAAAGCTGGGCCCAGGCTCTGCAGTGCTGATGTACCAACCCCAGCACTGAACAACGAGAGAAACCTCACTAATGTCACCCACAATATCCCTGGAGAAAGGCAATCCTCAAACTGAATATTGTCACAATCCATCCTTCTGGATGTGCATTTCCATTGGAATGTCTCAAGCGAAGCCAGCAGGGCTTGGGTCGGGAATACTGGCAGATAAATGTCTCTGTGGCTGATGGATGAGAGGATATATTTATAYCTTACAGCAATTCTCTTGCTATTTATTTGGTTTGGGGTTAACAAAACCACTAGTGAGCTGCACAGCTTGTGTGAAAATGAGGTTGGGAAGTGGAAAGAACACTCGAAGGATGTTAAAGAAATATTGGAAATGCTTGAAATCGGCCCACTCGAGGAAAGCAATACTTTTCTAATTGCCTGTTGGTTTATTAGAGTTGGCTGAGCAGAAAATGGCTTTACATTGTGATGTCCCTGGCAAAATTCAGGCTTTCAAGGATAGCAGGAATGCAGCTGCAGCAGGGCTCACAAATAAAGCTGTTCTGGAGCTCTGTGAAGGCAAAGCTGCCCTAAATAAAGGGAATATGATGGACCATCACACTGTGCTTATGTAGAGGAGTGCTAGATTTGTCACCAGTGGAAGAAGCATTTGCTGCAATTTCTTGGTTTTACAAATTCCAGTTTGGTGTCCTGTGATGAAGACCAGAGCTCCTTCCTTCAAGCCACTTCCTCTGTCCAAAGTGCCTGGGGTGTATTTGAACCCACTTTGAAAGTAAATTACCTGACCTGATCCAGAACTCTTTTCAAACTCTCAAGCTGGGTTCTAAAGATAGAAGGATTAAAGCTGTTTTCAAAAACTGAGCTACTCAAAGAAACACTTCCATTCTGAAGTTGCTTTACCAATATAGATACAACTTGTAAACATATTCACAGAGAGCCTGGGCTATGGATTCCAGGGTATTTTTTTCCTTTACCAAAAGCACAGATTACAAAACCTGTAGAGATTCATCTTTGCATGTTATGCTTGGAAAAGTTTGATAAGTCTGGTTTGGTTTAGATTCTAATACAKTAAAATGATTTGCAACGTGTAACTTTGTGCTGACGTATGAAAAATAAGATGTAAAATTGTTTCTAAACAGAAATTCCTTAACTTRTTCTCCAAGCTAAACATGTCAAGGACACAGCATGAACATGGAAGATAAATCTAGCTTTAAGATTGTTCCACTGATATGAATAAAAGAACATTTTACACAAGTTTGATCTTGATTGTCTCTTTGCAGCTGAACAGAGAGGGTTTTTTTTTCTCCATTCTATATAAAAAGGGAGAAAAACACTCTGCTGATTATTTCCCTGGCACATCTTGCACGAAACAATGCAAGCCTCATTAGGGCATGAGACTAATTACACAAATTATATCTGAAAGGAAAAAGTTAAATTGGGATCTGAGTGGTTACTGCATGATCAGTGGGCACGAGTGAGATCTGATGTCGTTGTGCTTCGAAAGGGCTTCATCCAGGTCCAGCTGCCTGCTGTTGACCCTCACCTCCATGCAGCCATTGTAAAAAGCAGTCACTGGTGTAGCACCCACGGGAACATCTGCACACAAACACACTCCGTGTATTAGGCCAAGGCGTGCAAATTCCTGTGGATTTGTCAGATGAGTACAAACGTGGGGAATACTCCACTCCCCATCCATTATTTAGTCATGGGAGAAGAAGAGCAATTTGGCTTTAGCTCCTCTCCCTTTTCTTAAGATCAAGATAAAGTCAGCAAAGCTGAGAAGGACCAGTGAAATGTTAAATATGCATTAGAAATCTGTTCCCATCCAGAAACCCAACTCCAGGAATGTTTTCCATAGTAGCATTTCCTATATTAACAACAATGAACCAAGGGTTTGTTTCTTGGAGCCCACTGCTCTTGTCCTGAGGTACAAACAGATGTTTCTGGGTTTGGAGGTCACACAAAGAACTGTCTTGCTTTTGCCAGGAAGCTGCTCTAGATTCGAATCTGCAAGTTCTCACATAGGGCACCCCTGGGAACCTCACACGTTTTACTGCTTCCTCACTGCTGCTTCCAAGCGAATTCTCTGTGAAACACTCACTTTGTCTGCTGCTCATTTAGGTATTGTTTGGCTTAGGGCAACATCAGATCATGGATAAGCTTCCAGAAAGAGCCTCCTTTGGATAATGTGGATTTTTTTGTTGATTTTTTTGAGACCTTTAAGTAGAAACTCTTTATGCATGCAGAGGGTTGGAGTTTTTATTTTATTTTGTTAATTTGCACGTGTAAGATACCTTTTAAAACTTTTAAAACTGAGAGATGACACTTAAGGAGCAGCAACTAACTAATTTTGCTTCTTATCTACTTGGGATGCCTGAATAATGCAAAGCTCTTAATTCTTAGGGTGTCAATTGCTCTGCGGCTGGCATTGTATTAAAAATATTCATTTAAGTATCACAAAGATGAAGGGGCCTAAGAAATTACTGGAATCTTAGTTACTGTGGCTCTGTTAACCAGCTGACTGTAAATATTGACTCATTCTCACTGTCAATTCAAGACATATTGGTCAAATTTGCAGAATTTTCTCAGGAATTGTGACTCATTCTCCATAAAACAACAAAGAACGCGGAAAAGCTCTACCAGCAGTACCACTGTAACCATGGCACCTTTCCTCTAGCAATTTCCAAGTTTTAATATCTTAGGCTTTGAAAATTTCTCACCTGGGGCAATGCTATTTTTCCTCTTGATTCAGCCTGAAGTCAAACTATTTATAGATAAGTATGTGCACACTTCCTGTACAAAACAATCCTTGTGCATGTCTTAAGACTGTTAACTGGAAGCTTGCTTTGAACTGAATACTTGCTGTTTCAACACATTTTCTGGCTCCTAAACATTGCTTGTCATCTCTTGCCCAGAGCTTAATTGTTGAAACCATATTCCTGACTTCCCCTTCTGCACTTCTGACACTTGGATTACTCACAAATGCCTGGTTTTGTTAGATTCTTGATGCAGCTCCCCAGTTGTGCCAGATGGTGGCATTTCAGAAATAAGCAATGCTCATCCAACTCAAAAATCAAGACATTTTCCAAATTCAAACCTCTAGAGAGACACCCACGTCTTAATGGCCAAACAATGCTACTGTTGAAAAGCTGGCTTCCTCCAAAGATGAAAAGACTGCAGGAAATAAGAGGCACTTGGAGGAAAAAAAAAGTTGTTGTTTTTTTATAATTTTAGGCTTTTCCTAGCTTGGGTAAGGCTGGATAGAYTCAGGCTTGTAGAAATAATCAAATTAATGAAAAGAAATAGGCCTCACCTGGCAGGCCACCCAGGTAGGTGACCACATTTGCCATCATTGCCTGATGCAGGGTTGAGAGGTGCTCTGAGCTGCTTCTGACTGTGTGTGCATCAACAGACAGTTCAAGGTCCTGTTTGGTCACTACAAGTCCAACCTGCACTTTTCTGGGGGTACATAACTTCTTTGATTCCAGCTGTGCAACAGTGATGCTTCCAATGGTCACAGTGATTTTCTAAATGGAAGAATGGCAGATCACAAAACAGGTCACATGCAACTTTAACACRTAATTTTACTTGGTTCTGGTGCACTTTGTATTTGCAAATAGAAGAAAATATTAAAAACTGGTACCTTCAGCTGGAAAAGTTACCAAATTTCATGTGTAACCACCACTTCTGATGATGAATGCCACTCTTAAATTTGTAAGTGAGAATATTTTACACTGAACAAGTTTGGCTACAGTTCTGAGGTGAAATCTTGTTTCACCTATGGAGTACTACTGCAGTTCTAAAGGTACCCAAGTGTTCACTACAGTTTCTTATTTTGGCAAAAAGCATGGATTAGCCATGGTGTAACTATGCTCCATTTTGGGATGGCTGATGCAAAGGGATTAGTGCTTAGTCACTGTTGTAGCAACCAGTAGTAGAAACGTATTTTCTGCGCATTGCTGTATTTTTTTTTAGGTTGACTTTTCACAACTAGTGAGTAGTCGTGAGTAGTAGTGAGTTCAGTGAGACCCAAGCCAGCTGGGTGAGAACTGCAAGATCACCTGGGAGTCAGAGGAGTCAGAGTCCACTATGGACAAGGCAAGAGGCACTGTTTCCTCAGAAACCAAGGCAAACATAACGCCAGTGTCTGYGGATGGGCGAATAGTCAGGGTCACGTTTATTAGCCAATCTTCAGCACTGTCATGATTATCTGTTTGAAAAAGAATAATTGCCATTAGTAAATCTGTCTGCTAATGAAAAATTAATGTGGTGTTAAAAATTAGTATTTAATCTCCTCCGCGCTGTGGAAAAATTAGTACTGATTTTGGAACGTAGAGAAAGAATTATAATTCTAAAGAAATCCAAGCAAATAAACAAGAAAACCCAGCTAACTTTTAACCCTGATCTTCCCTAGTGTTCTGTGCTTATTGGAGTGGCCTGGGAAACCACAATGCTTGGAGGCACCAAATATAAAAAGCTGGAGAAATCTTTTCAAGTGTGCTGGGGAATTTAAAGAAAAGGACTGGGAAAGAATATACCAAGTTCTGGGATGAAAACAATTGGGCTGAAGGGTAGCACAGCATTTGGGATGGGGAAGAGTATAATGACAACAGGATTTGGGATGATGGTCAAGAGATTTTGGCTCTCAGCTGYGCACAAGGAGATTTTGGACTGCAAATTTTAAAATTTAGGCAGGAGGTCAGACAAGAAAGCTCTGGGTTCAGGAAGGAACCAGTGATGCACCAAAAACCTGCAGATAGGATGTTTGTTTAGAAGTAGAACCACATATATAAATCAGTGATCCTGTTCTAGATTTCCACCTTTTTTTTCCACTAGTGAAGAGGGGACAGGATTAGATCTTTGAAAAATGAATGTGTTCAAAGGTGCCCAACTTTGCAAATAAAGAATRAACTTCTGAATGTAAAGCACTCCAGAAACTGAATAGATGACCCTGCTGGGATCAGAATTCTCATTCAAGCAAATTTCTAACAGAAGTTAAGGGAATCACTGGTGGATGCAGTGGTGCATAGCTTAGTTTGTGTGACTTTTTTATTTCCTTTAA